>JAUEPR010000003.1:2400000-3000000 GCA_030435655.1 Armillaria novae-zelandiae | reverse complement strand
GTCCACCCATGTCTTCATGAGCTGTCGATAAGTTTCTGCACGGCTGACGTTCATCGTATAACGACAAACTATACCGACAGCTTGAAATAGTGTCATAGTATGGTCCAAAACTTTCAATGACTGTGAGGTTTCTCCAGGATCTTCTCCGTCTTTATCACCCCAGAGCGTAATCAGGGCTATTGGCAGGAACACCGTGCTGAGGGTGCGCCATTCATCGGCCTTGATACTTCCTGCCGAAGCTTCACCATAATTGAACGGCACCGTGCCGATCCAAGAAGGTGTCACTGTATCCTTGATGACACTCTGGATATGGCGAAGGGCTGCTATGTCAATGACAGCGCGCTCGTAATTTGCTGAAAGAGGTTGTTTCATCCGCTACGAAATGTGTTAGTCCTGAGTGAGTGAGGAAAGATAATGAATAGATTACCCATCCAACTAGCAGATCAATGAATTGTTGTTTCCCTCGGGCAGGCACCGATTTCGGTTGGTCATTTACTGATATAGTATGCATCGTCAGACCCAGCGTGTAACTCACGAACATCAGGGGTGGCAAGTTCTTCGACCCAAGTCTTTTCCTTAGCGTCACCTCGTCTATTGAGCATTCGCCTTCCAACGGTAGGGTCAGAATATTCTGAATATAGGTTACATGTTTCTCCTCGTGATCCTTTCGAAGGCGGAATTTCTTCGGGACATTGAGGTGATAGGCGACCCAAGCGTAATCAAAGGCCGATGGGGGGGTATCTTGATTTCGAGCCATATTCCAATCAATGCCTAAAACGTATCGGCAATGGTAGCGGATGAGTCCTAAAAGAATGCAGTGCATGGTGTCAACCACAAGCATTCGAGTAGGATCCCAGTACGGAAGTCTCCAGAATTCGGACCACCTCACTCCATAGGTTTTGAAGATATTATCCCTTTCCGTTGAAGTAGTCGCATTTCGCCAGGCATACGCTTTCTCGCGCATCACGGTGACGTCTCGTTTGGTCCAAAGATGAAAGCAGGTATCGGTACCCTGGAGTGAAGCTTCGCAAACAGTACACCATTCCGATTTGTGACCTGCATTTCCTGACACTTTACGGGCTGCAGGAAGGTCGTTAACAGAAAAGACGATTGCAATATCGGCATGGCGGCCAGTCTCCCGGGACGCGGTCCGTGAGATGTGGAAGCCTCGCGTCCATCCCGCAACCGCCACATCGATGAGAGGGACGGTGTACTCAGTAATTCCAGTATGATTCGGTTCCTTAGGGCCAGGTATAATACCTGCAAGAAAGATATTCTCCGGTTTGTAGCGAATATTTTCGGGAAGATTGAGATTGGCCATAGAGATGAGTCCTATAGAATCGTGATTGCCATGGATGCGTGTTCCGTTGGGATTAAAGAAGTCAAGGTGCACAGCGAGTGCCAGCCGAACTTTTCCTCCTCGGTCTATGAAAAGTTTTCCGTCAGGACCAACGAAATCTTTCAAGAAACCTCCGTCGAAGGGGCCTGTCATATCACGATCTGCCAGAGGGACATCCCGCCGAGCAAACGCGTCGTCGCAGGCTTGATCACAGAACTTCTCAATCTCTGGATCGGATAGTGATCTAGCAATGTACTCCGGCAAGGAAGCCATCAAAAATGGTTTCTTTGGTCTGAGACTGCCGTGGCGAGTTTCTAAGAGTTCTTCACCACAAGCTTCTAATCCCGACTGCCCGGGTATCTGCCGGGAACATACAGATGGATACGGAGTAGAACGATCGTTGTCACGAGAGCGAGATGGATCAGGCTTGTGACAAAAGCTGCATGCTGGACAGACAGCATATAACGTGGTTTCGCCATTGAGCTGCATTATCTTGAGGGCGCTATAAAGGCTGGTCGGGAGCTGTTTTAATACGCTCTTCTGAGTTGCACCAAAGTCCACGTTCCTGTCCTCGTCCTTCCGTAGCCCTGTCGTCATGGTCTGACGTGTGATTAAGGAAATCACTCCAATAATGAAATTGCACCAGCTCTCGCGCATGCCCATAATGACGTGACAGATCACAGCGAGCAGTATCATTAATTGAGCTATGACGTCCATATTATGCAAAGGATTGCAGAAGACCGGTTCTGAAATTGTACTGCATTCAATACAGAAACCAACAGCATGCATCTCGACTTTACCTGCATCGATATATTGTTCTTCAGGTGATCTTGGGGGCAGTGATACGCCAAGAAGACTAATGATATCTTCAAGCCGGAGCAAGCGGGTCCTTACATCGGACCTACGATCGGCAGTCTCTGGACGTTGGTCACGATTCAGACTGCGGTGAAGCAGGGACACTTCCTCTGACGCCTTCTCCAGAATAGCATGTCTGTCAATAACTTCTGCCATGATAGATACGTTGACATCCTCCAGAGCCTGCAACTGCTCCAACAGAGTTACTGCATTTTGCTCCACCGTGTTGATGACATCCAGCACCTTTTTGATTGGCTGACTAGGTTTTTTTTCGTAGAAGATGCGGGGAAACACGGATTCGTCATTATTAGATCTAGATATGCGGGAATGGGCGAATGAACGGAGAGGATTCGGCGGCAACCATCGGCGCGGCGCGGCATGGGACGAAGAATCGGTATCGATACTGATTCGAGCATCCTCCACCGTAACAGCAATGTTAGCCATGGTGATAGAAGAGTCTTGATGCTGAGCATGTTGAAACTCCTGAGAAGGTACCCTGAGATCGTTTGGTGTCGTATGTGGGCGGTCCGTTTGAAATGGAGCTGATAGGTGCTCAGACAAAGCTTGGGTGTCCTGAATAGTATCATGAGAAGACTTGCATGGAACATGCTGACAGGATAAACTTACGGTATTTCGTACCGCAGGATCAGACGAAATTATAGTAGGGAGTGTATCATTTTCAGGGTTTCGACTGGTCTATCAGAGACGTAAAGCCGCAATCCTCCTTCATAAAGAGAATGCCTGACCTCTGAGAAATGAGCAAGTTCGAGTCGATGTGCTGGTGCATTGGCCTTCGTGAGCCTGTGACCATTGGGAAACATTAGACAGACACATCGATCTTCTCGTCCTCTTCCCGATATGGGCGGCATTATTCTGCTGCTAGTCGCCGACAACATTGGAACCTAGGAAGGGTACGCTTCGCTGTCTACTGTGTTGGCGTATAAGAATGTCTTCTTTTCAAACACGTCAGCGGTAGTCATGGCAAATACTATATTATTGTCTTTACCTTCTTGTTCGACCTGAAATATGAATGCTGGGCACTAAGAATTGTTCGCAGTGCAAGATACCGTGTCGTCTGATATTAGAGGATGATTGCCCATCAGTCACAGCAGCAAGTGCACACATACCGGATGTTTTAGAAACACTTACTTGAGAGTAGCAGAATACGACCAACGAAGTACAAGTAATAGGCTGACGCATAAGTCTTCTTCCGTTTGTGCGTCGAGATAATGTGTGTATCTCGAAGATAAGGATTTGGACCCATCAAAAGTACATCGACGGCTACTGTTTCTAGGGTCATTGGAACAGCGAACAATTTGACTGACGCCCATCAACGGCAACGAGAGAGGATAGTGCCAAAGAATAAAGGGAAGAACAAAGGCGGCTCTCCAATCTAGTCAAAATATCCGCAGTTGGAACAGCAAATAATTTGACTGACGCCCATCGACGATAAAGAGAGAATAGCACAAATGGAACAGGAACGAAATTAGGTTACGCGGGGCTCCTTTGAACCGAGAGAGGAATGCGGCTTGGCGTTCAAGTTATGTTCCTTGCGAGAGCCGCCCATTCCCTCGGAGATGGTTCCGGTAAATGTCGAGACAGCATACGTGAGCACCTGCAGAGTTCCGGAAGGTGCACTGCAATAATTATTGTAATATAATACAATGCAGCCTAGCCAAAGATCAGTGCGGAGCTGCGATGCAGGATGTCTACCTCGGAACGGACGGAGTCGGACCGGCGCGCGCAGTAACTTGGTTTCTATGGTGGCGCGCTTGTTCTCGAATAATTCAAATAAACGTTTCGTGCAAGCCTTTGAAATAATACGTTTGTCATCTCTCTAAATAAATGGGTGCTTTACCAGTTCTACAACAATACACGCAGGGATGCGAACCGGAAACTCAACTCTATTGTTGGACAAAAAGTCCTACTAGTTACATGTTCACGACAATAACATCCAATGGAGCAGTTTGTATTTGCGGCTTGCCTCAGTAATAAAATAGCTACCTTCTCTCCTCCGTATATGATTCCTACAGATCCTTGCCTACTAGAGGATGATAATGGACCATAACCATCCGCCGGTAGGATGTTTTATCTTAGTTTCATTGTAGATCCTGAACATATCTGACGTAGGCGGTTCCTTATGATTCGACAGCCCATGCAGTGTGGGATATCCCGCGACCGGAATCGCAAAGACATTCTTCCTCCTCACCATCACCCATTCAAACTCGGACGAAACGCCAAAACGAGATATCGGAGAGAGCGTACAGGGCCATCGCTGCCTTAGATGATGCTTGCTTCGGGAGAGCACGGAAAGAAAACTTCCCAGTTCACTCTGTTAGTGAAAGCACGTTCCCGGACATTCTCACTGCGGTCAAATATTCTCTGACATTGGCTATCAGAATTTCAATCACATCGGATTGTTCCCACCTCCACCGTGCGCCGAACCGGTGGAACTTCACATCAGGATCCACATTCAACAGCCGTCCTTTCAATCACTGAGTATCAGGATGGTCGAAGTAGAGGCTAACAGTCTGCAGGACGTGCAGCTAGATGGAGCTCAACTAGCTCATGATGAAGGTGCTAACGGTATGGCCGAAGCAGAAAGCTTGGAAAGCGTGCGGGAGGTGTGAATAGTATTTTTATTTTTGCCGAGCTTTGTTAATCTCCTTTCCAGAAAGCGGATTACGGACGAGAAGAAATCAAACCCGTAAGCGACACTCTGTTATTTTTGCCGAAGGGCTGAGAGCATCACGTTACAGAGTTTGCAGCAGCGAATGGGAATTAATGGTACAATGGGTCAATTCTCTCAGGCAATGGTGAGCTTTATCTTGGTGCCTGGAAGTCCGCCTATGTTGACTTCGACTTAGCGTAACAAATTCGACAGTTTTGAGACTACGCCAGAGCCTTCCCAACAACAGTGGGCAAGTTTCTACTGCATTCAGTTTCAACACGGACTAATGTACCCTATAGCGTAACTTCCAGCTGCAGCCTTTTGAGAAGCCGTTGTTGTCTCCCTTCTCCCTCAAAGAGGGCCCATCTTTGAGAGGTAATACGCAGTTTTAAGAAGGTCGCATAAACGAACAATGGTGGTATCCCTATGGTATCCTGCAATCCCGATCGTACATACACGTATATACCTATTTAAGAACTTCTTGGAGATGCAGTCAGGTGATTTTTGGCAATACTACCGATGAGAACAAACGTCAATACAGGCTACGGAGGCTCGCGATTACATCGGACGGTCTAGTCCTGAGAGCTCGCAAAATCTCGATCCTGATAGGACGGAACGGAGGTGGGTCCTTTGCTGCAGGTATAGTCTCAGGTAATCTTTTAGGAGGCACTACAAGAAAGCGAGAGGACTCCAAGAAAAAGGAACTCGAAAGAGAAATGGCTACGAGTCGCCTCTAGTCACATGATTTGCCGACCCAGTGCCAGGTGCCAGGAACGTAGTGACGTCAAGTCGGGAAGTTCCGCACCAGGCGCTCTTTTCTCAATCCGGTTCGAAGACGATAAGCGTCAGTCAATTATTTGCTGTTCCAACGGCGGATATTTTCGCTAAACTGAAAGAAAGTGTCGAACTCCCTTTCTTGTTCTCTTTATATTCCTCCTTTCTTCTTTTCTCGGTGCCAGTCGGTGGACGGATATCTTGGCAACAGCGACGGAGAGCCCAGGAGCCGACCAAGTTACGAACAGCTCCCGTTGTTCTCTCGCAGAAATCCTCTGATATCGATCTTACCCTGTCGCTGTACTTTTGATAGGCTCAAATCCATATCTTTGAAATACTGTGTGCGACACACACACAACGCATCCCGTATTGACATAATCTACTTATTGTCTATAATGAAGAGCTCCACCGTTAGCGGCGCGGGGGTGCAGTCCATCTATTGCCTAGCCAACTACATATTGTTGTCCCGCAGCCGGGGGTGTCTGTCGCAAGACTTTCTTGTATTTCTATTGTCCAGCGGTGACTCACTGACCTTTGTATCCTTTCAAATTTCAATACCGAGGATTTTGAGTTGTCAATATAGAGAACCCTGGCAACTTCGAGAACCAGGTTCATCCGTCACACCCTCGAGAACAATTGAAACTCTGGAAACATAAATCCCAGGCTGCTGGCGACATTAATCAGCGACTCGTCCATTTTTCTACTAGTCGGAAAGGGATACCAGCACCTTTTTAATCCTTGATATGGCGACGACTTGGCAAGGTATACTTGTTTGACGACTGTTCATGATCCTATTTATCGATCTGTCCAGATAATCGGGGCTACAAAGTACCCACGGTCCTCGTTCTAAACCCTTTATTGACTGTGTCAGTATAGATTACTCGCCTTGAAAAACGGATAGACAGATTGTCCCAGGACAACACTCGGAAAGCTCTAGTATTCCTCCAAGACTCTCATCACCGTATATCTCCTGACAAGATCAATTCTCTAGGATGTAGAACGTCTCCGAGGAGAAAGCACTCAGCTAAGAAACGAAAGAGATGATCTCCAGAAGCGCCTCTCAGAAGTTGACGGAAAACTACAATCAGTTTGTCCTCGCTTTTTACCCTTTCACGCGACAATGACATTTCTTCTTGCAGGAGCGGTCTGCCCTTGAGGGCGAGCTCCGAAGTGTCCGCTTTGAACTCGAAAAAATACAAGGTGAAAGGGATTTCTTCGTTGAACACTTGAAATCCTTTTCTTCAGAGAATCTACTCGCGGATAGGGACTTTCTCTTGTCGAGGCTTAGACAGGCATCACAGACCGAGGATTTGTTACATGAGGTAAACAACCTTAACTGTCACGTAGCTGTCGCTCATTGCTCCCAGGAGAACAACACTTTGAAACTGCAACGGGATCAAGCAGTCTCCCAATTGGAAACCGCGGCTCAAGAGCTGAAGGACCTCACTTGCTGTCCGATCTGTATGGATGGAATTCAAGCGCCTGTTTCGTATGTATCTTCTGCGCCTGAGAAATTTACGACCCACTGAGAATTCTGGTAGCCTCAAATGCGGGCATGATTTCTGTGGGGCTTGCCTCTTTGAGTGGGTCAGGGTTAACCCCCCTCAGTCTAATAACTGCCCGATTTGCAGATCAAATATTAACAGCTCTCCAGTCTTTCCTCGTTCTTTAGCCAATGTGGCAGAGAAGATGTGGGGGAAGCCAGAAGGGCTAGACATTGGAGCTGTGCAGAATGATTTGGACAATCATGCTTGGTAGACATGTAATACGTGAAGCTCGTAAATAGAACGTACTTCGAACACATACATGATGGTGCATGCTGACAATGAAGCAAAGGACGCTTGCAGCAGCGGGACCAATGGTGACACCCGGGAAATGACCGGCTCCGTCTTCACCAGTCAGTAGTCGTCTTTCGGGGTCAACCCTTCTTCAGGGAATTCGAACTTAAAGCCTGGGAGGCTTAGAGGCGAATGATTGTTCATTCCCAAGTGCTACAGACATGTAATACTGAAAAGAATGGAGTAAGGTTTGAAACACGTTGACTTGAGTAGAATTTATAGAAGGATAGAATCAGCATGGTGAGATACGTGATACGTTATTCACCTCCGCTGGAAAGGATCGTCATCTATGAGGTATTCCGGGTAACAAGAAGTATTCAACGCCGGGTCACTCCCGGACCACCGTGGATTGTTGGCAAATCTGACAGACTTAGGGACTGGCTTAGCAGCTGGCGGCGGCATGGGCGGCCCACCTCTTCCTCTAGCCGGCACTGTCAGCCCATATTTTAGGATACCGGTCGTTGGTGATCTTTCTGCTAGAATACCTGGCTCAGTCGTCGTCATCAAATCTCCCAGTGAAACTCAGACCTACCAAGCCTAAGGTGTTGAGGGGGAGGCCTCGTAGGTATATATGATTGAGACTCGAACTCAAAGATTGAGTTTGTCGATCCTAGGATGCGTTGGTTCAGTGATAATGGAAAAGATTTATTTTCGCACCTTCCAGAGGTTTCGGCAACAGTCTGCGCCAGCCATTAGACGTGTGCCCTTGATTAAATGGTAATGTGCTACCGAAGATGACCGAGTTGTTGAAGTCAGTATCGCACCGCGGACCCTGTCTGCAGCAGATACCAACTGTGGCGACGATATTAACGACCATCAGAGATACTGCAGACTGTGTTATTATATCGGTCACCGAGTATCAGCAATTTTGAGAGAGAAAGCTACCTCTATGGCTGTGATGAAGTCGGACGAATGCTCAAGCCCAAGTATCAGAAAAATTGCATGGACAATGCTTGCAGCAGTGATCGTAGCAGCCGCGCACGCTGACAAAGTTAACGAGCCTCCGTCTGGGGCTTGATGGTGGTTGCGCGAACAGGTGACAAAGCCAATGATTGGTACGGCGAAAATTACGATATCCGAAAGGAATTTAACTTGTATCAGCACATTCAGAAAATCATCACTCCCTTGGAAATTAAATGTAGGCGCACAGGTAATCTCAGTTACTATGGAAGTTCGACCTGCACTCGCTTTTGAGCGAATTGGGCATCTGCAGTGGCAAAGAAGACTCACCAGTACTATCACATTGATGTGGTGGCTCCGGTATCTCCGCCGACGTGTCCCTATAGCATAGGTAGATCTTCTCAGCTATCAGTGAAGCGTACATGGCGACGAAGAGTAGAAATCCAGAAAATGGTAAGCCTCGATGCAGAAAGCCAACCGGCAGGATCCTTGTCGAGGCCAAAAATAAACTGATCCGGCTCAGCCTGTAGAGATATACAGGTTAGAACTTCCATACTACACTCGTCCGTGTTGCGATTAATTTACCAGGTTACAGCGAGAACTAGAGCGTTATTTATCCCGTACGTCATTACCTTAATTGCCTGGGTACAAGAAACGTATTCTGTCGCTGATAAACGCCTTGAGAATACATCATGAGAAGAACAGATGAGGTATTACTCACTAGTGATGTCCACAAAGTTGGGAGTCCAAATGCACGCTAGCCAAGCAAGCGAGAAGGACATGGCTAGGCATGCACATGCATCGTCGGAATATAATTGATTCCTCTGTGATCGATAGACCAATCGAGCAAGGGAGGATATTTGCGCCGAGCTATGGATAGCCGTAGCGATGACTTTAGGTTTATCGCATTCAATATACAAGCTTTAGTAATACAAAAGCAGTCACTCACGCTTCAAGGTAAGTGTGGTGAGGACGACCATGAGGGTCAAAATGGGGACGAGGAGAAAGAGTTCAAAATAAATTCGAAATGAAGCTCAGAAGTTGCAGTTAGTACGCCCTAGGTGGCTTACACTGAGTTACGGAAATACTGCTTCCCCGTGGCGACCTTCAGAGCCATCAACATCTCGACAACATCCCGACAAATGCAGATGTCACCAGGTGGCTTAGGGAAGGCGGGTTTAAAGAGGTTAGCAGTACTTAGCACCATCATTGCTCCGACATTCAGTTCGTCTGGGTTATCAAATTGCAGGTACGAACCAGATGTTGAACGGTAAAAATGCACGTACTCTACACACACGCGACCATCTGTGGACTACCGCCAGAAGGTCTCAGGAAGTCCCTCAATATGGTATCCTGGTAACTACGGTCTTAACAACGACGTCGCCATTTCAGATATATAGCCACTGACACAAATGTTAATTTGCAAGGGCCGATATGGGGCCGTATATTGGTCAAAGCCACGCCCTAAAGAACTCACACCCACTGGCGCATGCGGTCATCATTGCCGGCGCGAGGGTTTCCACTATAGGGCCCAGGATGCTTTAGCCCTGGTAGCCACCATACAGAATATTCCTGGAGTTTGTCGCCACTGTTTTCTCTGTAGGAAGGAGGACAGTGGTTCTAAAAGTAGATCTTTCAAGAGGGCACAATACATACGCCCAATCTGCCTAAAGCAAACGATTTTTATTGACACAGTAGATACTAGTTTATACAGCCAGTATAATGAGTTGTAAGGTGAGCGTTGTGAGCAGGAAATGATCGAAATCTTCTGCAAGACTTGCACTGAATTTTAGCCGTTGATATCAGAACCCACACGTTCCGTGGAATACCGACTTGAGAATTCCACTCTGCCCAAGCTGCACGAACCGGTCGCCAATCAGGCTCGTCATCAGGGCTCAGTTCCTCCATCTTTGGAGGATGAAGCCTTTTAATGCTTCGAGAACGTTTGAGCGGCACTGCGTCTTCATCAGCAATCTGGAAATTTGAAATAAGAATGAACTGGGAACACTTACCAGTCACTCGGGTCATCCAATTTCTACAAAAGCCCCCTTGAACGTGGGCGTTGTATCCGTCTACCGAAAAAAAACAAGAGCAAACTTTACATTTCACATTGCAAGAGTGAATATAATTCCATTCATGGCTCCAAAGACCGCAAGGGGAATGTAAACCTTGAATAATTCGGCCGACGTCGGACTCGTGTAACTGTTGATGAGCCGTTCGAATTTCCTCACCGCGGGGATTCAGGTCGTCGTTATAAAGGCACATTACGCGGCATCGCGAGTTCCATGCAGGATGTAGGTATGGTTTCTCTGATATTAAAGTGAGAATAGAAAAAGAGGAAGATGGAGGCAAATCACGGCTATATATTCCACGGGACTCCAAAAGTTCGATTACACTGATGTACTCTTCGTCTACTAGCATTGTCAACACCCAAAAATATGCGTGAAAAGGCCACACACCAGATAAAGCGCCTTCCTGAGCCACCGAGGGAGAGAAAAAGCAATTGTGATTTGTCACCGGAAAAGATATGGGAACTGAGACATCAGATATCTGTGCGACGGGAACTTCGGCAGCCCAAGATCAGCTCAGACAGCTAGACATAGAGCTTCAGAACTGACCAGAATTTAGAGTTGGTACAAGTACTAGGTGTAAATGAGCCTCGCAATGGTCGAACAGCTGAGGACGTAAATACCTTGGAAAGAGCAACTGTGATTAGACGATGGCACTTGATAATAATGGACTGGGGCGAAGTCACGGCGGAAATGAAGCCGCATGGTACAGTCGTCCTGACTCCGCCGACGGTTCAAGATGTGAGGACAGAAGACAGGGGGTGGATCTAAGAGGTGGAATTCAAAGGCTTCAGCCTGCCGCATGCAACCATCCTTCAAAGTGACGAGCGGGCTGTCAAGTGGTAAATTAAATACAACAGGGTCACGACAGGAGCACTGGAAATACCGGTAAAACTCCTTCCAACAGCGAGAAGACTCGTCGAACGTAACCATCTTTCCCTGATCCAGGAAGATCTGTAGCTCTGCTTTGAAAAGGGATAATTCGTGGGCAGGAGGATCAAGTTTCTCCAAGGCTCGCGTTCCGCGAGTGCGCAAAGGTCGGGGGTAAGGTGAGTGACGCGGCATTCAAAGGCAAGAAATGCTAGGGCTGGCAGCGAGACTTGATGTTTAAGACGGTTCTCTAAGACAATAAAGCAGCGCTAGATTACTACCCCGGAAGCAACGGAATTCTAAGATCGATATCTTCAGGCGCGAGTTACCGCCCAGAGTAATGTCAAATTGCGAAGGGGCAGCTTACCCGGTTCTCCTTCATCACAAAAGACATGACGGCAGGAAGCGTAATTCAAGCTTGGTTCTATAGTCACCCTGTACGCCCACTCCAAGTAGGGCCAGATTAAACATAGTTAGGCTGCCGACACTCCGATGCAATAATGTACAGACTGAGATTTGTTGGTGAGAGGAATCGGAAGAACATAACTTGAAGAGCGTGTCTAATCAAGGCGCGATCAGTGAACAAAGCTAGAAGATGAAGCACCGGAGTAAAAAAAAAGCAAAAGCAAAAACAGGGTGACTCACGATCTCTAGCAGAGAGCGACCGAAAAGGATGACAGCAGCCTGAGCAGTCGCGCCTAGTCACATGACCCAGAGGTGTCAGTTGACGTCGTCTGCAGATTCTGATTCCAGGCCATCTAATTGTTTTGCGATATCGGCGTCATCCAGAAGAGGCTGTTTCGGGAGTTCCGGACTAGCCGTTTCTCAATCAGGTTCATACCACGATAACTTTTCGATAAGCGTCAGTCAAATTATCTGGTGTTCCAACGGCGGACATTTTGGCTAGACCGAGGAGAGCCGACCATGTTACAATAACCCTTTGTCTCTCCCTTTGTTCAGCCTTCTTATTTTTTCACCGCTATCTCGTCGTCGTCGATAGCCATCATTCAAATTAGTTGCTGTTCCAACGGGCTGGAGGCGCCCAATATACAATATCTTCTTTTGTTTCTCGCAGCGATCCTCCGATTCTTACCCTGTCGCTGTAGTTTTGGACGGTCCAAATCTTTCTCTTTGAAATATAGTATGTGGCACAGCTCTCACGTACCTACCTATTGTTTACACTAGCAACGCTTTCTAGTTAGGTCACGCAAGACTCAGCCTTTCAAATTTTCTGTGGGAAGCTCTTTGTTTCGAGCAATTTTACAGCAAGCGTTGACGACGACACCGGGCTCCACAGAATTTTTTTTTCAAATTGGAGACTTACGATGCGTCTCGCTACGACAGATAAGTTTGATGTTAATAAAAGACCGTTCGAACCAACAATAAGACTGTAAGTTTCTTGTTCTCCTATATAATGTTCTATGATTACTTTCGTCGCCAGTACCCAGGTTGTATTCTTCCCAGTATCCGACTAGCACTTGGCTTGTAGATCCCGCAATTTGGTATGTACCAAAGTGTCATCTCGACGATGTTGCTCAAGCATCTGTGCCCAGTGTCCTCAACCGTCGTCAATTAGAAAGCAATATTTGATTTCAGCCATACTTCTGTTCTGTGATAACCCGATCTCAATGTCTACAGAGGCACGTACCTTTTTTTTTCAATGCTCACCTATCGACTCTTGCAATCTCACCGTTTAACCTGCAGCGGTGCGATATCATCCAAGAGGATCCGTTCATACGGCGTCTTCGCTCCGGTATGCATATAGACGACGCTCTTCTGATTGCTCTCGACATAGAGCGGACTTATCGCAGGATGTTCGCCGTCGCTCGCGATGACCCTGCCATTGCAGACCCCTACGTTGGCCTTGTGAATGTTCTGGACACAAGAAATCTGGGCCTCTTCACCGCGCAGAATAGTCGGATCTCCGATTGCTTCAGAGTCTTTCAGCTGCATCCCAAGCAGCGTCCCCGCGATGGAGATCCGGTCATGGTTCCTGGTATTGGCACTTTCAAGACCCACTGGAACTTATACACCGAAAACATGTTAGCCGGCCTAGACTGGAAGGGAGTTGTCGCTGCAGGCGGGGGTGTCCTGGCTTGCCTTTCCCTACCACATGTCGTGGGTAGCTCGAATTCTGATATCCGTTGTTATCAAAGGGAAATTTATCCCACATCGGATATAGATCTTTTTCTTTACGGAATTTCTCCAGAAGAAGCGGAAAAGAAGATCATTTCCATCTACGAGTCCGTCAAAGAAGCAGTTCCCTATGAGACTGTATGCATACGCACAAAGAACACAATCTCTGTCCACAGTGAGGAACCTCGTTGCCCTGTTGCCACTGCAAGCTAAAAGCTTTTCTTTGTAGGTAAATACCCCTTTCGTGTCGTCCAGATTGTGCTGAGGTTGTATGCGTCGATTGGGGAGATATTAGCGGGTTTTGACGTTGATGCACCCTGTTTTGCTTTTGATGGTCAGAAATCCTTACCTCGATGTATCCTCCCTGATGTTCCTTCTCTACAGGCCAATTGGTCTGGGGTAGTCCCCGTGGGATTGGGGCGGTAATGAGAAGAGCCAATACTGTGGATATGTCCCGCAGATCTCCCAGCATGGAGAGCCGTTTCGCGAAGTACGCTACCAGGGGATACGAAGTCCTTATCCCCTCTTTGAAGCTGGATGAAGTTGATGTTAGGGTTGGTTTTCCTTTTCTTCCGACTGGTATACTGCCGCAACAGCCCTTATCTAGATATACCTTCGTCATCCATCTAAGCTCCAAGGCCTAGCTCGCCTACTTTCATTGGAGCATATAGCAACTTCTGACACCAACGATGGCATCGTCGATAGCAGGATTATCAACGATATCACGAAGTCTTTTGACGCCATGGAGAATAATGACTACGCGCACTTCCACATTCCATATGGTCCGAATTGGGACGCTATCAAGATCACGGCATCTGTGTCCAATGCAAATTTTGTGATGAACGATGAGGTGATGCAGACAGAACTTGGACTAGGAGATGACTCCTGGCGCTTGCATCGACATCCTGCTTTTTACGGTACCGCAGAACAATGTATCACTGGCACCTGCCTGGTAAGTCAGATGTTCATTTGCTGGCCTTTTCTAAGATGATATGATAGGATTGCGCAGCGCCGAGAACAAAACGGGAGAGGAGTCTCAGGGAGGAATGGGATCAAGTATACGTCCGTGGACATGTACAGTAAGCATATCGATGTCGTGTCAATTTTCCTTTCTGTATCTAATCGTTAATCCTGAAACTAGATTCTTCCAAGAAAATCCTGGGAGGCAACTGATGACAGGCAGTTTCTGCCCCATTGATGACGACGATTGGGGCAAGCAGGCCTACTATCTCGGCCGGGAACATGCACAATCCCCTCCGCAGCACGTTGCCTGGCGTTCTCGGTTTTCCAGGACTTTGGCTTTACTGAAGAATTCGATTCAGTTCACCCACCAGGCAATGGAAAGCTTAGAACATATGTTGCAAAGTGAGTTACTTTGCAAGTCTCATATTGTACCAATTGCCGACTTCTCCACAAGGCTTGTAACATACGTGTTTCAGGAAGTTTTTCAAGAGTACACGATAGCTGATTGCGGTAGTGATAGCCCTTACAGTAAACAGTTTTGTTTCATGCGATATTTTACGAAAAATCCAAACAATATTTCATTTACTACTTGAGGCTGATGGACATGAGGGAGATGCGCTCTCTTGTAATCGTCCTTCTGGATGCTTCGACCACTTCATTTAGTGCTATTAAGCCAGCATTCGACTACTTGATGTGCTCCCTGTGAAAGACATTGGTCGGTCCAGAGTCTAAGGATAATTGAGAACAGCATGAAGTATGAACCAAGAGTGCAACTTACTGTCACAGGATCCCCTGAACTTCCAGATTCTGCCAGCTGCCTAGCGAGACGCGCCCAAGATTATGAGACTTCATCCTCACCCGCAGCTCGTCCCGGTAGTTCAAAGTCCAAAGCAACATGTACACGTAGAGTTTTCCAGCAATGTTGATAAGCAGGTGAAGGAGATCCATAGCGCTGGATTCCTGAAAGACGGCTTTAGTAATAAACCAGGCTCGTGATAGAAAGGCCTGCATGTCAGTGGAATATGATATTGGCTGCAAGCATAGAAAGTTAGGGAAGAATGGCGGATTCCCAAGCTATGTATAACACGGATTGAACGACGCTATCTGCCGCAGGAACGCCAATTTCTAATGGCAATAACTGAGCAGTTCCTGTGTTATGCGGATCAACGATCCCTCTTTTCCTCGTGTAAGGGGATCGCTCACTTATTCTCACTACCGCCGTATCGATGGTTTTATCGCCTTATCAGTGACAAAGGTTGATATACCTAAGCAGCCGATGATCCAGCATGTGAAGCTGATGTTCAGCTATGCCATTTTGGATCAGAGAGCGTCACCAGAAGTCGTGAAGTCCATACGGCGGATGGTGTAAAATACGCTCGTACACATTTAATAGCATGCATGTATTGAAGATGTTGAAGCTGTGAGTGTCAACAATATGGATAACGGATAGAGAACCACGAAACTTCGAAGCTACAATCCGAAAACTGACCTAAAATAGACGACTTGTATAAAAATAGACGTTCTGTGCTGCAATCCGAAAACTGACCTAAAATAGACGACTTGTATAAAAATAGACGTTCTGTGCAATCCGAAAAAAAACTCACCTTTTAAAATAAAGTAGACGTGTCGTAAACGCATCTGCTTAAAAGTAGTCAATACCAAAGAATACACGTTCCATGTTGCATCAGAAATTTTTACTCAACTTTTGAAATGAAGTAGATGTGTCGTCAACGCACCTGCTTCAACTTACCTAAAAATAGACGCCTTGCATAAGAATACGCGTTCTCTGCTGCAATTCCAAAAAAAACTCACCATTTAAGATAAAGTAGACGTGTCGTGAACGCATCTGCTTGAAGGTGGTCAATACGAATGAAATAGAGTACTTCAGGAGTAGGTCTTACAATCCAAGAAACACCTTCCCTTTGAACACTTGAAAATCATACGAGATCCCGCCCCTAGAACTATGATACATAAACCGAAGCATTATAATAACACCTAAATCACCTAAATGAAAAATCAGATATGTCAAAAACGGTTTTGCATAAAATTGACGAACCTCAATATGATCTCCCAACTGGAAAAAATGCGTCGCACGTAATCCCCCCGAGCGTACCATCCATCGACTCCAATCCTGAGTGTCATACGTGAACAATTTTCCTTGATATGCGGCCCCCATTTCGATAGTGACCGCCATTCATCCCGCCGGATTGTACGCTCGCAGAGTATAATGATACCGAGGATTCGCCGACGATAAATGCCATCCCGAACTAAAGACATAAATTAAAATACCAAAAACCATGTTAACACTCACAAAACTGACATCTTATCCACATTTTCGCGCACAAGCCTTTTGCCGTATCTCCTCTCAGCCTCCAAAAGTATCTTCCCAGGGAAGTCATCCATCAAGCTCGAAGAACGCGGATGAATACGTTTGATGTCGCCAAAAAAAGCGTCCTTCGCTTGTAAACCGACGCGTATGTAGTAGTATTTCATTGGCATATCGAACGTTAAAGATATTTTACAAGTAGAGGACGGTTAAACGAGTAAAGCTAGTCAAGGTAACTTAGTCGCAACGCTGAGAAGTATCGATCAAGCCGACGGCCCGGCGGCTTAGTGACTTTCACGTGATATAATCATATTGAACCGGATTATATTAATTATACTAATCTCCATCGTCCCGTCAGTGAACATCGTTTATGTTGTGGTAACCACTTATAATGCGTATACAGACTACGGATAGATGTAACAAACGAAGAAGACGTCAAAGCCCGCGCAAAGCATATTGAGGGGATCGATGGCAAACTCGATGTCCTTGTCAACAAGTTCGTCTATGGCCTCGGTTCCCTTCCTCTGTATACTAATATCTCCATAGTGCCGGATATGCTGGGCCCCGCGATCAGTCAGGCAGTCACGACAAGGATTTCACCGCGAAGAAAACCGCTGCAGAGGATCCTTTTGAACCCGAAACCGTACCAAACTGGACCGATCTCTTCACGCTCAACACCATCACGCCGTTCTTCGTCGTACGCGCTTTCCAATCCCTCCTTGTCAAAGGAGCATCTTCCCGTCCCCAAGGCACGTCAAGCCTCATTAACATCACCAGCGTAGCGGCAAAGACCGACTATGTGCGCTTGCTATTCATTATTATCTTCATCAGTTGCTGAAGGTGCAACGCAGGGTTTCCTCTCGACAAGCTCAAATTCAAAAGATGATTATTCTAGAAGTTTTTCTTGACGAATTACGTGACAAACCTGGACCCATTGAAGAATGCACACCGGGAATTCACCGTATAGAATGCTGAAAGCTACTGTCGACCGTTTGACTGCTTCAACACCCTGTGGCGACACCCTAAGCTGTATTTTGGTATTTTTATCGAGACATTTCGTCCTAGTCACTGTTACTGTTGTCAAAGGTTAGTCCGAGCTTTATCTTTAACTAAGGGGGCAGAAAACCAACTTGTTTATTCCAATAAATAGGTTCTTCATGCGACCCGTTACCCTCCATCAGACGAGATCAGCAGACGGGGAAAGGTTCCGAGATCTAACATCTCATTTTCATAAAAGTCTATTACATAGTCTCCTCGTGGCGGAGCCTCTAGATTCCGTTATTCTGTTACATCCAAGTCATCCTCGCCTTCTCTGTCCCCTTGTTGTATGCTTATCACGTCCAAGCGCCGCCTCCTTCACCCTGATCAGATCGGAAATCTTCGCTGCCTTCTCTTTTATGTTATTAAATCCGCGCGCTGGCCGTGAGGTACTACATTGATCCCGAAATTCCTCATAAAGAACGGTCAATTTCGACAGCGAAGACCTTTCACTTGTCCGCCTCTTTCTTCTCTCTTCATGTTCGTCCTCCCCGCACTCGCAATCTTTGCCACTGCTACCTTCGCCCGTCCCTACAAGAGGTCAGATGGTCTAACTCGTCGACATCTCGGGACCCGCAAGCAGAGTCAACTCGATCGAGGATCTGAAATTCACCGCTACAGTCACGAACACGAATGCAGAGGATGTCAAGGTCCTCAAATACGGTACCGTACTTGATGGTCTCCCATCACCGTCGTTCAGTGTCACCAAGGGCGGTGTATCGGTTGACTTTACTGGCGTCAAGGTGTGGTCAGCTTTGAACAAACCAACCATCGCTTGACTCACTCACTGTAGCTCAACGTCGCTGTGAGTGACAGCGCGTATACCACCATTCCAAGCGGAGAAAATGTCACAGTCGAGCACAATGGTAGGACTTTCTTCGGCTATATACAATTTTTTTCTTGACTAACGCCATTTCCATCACTGTCAGTGGCGGATCTCTACGACTTTGCTTCCGCCGGCAAGGGCGCGTTTGCCTTTGAGCCCATCACTGACTTCCGGGTGCTTGGTGCGGAGGAGCGCGTCGCGTCTCAGCTCTCCGCCTTCAAAGCAATTGCCGAAGTTATCGAAGTCGAGGTCACAAGCGAGATCACTAAAAGGTCACTCAAACGCTCCACGGATGTCTGCGCGAATGAAACTCTTTCTGGGTTCATCAATGCTAGGTGGGTCTTGTCAACTGTTCAACGTTCAACAGTCGAACCTAATTTTTTGTAGTTACGTCGAAGCAAAAGAACTCGCTTCAATCTCGTTGGACTATATTAGCACCTTAGGTAACAGTTCGAATAATACAATGACCGCCTATTTCAGCACCAACCCGGCCCAAAATGTCACTGATAAGCTCCAGCTCGTCGCCGATGAGAACGACCCTTCACGAACGTCAGTGCATACCACTGCTGCAGTTTTCCCCGGCTCACTTTACTAGCTTGAACTGCTTAGATGAATATGGGGTGTGCGACGGAAACGTTATTGCATATACGGTCATCTCCACCACAGACGTGAGCACCGCCATCGTAATCTCACTGAGCACACCCTTTGCTAAAAACTACCACAGATATACTTCTGTAGCATCTTCTTCGATGAAGTTCCTTCTACCGATCTTTACACTGGAAACACAAGCGTCGCAGCGAGGAACATTCGTGGCGGAACCCTACTGCACGAGGTGTGACGGCTCATGCTTCCCACATTGAAATGTTCTCATCCTTCTCTTCTAGCTCACCCACGCTGTGGCCGATACGGTGGACGTCACTTACGGATGTGCCACTGATCAGCGTCTCACCGCAGCCCAGAAGATTCAAAACGCAGATAGCTTCAATGTGTGTACACATTCCACGTTGCTTTTATGCATACTTATCTCTCGACAGTGCTTTGTGACACAGGTCTACAACGACACCCAGTGTTAAATATGTTGACTTATTCTTGTACTTATGCTGAAGGGAACAGTTTATATATTTCAAAAAAGAAGTGCTTTCTTTATTGTTTATGATTCTGAGGCCACCGAGTGTATGCTCATTACCTCCATTTACTCTAGCCATTTCACCGGGGGTTCTCATTAACACTGCACGTATCTATACTTTTTGGAAGTCTTCTTAGCCCCATCAACGCTGGGATGCTGCTCGTTCGACCATAGCGCGTAAAATGGCTCGAGAATTGAAAATTGCAAGTCCGCCACGGTATCGTGACCAATTCTACCGGACTTATTAATATTATACGCTCATCTTCTTTAAGGAAGTGTTTAAGAAAGTGAGAAGTCCTCGCCTTTAGAATTGAGATTTGGATCATCCAATTCCTGGAAATTGGAAACGGGGCCTTTGATGGCTGGTTTTATTGGACCGTCTCTTTCGGCTGTCCGCCTGTTTAGCCTGCGTTGTCATCCGAAATTGCTCACCCCGCTTGCGATTACCTTTTATGGTATCAATATCCGCCAACACGAACCTCGGCAGTGTATCTTCGCTCGTGTATACCCTGGGATGCAAAGAAACTCTCACTGTGGTGTCGAAAATCTGACTACGAGCCGCGTTGCCGCTAGGAGGCGATGCAGATACAGACCGCTGGCAAATGATTATATGCTGCGCTTCGGGATATCCGAGTTGCATTGACGGGGCTATAAAACCTAGTACATCTACGTTAATTCCGAAGAACCGACAACCTTCTTCTTTCATTTCAATGAATTTCGATCGAGGTCAGCATATCTTCTTTTCCTTCTCGAGTAACGTTTCAACTGACCCTTCTTCTGAGCAGTACTAGTTGTTGCCCCTGCTTCGTCAACAGCAGACGACTACCGTTATGGCTACACCCCCACAGAGTACGTCACAATAATATTTGTGGCCTTGTTTGGGGCTTCTACATGTGGGTACCTTTCGTCGCGTTCTTTAATCCTCATGTTAATCTTATTTTTCAAAGTCGCCCACACGGTCCAAAGCTTGCACTATCGCATGTGGTGGCCATTCCCAACTATTATTCTAGCCGGAGTGTTGGAGGTCCTCGGATGGAGCGGTCGTCTTTGGTCGAGCTTTTCGCCGACGTTGAGGAATCCGTATATGATACAGTAAGCGCTAAAGAAACGCCCTTCAAATATTGGTATACTGATTCCCGTCTAGAATCGTCACGACTATTATCGGACCAACTCCTCTTGTTGCGGGTAACTTCATCATTCTCGGTGGGATTATCAGCCTATTGGGACCTGTGTACAGCAGGTTGAGCCCGAAATATTGTACGTTGTTCCCCTCCTTCTATTTTACATACTGACAAATCTGGTACACGACAGATTCCCGGATCTTCGTTAGCTGCGTAAGTAGCGCTTGTGACCACGGAATACAGAGACTAAT
Source organism: Armillaria novae-zelandiae (assembly GCA_030435655.1). Taxonomy (NCBI): domain Eukaryota; kingdom Fungi; phylum Basidiomycota; class Agaricomycetes; order Agaricales; family Physalacriaceae; genus Armillaria; species Armillaria novae-zelandiae. Next base: position 2,978,897 of record JAUEPR010000003.1, on the reverse strand, counting down.
TATATTCTTACTACAGGACATAGTTTCCCTCATCATTCAAGGTGCCGGAGGAGGCATAGCCGCTTCTGCAGACGACCATGCCGGCGCTACGCGGGGCGGTAATATCATGCTCGGTGGTATTATTTTCCAAATGGGTACGCCATCGAAATATCCCCATTTTCTCACGTACTCAACTCTACACAGTCGTTATAACTTGCTACGCAATCCTGGCGGCTGAGTTCTTCTTCCGGTACATCAAGAACCAACCGGTCTATTCCAGGATCGGCTCTAGGGCAACGAGACAAAGCGAAGTAACACTCGCCAGTAATGAACAGTACTTCCGTGGCGACCTCTCCCCGAAGATCAAGCTCATGGCGATAGCTCTGTCATTCAATACCCTCTGTCTATATATCCGGTAAGCTGCAGACATGCATCCACGACTCGGCATAGACACTCATCCTATTTCAGAGCAATCTACCGAACGATTGAACTATCAGATGGATGGAATGGGAGAATCATCACCACCGAAGTATACTTCAGTATGTCGCTCCCTCTTATCATTCATGCATCAATTCTAAAGCGGCGCGGAAAATAGACGTTCTCGATGGTGCTATGGTCGTGCTAGCAATCTACGCCATAAACTTCGCCCATCCGGGACGGCTCCTTGGACGGGACCCGAACGCTGTTTCAAAATCTAGTGACAGAGAGCCGGACCTACTAATTCTCGATGGTGAAGGAACAGTATACTGCACACTTTGTAGACAAATGGACATCAAACATTTCGACCAGTTATCCGGATGTGGGCCCTGAGGTGCCGCCCGAAATACGGAAGCTAGTTTGCAAGACCTGTTGGAGTACGGTGTTTTCTGCCGAGTGCTTCCAAAAGGCCTGGGTGACTCAATTTGGGCCAGATCATCCAGAATCAGCTCCGTTCACATACACAACGCCTTCGTGGAGCCAAATCCAACGCCAACGGTGTCGACATTTACTTGAATTTCAGCAGCGGTGCGAGTGGTGCAAGCTCGTCTGCTGGTTGATCAAGCTCAATTACCGGTGTCCGTACAAATGGATGCCCAAAGATAAGAAGCACCCGGCGAGGATGTACTTTGAACGACGCGGAAGGGTCACTTACCTTTATCTCTGGGTAGAAAGGCATGGTGTTAAACAGTACCTCGTCGTCGGCAGAAACTGGACGAGTCCGAATCGTAAGATGGGAACTTGAGCATGATTACGACACGAAATGGCTGGTCCTTGGATGGAAGGCTGGTCCGAACCAAAGGGAAAATCTTGTATGTTGCAACGGCTGTAATCTTTTGGCGTGCAGTTGACTTGGATGGATTTATAGCCTAAAATACTCGTCAAGAAGCTTTAATTAACTTGTGTAGTTGCTTCGGCGAGACGGAGCCGGTACATTGCCCCCGCCTCCACTGATAGACAGACCATTGAAGCCAGTCGGCAGCACGGTTTAATTGACGGAGCTAGCAGCTTAGCAGATAAGCATGGCTAAGAATGGTGGCATTTGGACTAGTCTTTGTTATCCACTGTCCTAAGCCAAGATGCGCATTCCCTATCTTTATTCTCCTGCCACCTGTCGACAAAAAATGTTGGCTTTGTCCTTCTGTGCAGGCCTATTTAAGAAGAACAATTTAGGCCATGTCCCTCATCTGCTACATTCATTCCCGCCCTTCCTTCTACAATGAACAGACCCGACTATCCTACCTGCAACCAATATCGTAATGCCAGTGGTCTTGCGACCCAAATCTATTTCACCACTCCTACCTCAGCGTCTCCCACCGCCCCAATGAATGGAGTGTCCACAAATCCCCATCAAGCTTCTCGTGGGCTTCAAACACTCACTCTGTTTCCAACCTCAGCAACATCTACAGCCTCTCGCTCGCCTTTAGGCTGGAGCGCTCCATCGAGACAAACCAGTCGCCCGTGCCGCTGTGGCCGCGGAAATTGCAGGTGGCGATTCTTCTACCCTGACCGAATGATGATCGCCATCCACGAATTTCTCCTATTCCCAATCCAACCCCAAGGATCCCAGTCAGTCTACTTTCATCGAGTCTAATTTCCAGCCGGTGCTTATTCCTCCTTATAGCACTACCCCGAGGAAACTCAGCGTGTCCCAAACGGCGACGTTCATGATGTCACAGAACGGTCCCGAAGTAAGCTTTCTGAAAACGTTCTCCACCCCGCTCTACCGGTTCTGCGAGGACAACAGAGAGCAGATGCGAGGCTTCCTCAAACGCGAGCCCTGGCTCGATGTGAACAGAATCGAATCGGACAAGGTCGTGTGCTTGGGATGCGGGTGTGATGTCTCTCTCGGGAGCATCGAGTATGATCCTGGTAATTGGATGCACCACCGAGCTGGGCGTCGGTATCGAGAATGCAATTCTAAGCTCTGTGTTGGATGCTTGGGAAGTCAAGAGGGCGAAGTCATTGGCAGCGAAATCTTGATTGACTGCAGCCTGTCCTGCCTATTGTATTATCTATTCGACGAGTGTCCCAAATTCACCTGATGACGATGACTCCTTTCTGCAAGTATTACGGATTCCGGAACTCCGTTCTAACGATGTAAAAACTATTTATCTGTTGACCACCTCTGATCAGCAGGCGATATCGTTGAAGTCATATTCTAATCATTAGTCTCAATTCAGCCTTTCGATGCCGAACGCTCTGACAATACGTTGGTCATGCTTCTGGAGCTGGGAGGTCTTTGCCGACGGTGGCACGATTGAGTAATGTCGTCACTGCTACCATGGCCCACGCGGCGCCTCCTCGCAATCCCCGTGCTCCCAAGCTTGACACTAAGACACAGCACATCATTTGATCGCCTAAGTAGATATCTTCGCAGAAAAGATAATGATTGAACCGATCCATCATCCCAGACACTCAAAGAAAGCCGTCCATGAAGAATACGCACAAAATTCCTAAGTGGGCGAAATAAAGCAAAAGTGAAAACGCCGGAATAGACGAGCAATGTGAGCAATCCGTATTTTCCTTCCAGAAATACCGACCCCAATACCCGCGAATACTACCAAGAGAATGAAGCACAATGTGTTGGACAGTGAGGTTTTTTTGTTTTTTTTGTTTTTGGATTCTGCATTTCATTAACCGCAACAAGTACACTAGCTACTAAGACGCGGTGGAGGTATTAGTCCTCAGGTCTCTCCTCCCCTCTCGTTCCAATCCCTCCGCTCCTTCATTTTGCTTCGTCTGGGGAATCGGCATGTGATGTAGGACAGTGAGGTTTGACGGTGCAGTAAAGAGCCATTGAAGCGCATCCGTTGCCACGGAGTGTGTGGTAGCTATAGTGTACTCGACAGGATGCAAGCCGCGCCGCGCTAGTTGGGTGAGAATATTTGATAGCGGAGTCTTGTATGAGCACTGAGAATAGCGTAGACGACGCAACGCCAATAACAGCTACCACCAACGCAATAGCAATGTTAGGAGGCCCAGAAAGAAAAAAAACGAGAGGGATGAACATGAAGACAGATAGAAGACCGATGATGATAAGGACGTGCCAGGCTTCAAGACCCGTAAATCGATAGCGACATATAAGGCTGTGATCGCGAGGCGTACCGGGTGGAGTGGACATGTGCTGATGTACCACTGCTTGACCAGTACGGCAACGAGGGCAGTCACCAGGCACAGGGAGAAGCTGATGAGCCACAACTCGTTGACCCATAGTAAAGTCGTATCGACCAGGACTGAAGACGGCGGTGGGAGTCGAACGAGATTCTGGAACCTGGTCTATGCTCACGCCACTTGCAACGGCACGCTGTATGAGAAACGAGCTCAAACGGCAGTGAAGTGGATACCTCCCCGAGGTTAAGCTGAAAGTTCCGCGATGTTTGAACGGCAGAGATTGTCACGACGACAGAGAAGAGACCAGCCCTGTTCAATGATATCATCGCCGTTCACCGATGTATATTAATGTTCTGTTGACTTACAGAGACGAGAAGTACATCAACCGAATCCCGGGAATCTTCGACCATTGCTGTATCATGGATCTGGGTTTCATCCTGGTATGTGAGCCAGACTCTGCAGTACGGGCCAGCCACTGAGCCATGGCCACGTCTTCTGGACAATTCTGTTCGTAATTCGAGGTATTGACACCTAGGAAAACAGTCAGAAACTGCTGGCGCTGGAGATATGACATGCATACTGTAAGACCAAGCATAGCGTTGACGTGAACGCAATCCATAGCGTTTAGCTTTGCGACGACCCTTGGCATCGTTCGTTAGTATATCAATAGAGGGTGAACCACCTTCGTCGTTCCTGTCTGTATGATATCTCCTGGTTTCATGATATCTGAGTCGTCGATGGTGGTCGGTGGAGAATCCACGCAACTACTCGTTCAGAGAAAGCACACGACATGGACATGTTGATAGTTGCAATCAAGACGATTATCGGCAACCGGGACGATAATTCCGGTACAGGACTGGAGGACTTCGAACAAATTTTGCGACAAACATTTGTGCAATACTCTTCAACTTGCGATGTTTCGCTGCGAGCGGAGGCGGCTCTACAGGAAAACCAATCTGCGCAATACGGTTTTCTCGCTGTGCAATAATAATCAGGCGCAATCGTGAAGACAGAAGGACGTCCTAGAACAAGCAGCCGCATCGGTCGATGCCGGAATGCCGATTCCCGATCCGATCTTAAATCGCGTCAATTTAGTACGACGCGCCGTGGGAGTGCGCGCGATAAACATACGAACCTTAGGCTCAATTTTGAATGAAAATCTTATAAATTTGTATGAAATGTGGGTATCTCCTCTCTCAAGGTATCAAGATATAGAATGATCTTCAACTTTATCCTCATATCATCTCTCCGGCTCACTCGAGAGCTTCGTCCTCGTCTTCCTCAAGAATAGTTGCAAGCTCAGAGCGCAAAAACCCGGCCATTCCGACGTCCTCAAGGGGCGTATACTCGGCGCTGTACAGAGGAGTGGGTTCGACCGTATCGATCGCGTCTGTATACGGACGGATGGTCAGAAGCATGCTAAAAGCAAGAATTGCTGATGCGTACCGGCGTCGTTTTGTGCGTCAGCGTCGTTTTGTGTTTGAGTATCCATAATGCTGTATGGTGGAGGGGAACGCGTAGCGACCTCGTATGACGGCGGGGGAGCGCTCGATTCCAGATCGGGATTAGTATCGACTAGTAGGAATATTGTCAATAGACGAAGAGATGACAGACGCTAGTCGACGCACCTGAGTTCCCAAACGACCGATTAATAGCCCTGTACACGCGCTTTACGGTTCTGCTAATGACAGAGAGGAATAAAGGTCTTCAGAAGAATTCTTGGGCTTGAAAATCGAATACCGACTGTAATTGGACCGCGACACGATGAATAGAAAACATCTACAGGTCCGGTGTTAGTACAATCTCGTGCATCTCGGTTTTAAACCGACCTTGGACCGACTTTTGAGGTGGAATGAGAGAGCAATCAGACTTAAAGTTTCGTAGTGTGAGAAATGATGTCAGGTGATTGCCGTTAAGAGCTACGCAGCATTAAGTCATATATAATGCAATACGTGTATGTATTTAAGGCTGCGATGGCTGAGTGGTCTCAGTGCGCGGTTAGCTTATGTCAGTCCTGTAACGCTGAGGGCACATGTTCGATTCCCCTTACTATTTTATTTTTTTAGGTTACAATTCAAAAATTGGACTCGAACGAGTTAGCAGTTACGCTGTTACGACTCACAGCTGGCACTGTTCCTTCGACAATCATTATAGATACGGACTCACGGACACACTCACAAACATACAATGACTAGTTAGTGAGTAGCTGCTCATCGGCAGCTGAGCAGCAGTTCGGCAGCATGACTTCGGCAGAGTAACGGCAGACTAGCGGCAGATCGGCCGGCGCGCAGTTTCAGGATGCGAGAAATTTGGAATTTTTTGGTACAATTCTTGACCTCAGAAATTGTACCAGAAAATGCTACTTTAGGATGGTCAGAAATTGATAAGGAAATGCTTCGTTTCTTGCCGAATTTCTTGCATACACATTTCATCCGTTTTCTGTATCCGGAAATCGGGTTCAAATTTACGAATTTCTCAGGCCATTTCAGGTTGCCGGAAACAGGAAATTTCAGGGCATATTCTGGACTTCTGGAACACTTTCTGAAACTCTAGTATTGGACACAGTTTTTTATCTCCGGAAATTATTGACTTCCTTCCGCCAGAAACCGGGTCAGGAAACTCAGAAAATCACGTTGCCATTTCCTACCAACAAATACTGTCCGGAAATTTTACCTTTCTCGGAGTGAAACGCAGACTAACGCACTCACGCATGTGGGTCACGCAGAATTCTATGTGCCCGTACGCTGATACAACCACTAAGATTAGAAGATACATATGATAGTAGCACAGGCCGACTAGCCAGGGATTCGTGAGATGATGCGAGCTTCAAAGATAGTATCATGAACAGAATCACGCTCAGTACACCTCCTGAGTAACGCCTTCATCCCATCCCTTGATTCTGATCAGGATGATGGTTGGAAGGCGAAAAAAAATCAAGGATCAAACACCCAGATCAAACTTGATCAGATTCTACGTTTCTTTGGGGGACTGATAATGGCTGGTTCCTGATAACCGCGTTTTAAATGGGGAGGAGACCCGTACTATATTCTTAAATCAGAAGCGTTGACCCGATGCAGCAATAGCACTCACAGCGTTTCTGTGTGAAGACGGAATTGGTGTCTACACGTATAAACAGTGAGATCGAAGCGAGACTCAGGAACTTTGTACGTACTCCTCTTCCACGTGCAGACTGGCGAGAGTGATGTTAGCCAAACGCGAAATTCAACAGTAAGAGCATACCATCGTAACCGCCGAACGAAGAGGTGGAGCGTGAGCCAACGGCTGTGTGAAGGGAGGGGATTAGCGGAAGTACTCGAAGAAAATAAATCAAAACACGTACGGAACAACTTGAAGACTAGCGAAGGTCATCATTGTGAGTATAGGAGAGCCATCAGAAAGAATAAAAGGCGGCATACTTGGCCTCCACAGCACCCAGAGGTGGAGGTGCGCTGCTCACGAAATCAATATCAGTATTCTGCTTTGTACACTACGGCGAAAACACACCTTAACTGGCGTAGAAACATTCATTGTTGAAGAGATTTGAGCGGACTGCTCTACGGGTATCGAGGGCGATGGTAGGACTAGCTTGGAGGACTGGCCTCGGCATGAGTCGAATATGAAGAAATCATAAAAGACGTGAACAAACAGCTGTCGTGTCTGATACGGTAGGATGAGTTACGGTGGTACTGACAGTAGTCGTTTCGGTAGGTGACTATACATTGGTCAAAGCGAGCATGGCGTCGAAGAAATAAGGAACTCACGGTATTCGGAAGGGTAGGAGCCTCTTTTATGGTGCCCTGAGCTTGAGAATTTGAGGACGGAACCTGGTAACGTCGGCAGATTAGGTTATTTCCTCTGCCGTTCAACATATTGCTTCACGCACTATTGACAGTTCTTCTTGTTTACTTGGAAGTGTATCGGTGGACGGGCCTTGCCCCGGAGAAGACAGGTTCTGGGATTGGGCTTCTGTTGGAGTTTCAGGGGGGGTGGGCGCCTTAGCGACCGCAGAATGCTGCAGTAAGTGGATGAGGAAAGAGTATTCAGCGGTAGAGATGATGCGCACCGCAACCAGAGAATCCTTCAAGCACTCCTCTAAACCCAGTACCGTTCGCTTGAGGTCGGCATTTTCACAATCGACTCTCTCTTTCTCACACAATAGCCGACTGAGTTCCTGTCTCGTCTTCCCTGCTTGCTGCCTGAACTTGTCGCGCTCCTCTTTGAGTTCGGAGATAATCTTTGAGAGACGTTCATTCTCCTTTGAAAGACTGTCGGTGGTGCGCTGCATGATGATATGCTTAGGAGAAACGAGGAACGGATGTTTCAGGTGAAGAGTAAGGAATTGAAAAGCGGCGTCGGCCGAATTGCTCGTGCGTAGCCGTGACAACTACAGCGTTCTAGACTGACGTCACCTTTTGTAAAGCCTTAAGAAAATACCGACAGGATGAATTGCTGATGATGATTTGGCCGGGAAGATACTTACCTAGTCACCCTTCTATCCCATCTGAGAGGACTCCAGCAAGTCTCTCTGAAATTGTCTACGCATTCGTAGGATAGTTTGGCTAATATTGAAGAATAAGAAATTGATAAGAAAAGGGGTGCAATGCAGCACATTCGAAGTACCAAAGTTCAGTACCCTCAATTGTGACGACGGCATCAGCATGCGAAGAAACCTTCACAGGACCGTTGAGACAAACACCTAAGCACTACAGGTATCAGGCGTGCTCTATGACGAAAACAAGAGTTTCTCAGCCAGTGGTAAAGCGGAAACTCGGAAGGATTAAGGGGAAGGACTACGACCATTCCGCAGTATAGAGATAGTTCCAGTGACAGTTGTTGTGAGTAAGCAAAAAGTCTTTCATCAGAAGGTGATCAAATTGCTGCAAACAAACGACGATTAATTGGATGTAACCGAACGTCCAATGGAAAGGGAGGACAATGTATTATCCGTGAACACGAAGGTGCGTATTTGAACGCGATGATATAGTCATGGCCAGGATCCGGTGGAAATTGTGGGTCTCATACTGAGGCGACTGTGAAGACACCTTCAAGCTTTCTGCGTTCAGAGTGGACAGCAATAGTCACAGGTCACGAGAGGTGACAGAACGCGTTAACCCCCCTCAAGTCGACGAAAAGTATGCGACTCTTGCCGTGCATTACCAGAATATCCAGAGATCCTGATTTTGGTGGCCCTTTCCACTCGGCCCGCCTCATAGGCGGGACGGATATGCTATTTACGCGGACTCCATTCAATAAAGAGCTAAGAAATCGAAATGAGAGTATACCTTAGTCATTGCATCTTTCTAAAGTTGATCCGCCGAATAATAAAAGTGGACCGACCCGTCGCGGCAGCAAGGGAAGAACCTAGAAGAATCACTATGAGGTAAAGTTATTAACCATAATTCATACCGAACACACACGCCATCGATTATCAGATATCTCAAAGACTACATTCCAGCATACGAGCGAGAAGTAACAGCAGCCACAGTAATCCCTGGGGCCATTGGTCTCTCGAGTGCGTATCCTCCTGTGGAGCAGCACTCCGTTGAAGAACACCCGATTCAGTTTCCCCATCGCGTGTAAGTAAAAGAGGAATGGGAAGCCCCGTCGATTTAAATAACCCCACATCTTCCCACCATCAGGTCAAGGAATATGCCTCAAGGGACACAGCAGGTGACGTTGCCAAGGACTCAGCTCTTCTGAACATCCAGCCGGACAGATATCGTTTTACTGACACTTGTCAAGTCTCCATGAACATATGATGTTGCCCTTAGATGCTACGTTTTGTATGATGACGTCTTGCATGACTTTTATAGCCTTGAATAGTGGAAAACGATAGAGAATTTTATTCGCATAGTTTCTGAAAAAATGTATCAGTACACGACATTACGCAAACAATATGACTGTGCACCTAAAGACGGCATTTTGTATATGTACGTAACTACCTGGACGAATGGGAACCAATGCTAATACAAAACGGCATACCCTCACAGCAGATACGCAAATGTCGGAGCCAAGTCTCCATCCATCCCTTTGATGTTCTGCTCCAGCATCTTCGCCTTCTTCCGATTCATACACACGAAATACCACAAGCACAACGCGGAGCCGACAGCCATCCCGCCACTGAACGCCACCATCACTCTCGTCCCGAGTACGTACTGGGGCGCCGTGCTCCAGCTCCCCATCAACCAAGTCGACAGTATTCCCCCAACGCTCGACGCGATGAAAGCGATAGCGATTGCCGTCGCGCGACGAACATGTGGTGCAGAATTAGACGAGTTCCACGATGCCAACGCCGGAGTGGTGGCGTACACGCCAGGTATAGAAAGAAAGAGACTGCCATACCGTGTGTGTGCCGACGATGAGGTGAGAAATATGATAAATCCTATCAATGTAATGACAGAGGTCACGATACAAACAAGGCCTCGCACAGGGAACCTGTCACACAGGAAGGCGGTCACCACTGACAAAGCAAAGGCGGTAGCAAAGGGTGGCACACTCATAAGCTGCGAGCGAGCTGCCGTGTATCCCAAGCTCTGGACAATCGACGGGGTGAAGCTATGATCAATAAAGTCATGATTTTGATCAGAGCGATATGGTAGAGGAAATACGTACAAGGCCAAGCCAAAGAGAACAGCACCCACAAAGAAGAATACAACGCTGATGATCCAAACGTGTCGAGCAATGAGCGCCTTCCTCACTTCTCTCCATTCAAACCTTTCCCCACCAGACTCGGCAACTTGACTGGCGACGTATTCGCGTTCTGCTGCATGCAAAAATCTCGTAGCCATAGCATCCCGAGGCATGAGAAAGTAACTCATTACGCCCCAAGCGACGGTAAATGCTCCTTCGAGAATGAATATCCATCGCCACCCTGCACGTCCACCCACGCCATCCATACGTATGATACCATAAGCAAGAATTCCTGAGAACGCCCCTGATAGAGAAGCGGAAGCGAAAAATGCAGCTATGCGGGTAGTCATCTTCGAACGAGGGTAGAAATGCGTCAGGTATAATACCAGTCCGGGAAAGACACCACCTTCGAAGACGCCCAGGAAGAACCGACAGGCGAGAAGGCCGCCATAGCTCGTCACCACTCCCTGAAGGGTGGTGACGACGCCCCAGCTGATCAGTATAGTGGGAAGAAGATAATTGGGTCCAATGACCTGAGTGGGTGTCAATGAGTTCGAGACTATTGGAAAGATGTAGTGTGACGTACTCGAAGTAGAAGATTTGAGGGTAGTTCAGTAGCAAGATTCGTAACGTAGGTGACGGTCAAAGCAATGCTGTATTGCTTGTTTGTCATTTGAAGATCGCGTTGAAGGCCTGCAATGCGCGCATTGCCAATGTTCGTTCTGTCCTGTAACAGCTTTCAGTCGTCTAAGGAATCGAAATGATGATGAACTACACACCAGGAACGACAAGAAATAGAACATGGCTATGACTGGCAGCAGAAACAAGTCCAGCTTTAGCCATACCCTCTTTGCCGACACTATTTTAGAAAGTTCGATGCTGTGATGGCTCTCTTCGCAATTGGGACGACTTGCATCGTGCTTGTCCTGAAGGGATTCGACCATGAGTATTAGAGATAACGAAACAGTGGGATATATATACTCACAAGGTTATGGGATGAAAAGTTCCGTCACCCAGAAGCAGCGAGAGGCCTTTGAGTGGATCTTGCAGGAATCATTAAATAAATAGCGAAAGAAAATGGCCGTCAGTCTAAACAGAAGTGCTACTGCAAGTTGGGCATCATAGGTGTGGTATTCTGGAATGCGATCATGAGAATCCGACTGGGTGACAAGAAAATTGAAGTGAACATTATCAATCTCTCCCATCGTACGCAATACGGCTCCTTCCATTCTCCATTTAGGACGCGCCAAATTAAGCCCAATTGTTTTTCGAGGCCGGTGTAACGTGATAGACATAACATTTTCGGGTCAAAAGAATTCTATGTTTTATGCAGTAGCCCCAATCCCGACGACAAGAATGAGAAGGTGGTGGTTCAGTCAAGAGGCAGTGGCGGGAAGGTGCGAGTTGCACATGTTTGCCATAGAGGCTATTGAAATCCATCTGGATATTCTTTCACACGTGTCATTGGTCATGCACATGAAGTAAAGCATCGAAAGCAGCCTTTTGTGATATGGGAGCGGCTGTTTGCGACTAATCTCTCAGTGTGAAGTATGTCCGAGAATTTTTAAGCAGTTTTGCCCAACAAAATGGATACAATGTGCCGCACATCACGGCAACTGCCGCTACTGGATCCATTTCTACGTCCGATGTGTGACGTTTTTGCCTTTCATCCTGTTACTATGAGCAGCCCATCAATGGCATTGCCAATAACATCGTAAGAGATCTCTACCAGAATTCCTACTCTGATACTCACTTATTCTCAGCGCCGAGTCTCCTCCGATGCACCGCCTCTTTCTCATCCGAGAGTTGGTTACAGCAATCATCAGGGAGCTTGCTTGGATACAGCCACTCGTCCGCGGTCCTCTCACTGTCTGTAAACTATGGGCAGACATTGTCATGGACTTAATCTGGCATGACATACACGATCTCAGGACCATTTCCCGTCTGCTAGCACCAATTGAAGAGCAACCTTCAGATGACGAAGACCTCGTCCATGACTTGTATTGTGTGAGTCAGGCAAATAACATGCTTCATAATAATGCTAATCTTAGGCTTATTCGGCTGACAGTCATTCGAAACCCTCCCTACACGGAGTGGATGGGCGCGCTTCGACTTATACAGACGACGAGTACGCGCCCTAGATAATAATTATGAAGAGACATCGTTCATGAGTTTTGCTCCCGTCATCAACGATATTGCTGTTCTTCGGCCTGACTCTATGGCCTTCTTCCCCAATGTCATCGATCTTTACTGGTCATGCGCTCATGGCGACTTGTGGCGCGATTCGGTCTTCTTTATGCACAAGGGCATCAAAAAGTTCTCTCTTATGCTTTGGCTAGGAGAACCTGACGGTCAAGAGACCATCTTGCAATATTTCGAGTACATAGCTATGCGCATGCCACAACTTGAGAGTTTTAACTTGAATCTCTGCCCTTACGATGCCAGCGCAGAATCTCAAGCTTATCTTGGTCCGGCGCTTTCTTGGATCCTTCCCAGATTACGATTCCTCACAGCCCTTTGCCTTCCCCCAATGGTAGACGCCTACTCCGTGATTTCCTCAACGGCATCTCTTCCCAATCTCGAAACGATCAATGCCAACATTGATGAAACCATAAATACGTCGTTGTCCTCCGTTTTTGTCTCGAATCCCCCTACTTCCAATGTCACGTTATCCTGCAGCCTCCAAAGCCTTAGCCTTGGTATTTTTTATTCCGACGCCGCTACCCATCTTCTCTGTACGGAATTCCCTGCGTTGACCAAGCTGTTTTTATGGTCACACAAACCCGAGTCCCAAATATGCACCCGGACACTCACGAGAGCCATAGCGTTGCATTGCAAATCTCTACGCGACATCTCGCTCGTGGCAGACGCTGCAGACGAGTTTGCCCTCCCTCCTGATGGACGTATAACACTCGCTGACATCCAGCCGTTATTTGGCTGTCGCAATGTTGTCCGTTTTTCCATCGCCCACGTTTTACCTCTACAACTTACCAACGACGACATTAGGAACCTCCTCCGAAACTGGGGCTCCGTCGTTGATCTCTCCCTTAATCATTCTCCGAGTCCGTCGCGTGCGTTGCGGCCAGATGAGTCCGAATCATATCTCAACTGGGAAACTCTGGCCGTTGTCACCGAGCATGGAGGACACCTAGAGCATTTAGGTCTCTATCTCGATGGCTTTGCAAAAATCCCTCCTTGCGTGAGCATGGCATCATTGCCCAAATTAAAGCTGTTGACTGTCGGAACTTCGAAACTTCCCTCTAGCATAACGGATGTGCTAGGTCCTGCTCGGTTTCTCAGCCAGTTCCTTACTCTCCAGTGCCGGGTACAGTGCGCCTACAAGTGTCCAAACTGCATAGGATGGAACACGCTATCCGAACTGCTAGATTCTTTTATTCGGGTGAGGATGGAAGAAAAGGAATTGGCTAGATCACAGGCCCGTTAAACAAATCTTCTTCAGAAATGGAACGGAAATCTCGCGAACGCTTGACTCAAGCTGTACTAGTAGCTTTATCAATATGCCAACAACACGTTAATCAATTGTTGTGACGAGTATATCATTTAAGAAACAGAAAGACGAGTCGAAGCAGGATCAAGATATCACAGTGATTACGGTATGTGACAGAATGCTGGAGGTACTCCCATTCGATTCTTAATACCAACAATGCTGAGCGACCGAAGGCGAGGCCATACCGGCTTCTTCGAACGAGAATTCTTGCCATTTCTCTATTTCAAGGCTAACCCTTAGCATTGAAAGAAATTACCGAGGTGGTTGATGCTGGTAGAACAAGTTTGACAGAACATGTACTTGCGAGCTGGATATAAGATTAAATACTAACAAAAGGGCTACGGCGACTTCACGACGCTTCGTTTCACACTTCAGACCTCTCCTCGGAGACAGTTAACTCGAAACCAGGTAATACGAATGAAGAACGACAAGATTAGTGTTATATACTCTCATTTATGATGACGTTAGGACTCAATAATATTTCAGATTTCTTGCACCTCCCGCTAGTTATGCGAATGATGGGAAAATGAAATGGATATTTATTGAATGGCATCCAAATTTACGACTGGTGTATTTCATGCCGCAACGAATAAAGTCTTACCCGGAAGAAAGCTTGTTGTAGGCTTACAGGTTACAATCTGAACAAGCTCGATGGTCAGAAATCAAGGCTCAGCATTTATGAATGAAGGGAGTACCTTACCATCACAATAAATACACAAAGCTGGGAGCCAAATCTCCGTCCATCCCTTTAATATCCTGCTCAAGCATCTTCCTCTTCTTCCGGTTCATCCACACGAAATACCCTAAGCACAGCGCACACCCCAGAGCTATCCCTCCGCTGAACGCTATCATCACACATGTTCCAAGTACATACTTTGGCGCAGTGCTCAAGCTCCCCAGTAGCCATGTAGACAGAATGCCCCCTGCGTTTGTCATCATAAATGCAATAGCAATCGCTGTCGCACGACGAACATGCGGTGCTGAATTCATTGCGTTCCACGTCGACAGCGTCGGGGTGGAGGTATACACGCCAGATATCGACAGAAAGAGGCTGCCATACTGGGTCTTTGCTGATGACGAGGTGAGGAATATGATGAATCCTATTAATGCGCAAATGTTGGAGGTGACAATAACAATACCACGGACATGATGCCGATCGCAGAAGTAGGCACTAGTCAGTGACAATGCAAAGGCGGCCGCAAATGGAGGTACACTCATTAGCTGTGCGCGAGCAGCGGTATATCCCAAGCTCTGGACAATCGATGGGGTAAAGCTACAGATAATAAAATCAGGATACTGATAACAGAAAGGGAAATACATACTAAGCCAAGCCATAGAGAAGAGCACCCGAAAAGAAGAATGTGATACTGAGGATCCAAACGTGCGGCGCGACGAATGCCTTCCTCACTTCACTCCACTCAAACTTCTCTCCTCCAGACTCAGCAACCTGACAGGCCACATATTCGCGTTCGGCTGGACGTAAAAATTTCACAGCCATAGCATCCCGAGGCATAAGAAAGTAGCTCGTTAGGCCCCAAGCAACGGTGAACGCGCCTTCGAGGATGAATATCCACCGCCATCCTGCACGCCCATCTACACCATCCATGCGTATGATGCCATAGGCGAGAATTCCTGAGAACGCCCCGGAAACCAAGGCAAAGGCGAAAAAAGTGGCAATACGGGTGGTCATCTTGGCGCGAGGGTAGAAATGTGTGAGGTATAATATCATACCAGGGAAGACACCGCCTTCGAAGACGCCGAGGAAAAACCGACAGGCAAGGAGGCCACTATAGCTCGTCACCAGTCCTTGAAGGATAGTGACGATACCCCAGATGGTCATTAAGGTGGGAAGGAGATAATTCGGTCCAATGACCTGGGTGGATGCAATAAGCCAGAGAACGCTGGAAATATGCATATCGACGTACTCGAAGTAGTAGATTTGAAGGCAGCTCTATAAGAATATACGGCACATATGTGACTGTCAAAGCAATGCTATACTGCTTGTTCGTCATTTGAAGGTCGTGTTGAAGGCCTGCAATTCGCGCATTGCCGATGTTTGCTCTGTCCTGTGGCGACTTTTAGTGATCTAAGGCATCAAAAGGACAGTGAGAAACATACCAGGAATGACAAGAAATAGAACATCCCCATGACTGGAAGCAGAAACAAGTCGAGCTTGAGCCAAACCCTCCGGGCTGACACTGCATCAAGCTGAACACTGTGAGAGCTCTCCTTGCTGTTGAGACCTTTCTCATCATGATCGTCCTGAAGGGAGCGTGCCATAGTTATCAATGATCACGACAGGAACAACGGGATATATATACCCGCAATCAATTGCAAGGTCATGGGAGAAGGAATGAATGATCAACCAAAGATATCTGAAGTGATAAGAATAGTACAGAGAGCGAAAACGGACTATTATCTATCCTCTCCGCAATAGAAAGTTTATCAGTTAGCTGGCCTTACAGGCGGCGACGAGAATCGAACCGGACAGACATTGAATTGAACCTTATTTGTTCTCCCGTCGTACGCAATACGGCTCCTTCTACTCTCCGTCAAGGACGATCAGAATAGAACGCAATTTTCTCGAGGCCCATGTAACGTGACAGACAGCGCAAAAAGGATTCCATATCCCATGCGGCCATAATCCTGACGGCAAGAGTGGATACATGTTGGTTCCTTGTCAAAATGTGTTAGCAGGATAAGAGTTGGAACGGAAGCCACCGAAATGCTTTCAGATGTTCTTTCGCATGCTACACATGCGATATGATGGACTTTACAAGCGGCCTTGCCACACCACCTTCCTTTTCGATGTTGATTGTACAAGGTATGACAATGTGGCCATCATCATCTTCATCAGTGCAAATGTCTATTCCTCGCCATTGGCATTAACAGGATCCCGATTACACCTGTGAAAATGGCGAAAGAGAAGGGCCCATGCATACAGAAATGTAACATCGAATTCCTGATGAAGATTTCATCTAAACCTGTGTTCTAGTTCATTCTGTTTTTCCACCCTTACCTGAATAAAAGACTCTAGTTATTCAGCTAGGGCACCCCATCCCACATGATCTGGAGACATAAAAGGGCAGAGTACACGACACTGCAGCGTAAGAAGCTGACTGAGAAATTGGGCGGCCTCTCTTATTTCAGAGGGAAGTTCCGATGTTCCAACCTTCAGTTGGATCAATTCAGGAAACGATGGCATACTGGCGCGCGGAGGAATTTCGGCAAAACCATTGAGATAAAGACCTAATCTCTCCAGGTGCCCACCGTGCTCAGCAATAACAGTCAGGGTTTCCCAGTCGGAATATGGATGAGAAACATCTGACGGTGAAAAATACGTCGGTGAAGGGTTGAGAACAAGCTCTTTGAGCGTAACCCAGTTCTGGAGGATGCTCTTGATGTCATCGTTAGATAGTTGGAGGGGACATGCGTGATTGATCCGAAAACGGACAACACTGCGGCACTGGAACAACGATTGGATGTCTGTGAGTGATATACGCCCGGAGGCAGGGAGGTCGTTTTCCGTCCAACTATATGTGCCAGATATTATTGATATGTCGCGTAAGAATTGCAAAGCATTGATATGGTCCTAGTGAGTGTCCGAGTAGCTTTCGGGGACTCGAGCTGGTACGACTGTAAAGATAGTTTGGTCATCGCGGGGAATTCTGTACAGAGGAGATGGGTAGTGGCGTCGAAATAAGAAATTGCAAGACTGAGGCTTCGGAGTTTGCTGGATAATATGACAGGAGAAGTGGGGGGAGAGGCAAAAAAACAAGGATCTACTCATGTACTTGTTATAATGCGAGCATCGATAGTTTCGATACCGGGAAGGGATGCAGTCGAAGAAATGGCATCGTATAAGTCTAGCATTGGGGTAATCTCGAGGACTTTGAGATACTGTAGTTTTGGGATTAACCATGAAAGAGCGGGTTTTAGATGACCTTGATATGCGTCATGACAGGAGCCGAAGTGCATGGTGAATTTCTGGAGACGTGGCATGCGCGCGGCTATATGCTCAAAGTACTGCAGAATGGGTGCGTGAATTACAGCCTCTTTTAGTTCGAGCCTAAGAGTAAACGTTTCGATGCCCTCGTGCATGAAGAGGACCGAGTCTGAATGTATAACCAGGAGAAATCGATAAGATTAGAAAGAAAGACCTCAGAATCGAGCCCCAACACAGCAATGTCGCTCATTATAGAATGATAATTCGTGTATGTCGAGGTATCATCCAGGATGCGTACTCGGGATCTGTATACATCGAAACGGGCCCATCCGCTCGGCATAGGAAGGGTTTTGAATGACTGTCAGAAGGAAAAGGCGCATAGTTAGTCCAATGATGAAATCCATCCCTTTATATACTCACGCAGTCCCACTCGTAAAAGACGTCTTGGCCGGCTTGTCGATCTTCGACAGGTGCTAGGAGACGGAAAATCGCACTAGGATCATTAATTTGACGCCAAATAAAATCCATGCTGATGTCCGCCCATAGTTTACAGACAGTGAGAGTCCGCGTACGAGCGAGCCACGGGTACCGTTACTGACAAACTCTGTGATGATTGCGGTGACTAGCTCCGGGATGGTAAAGATGTGATGCATGTCGCCCCTGAGGGTAAGTCAGTATTCGGGGGGAGATTTATCGCAGGGGTCTCTCACGATGTTTCGGGCAAGGCTAAAGCTAAAGGTGTGGTCATGGTAGAAAGATGACGAGGCCCCAATTTGGACGGCTCACAAAACACATGGCAATGCCGATCTTGCCGAAACTCAAGCTTTATGACAGCAACATTTCGAGAAATCAAATACACAAAATTTACTGAAAAAAGTGGGAGGAATTGGGTCAACGCAAATCAGACTTACTAGACATACGGACCTAATTCGAAACAATTCACACTGACGTTCAATGACTGACGTCGAACCGACTTGAACGTTGGTCGAGTGTGTAATGGTTTTCTCTATCTCAATCCCCATCATTGCAACCTCGCTGCATTTCATACACCTTAGGCTGACTGGATAGTTCTACACCGCCACAAAAGGCTCTGCATTGAGGACTTTATAGAGTTGGTTGCAGTGAGTTTCAGTCACTATTGTTACGGAACAGGTCACGGGATGTGACCAAACATGTCTCCGCAAAATAAGCATGAACATTCTCCATTGGATATGTACCTACAACACAGAAAACAGATCCCTCTGGACGAGGCTCCATCTTAATGTCAGGTCATGTGAATAAACTAAGTGCCAAGCCAAACAGCGCTGAACAGTTGAAACGAGAATCTGACTCGGACTCGGGCTAGTTCCAAGTCCTATGTATATAGGTAACTCGGTTATTATGTGGTAGTGAAACCCTGTGGGAAAATCTATTTATGCCATCACGGCGTTTGCCGACCTAATAGCTGAGCTTTATCGTGGGAAACTTTCTATTCATTGCCGGCAATTGCCAACCCAGCATCTGAGCTTTATCATGGGAATTTTTCTATTCATTGCCGGCATTTGCCGACCCAGCATCTGAGCTTTGGCGTGGGAATTTTTCTATTCATTGCCGGCATTCACCGACTCAGCATCTGAGCTTTAGCATGGGACAATTCCTATTCATGGCCGCCAGTCGCTGACCTTGGCTGTCTATTTCGTTTGCCCATTTTATTTTGTACTGCCTTTTAAATTATTTAAATTATTTATTTCTCTTTCCGGCCTCTCAATCTTACATACTTTTCATGCGTCTATTGTTTTATTGTTTCGCTGGTATGTCTGTCTATGCATTGTTCGTGCTGTGTCCGGCTACGTGTCGGTTATCATCTCACCATTTTGAGACGTACCCAATACAATAACCTAAGGCCCCACAAACATTGCTCATCCATCTTAAGAATCATACTAGCAGCCTTTTTGTCAAACATTCCTTGTGAATTAGCCCTTGGCCTCAACCGACTATTGAGTCCTAGCCCGCTAAAACGTGAATGTCTGCCAGCATATCTGGGTGAGATATTTCTCTAATAACATGTTGAAAATCCCACCAGAGTTTGGACATCCCTGCCACACCTGTAAAGATGTGAGTGGTTCACTCTATGCAAGGAAAGGGTATGTACCATGACAAAAAGGTATATGTTCAGTCGCGCCATGAAAGTAGAAGCAAAGGCTTCAAACTTCAGGCCTGAGCTTCTAGGTGGAGGAAACCAAGCACATAAATATAGGTAGGATTACAGGACCCATCGTATCTTCTCATCCACCACATGCCAGAGGGTCAGGTTTCAAGGCACCCTGACAGGGCAGGTGTGAATTTACAGTACAGAAGAAAAGAGAAGTGAATGAACAAACATATTCAGTGTCTCCACTTTTATCCAACCTTCTCTTCACCCACAATTCCGCCTGTGTATTCATCTGTCCTTCGTATCATTGGTTGCTGTCCACCAATTCTTGTTGAAAACTTCAAGTGGTCATGCCTATACATGTGTGGTGAGGGTTTGCCTTGAGTACTGGTATTTTGCTTGTGAACAAATTGTTGGATATTCACCCTATGCTACGCCTTTCTTTCTTTACTCTCGATCTTACTTACTATATTTGGCCCATTCCTAATCTGTCTACTATACATACCATTTTTCCCCTTTACATACCTCAGCTGTTCACTACCATACGTGTGACTGACTGAGGTATGCATTCCTTTAATCTCTTTGTCTTATTACTATTTCTTATGCTACAATATTACAGATCTTATTGTATTAACAGGTAGCATAACCAATACAGCCGTTCACTACCATATGTGTGACTGACTGAGATCTTATTGTATTAACAGGTTATGGGCCCCATGCTTTTCCCTGCTAGTTGATAGACACACGCAATTTCCCCAAACGGCTCAATAACTGCATAGATTGTGCAAACCATACCCCTAACATGACTACCCAACAAATCCTCTTGTTCAAACTTGACAAGGATGAGAAATTTAATGGCGAAAACTGGGCCGCATTTGAAATGGCCATGCTCACTGAAGGCAACATTCGAGGCCTCGTCAATTATTGGGAAAACAATGTTGTTAACCCTGGACAAACCATTGCTCTGCTTCCAGCAACCCCAATCAATAGTCTCACCCTGAATTTACTCAAGTATGTACAATGCAAAAGCATAGCTCTGGCTTGCATACTACGCAACATCAAAGATGTATTCGGATTTGGACTCAACCCACTCGAACCATCTCACAATGCATGGACCCACCTCAAAACCCAATATGGTGACTACTCAGATCTCATATGAAACCAGAGGGAGAAGGTCCTCAAGGCCATGGTATACAAGGAGGGTCAAAAGGTCAGCGGTGACGGGGGATATATTGAAAAGATGAGGAAGCTACGAAAGGAAGCTAATGACACTGGGGCTGGCATCACTGAAGCTCAATTCATCACTATACTCCTTGACTCCTTCCCCAAACCCTGGGACCCCATCGTCAGCACGTTATATGGTGAGGCAAACCTGACGAAGGTCATCTCACATCTCGTTGCCCATGGCGAACGGGTTGTGGGCCGCAACGGAATGCCGTCATCTCAGGAGCCATCCGTACAAGCTCTCCAAGCCACGATCCAAGCCCTCACCCTTCAAGTACAAGGCCTATCTTCGTTGAAAAGGAGTAATAGCAGTAACTCCAACAAATCCCATCCAGGAAACGATAGCTGCAAAGGTGTTGGACACACGCTTGAAGAATGCTGGAAATTAGGGGGAGGAAGACAGGGTCAGTACCCAGCATGGTGGAAAGGGAAATGGGACGCACCTATCCCATCTGCAAACCACGTCACCACAGATACATCCACAGGAGAAGCGGGATCCGTAACCACCAACGTCATCGCATTACATACCCACGTTGACGAAGACCTCTTGAAGGATATAGAGGAAAGGGCCAGGGAGAACGAAGCTGCCTTAGTGGTGAATAATAGTAGCCCTGGTTTAGACATGTCAAGGTTGTACAGAGACTCAGGAGCATCAACTCACACCATGAAAAATGTCAAATAGTTACATGTAATTACAACTACTTGCATGAGTTATAACAGTGTATCAGGAGGATCCAGACATATAAGTGGCTACATGTGCATATAATAGACCATCTTAAATTAGAATCACTTGCAAGCAACTTGTAATCTCTATGGTAATTTGCAGTGCTTATAGGGCATTACAAGGCATTACAATTATCAATATCAACTTATAATCACTTGTAGTCAATATATAACTACTTACAGGTATGTCAGAGTTTTCTATTGCTGAATTACAGTGATATACTACTTTAGAGCCATAAAAAACTAAGTTTCCGCACATTATCTGGTTAACAATGTGAGTGTTGAGATTTTGAGAATGTTTGGGTATAGGGGATGGACCCTATTTAAGAACAGTGGAAGATAGATTGCATATGGTCATTTGGTGGAGTGGTTAATCTGCCTGGCGGTTTACACTTGGTTGTGGGTTCAATTCCTGATCAGGTCAAATGGCCTAGGCACTGTGGTTGGAAGTAATTTTTGGATTCAGGCCTCAACACCCCTTGTAAGTCATCCAAGCACTTGTATTAACTGCAACAATTGATGATGATTATAATCAATTGCAAGGCTTATACAGTGATTATAAGTGGCTTACAGCAAAGTTGAGTTAAGTTATAAGTCCTTACAGGTGGCACAAGTCCAACTGTTCCTTATAATCTGTATACATGCAATTTTGGTACTTGAAAGTCACCTGCATGTAATTCTGAGTATTATATGGGCATTGCAACTGTTTGACACTTTTCGTAGTGCACTTTGTTCAAAACAGAGAACTCTTTTCCAACTACATGCCGCTAGGTGATACATCTGGGAACTCGTCGAAAGTTGGGGCCATGTTGAACGTTCTTGAGACTGGAACTGTTGCCATTAAGCCAAAAGGGTCTGAGAGTATTGTGACATTCAGCAGGACACTCCATTGCCCAGATGTATCCGCAAACTTGCTGTCCATTAGCCATCTGGACAAAGAGGGATGGTCAGTTAAATTTGGTGGAGGGAAAGCAAGCTTCTCTGACCAGAATGACAAAGAACAGTTCACAGCAAGCATGGTTAACGACCTATATGCAATTGATAGAAGCCTAATGCACGAGGATGAATACACAGCCCTATCAGCGAGGTCATTGGAAGCCCCCGTACCAATAGAGACGTGGCATATGTGATTTGCACACCACGGTATTGATAGAATCAACAGCCTAATAACTGGCAAATTGGTGGATGGTCTAAATGTGAGGAATGGCGAGAAAATGGGAGGGAGATGTGAACTGTGCATATTAGGGAACCAGAAACACCGTCCATTCAATGCTGACATGGAGCCTGAAACTGTGGTGTTAGCACACATGATGGTGGACATATGGGGTCCAGCCCATGTGCATTCTGTTGGAGGATCAAGGTATGCGATGGTATTTTCAGATGATGCCACATCACATCGTACACCATATTACCTTGCAGATCGAAGATCAGAAACTACAGTCAAAGCACTAGACAAATTCACATTGATGGCAGAGAGACAAACCGGAAAGAAACTAAAGAAAATCCGGTGTGACAACGAATTTGACTGTGAGTTGTAGAGGACCTGGGCAACCAAGCGAGGCATAATCATTGAATTAATTCCGCCATATTCATCAGCAGCCAACGGGATGGCTGAACAAGCTCTAGGCATGGTCATGGGAGCAGTCCGAATAATGCTCATGGAGGCGAAAATGTCACATGGGTGGTGGGCTGAAGCATGTGATTATGCTATCAAGGCTGGTAACCTGCTCCCTAGTTCTCGGCACCCGGGGAAAGTGCCTGAGGAGGAATGGACAGGTAAAAGACAGACTGTATGACACCTTTGTGTATGGGGTTCGACGTGCTACCTGAAAATACCTGCAGCAAAAGGCCATAGCAAACTGTCACCACAGGGTCAAAAGGGCCGATTGATCGGATTGGCAGGGCATGGATCATACCGAATCATGATCAGTGACACACCCGGCAATCAGATCATCATATCTCATGATGTCATCTTCGAAGAACTTGCTCCAATGTGTACTGTTTCTTCTAGTGAGGGGGAGATATCCTATGAAGACATCAATGAACCACTCGAAGAAACTACAGCCACACCTACTACCAATAGACCTCGACCATCACGAATCCCAGTCCCACAAGCCAATGTACCAACCCAAAATAACGACTCACGTCCTACTGAAATTCGCTGCCAGATTACCATTCATGATCATCCCAATAGGCCAACACATATACCCAAGCCAACACGAGCTATTGTCGAATCCAACAAATACCTACATCGAGAAGAGAACGCATGCCAACAAGGGAAAAACTGGGCAAACGAGAATGATGTCCCACTCGCTGAGGATGACGATGATGATGTAGAAGATATTATTGCCCTCAAAGCATCAGAGATCAGCAACATTCCCGATAGATATGACATGTGGGTACCAGAAGAATATCACCAAGCAATGACAAAAGCTCAAATATGGAAACCAGCAATGGACGCAGAAATCAGAAGGATGGAAGAAAGGAATGTATGGAGAGTGATACCCAAAGAGCCATGGATGAAAGTTAGCGACACACGATGGACATTTGACAAGAAGCTAGACGGTGACACTGGTAATCTCATCAAATGTTGGGGATGACTAGTTGTGAAAGGGTTCACACAAATCAAAGGAATCCACTACTATGACTCATTTGCAGCTGTCATACGATACGAATCCATCAGGATGTTCTTTGCTATTATTGCTGCTCAGTCTCAATTTCTGGCTCATAGACTTCGTAGGCGCATACCTGAACACAGAACCACAGAGCAAAAACTATGTCTCGTTACCTCAAGGTTACAAAGACGTGGTTACTAGGGACTACCCAAAGGGAGAGTACGTACTACAAATGCTACGCGCAATGTATGGCACTATGGACGCTGGGAACGCGTGGTTCCACAAGCTCAACAATACTCTCACTGACCTAGGCCACCGCCAATCAAGGGCTGATCCCTGTGTTCGCCTCCTCAAAAACGGATCCAAACGAACATATACGTGCACATACACAGACAATGTATCAGGAGCATCCACATCCGTAGAAGAAGGGAAAAGAGTATGGAAGGAGATTGGCAATGTATACAAGATAAAGGACCTTGGAGAACACAACAGTGTGTTGGAGATGACCGTCGAAATGGACAAGGAGGCCGGCACTGTTTCATTGCATCAGAAGAATCTGATCTTGAAGACTCTAGATACCTTCAGAATGGCCGATTGCAAGCCTAAAGCCACCCCGTTGCCGGCAGGAAGTCTGATGAATCTAGAGATGCAAGTCCAGCCGATACCCCTTGCCGACAAACAATTTATGGAACACAAGGATTATCGTGCGGTCCTCGGATCCCTTAACCATATTGCGAATGGAACGAGGCCCGATATTGCATTTGCAACAAACTACCTGCAATGATATGCTTCTGACCCACGTCCAATCCACTGGGGCCGCGTGATGCATGTACTAGCATACTTGAAGGGGACGCTAGAGTATAGGATCACATATAACCGGGGAAGGGCAAACGACGATGGCTTGACTCCAATAGGGTATGTCGACTCCTTGCATGGTGACGACAGAACGAGTGGGAGGTCCACGATGGGATACATTTTTACCATGGCTGGTGGGCCTGTTTCATGGAGTTCAAGGGCTCAAAAGCGGGTTGCATTATCAACAGCTGAGGCCGAATACGTCGCATCTGTCCATGGTGGTCGACAATCTTTCTGGATGGGGTCATTTCTCGATGAAATTGAACTATCAAAGGACCGACCATTCCCCCTCCACTGTGACAGCAACTCCGCTATTAACCTTGCCCATAGTACAAAAGGTCATGGCAAATCGAAACATTTTGCAATGGATTACCATTGGATTCGAGACGCCATCTTGCTTGGAGACTTGGACGTCAAGTATGTCGCATTGGAGGACAACTTGGCTGATGTATTCACAAAGATATTACCCAAACCCAGAGCGACCATGTTACTTAGGAAGATGGGGATGACGGGGTTATGAAGCCATACATCACGTAGGCTTCAGGGGGAGTGTTGGATATTCACCCTACACTACACCTTTCTTTCTTTACTCTCGATCTTACTTACTATATTTGGCCTATCTCCTAATCCATCTACTATACATACCATTTTCCCCCTTTACATACCTCAGCTGTTCACTACCATACGTGTGACTGACTGAGGTATGCATTCCTTTAATCTCTTTGTCTTATTACTATTTCTTACGCTATGATATTACAGATCTTATTGTATTAACAGGTAGCGTAACCAATACAGCTGTTCACTACCATACATGTGACTGACTGAGATCTTATTGTATTAACACAAATGACTGCAACGCTTCAGCTAGGCTTGTCAACAATATCAAAGCAGCTCATAAAGACCCCCATCGACCAGAGGCAAGAAGGACTATCACCTAGAGTTGAATGTACAAGACAAAGACAGGCAGTCTCTTGCTTGACAGCATCAAAGGGAAAGAGAAAGCACAGCCACACAAATATTATTTCTCTCTTGGTGGCACCACTACCACTATTATCGTCTAGGCTCTGGACTTTTATTGCTCTCATCGCTTCGACCCTACTGCCAGCAAAAGCTGCCTCTCCAATGACCTGCAAGCCAATCAATTATACCGCTCTATTTCTCCAAAGGTGTCTATTACCATGGACACAACCACCTCTGCACACTTTACTGACCTGTGCCCTCCATAACACAACTCTACTGTGGATACCACTACGTTTAAGGATTTTGTCCCTGAACAATCCTTACAGCTTCTGAAGAATGTATATTCAAAGTCTTGTATCGCAGCCACAACACAGATGGGAGTAGCAATCCCAGCTATTCAACATCGAGCGCAGGTCATTGGGTCTGAACCTAGGGGCCGGGATATCCCCCAGACATTGACAATGGTGACATGGGCTCTCCAATCAAATGTGTCTGCCATGTGCGTCTTTCAGCACCACATTGCTCTCCCCTACTCTTTGAACAGCTCCACCTGACTGTGTCTCTCCCATTTCTTCCTGATCTCTAGGTCCTTCCACGTCTCCCTATGCATAGATCCCAATTTGTCCATCTTGCATCAAAGCTACTTGGAATTAGAAAAATTCTGACAAGAACTGGTCTCTTCCCTCGCCAGTCATTCACATACAGCCTATACACCTGTCCTCCACCCTTGGCATGCTGTCCGACATGGGGCATGACAAACAATACAGTCAGCAACACACCCCACATGAGGGACTGGGTCATTTTTTGGAGGACAGGATGCCTTGGCATTGGATATGAACGAGCAGGCAAAAGTGGGAGATGGTCTCTGCTGCATCGGCCTCAGTGATGGGTGGGGTAGCATTGGGAGGGCCAGCATCAAGTCTCACACAATGCTCAATCACAGGTGATTCGAATGAAGTGAGCTGAAGTCACATCACTCAGCAGCCATCTCTTTTCTTTCAAAGTTCCTCCCATGCATGTTGTGTCTGTGAGCAGACATCGATGATCACCATGTAGAGGTCACCTCAATATCAATCTGGTCGCATCCCATATTTGGCACATGCCCTCCAGACACCATACCCGAGGTGATGAAACTCAGGCAGATCAATGGTCCCTAGGATTTCTACCAAGTACTCGAGGCTTTGAAAAGGTATGATTGTCATGCTCTGTTTTGAAACTCGTCACTAACTCTCTGAATTTATAGAATCGAGGAAGATTACTTCAAGAATGAAGGCTAAAAGCTCAAGCTCCCATTGACCATGCATGCCTGGAGGATTAAGATACTATGCTTCAATCAAAGATACCCAAGCGTATCTGTCCACTGACAATGACAGCAGAGCTGGTGATGCCCTTTCAATTCAGCAGGTATGCAAATATTGTTCTGACTTTGATTTCGCTAAACATAGTTGACAATGTTGTTATAGACATATATTGAAGAACTAGCATCTGACTGACTTTGACAGGGAAAGTAGTATGCCCAGCTTGAACATATGTTGATGCATGGTTGAGTGAATGTCATGTTTTTTGGTTGGAATTTAGTCTCCTTTATATGGCTGTCTTGAAAGACTGGTTCAGTGCAAATTGACGGCCTGATTTGTATACAGTGCTGAGGAAGATCATTTAATTAGTGCTGTTCATATACAAAGATGCAATTCTACTACCTACAAACTGGTTTGCAAGTCTGGGACACCTTTTTCAGCAATCACCAACAAATATACATGTGTTCCGCATCAATAACCAAATGGTATCCAGGGAGGGTACTGCTGGATGCTGAGAGAAGGTATGCAAACAACCTAGCACATAATGGTGTCAAAAAAACTGTCTCTGTTGTGAGTATTCAGTCCACTGTCTTTGTGCATGTTCATCCTTGTAGCTGTGGCTGGCACTCGATGCTTCAAAATCAAAATTATCATTACACCTTATGAGGTTACAGTCACTGTGGATGGATGGCGTTGACACTGGAGATGGAGGCCGGGAACCAGGGCCAGGTATACGCATACAGGCCTCGAGATTGGAAGTGATGGAGCTGGAAGGCACAGATGGATAGGCAGGGCATACCTTGAGGGAAACTGTTCTTCAATCCTAGCGACCATGTCGAGGTGAGTACTTGTGACATGTCGCATGTGCTTTCGCTTACCATTGGTTGTATTTTAATGCTTGCAGGTGATGTAGCGAGGCATTTGATGGTACAACATTATATACAATGGGTCTAGGCAGGATATATGTCGACGTCGAGTGTACACTGTACTTTTTTTGCTGGCACACAAATTGTGGAGTAGATAATACAATTAATAGCGAGGGGTGTGTGTCATTCATCATCCTAAATTCATCTGACAAAGCTACGATACAGGTATTATCACTTCGTGCTGTGGTAGCATCGACTGAGGTCAGATTGGAACAGTAACAAAAAGTACATGCAATAGAGAGGGTAATAAGTTTCATGTTTTTATTTAAAACAATACAAAAAAAAAAAAACATAGGACTCGGATTTGCCGCTCGGATGAGTCGGCCCACACCAACTAGTACTAAGCAGAGTAAAGCACTCGGGAACAATCTATTAACAGTCAACACCGATATTAACACTATCTGCCAGAGGCACGTACTTTCAAGCCGAGTACGACATTGAATCCTAACGCCGTAATAGCGACCTCCCAACACCTTGACCGAGACTGGAGCTAGGCTTCAGATCTGGTACCAGAAACTGTTAGGTCCAAAGTCAGATGTCGCACAAGCAACGGGCGACCACCCTAATTACTACGGGGACCTTGTCGGCGGCGATCGTCTCTTGAATGCAGACATGATTGCATCCGCCTAGTGCAATAGCCGAGTGACACCTGATACGACCATCCCATCACATGAGAATGTAACTAGCAGAAGAAAAGACCCTGACATTCAAGTGACCAAGCCAAGAGCGCCCAGCTATATGACCATTCAGCTGGATATCGTGCTACCAGAATTTGCTCGATAGACAGGGCCTCGATGACATTTTGTATCCCTTAGATTTCCCGCAGATGGTGAGAACAAAAAATATATATTCGCTGCGTAACATCAAAAATTGCACTCGGTTTATGACATTGGTTGACAAACAAAGAGACTCGCCTCGAAAGAAAAGAGAATTAGGATAGACACATTACTATCTGTACAATGGTAGAAGAATCACCGCTCATCGCGTATGAATGAAGGGAAACGACCTACAATCATAATAAATACACAAACGATGGCGCCAAATCTCCATCCATCCCTTTAATGGCCTGGCCTTGCATTTTTCTCTTCTTTTTATTCATCACTATGAAATACCCAAGGCACAAGGCAGACCCAGCAGCCATCCCGCCGCTGAACGCTACCATCACCCGCGTCCCAAGTACATACTTGGGCGCGGTGCTCAAGCTCCCCATTAACCATGTCGACAATATCCCCCCAGCGCTCGTCATCATGAAGCCGATGGCAATCGCCGTTGCTCGACGAATGTGTGGTGCTGAATTTGTTGAGTTCCACGTTGACAGCGTTGGAGCAGAGGTATACACGCCAGGTATCGACATAAAGAGGCTCCCATATCGGGTGTGTGCCGACGATGATGTGAGGAATACGATGAATCCTATCAATGCGATGACGGAAGTGGTGACGCAAACAAGGCCGCGAACATGATACCTGTCGCATAGGTAGGCAGTCGTCATCGACAAGGCGAACGCGGCTGCAAATGGCGGCACGCTCATTAGCTGTGAGCGAGCAGCAGTGTATCCTAAGCTCTGGACGATCGACGGGGTAAAGCTACGAATGATAGTCAGGATATCTGGTCAGAGCGATACGGGAAGGAAAATACGTACAAGGCCAGTCCAAAGAGAACAGCACCCGAAAAGAAAAATACAACGCCGAGGATCCATACGTGTGGCGCAACGAATGCCTTCTTCACTTCACTCCACTCAAACTTCTCTCCTCCAGACTCAGCAACCTGACTGGCCACATATTCGCGTTCTGCTGGACGCAAGAATTTCACAGCCATAGCATCCCGAGGCATAAGAAAGTAGCTCATAAGACCCCAAGCAACAGTGAATGCGCCTTCGAGGATAAATATCCATCGCCATCCTGTGCGTCCACCCACACCGTCCATGCGTATGATGCCATAGGCGAGGATTCCTGAGAACGCCCCTGAAAGCGAGGCAGATGCGAAAAATGCGGATATACGGGTGGTCATCTTGGCACGAGGATAGAAATGGGTCAGATATAAAACTAGTCCAGGGAAGACACCGCCTTCGAAGAGTCCGAGGAAGAACCGGCAGGCGAGGAGGCCACCATAGCTCGTCACCACTCCTTGAAGGATAGTGACGATACCCCAGATGGTCAGTAAGGTGGGAAGCAGATAGTTCGGTCCAATGACCTGAGTGGGTGACATAAGCTCGAGAACAATGGAAATATGCATCTACGTACTCGTAGTAGTAAATTTGAAGGAAGTTCAGCAGCGATATACGGGACGTAGGTGACAGTCAAAGCGATGCTATACTGCTGATTCGTCATTTTGAGATCGTGTTGAAGGCCTGCAATGCGCGCATTGCCGATGTTTGTTCTGTCCTTTAACACCGTTCCGTGAATTATAGAATCGAACAAAATGATGATGAACATACGAGGAATGATAAGAAATAGAACATTGCAATGACCGGCAGTAGAAACAAGTCGAGCTTGAGCCATACGTTCCTTGCTGAGACTGCATCTAGTTGAATGGTGTGATGGCTCTCCTCGCTCCCGGAAACTTTTGAATCGTCTCGATCCTGGGAGGAAATCATGATTGTTAGAGGGAACGAGTATGAGCAATGAAAGCATATATACCCTGCGTGGCCTAACATATGACTGGTGGCAGGGTCATGGGATACAACGCCCAGGGGAGAGAGATGTATCAGAGACGTCCGATAGGATCGTGCAGGGACAATAGTACACAGAATAGATCATCTTGTGATGCCCGTCCTTTCCTAGATGCTTAGAAAGGACACCTCTGCCCTCACCAGTCAGAAAGTCTGGCTGCGGAATGACCAATGCACTGAGATCGTGATCATCAGAATGAAGTTAGAGGATAAGAACAATGAATTAAACCTTGAAATATGCTACATTGTCTTATTTTATAGACACAATGGTAAGTACAGCTTGACAGTAGGCGAGAGCAAAAGCCGGCGGTAAGTTTCGACAACGGTGCAACGACGGTGTAGCACAATCTCGCAAGAGCAATCTGTATCACAGGAGGCGGTTACATCGACGACAACGGGAAAGGCAATATGGTGGTCAATGGTCAAGTTCAACCCGAGGTTGTGTGTGTTTGGAACGGAGGCGATTGGATTAATGTTTTCTTCTCGATACTTTCCCACGCCCTATCCCAACTACTGCATACCCGCCTTACTCAATCTTTCTATTCCCGGATTATTCACTCTACCAATACGAAGAAGAACCTAAAAAACTTGTCCAGGGAAACTGATGGGTATTGTGTTCCACGGGACGGGGTGTTAAACTACAGTGATGTGTCTTTTCCTGATAGCGGGTGAGCGATTGCTGC
Organism: Armillaria novae-zelandiae; assembly: GCA_030435655.1. Taxonomy (NCBI): domain Eukaryota; kingdom Fungi; phylum Basidiomycota; class Agaricomycetes; order Agaricales; family Physalacriaceae; genus Armillaria; species Armillaria novae-zelandiae. The sequence continues at coordinate 2,947,160 of JAUEPR010000003.1, read as the reverse complement.
CAAGACCGTGACTTCTTTACGGCCAGAACCAAAACCTCTGAAAAATCAGATATTGAGGTGCAGAAAAGCGGTACATTTCTCATACTTGTCAGTAATCAACGTTTACAGGATCGAGAATAGATGACTATTCATGTTCTCGCCGCCAGGGTACATGGTCCAGGGAAAGCCAACGTTCTAGAGCTTGAATCGTGATAGCCGACCTTGTGAAATAACTCTGAACCACAGATCTTGCAATTTAATCCTAAGATCATCCTCAGTACAGGGCCAGCCTATTCTCATAAGGTGATATACAGTAATAAAGTTAGTAAGGGGCCGCACGAGCCCCCCGACTTCTTGTTTTCACCGCTTTCCCTCCATTTATCTTCTTATTTGCCGCCGCCTCTGGATATCTCCCTGGTTCCGCCGCCGCATTCTCTTCATTAGCAGATCTCTCTTTAGACCTCTCCATAATATTCCGAGCTGTCTTACCCCTTGTCTTCGTCATCGCACTGACAGCATCCATCCGTGCCTGTCTCGGCATAACCGTCACAATCTCTGGTACCTCCGGTTCAGGAAAGTCCACCGCCTCCTCGTTTGATGGCAGAGGGGAGCTGGCAGGCACGTTCCCCTTCGAACTGATCGTCGACTTCGAGTTCCTCGAGGCTTGCAAATTGGACTGTCCAGTCGTATAGACGTTTGCACACATCTGTCGAATTTGCTGAATCTGGCATGCATCCAGTTGCACCAGTCTCTCGGTGTCTCGTATGTCGTTACAGACATCTTGAAGATCAGCAGATACGGCCTTTTGTAGATCTTCCATTTTCCGCTCTATACAGCCTAGACGGGCAGCCAGGCGGGTGCCTCGTTCCTCGATATTTCGCAGCGTCCCTTCTAGCAGTCTGCCTATCTCGCGCGGCAAAGAAGCGATATTAGATTGCATTCTCTCTGAACATGAATAATGGACATCAGAATGCAACTCGAGAAACACCAAGTGCTAGAGAGGTCACCTATGAAAATTGTTTCGTTATTGGCAGGCGCATTCGATGCATTTTGCACACACGCAGTAGCAATTCCGTCCAATTTACTATAAGAATATAATTTAAGCATCGTAGGTTACAATAAATGTCACAGAGGACGACGTACAATTCGCTATTTATCGGAGTCCGTAACGGTCCTCCGAAGCTGGTATACGCAGTTAGCTTCAGACCTGACAGAGAGGTAATCACAACTTACACATCACCATGTGCTTCCTTCAATGATATTCCCTCATCAATGTGAATCCTGTTAAGTATCCACTGCATCAGCCCACTTTCTCGAAATGAAAAACTGATATTACACACATGCTAACATTACGAGACTGGGACTGCAGGAGGCGGACCCTTGCGTCAAAAGCAACAGCGAATTCGTTCCCGTCTTCGAGTCCTAGCACTTCACACTGCATATCTTGGCTCGCAGAATACATCATAAAATCGTTACTAGAAGCCGATCATAAGAATAGTTAGCTTCTGGCATTGCACGTCAAAAAGATGAATCGTACTCGTCAAGCACTGGCACATCTGATTGGGAGTTCATCTCTGCGGGTCGTTGGAGGCTAAGTAGTTGTGCCAGTTAAAATCGAAGAGAATGCATGTATGCGAATTGCGGCATACACAATTTAAACAGGATTGAACCATCGAGGGTATTGTCTTCGAGTACAATAGCACTTAGCATACCAAATAAATCTTCCTGCGCAGGTTTCCTCCAAGATGTCCCAGCACCCAAGAGCACAATGGCTCATCATTATTGCACAAAGCACCATCATGATGGACCTTGTTGACGTGTGAGTGTCTTTTGTTCTTACCGGCCGCCCGCCAGCGCTGGATGCCTCCCACTTAGGACCTGAGCCCTAAGTATGTCGATTATGATGAAAGTCCTGGGAGAATGAGAACAACAAAGACGGGAAACGATAGCCATAGCGACAAAATGGAAGGGTGTATTGGAACGAACGTACGAAACTGAAAGACAGTCGCAGTCCCGTGGGAGGCTCGGCATTATTACTGTCACAGAACCTCTATTGTTCAAAGAAAGTGACAATGATGAGATTGTGCTCAGATAGCTCCAGTAGCAGGCATTGGGAAGGGCACAAAGAGGCAAACACATTCTGAAACATGAATTGCTCCGAAAGGCAGTTCTATAGAATCCAGATAGGAAGTGCCGATATGGTACAGTGGTGCACCGTATATTTGCAAGGTCGGAGGAGTACCAGTCCAGATATGATCAGATGGTGAGGACCCGTAAACTCGGAAGCCGAACTAAGCCAACTATCGATAGTATTAGATGAACGCAAAGGGACAAAGGGCATTGTCAGTTTTGGATCGGGTCTTCGGTCCGATATTACCGCACGTTGTCTTGACGGTTTATTTCCACCAAGTATGTCGCTGCGTTTCTGGTCCAAAATGCTCTGGTTTTCGACTTAACGCAATTTGCCGTATGATCTGTATATCCTCTGCACTTCCCTGAGCGGAACCCTAAAATTGGGCCATCATTGAGTTGCAAAATAAAGCAAATGAAAGGAACACAACTCCATTCACGGCAAACTGCGTAAACCTAAAGTCCTGAGGTTCGAATAGCCGCCCGCACGTTGTCCTCTACCTATCAGATTCTGGATTATCGACATGAATCTCAATCTCTCTGACTTGTCGAATGTGTTGTTGCCTGCTACCAAAACAAACCCTATCCAGTTCGCTTGCATGTCGATCTCTGAGGATCGTAAAGTCCATGCAGACAGCACAGAGTCTCTGCGTACATTTACACCTCCTCCAATCGGAATCAACCTCAAGGATGGACTGCGCAACTATCGGAGGCGTGTGGGATCGGATCCTTTCCACAACCATCCAAATCGTCTTGATCGCATTTTGAGAATGTGCCTGGACTCTAACTCTATAGATGAGATTACATCGTCTCAGATCGTAACATACCGAGGTATTGTGACAAAGTAAGTGAACACCCCTGATTTTTAATAAGTTGCTGACTTATATCAGACTATTATGTGGGGACGCTCAGCAGCTGACTGTCTTTCTCTACGACGGAGTGCTGTATATTGAAGAGTATGATCCTGAACCTGACCGGTAAATTGGCTGAGTGCATACTGTGATTTGTGGCTCGAATCTCATTGCTTTCCAGCAGGCACACTTTTGTCCAAGATGGGGAGTGTATTGGGTACGTTATATTCGTCTCATTTTTCCAGTATCCCGTTTTCAATACATCCAGGTCAAATTTCGAAGCGCTGTGTACTAGTAAATCTCCCAACGGCGTTCACGACTTGCACACGCAGTGGTGTGCGGGAGTCACATTTAATCTTGGAGATTTAAAGGTTGTCATCGCAGGCGAGGTTGACTGCCAAAACAACTGTAGGCTATTCATTCCCTGCTCGTGATCATCCCGTTTCTGAATCCAAGTTTTGTAGCAAACTTCACGGGACAGGCAAAGGACTGCTTAGAGCTGAAAACGAAAAGCCAAGATTCCAAGTACGCCTATCGGTCTATAGTACTACATGGGGTACTAAATGACAACAATGCATCGTAGACAGTCACCTGCAAAACTTCGATGGTACTTCCAATCATCTCTTATCGGCGTCCCAACTATTGTCCTGGGTTGGCATAAAGGGGGTGTACTGACTGCAGTCGATATGATCGATGTTGTTTCGATGGTCAATGAAACGACTCTGCAGCAAAAATATGACGACACGGGCATCTTTCTATCCGCATTACGACGGCACTGCATAGAACACGCTATGGAAAGGCGCGAGAATCAGATATGGAGGGTCATGACTAAAAAGCAGCTACGTCAAGGAGCTACTATCCGTGCGTTGAATTCCGAAGAGGTTCAATTGCTAAACAGGAAAGATGAGAGGGTTGGCATTCTTCCCAGTTGGTTTGTGACAGCTTTACAAAAATAAATGTTTCAGTGGTGCCTTCTCTAATGACTTGCAAATACATTGTTACATCTCGTCGCTGTTACACCTGTAATTACGAATCACGATTATCCTCAGCTCCCATCATTGATTTAGTCCCAAACGACTTGTTTGCAACATTTATCGACCTGATGACACTATGGTCCACCAGATTCTGACGAAAAGTGATCACGCAACCTAACTTCTCCCTTTCTCTCATCGAGCGAGGGAACAGGGCCTCCACCCCATGTAATGAAGCTTGACGATGACCTGACATGTCGAAAACAAGGTATTTATCCAAAAACGACGACGATTCTCGGTAGGGACGTGTTTCCGAATATCTGTGCGTTTCCATAAGTTCAACCTTGTATAGGCCGCAGTCAACGGCACAAAGTCAATGCTTCCCCCGATATGCCGTCTAATAATCACGTTCCGAGCCACTACTCCCGTCCGATGAGCTCCATTCACTTTCGGGAGGTTCCAGTCCATCTTTATCGTACTTTACAATCAGCCCGTCCCTCAGTAGCTCACTCCAAAGATTCCCTGTCTCCTCCTCATCAAAGGTCTGTAATGGCGAGTCTAAACGAATTTCCTTGAGGACGCTACAAGTGTGACCTTCATTCGTTCCTCCAACAGCAGTGAGGCGTCGAGATTCCACCATCCTTACGAAGCCAGTGTTCAAACTCGTGAATTGCGAAGAACGTAGGTCTAACGAAGTGAGCTTCGGCAGGAGAAGGGGCACGTCGAGATCGGAACGAACGATCAGTGTGGCGAGAAACGCATTAGAGAGGGGATCGACTCGAACTCGAAGGTCTGTGACATTCGGTGTGGATTGTAGGAAGCCTGCGAAAGCCATATGACTTCTTCCAGAGCTACGAAGATTTGCCCTCACTTCTAGTGTGGTAGCAGTACTTCGAGGGGACATGTCTAGAGGAAATTTGATAGGTTCGCCTTCGTCTGTGTACTCGATTTTCAGAGATATAAGGGAAGGAAGGCGAAGGCATGTGTAAATCTGAGCAAGAGCTCCTTCAACCGTGTCATAAGGGTTTTTTTGTTCCTCACATAGCGACAAATGACGAAGACTCGGGAAGGTGATAATTTCAAGCAGAGTTGACTCTGATTCGTGGCATATAAGATCCAGGCGAGTTAAGGCAGGTGACTGGGTTAACATCTGCAGTGCCTCATAATGCTCTGCGTTCGTTGCGGCGAATCCACGGTATTCCATTAGGTTGTGAAAGGGCAAGCTGAAGTATTCAATGGATCCCGCGATATGGAGGTATTGCAACGAAGGAAGGGCGACGAAGGTATCAATGGAGACGCGTGTATCTCCTGGTTTTTCAGCATGGGGGTTGAGCTGCAAGGCAAGTTGTGTGACGCGAGCAAAAGATTCGCTGTATGCGGTCAAGGTGTGGAAAAATGTGTACGATACATTCAGCATCAGAGTCGTGCACTGTGGAATAAATTTTGGAATAACCAAGGGGAGTAATGGATGATCGTCTGCTGGATTTGATATTGAGAGGCTAACATCGTGCCCCTTCAGCCTCTCAAGTTGTAGCTCGAGAAGGTATCCTCCGTTTTCCAGCTCCCTGGAATATCCAAGAGTCAGATTAACGCAAGACCACAGCCGTGCTGTGTTCAGAGTGACTGCTCTCCATTGACGGCAAACATGGGACAAGGTCCATGGGGCATCGCTCGTTACCAGCGAGTCATAGTCATAAGCACGCCATGACTCCAACAGCTTGGTCGGATTCCGTACGCAATGTTCGAAGATTACCGTTAGTATATCATCGGGAATGCGGCGAATAGGATGCAGGCCAAATTTTATGATATCGACTTCGCAGGCGATGGCATCACGCGCATGTAAGTGGGCCTCAAGCTCCGTTTGTAGTTGGACAATTTTCTCGTCAATGTATAACAAGGATTCAAGACGTCTTGCAAGCTCAACACGGAGAAGGTTCTCTTGGGCATTGGATGGTGGCTCGTTGTTCTCGTATAAGCTTTTAAGTGGTTCTGCTAGTATGAAGCTGTTTACGCCGAAAAGGTGATCAGACGATGTCATCTGTGAGTAATCAAAACATCATTGGTATATTTTTGGCTTCAATGAGAATAATACCGAAGGGACTTACTTTCCAACGGCTGCTGTTTATAGCTCCAGGCCCCAGGGTGAGAATTCGGCAAACACCAACTGATCGATGTTCGGACAAACATTAGGATTGCACAACATTTGAATATGACCCATTCACCAAGATAGTTGGATACTGAAGCTCCGAAAGGAGCAAGAGCAAAGTGGGACTTGGCGTTGACGAAGACGATGGAGCTGGTGAACGTTCGAACGATGTATTCGGAACCCGGACCGAGACGTGTGAAACAAACATATACACACTCAACTGGAACCGCTTACTCATTTGAAATTCAAACCTTCAATGGGCTGACGCCTCCTCTCCAGTCTGGAAAGATAGGGTGCTGTGCGTTTAGACAGTATTATCGATCCTTGGCCCCAGGTGTAAGCTTCCATTACTCTGGTATCTGGGACTTTGGCGGCTAAACAATATTTCTTGGTTTCAAGTTATGACTACTTGGTGTATGCTACAGACGATATCTGAGTCATCTCGGTTCGATCACAGTGCCTTCTTCCATTTTGGCAAATAAAATCCTTCCGGCTGACTCTCACGCCCTCACTGACATACAAATCTCTAGCCTATCCTTGATCGGAGGCTGCATTGAACTAATGCATAACGCATTACCAGTCTGAAATGTGAATCAAATACGCCTGACCGTCAGAATTCGTTTCTCGCCACTGCGAAAAGCCGATGCTCGCCAGCTCTGTCGTCGCTTGGTGGCTCGGAATCTGCAAGTACGCTTTGGTTTCAGGATTGACTTCCATGTTCACGAAGCTAAGTATAGGGCTACATCTGAGGTTGATGCTGCATGGTGCACAGAGACCATGTTTGTTGTTTCAATTTCTGTACATGAATGAGCACCACAAGGACCTATCAAGGTGAGTTGTCAGGCTATTATGGTATCATCGAGGTATGTCCTTCGGACGTTAATAAATCCTCAATTACAATATCCAACTCATGCGCGCGCGCAGCTCTCAAGGAAGAGCCAACCAATATGGCTAGCCTAATATCTCACGGCAAATTGTGGGCCCGACGAGCATCTGCATGCGTCCCCATCCAGGATTGTGGTAGATCCAGGGCGCTGGGCAAGCGACTTTGCCAGTTCGTCGGTTGTTGTGGCAACAAGACAACCGTATGTGGGGATTTCCCGTTTATCGGAGAGTGCAATATCAGACAGCCATGTTACCATCGCTTCGGCTCGACGTCAAGGCACATGTGCATCATTGCTTTTTGTTCGTTCCTTTCTGATATATCATTGAATCTTAGACTTCGACTATCATTGAGACTGACAGCCGGTACTCCGTTCCGATGGTCGGTATTCAGAATCGTGTGCTTTGCGTGATTGACAGCAATGCCGCTTGCCCCTCACTGTATGTTTGCCGTCTTTAAATGGTTTGTCTGATAATGATACAGTTGCTGGTGACAAGAAGTTGACCGCATGCCGACGTTCAGAATCTTTCCCTGCTAACTGGATTTGGGGTCTACTAGCAACGTATGCTCCGTGCCTGAGTATTTACAACGTCAGCTTTACTTTCGCTGGTGCCAGTTATCTGAAGGGTGAGTGTCTTCTAGCGTAGTCTTCCTCTTCGGTCAATGGTGTTTACGGAGGTTATTTTCGCAGATTTTGGGTGTTATCTGCAGCGACATTGTGTACTGTATACACGCTCATATCTGAAGATGCCATAGTAGAGCTGAGGAAAGCATCAACCGACACTCAATTGCTTCAACCTGTGAGAGCCCTGCTTTTCCCTCGAATCAATTGGCTTTCGGTTGTGATGGCATTTTGGCATGGAAATCTGATACATTGTCCCTCCCTGGATGGGAATTGCGAGCCATAGTTTGTGAAAATAGCGCCGTTTACTTACCCTAAAGCATCTCACACCAGAACTGGACATCGACACAGACGGACCTTTTTACTGAGAAAGTACTAATTGCTCTACGTCGTAGGGAGAAACCTGACTACCAAGAGAAATCGATGACGCCGTACCTACCATTGCTTCAAAGTTACGCCAATCAATATTACCTCGGATTTCGGTCTTAGTAAACGGATTATCGGCCCGATGATTTCCCTTAGTACTGGCCGCATTGTCTATTTTCTTCCGACAGCATTCAATATGATATCGTAGGCGCTGCAAAGGCGTAAACTTCCTTCGTTTGGCCCCGGTTACAAACATCAACGTCCAAGTATTGCGCTGCATGCACACAATGCATTCAGTATGTCCACATCTCTAAGGACAGTGACTCGCGAAAGGCTGGTACCTGGTTCTCACTGCCTGCGCTATTCTCTATGTTTTCAGTATGCTTAGCTATGGCTTCACCGATCTCACTCAATCTGCTTGCTTCTGCTCTTCAGATTAGTAAATCATGCCACAGATACGGAATGTCCTGCACAGCGTCCCTCAAGCACGACACCTCTGCTCGCTGTAAACGGTCATAGCCGAGAACGTTTCCCGCTCTCGTATATTTTCAGCATTAGGTCGCGGTTGACGGCAGCACGCTGTCGGCAGCTATCCAAATTGCAGAAAGGCAACTTATATGGACGGGAAATCTCTCCGGTAGGTCCAATATATCTGGCGTTCTATCACGCCAGCAACAATTGATTTTCTCATATGAATGTCTTCCTTCATTTAGGGCTTGATTATACTAAAGGAAGGTCAAACTTAGACTATTGGCGCCATTTCGACGTATCTAGACATTTATCTGATCCCTTCCTCGAAAGGTTTCTCCTCCTCACACAAGCTAAGATATGAACTTAACTAGGCATATGCTAACTGTTTGAAACGGGTTTCATTTCAACATAGTATTTCAACCGAGGGAGGTGGACTACGTCCAAAAGTCAACGTCGACTCAGAATTCGAGGGTACTGGTACATTTATGATCTGCTCCTGCAACTTATTCGTTCGTCTATCCATCTTTGGGACCTCCCAGCCGTATGGAATTCGTCATTTTGCTTCGGCCGGAGCTAATCAATGACCCGAGGAAGAAGCAACTGTTGCTGCGTCCCCGTCAATGATTGGTGGACCCACGTCTTATCCAAGCCCAGGACTCCCAAAAACTGACAGTCCTCATGGAGTGCCAGTAGTGTTAACTAAGAATCTGCACGTCTGATTCATACCTGTAATAGAACAATGTTCTCACCTGCCGTGGTCATGGACCGATCGTCAGCTGTGAAAGGTACGCGCCACTTAACTTACAGTCGTGAAAACGCTGACTATTTTGTCGCTGTCCAGATACGTGATTTCTCTGATGAGATGAAGATATGGCATCGTCTCACGATCGTGTCCCAATCCGAGATGCCACGCTACTAAGCACACATTCAATATGTCCCTCGTTCCCGTATGTTCTAACTGCGATCAATTTACATTGGCTGATACTCATACCTCCTTGCTCTACACCAGTCTTTTCTTAAACGTCAGATCTGACAACCTCCGCGAACCTCTGAGGCCGGGAGCTTCCGTATCGAAATACTGAGACCGTAAGACGAACGGGCTTCAGCTACGATTTACGACTCTCTTTATTGCAGATGGCGCCGAGGGCTTGCTGCTGCTCCTTACATCGCTTTCTTACATCAACATAATCTTTACAGGACATCACGGCCACACAGATTTCGCACATCGACCAGCCCTGAATAAATGTTACTCTCCCATACGCTGCTAACCCGTTCCAGATCACCCAAGATGGGTAGATCCCCATCTCTTCTCACCCCAACGGCAGCCGTCTTCAGGCTTCTCGGTGTTTTGCATCCAGGAACAAACGATGTGAACTAAGTCTCCTGACGTCTAGCTTCGGGAGAAGGCCGAGACTGTAACATACAATTTACTTGCCTTCACTTATGTAGGCGCATCTCACGAATGACATGCCCATAATGTCTCAGGCTGTCGAAATCTTATTCATTGATGAAAAAAGCTATTCATTTCTTAACTTGCACTAGGCCCCAACGCCGAGGACATCCACTTCAGGACCGAGTAAACCGGTCTGGGCCGTCAAATGGCCTGCTTCTTTTGCCGTCCCCTACTCATAATATGCTGAAGTTAAAAGTCTGGCCGAGTAGACTTCGAGGTACATTCTTCAACTCTTTGTGACTTTTGAATCATCTCCACTGATGCACAGGAATTTACTGTAATCCCATGTCGCCAATTTTGACGTCGCTAGCTGCCGACGATGTCCTGTATACTCTTCGAATTGTCGATTATCAACGGAGAACGCGCGCCGTTCTATGTCCCGGTGTACATGCCCATGCGGATGCATCGTGCAAGGAACAATGAAAATTTCTCTCTTTGTCTTATCTCGGCGCCCTATTTGAGTGATCTTCCATTGTCATTAGATAGTCCTGGGATTTGATCAGACCTCTGGCCTAGACGCCTTCGTCGAGATTTATATTAGTGACACGGGATCTACCCTGATCCTACATAGAGCTAAGACAGTGGAAATTGCCTAGGATGCCGATGAGTATGCATCCGAGGATTCTATTGCTATGTATTACGATTAAGGGACAGAATTACTGTTATAGGTGGTGACAACTCCCCGATGGTCGGAAGAATCCCGGCTTTCAGCATCCTCTCCCTTCATACACATACACACTTTTCCACAATGTGCTCGCAGCGCCACTCCATGCAAGCGTGGGCAAGTATCTTTCGTTATTCCAACTTTCAATTTTCTCTTGACAGGACGGCGAAGATGCCGGCCGGTGGCTGGACATTGGAAAATGTCTTCAAAGCTTCGTGGAAAACTTTGCGGGTGTAAAGAGATTGGATGCCGTTAACCAACAACCGAACGTCGTCGAATCAAGGAACAGGACTACGTTGGTTACTTGTAAACGATCGATCGAGTTAATTCTTCAATACTTGCACCGAAAGGCACAAGAAGTCATAATCCAACTGGCTAGCGTTAAAATCGAACACGGCCTTCGAGTTGAAATATCAACTCTGGGTCACTGATCTACATCAAGTTTGACTGCATGACAAAAAATATCTTTGCGGCGCAGGAAAGTCAGGTTTCGCATTTCCCCTCGTAAAATCGATCGAAATCTCACGGAAACTGCCTTGGAAACGACACACGGGCTTAAAGTTAGTTTTCTGGACCCTCTGATCATCATATTGTTAGAAAGTCTGGTGAACTAGGGTGAGTGCGATGAAGAATGCTGAATGGAATACCAACATTGCATAGATTTGATCGCAGCAGGGACAACGTGACGGGATGAGGGGATAAGCGGGTATTGTCCGGCCGTTTGATCCATCCTTCCGTAACTAAAGCTTCCGCAAAGGACCATTTGCCCCCATCGAAGTAACCAATTCTCCGAACTGAAGTCGAAGTCAATTGAAAAGATTGTTGGTTAGAACATTCGGCTCCGACCTAAACAAGTCACGATGACGATGGGCGATCAGCGTGCGGCGATCAAGGGACAAGTCAGCAAATTGTTCCTTGTCCCTCAAGTACGGGCAGAATGTCGGACGAGGCTGCCTTCTCGTCGACCGAGGTTTGTATACGAGATGAGGATGCATCTCAGAACAAGTTATGCCGGAATCCAATGAGCCGTGAGAAAAGTGCCTACGAGGAAGGCAGGTATGACTCGGACTATAGTGGTATCCGAATTCGCTTTGCAGTCATGCATTTTATGGTGTGAAAGTTCCGGTTGCCAGATGCTAGTTTCTATCAGAGTGTTTGCATCAGAGCATGAGCAACGTAGCATTGTCCGTGAGAGGCAGGGGAGAAAGGAAAAAATAACAGAACTTATACGCCACACTAAAACCCGACGTTGAATAAATTGAAGGTAAAAGTCAAAATACAAAAACATACGAACGGAGAACTTTGCTGCCGTCACTACGTTCCTTGATAGGCGCCGCTCGCGTTCCACTCACGTGGAGCCCATTAAGTGTCGGGCCGGCGGCTACCGGAGATATTTGCGGGGCCTAGAATAGTAGACTCTTCCTTTTCAGGATAAGGTTTGACGCGAAATTACGGCAGGCTCTCGTGTTTTCTCAAATCCAGTACGCCTTGCCGACATATTTCCGGTTTCTCTTTCAAAGAGAAGGTCGTGTTTCTTGGCACTGACTGCCGCAGGGGACCCACCAATCCTCTTTCTGGGGTCTATTTCTTTTTTTCGTTCGCTCACTGGACTACAACTCGAGGTATACAAAAGACTGGAAATCCGATATGTTCTTTTCTCTCTAGCAAGTCATCTAATGGCACAATCATATGTATTGATCTTCTGATCTTCCAGTGAGAAGTTCATTTTTTTTTCGTTCCTTATCCACCGTGGGCACTGACGCTACCCTTGTGGTGTGTAATCGCGTGGCTTTGAGCCTCATTACAGGCTTTCACTTTCACCCTGTGCGTAATCCATTTCAGCCTTTCCAATCTCCATCCCATCGTCGATGGTCGCGAGCTCGACAGGCGACCTTTACTCTCCCTTTCAGCCAGGCATGGCCAACGAAGACGGTCCCCAGTCGAGCTCTGATGGGTCAGGCCTCCATTCTCCAGTTTTCGGAGCTCACTATCCCCCTGCGAACGGTGACAATTGTAAGTTGTTGCCATCGTACTCTTTCCTTCCCTCGTAAATCCTGTTCTCATCTGCTTCCGTAAATAAAGTCCGGTATCAGCAGGATCAACTTCATATTCAGCAAGGAGTTCACGCCGCCCAATTTGAATACTTGCCGACGCTAGTGCAACAACCTCCGTTAATTGACACTGCACTAGAAATGCCGAGCCCCACATCTGAAGACCTTGCATTTCATGGCGGGTTCACCTCCTCGCCGCGCACACACCTTCGAGGCGATTACCACGTTCCGCCTGCACGACTTCCGCCCCCCCTCAGTGGTTCTGTTGCCGACTATAGATATCAAGGCTCTTCTGAACGACGGTTGCCTAGTGGGACCCATGACTCCACATATCATCGTGTTAGCGGAGGCATTCCATCCGTCTCCATCGATGACGATCACCGACGCCCTCCGATTTCGCCAACAGAACGTGTAGAAGTTTCTCCAACAACGAACCCTACTAATCCTGTCCGGGAGCCTCGGAGGGAGATCTCCACCGTTGTCATAGCTTGTCGCCAGTGGTATGTGTTCGTCCTTCCTTTGCATCTCCCAACTTTCATTTAGCCATTTTGCGCAATGTTGACCCTCTGTATCTGTTTTTCCCTTTAGCCGGGGCCGCAAAATACGATGCGACTCTACAAGACCCGTTTGCAACAACTGCGTCCGGCGGTCAAATGTCTGCGAGTATGACGCAGTCCCGAAACGTAGAGGGCCTGATAAGCGTCCAGGGACTCGTCAAAGATCTTGTAAAAAGAGACCAGCAGACGGCTCAGTTCCTCCACCTCCGAAACGAAAACGTACTACAGCCCCGAATCGACCAGACGTTATCTCTCCAATTGAAGAAGTTATGGGTGGTGGCCCTTTAAAACAGTCACCGACAGTGAGGTCTGCTGAACGTCAGCAGGGCCAGCCACTGAGTATCTCGACGCAGACACCTTCCCCGATAGACATCCGTGGCCCAGGGGATCAGTCAATTTTGACAAAGGTGGATATTATTATTCTTATTTGCGCCTAATGCACGGTTGACTTGACATATTCAGTCCGAGCAATCACCTAATTCTCGTCGGTATTACCCGCACGATCCAGCCTCGTATTCCAAACCTTCGTTTCCCAGACCCCTCGATTTGAATGTTCTGCATTCACCAACTCGAGAGCATCAGAAATTCCCTTCTCCAACTTCGCCTGCAACCCAGTCAGACCAAAGGATATGGTGGGATAATTTTCTAAAGACTTACCCGTAAGCCTCGACTCTCTAGCCTTGGCCACCTTAGTCAGAGTTTGCATTCCAGACTACCAGAGGTCGCCGACGACCTGACATATCTGTAAGCACAGCCACGTTCCTGATGATTTCAGGCTTGACACGGGGTACAGGTTCACCGATGCGGGCTACTGGCTGTCCTTCCTCAACGTAAAGTTTTTCAGGGACAACCTGCTCAATGCGCAAGAACGTATACGGATTCAACCTGCCTTTGTCCTAGCTTCCCTAGCCATGTCTACTCTGATGAAATCCTCCGAGACGGAGTACGCAGTTCAAGGCCGAACTCGTGCCCTCTACCTCCGAAATATGGCGCAGAGCGCTCTGGAGGCCGCATGGGAATCGGAATGGATTGATGCAGCCTTGGCTGAAGCTGCGCTTGTAAGTCTTTTTCATTACCCGTGTCCATTCGCCGCTCAAAATACTTTTTTTTAGATCCTCGCACTTTTTGAGACCTCCGTTCATCCCGAGTACAACCCGACGCGCGTCGAAAACGCACTTATCTTTTTGGATAACATCGTTCGCCGTCTTTCGCTGACGTCGATCGATACCAGTGACCCGGAAGTATCTTTTTTCCCACAGCGCGGCGTCCCTGTTGTCCTTATACCCGGTCTCGATGCTTTCCCACACTCTCCGCACGAGCGCAAGTGCGCATGCATACCTACCGATGCCTCTCATCCCCCAGATCCTTTCAACACATGGTCATACCCGTTACCCTGGGACTCTTCTTGGTCAACTAACGAAATTCGCGACGAAGAATGCCGTAGGGTTTGCTGGAGCGCGCTCGGTCTCGTTGCAAACTATACTCTGCAGTGCGCTGCTTTTGATCGTGATCCGCCTAAACTGTTTTTGAGCAGCCCTTCCAACGTATGTGTTCTCCCGCGACCCTATAAGGAGACATCCCTGATATTACTTCTCCATGTAGTATGCACTATTATTCCCGGGCGAAGCTGTCGATCGCACATCTCCCCCTTATCGATCAGCGGATTCGCAATCGCAGAAAGAGAGCGTTTGGGCGCTGTATTGCCGAAGTATGCTTCTGTGGTGCTTCTGTGATCAACTACGTCGTGAGCCATACGTGGAGGAAGACAAAGCTGAGTATGCGCACGAGGCGTGGAACGAGACTCAGTCGATCCAGGATTCGTTGGATTTGCATGTGTGCAATCTCGACACCGCTGTCATGTACATGTGTCGGGAATATATCTACAAGTGGATACCATCCTTTGTTTTCAAGGATATGATCACTCACGCATCTCTTTTAGTTCTCGCATGGCAATCACACAGGCGCTGCGTAGGTTGGTCCCTTCATCCTCGAATGTGTGCGTGTTCTATTCCTTTTATGAAACTCATGCTTCTTCTACTTTAGCTTACACGGGTTAAGTAGTGGAGGTCCTGTTTTCACTCGAAAGCAAGCCGATGAGTGGAGTAAGAAGCCTCTCCCTAGTTCTTTGAGTCTACCTTGCTTAACTTTATTAGTTTATTATCAAGAGCAGATTGTCAAGCGTGTGACGATGTCTATCCAACGTATGGCTGGTACTCCAGGACATCAGCTGACCCGTCGTCCGTTTCAAGTAACATGGTTTTCAAATCAACTTGCTCTGTAAATCTTCCATCCGATGAGTTTCCATGGCTCTAATTCATATGATTCTATAGGTGTCTTCGCCTTTGGAATAACGATAGGTCCTTATACGGTGCTCTTGAATTAGCCAAAGCTATTATGATTCCTCTCGACATGGTCAATTCCATATGGCCTTGCCCTCGTAGGTGGCGTAACCCTGTTACCACTAGGCACCAGATTTACTCTTGTTCCGATCTTTAGAACATCAACACCAGTGCGATGACCTGAGGAAGCACCTGATTGAAGCCTGCACGTCTGTGGGCATGGGTCTTCCTTCTCTCTCAAATCGGTCTCTTCCGCCTCTAATGAAGACTCATTAATAGATTTCTCCGATAACACCCTCTCTGTTATTCCTGGTTGTGTGATCTTTGCTTTCAGCTATGCATTTCTTTACTCTGCTCTACTACGTACATGTATTGTCTTCGTTGCTTATCAGACTGTAGTTTCTAGTTTATATTAGTTTCCCTCGAGTCCAGAATATCTCCATGTAGCACCTCACGTTGAATATGCCGCTTCCTTATAATTCGCCTTTGTTTCCTTTGACTACCAGAACGACTTGGCCTTCTTTTTGGTACTTAACAGAGTGCTGACACTTAAATCGTCTGCATTGATCGTTGCATGTTATGTAGGATCCTTAAATATCGGCCTTTGTAAGAATCACAGGCACCAATACAGTTGTTGACGGACCTTTTATCCTTGTAGTCAAGAGCGTAAGCAATAACGGTTGAAATAGAAGGCGGTTTTAGGTCAGGGTCCCAAGGAGCGGACCCGGTTTGCTTACCGGACGAGAATACTCTGCAGCCTTGTGCATCCCTATAAGTAGCCGTCCGAACAGTATAATACAGCTCGGCTATGATATCACCGATCCTCAGTCTCATTGATGATTCGGGCGTGACGTTCTATGAGTGGGCATTTGCTGAAACGGGTCAGAGGGATTGCCAGTCACATCAACGTGGTCCTGAATGGGTCCTGAAAGTAGCCCGACTAGCATTAGATAATTGCTCTTTATATTTCGACTCGGTACAGATTACAATATAGATATTGCCTATAAAGTCTAAACACTGTTGGAATGTATTCCTGTGGGGGAGTGGAGATAGATATACCAGTTACAAAAGGTTTAACTATGTACAAAGCTAGTACGGTACAATTACTGCCGTTGGCCGTGTGGCGTAATGGCAACGCGTCTGACTACGAAAGGATAATCAGGAGATTGCAGGTTCGACCCCTGTCTCGGTCATTCTTTTTCCTTGATCTGATTTGTGTTATCATTTTATTCCGGAAACGTTGGGCACCGGGCAGTACTGAATAGGCCACGTGACCCTCAGCGCTGAGAGCTCATGAAGGCAGGGTATTTTGTGGATCTTGGAATTATTTGTTTCAATAGCCTATTCTGCATCTGATATGTCGTCAATTGCCATAGGTATCACCACAATCACAAGGTATCGGGTAACTTCTCAATCTCATTAGAGACCATCACCTCCAGATTCCTCCGTGGGCGACTTCTAGCTAAGACTGGTACTCTTCATCATTTACTAGTCAACCGGAGCTGGCAGTCCCTTTATTAATCCCGTAGCATCGACATGCTCTCTAATATTTCTATAGTAAGATTTCACAGTAGAAGTACCGGTGGCTACCTACTACTCAACTCTTGAAAGAACGGTTCTCTCATTTCAACTGCCGTTTCTTACCTAGGGCCACTAGCTTGTGCATGAGCAAAATCTGTATCTGTTTATCTATTTCTGATGATGTTACCGATAGAGGCTTCTTTTTTTGATCATTTGTGATACCTGCCAGTGCTGCGATAACCGATCCCCCTTCGTTTCAACCTTCAAGTCGCAACGCCAGATGATGTCTTCTGTTCACCAGGAAAAGCGGTTCTCTTCGGACGTAGTCTGCTCAGAAGGAGACCGAGTCGACAGATCTATTATCGAGCGATCGGGAGTCTTCGGCCCGCTCCTATCAAAGCTGTTTGAGAATGGCGTCGAAGGGAGGGGAGTAGAACGAGTCCTCGAAGATGAACGGGATGGAACACATACTTGGAACATGTAAGCGTCTCTCTACTAGCGTACTGGCTTATACTGATCTGCGCGATGCTAGTTTTTTTTTTTGGACGTAAGCCTATAGCAATCTTTTTCCAAGTACACTGAGGGATCTTAGGGTTGATGCATTATTCCTCCAGTTCTGCGAATCTTGTTCTTTCAAGCCTCTCCATAGGGATTCTTGCGCAAGATATATTTTCCCTAACATTTCCGTGAGTCTTGCTGTGGATCAGAGATTCCTGATGTAATTACTAACTCTACTGCAGACATGCGGTCGCGGCGATTATTGTTTTTGGTCTTGTGTCAGCAGTGCTGACCTCTCTCGTCGCAACTCTGGGGCCAAAAACTGGGCTTCGCACGATGATAATTGTGCGCTTCAGCTCCGGATACTTGGGCGGAATCATATATTCCATATTCAACGTTCTATCTCAGTGAGAATCCATTCATCATTCCATCTCGTGCTCTTCGCGCTCATGTTCTCCGCGCTTAGACTGGGATACGCGGTTACGTGTATCATTATTGGGGGCCAAACCCTCGCGTCCGTCAATACGGGCTCTCTTCCTCTTATCGTCGGCGTTATCATTGTTTCTATTTGTAGTCTCATCCCGTGTTTCATTGGATATGATGTGGTTCACACTTACGAAAGATATGCGTGGGTTCCCCTCCTCGTGATAATGTTTTTCCTCTGGGGTTTGGGCGGCCATGCAGGTTTCGATATTCAAGCACAGAAATCCGCCGAGGAGTCTGGACGGACTCTGACCGCAAATGTAATAAGCTTTGGTGGAGTTGTTTTCGGCAGTACTGCAGGTGTTAGTGTATCATCGAAACAAAGATACTTCTTTGGCTCATCTGCTTCTAGTGGGCGACCCTTTCGGCTGATTATAACTGCCGACTTCCAGTGAACACACCTGCGACTAAAGTTTTTCTCCTCACCTTTTTCGGGATTTACGTTCCGACTTCTTTCGCCGAGATTCTTGGTGCGGCATTAATGACCATCACAAAGTCCGGGTATCCCGAATCTTTTGAAAGCGGCAGCCTGGGTGGTCTCCTCGGCCAGGTCCTGATGCCTTGGAAAGGCTTCGGAAAGTTTTTGCTTGTGGTTCTGGCCTTGTCTGTGATGTAAGTCGTCGGACTTCTCGAGTTGAATCTCGCCACTCAATTTTGATTAGCACCAATAACATACTAAACACCTACTCCGTTGGATTGTCTATCCAGGCACTTGGCCGTCCGTTTGCGAAAATACCCCGCATATGTTGGACCGTCGTTGGGTGGATTATATATACGGTAGCGGGAGTCGCCGGCCGAGAGCATTTCGCCGAAATTCTCTCCAATTTTCTAGCCATCCTCGGATACTGGTCGTCATTCTTTATTATCGGAGTACTTGAGGAGCACTATATATTTAGGAGGAAAACCGCTACACTTGGCGGGTATAACCTAGACGACTGGGACACGCCCGGAAAGTCAGTTAGATATTGTTTATGCTTTGTGACCTCGCCGACCCATCTGCCTTGACAGATTGCCCGTTGGTATTGCTGGTATACTCGCGGGATGTTTTGGCGCTTTTGGGGCGATCATCGGGATGTCTGAAGTGAGATGCGTATAAAATCTCCGCCCTCCATCAATGACTCCATCTTTAGGTTTGGTATACCGGTCCGATAGGGAGAATGGCTGGTAACGCGGACATGGGCTGCGAGGTAATTTCCATGCTTACCTGTTTGTTTGGAATATTTTAACAATGTTCGTCTATAGCTTGCGATCGCGTTTTCCGCTATAACGTATCCGCCGTTAAGATGGCTCGAAATCCAGATGCTGGGAAGATGATTGTGTGAGGATGATTTATAACGAGACCCTAGATCACCGACACACGTTCATTATCCCAGTTCATAATCGGTGTCTGACTACTGATAACAGATTAAACGAAACCGAACGACAGTGAGAACAGAACATACTTGCTCCGATGAGCAAGGGTTTTATACTCATCTCGTAACCATGCTATTTGGCCACAGTACCAAAGAAGCTGGATTTTATTTGGCTTAGATGTGTCAGGTGTGAGCTACCACAGTACACAAAAGTAGATTATCCACATGAAGGAACCAATACATGAGAAGAGGATACACGCAACGAACAGTGATGCTCCGAAATATTTCTGACTCCATTACTAGCTCCCGTATTTAACGTCCGATCCTTCTTCGCATAACTTTTTCCATCGCGCGGCCACTTGAGGGTCATTTAGGATGAGCGGAGAGTCAATCTGAACTTCCTTCGGCAACGACTCATCGTCTTCGGGACGCAATCATGTCCACAAACAATGCATGATCCACCGTGTAAGTAGACTGACGTAAGTCTAGCTCCGTCAAGCAAGGAAGAATATTCTGACGATCACTTTTACGAGCGAGTTTCGAAATCATCGCTTTCCCTATGTGCTTCATCATGCATGGGCAACATCGGAAGGATTGGATGATCATAGAAGTTGGTTTTGCTGTCGATCCTAAGAGCAAGGTCGCATTTTGGCGCTCTTTGAGTCACAGACCGAGTTTGAATGACAGAGATACTGCCTCATTCGCTGGACAGGAAGATATTTCAAGGGATACGGAAGACCACAGATGCGAAGTGGAGACAGCTTCTCCATTGGCGGGAAACCTGCGATATCGTCCACAGTGGCAATGCCGTCTTATTGGAATCATGGAGTGTGGAGGTTAAGCAGAAATCATCCCACTCTTTGCCACAATAGACGAAGATTTCGCGTAAGATATCATGGGGTAAAGTATGAATGGGGTGCAATAGCGCTTTGGCGTTTTTGAGATGCTCGGCGCATAGGTCACGTTCGCGACTAAGACCATCGAGCATCTCTTGTACCTGGGTAATCCTCTGTTCAAGGTCTACCATCGCACGAGAACATTGAGCCACAACTTCGGCCAGTTCCAAGCGTTCCTTGGGCGATGGAGGAACATTTGATTTCAAGAGTTCTTTGATCCGGGAAGAGAGTGGCTTCTGCGATGTTTCTGAACGCAAGAATATATGGCCACAGGAAGCACACTCGCGAGTAGGCAGAAGATCGACAACTGCTGCCATATCTGTGACGTATCATGAGACATATTGGTCGGCATGAAGACTCTAGACATACCCAGACGATGATCGCCCTAGGTTTGAGGGGTTTTTTGGCGTGAAAGTATGAAGGCCAAACTGCTGTGTTGGATAGTCGGTCATTGGCGTCGATTCTAAGTCAGTGAGTCGGCTCTCAACGTTTTCCTTACTTACAGAGCGATCTGTATCGAACCTTGCTACAGAGGATAGAAGAGTAATATAGTTTTCAAAACCTAACTCGAGGATTCGTATGAAGATAAGTCGCTCAATGGATATATGACAGTTGAATCAAGTTGATTAGGAGAAAAGAGACGTGACTTCGTCACTGACGCGCTTATGAAAGTTGATACCAAACAACGACAAGCAAAGAGGTCGCTTCTTTCCATATTTCCATCATGTCCGCTGAAGCCTGAGCTCTTCTCGCGCGCAGCCCATTTTTGGACCCGCCCAGGCAATGCCAGGGTATTTGCGTCTGTATCTGAGGGCTGCACATTGCAGTCATTTTCTAGGGCTAAATGGACTACTCGCCTTGTCGGCGTAGAGGAAAGAAACGGTTTTATCATCGAGCGTCTCAATAGTAGCAATCCAACGGAGACGATACTGAGGGATCTGTCCTTAGTGAATAGACGTTCAAAGTGCGTCTCTTCGTACCTTTCCCATGAATTATGTAGCCGACAACAATGATAGATCATCTACCGGCAAGGGTTTGCGCCTTTGATTTGAGCAAAAATTTGCCGATGATTACCTTTGGGAACGGCGTTACATGCCTCTTGCGGATAGCCTGAATCAGCGAAGAAGGAAAGCCGCGGTGTGTTTACGTCTGTTATAGCGGTCAGAGGTCGTCGTTAACATTCTTTGCTAAGCGCAGCCCTTGAGAGTTTCCAATTTGAACTTGATCAGTAACCGGGCCTGCGAGTCGTAGAGCTCGGCCTGTTTTTCCACCGAGATCTAGTTTGGTCAAGTTGGAAGACGCTTGTCACATCGTGGAATTCAGGCGCATACACAGCGCATACATTAACAGCTTTCATCAGCTGAAAGGATGACATTCGGTTTCTGGTACGAGTATGACGACTATGTGATGGGCTACATTCTATATGCTTGAAAACAAGAGAAGCAGACTTTATCCAGTTTTCCTGATATATAATACGTACGTTTCATCTTGGATGGGAGACGCGATCATGTGCTTACTCTTGTCGTAAGTTCATCTGCTGAGTGCCGGGTTTACGGCGTTATCTCGATCTGAGGTGTTCGCTTGATCATTATTGTCAAAGGTACGGCATATTTTTACGCACGTACCTTTCTTTTCTTAACATATCTATCCGTTTAGCTCATCGGCCGCGGAGTGCAAGGACATGTTCTGTGGGGCTTATCCACCGTGTTCGCGTGATGATTCTCATCAGGAGCGCGGCGAATTCTCTGGCCAAGGGAGATTGGTGGGTATACTCTCTCGGCTCTATTTATGTTCGATCATCAGCATGCTGATTGTGCCACCGGGAAGTTCAACTTCCGGACTCTAGACTCTTTAATCCCGTTCCTGAACAAATGCAAGGCTCCGTACAGTACCACAATGAGACGTCGTGTATACCTGATACTCAGTGATACGAGCCTGTATATTGCTGCAGGTGCCAGCATGTGCGTGTACAAGATATGCGCCTAGGCAACCCTGTCTGGATCGAAGACTTTCTGTTGTTTGTACGCAGCTTTCTACTTTTGTTGGGTTCTTTGCCTATGCAATTCCTAAATTGAGTGGTAGGAGAGCATCATACGCCTTGTCACGTAGGGCAATCGCACCTCCTGGTCACAGCCTGTCAGAAAGACAGGATGGAACGGAACTTTGCAATACGCTAATCGCCGGCGCAGTGCTTTCTAATACGCAATATTTATGGAGCGCCCGTCCTTCCACCAACTCCTCCTTGGTTCTCTTCTAAGATTGGAGTTTTGATCAAGACGACAGGAGAATGACATAGCATCCTCCTAATCCTTAAGCCAACCCGCCGATTAGATAGGCTCGTCTTCATGGTGTGCCTTCATTAGGGATAGTACCAATCTAAACGGTTATGCTTGCATGAATGACGGTAAAATTACATCCTGTACGTGTTTGGCTCTCTAATTTTTCCTCTTCAGATGTGTGTTCATGCCCACTTATATTCGTCTCTCAGGGTCTCAATGGAGCGCCGTCATTGGCTAAGTAATTTATCCAGACGCAAGTTGCACAGTTCATGTTTCACAATGATTGACGGCTAATCTCGAATTTTTTCAGTCATAAACTGTTTTCCGCTTGTCAAAGAATCACGATCATCCAAGCCGAAGACGGCGAGCCTAACATACTCGTTCGACGAAGTTATGAGGTTCGCTGTTTGTTCTCTTATATATTTGTTTTACTTCAGCTATCCTCCTAGATTGTAAGCGGTCCTTGTTTGCGTCACCTAAGCGAACGAATATCCTCGACATGCATGTTTTTTACTTGGCAGCCGGATATTTTAATCGGGCGCTCCTCCTTTACGCCATGACTCTCCCCTATCATGTCGATCGTCTTTAAATATTCCCTGTCCATGCTCTGACCCCCAGTGAAGATGCGTTTCTCCCTCTCTCTCCTAGTGTTGCCCGCTCTCGCAGCCTTCGCTTTCGCTGAGCCAGCTCCTGCCCCCGCCCCGGCTCCAGTTCCAGCGTCTTTCAACCAGGTCAATGCTCGCGACCTCCGCGTCCGTGCCAAATACCCAGAGTACTTCGGTAAACGCACGACACCCTCGGGCGCGCCATGTTCAAGCAGGAAGCGGTCGCTTCCCGCTGATGCGACTGATGTCCCACCTGAGCAGGTCCTCCATGCCGCGGAGATGGCTGCCTTCTTGATTGGTGGCGGAAAATTTGTGTCGTACGTACTACATTTCTAGTGTTCACCCCAGTCTGCTCATCAACGTTCAGAGCCAACGGAACCACCTATTTCGACGAGCACTTCATGCGTAAGCACGAGAAGGACGTCGCCAAGTTCAAGGCTGGACCACCCAAGAGTTGGCACGACTCCCTTCGGGACAAGGTTGCAGCTGCGATGCTAGATATCTCGCTCCCTGTATACAAAATGTGGAGGAACCAGTGGAAGGACCCCGATGCTATTCTCTATCTCGGTCCCAGGTAAGCTACGCGTGATTTAATGACAGCTAGGGTGACGCTGACGTTGAGCGCTGTAGTACGGCCGTCCGCGCCAAGGATCTGGCGGCCTTGGAACTGGCATTGTTGGAGGACCCCACCTTCGAGGAAATTTACATTGAGGGGTATAGGGTTACGAGGCGATGGATGGAGGCAGCGGTGGAATACGCCTCCTAAGATGGATCCTAGCGTGGGAGAGTTCTAGATCGTTCAAGTCACTTCACTCGTACCTATTGCCGCTGATACACTTTTAGATCGTCAGTGGTCTGGGCTCTTGTCCCGTTTTACTTTATATTTCAATTGTGATATCCCTTATACCCTTTCTATTGTTGTTGATGAGTTTCATTTGGTGTTTATTCGTTGCCTATTGTGTTAATGACAGTCAGAGTATTTGTGCTCTTGGCTCAAAACGCTCCTAACTACCTAAGCCCCGGACTGTGGATCTGTATTTATGTTCAATTGACGCTGCACTATGGGGGGGTCTCCTGGACGCAGGCGTTATCGTCGTTGCATCCGCATGATAAATTCAGGAACAACTTTAAAATTATCATTCAGCGCGTCTATTTGTCATCGATCATCATTGACACCAGTGTCACAAATCACATGTTCGATACCAAGCGCGGACTGTGACAACTGGAACTTCGGAAGTGTGGCCGGCATCCAATTGGTTGGGCACACGATGCTGGATACCTTATCATCTTCAACTAGTCCGACAGAATAATCCAGCTCGATCTTGTCCCTATACAATGCTGTCAGACGGGAAATCCATGCCCAGCTGCGATAAGCTCGTTATTCTACTTGGATCTCCACTGATTCTTTCCAAGACAGCCTGTTCCTTGGGAGCTTGAAATTGCAGGAGCCGTCCTCCGGAATGCACCACGGGAATACGGGAGATCCAAATATGAGCGTCTATGACAGAAATCCAACGATGACTGGCACAATAATGTATAATTTGGAGAACGACCGTCGACGCTCTTCCTGGTAAGCACGACCGCGGTCCCGAATCTTCCTCTGAGACCATTGTTCGATGATCTGTGTGCGTTTTATTACTCCTAAACTAGAGACGCGGAAAACTAACATTTTCTGCTAAGACATTTTTATCGCTATCTCGGCCCTGTTCCTGCAATGGTACACTGTCAATTCTAATACGTCTGACTATATGTGCACAGAGATCTTCATTCCAACCACTCACGATACCTTTCCTTGCTCGTGGAATACCTCACGGTGGGCTATGCTTGTTCTCAGAGAACAGAGCTCATTATACACGTATGCATGTTATCATTTTTCTAGCACTAGCCTTAAAGACGCGGTTTCATAAAGGTGAGGACACGCGTTTCTAGACGATTGTGACCTATGTCCATAGGGGTCCTCGAGAAGTACTCTCTCGTACTACGCCAGTGCAAAAATGTACGTTTTTTTGTCTTGGCTCAAGTGTTCTCATCTCATTTATCTTGTCTCACGACATCTTAAAGATACGTGAAAAATACATCCTTTTACAATTCCTGCTGATATTAAGGCTCACAAAACATCCCTCTATTGGGCCATCGAACTCATGAACCCTTCATCTAGTCTCTCCTAGTCGGTGTTCCGTTTCTTGCTCTTTTCTTACGTTCGATGTCTTTCGTTCTTCTTTGACAATGCCTGTCGTTCGTATCAGAAGTGTTGGCTTTTCTTGGTATTTGGCTGTTGAGTGCTATGATTATCAGGGTGTCGGAAATGGCCAGTGATGACTTGAAACCTAAATTTCATCTTGGCACGCTGTTCTTGAAAGAACGAAACGCTGAATCTTAGTGTCTAAATCAGCCAGCAACTGAGAATCCCCAGTCCTTGGGTTTTGGGTGTAATGAACGTTCCTATACTACAAGTACATAGTACAGAAGCCACAAATGTAGTAAACTGTAACACTAGTCACGGTAGGGTTGCGCACGAAACCCCCAGTTTTGATACACCCCGGTTTCGGACCGGTAAGTTACCGGTAAGAAACTGGTAAGAAACCACAGGTCAGTGGAGCATATTTCATTGAGGTAACTTACCAACCACATGACAATATTACCACGAATCTTTTTATGATTTCACTTCGCAGAGCAGTAATAAGTAAGAAGACGTAGCCAGAGTGTTCCGATGGGTATTGGGACGGAATTCATGAGTATTTGAGGTATGACAATGAGGCAGCGTAGCGTCACGGCGTCGTAGAGAAGAATTTGGAAAAATGACTCCGCGGCGGTCACGTGAATGGTCACATGACTGGTAAGAAACTGTAAATTACCGTACCGGTAAGAAACCCCCCAGGTAGGGTGGGTACAAAACGGTATCAAACCCCCCCTGGAGGTTTCGTGCGCAGCCCTAAGTCACGGTACTGTGCACAATATTGAATAGTTAACGTGACTTGCAAAAAGACCAACTTCGGATACGGGGAATCGAACCCCGAGCTGCCGCGTTCTTACGAGTCACACAAAGACTATGAGAGGCGGCAATGTTAGCCGTTACACCATATCCGACGTACTATAAGACTCTACATCAAAAACTTCCGAATTACGCATCATGCGCGCTTTATATGGGGCAGAACCCGCTTCTGTTCTGCTACCCGATACCAATCAGTCGTACAAAGCATCCTATCTTCGCTTATCTTCATCATCTCGATAAATATTAACCCCGTGTTGACCCCGCGGCTTTGCTCTCAATGGAGTAACATTAATCGTGATTCCTTTCTTTCCCGGTTAGAGCGCATCAAGGCGTTTTCGCCAGTTTGGCGCCAAAATGTGCTGGAGTTAACAGTGCTCTCTTTGCATAATTTTGGACCAACTCTAGGGAGTTGATATCTTCGTCGGCAAATGACAGGAGCTCGCTCTTTGTTACGACAACGACTATCACGATCCGTACCTACCACATATCATAGACGAGGGGCTGTTGACGGATTGAGTGTAAATTTACTGTGACTGTGCCGCTCAGCCTCAAATCACAATGACCGTGTCGAACTTTGGAACGTATCCTCTTCATTAATATTTGCGCCGCTTCCGATTGCCTCAAACAGTGACAATTGTGCAAAGTAAAAATGTGCCGTCATCAATTTCAAGTCATCAAACAAGGTGAAGTGCCACTGGGTGGCCAACATGTTACTTTGTACTTTCTCACGCATACTTGTATGAATCTCTCTTCTATTCTTGTTCAAAACCACCAGTCGCTAGGCAGCACACCCTAGTTTCTTCATACTTTCATCGATCATCTCGTTCAGCTTGGATCCAAAAGGTAAGTGATATATGTTGGCACATCGATTAACGTTCTGATGGCCTTGTCTGCTAGGCGACCATCATCAACCATCTTGAAAGCAGTCGTCTTCCTCAATGTCTAGTAACCCTGCTGATCCTCTGGACAAGCTTGTTCAAACGCAGCATTCCGATATACATCTCGATCTCCTCGCCTCCTTTGCGAGTATTACGAACTCCACCAGCGGAGTGCCCAAGGCCATGGAAGTTCTGGCTGCCCCATCCAGAAGTATGTCTGGGGCTCTTCAATTGACTGACATAGAATGCGCTCCCAATCCCTATCCTCGACAGAAAAAGAATCTACACATCCTCTCCGTCGACTTCGCAAAGTACACTCCGGGTCCTATCGCCCACCTTCCGGGGGAAATGTTGATGGAGATTTTCAACCACTGCGCCACCTCGCTTGGTGATATCTACTACGACCCGAGTTCGAGCGTTTACGATCCGAGTTGGAGACCTTGGGTTATCAGTCGGGTATGTCACCAATGGAGGGACATCGTGATAGAGAATTGCCCGAAGTTCTCGCTTGACTGGGATTGGAGTCGTTGGGATTACAAGAATAATCCAGTGGCTCTGCTGTCTTTGGCGCTTTCCCGCTCTGGAAACGAGCCACTTATCTTCCGGCTCGAGGAGGCGGATGGAAAAGATATCGATGATCTGGGGGAGGCGGTAGATCGGGACGTAGCGGTTACTGAAGAGATCATACGAACTCTGGTAAATCAGTGCCATCGTTGGAAGAATGTCTCCTTCACCATCCCTCGGAGTCTTTTCCACCTGCTGTTGCCTATTCGGGGACAATTACCTGCTCTGGTCGATTTTGAATTCAATGAAGCTTTCCCGGGTGGATGGCGATCCAAGTGG
Source organism: Armillaria novae-zelandiae (assembly GCA_030435655.1). Classification (NCBI taxonomy): domain Eukaryota; kingdom Fungi; phylum Basidiomycota; class Agaricomycetes; order Agaricales; family Physalacriaceae; genus Armillaria; species Armillaria novae-zelandiae. The sequence goes on along the minus strand of JAUEPR010000003.1, from coordinate 2,919,330 downwards.
CGGCTTCCCTCTAGAATCGTATCGGACATTTTGGATGGTGCACCTCTTCTTGAACGCCTGACTCTCAAGTCGTCCTTTGACGTCAGGATACCGGAGATCACCATCATTCCTCGGATGTGCCCAAAGTTGAGATCATTCACGGACGGTCGACAAGCAGGAGTAGGCGTGGCGCTGAGTCACCAGCACTTTCTCGACATCGTTGAAAATTCTCCTAGTCTCCGCCACATTGATGTTCAGCTTACAGGCTTCTTCCCAACTGCTGATCCACGCATCGTCAATACCTCGATCACGAAACTTTCTGTGTGCAGCGGATCCTTCCTCCGTAGCATCATATTACCGAACGTGAAAAAAGTGCGCTTACACGGTCCGGCTCGTGGTGTCCATTTGTATATTCATGATGGCGTCGCGTCGTTGTATGACCTTGTGACCCATTCTGGATGTTCCCTTACATCTCTCAGTATCATTGGTTGCGCTGTTGATGAGCGCCTCATCTTCATCTTGCGGGCTAGCCCTGAACTCGTCTCCTTGTACCTCTCTTTCGACGAGTGGCGTGGTGATTCCATGCAGACGATCCAGTCTTTGATTGCCGACCTAAACAACCTAGGAAAAGCAGAGCCAGCTTTCGTTCCAAACCTGCAGAACTTTTCATTAATCTCACCAGAGGGTTCCTCTCTTTCACTAGATATGTGACTTTTTTGTTCGAGTTTAGTGGATTGCATCGAAAATCGGTGGAGGAAAGGTTCCTTGCGTTCGATCGACGTCAACATTGGCCACTACCCATGGCGTGACACCGACGGATGGTTTTCATTGACTCCTGCCTGCCACCAACGACTGGCTAGAATGAAATGGGAAGGGCTATCTGTGGGCCTTTTGCCGCCACCATTGTAGATCATAACTCATGTAGCTTGCAGCGGGGCCCAATTTCCGGGACGTCAATGCTGTATCATACCGGTGGACTGAAATGTTAATCGAGTTCTATCCTCTCATCCGCACCATTGTTCAAGTTTCTATCAGCGGTACAGTCGCTGTCGGGGATAGAATGCGGTATTTATGCCGATTCCAATTATCCTTAACCCACTGCACCACGATTAAAGTGTGTATATAAGCGAGTCATTTGAATTTCACACACTATCATTCACCTGTCCCTAGCAGACTGATATATCAATCACTGTGGGATAGCGTTAATCGTAATATATTAAAGGCCTGATCCTGTAGTGACTGATTGATATATCAGCTGCAGTGGGGTCTAAAAATGGTATTCTTTCCCTTCGCAAATTGATCTAGCTGTGCTCATCGTTAGCAATGATGCCTAACCATCCTCTGCGCCTTCCCTTGACCGACGCTTGCCGACTCGTCCAAAAACAGCGGTAGGATCGTGCCTGGAGTGTGTTGGGATCGCGCCAGGCACAACAATCTCTCAAATTAGTACCCAGGTACACACGTCAGCAATGTTTAGTTACTTCCCAGTGTTCTCTGTCTCGATTAGTCTTGCTATTACATGTCTTGATCATAGCACAAAATATGATTAGCATAACAATGTCATTTTTCTAAAACATATGAGTGAAATAATCAATCAGCTGCAAAAAGACCATCGACATCACATGTATCGCCATTTCTGCTCAAAATACGGACAAATATGGCTCCGTATAATAGCCTGACTTTTTTCATATATTTCACTGATAGTATGTTTTGTATCTTACAAAATAGGATTAGCAGCCCAATGTCATTTTATAAAACATATAAATGAAAGATAAGGTGCATGTGGTAGCGCCCTGTTGCTCGGCTTCACTCAGCTGCGAACGTGCACATCATCTCTTGTGTTCTTCCCTCTCCTCATCACTCGGGTAGAGTGATGAGGAGAGGGTAATAGGTATAGCCGTTTACGTATCTGTCTTCCCACGAGTCGGATTGAACATGGGTGTGACGGACTCTGAGGTAAGTGTGACAAACTCGGCCGTATTGCAATGATGACATCACCGTGCGAGCACAAAACTATCGCTCTACGAGAGAGCTGTTTTGACCTATTTTACCTCAAATTTTATATTACTTGACTCTATAAGACTGAACCATTCAGTATGGCTAGTTTTTTCCACCCAAAACCACCTGCAGAATTTTCGTCAGACGAAGACACTATAAAGGCAAGCATTCAATCGATTACTGTAATGTACACTGACTTCGCCAACACCTTTATCAGTGGACTGTCCGCAAAAATATCTAGTTATCCTCAAAAATTAAATAGTTATACTCTTATGGATGCTTTGCATTGTGGTAAGTGTCAAAATCTCCCTTTCACATTGCAAGTATTGATAATTATACTTTTGCAAGGCGGTACAGCGCAGCGCAAGGCAAGCTTTTTAATGGAAATGCTCACATGATGGATTCGGATGTGATCTAACCTAAATGGTATTGGTCCAGCATGCACCTGGTCCATATTCCATCTGATACTGTCATGATTTATACCATGTTTCATAGTAATCGGTTTATTTTATTTTATTTTCCAAACTTCTAGATACTTTCTTGGCTCATGATTTCATCATATTTTCGTCTTCGTATGATACAGCATCGTGCAATCTGCATTTATATTACATGCATTCTTATGTATGTCATAACAAATATGTAATTTCTGCGCGAATGTGATGATTACCTATTTTTTGAGGGTATGACGGATTAATAAGGATCTAGGAACAGTAAAGAACTGGAGGAAGATGCCCACGGTGCTCAGCGATCATTTTTGATGTCAGGGATTGCATAATATTAATAGCAGAGAGAGCGCGATTGCGATTGCTTTATTTTTAGCCCAAGGCGCACACCGACGGGAGCGCTTGGAGCGCTTGTCGATGGCGGCTGGCGGAGCGCCTGACATTCGTGAGCAAGGGATTTGGGGCGGCAAGTGCGGTCACATGATGCTTTACCGTTGTTGATATATCAACCATTGACTGCAGGAGTAGGGCTTTAATATATCACGATTATGTATAACGTACAATCTTTGATATATCAAAACGTTAGGTAGCTCTGTATCATTGTGCTATTCTAGGCATCATCACGGAGTCTCCCCCAAGGCTCCGCATCACCAAGGTCCTCATTCAGACAAACAAACTCCAATGATGCTTCGTGTTTACCTTCTTCTCCTAGCTCACGTCGAGCTATAGCTATTTAAGTACCATAACATGGTGCGAAGAACTTCAACAATCAGCCTTCGGATCTGTGGTGCGTGTTGGTGGAAGCTCCGTACGGTGCAAGAGAGCTCAAGCGGTGCATCGAAGATAATGGTGTGAATCCCTAAAAACTCGAGAGGAGGTAACGAGTGCGATACGTTATTGAACAGGGGGAAGGAGCAGTGACATTCATGCTGGTCCATTGCGTAGGTAAAATCATTGCAAGAAGAGGGTGGCACACCATATCGGTATAAGTGTAGATACAGACCATGAGGGGATGAGACCCGGTTCGTGCCAGCAGAATACCGAAGCGAAGGACATTTTTCATGTAATTCGCATGCCTGTCCATCGATAGCCCGATAACGGTGATACACCTACAGCTTGCACAGACCTGGGACAAAGCCCACGGCACGCTCTTTCTATCGAGAGACAGACAGTCGAACTCGGCAGACACGGCAATCTGGATGCAGTTTGGGATAAACGCTATGAATATTTCGATGAGAATGCCTTGTGGTAGCCCACAACCCGGATTTAAGAGTGCATTAGCCTGCTCCTCGAGAACTTCGAGTACTTGTCTTGTAGCGGAGATAAGTTGTTATAAGACGGAGACGTAGCCTTTGCCGTCACGAATGATAGTTTTGAGTGTCGCATGCTCAGGCTCTTCCAGGCATCGTCGTGATTTCTTCAAAGACTATATAACCAGCTTCGCGCCAGAAGAACATGACAGTGCACCTCAACTCGCCTTCTGTTCGATGGCTAGCGGTAGTCGTCTCAATGAGGATCACGAAGTACGAGTAGGGATAATGTGATATCATTAAGTGCGGACTGCTGACTTGCCAGGAAGCGAAGGCTGGCTAATGATCGAATTCGAGTCAAAACCAAAGGTGTCGGGCCGCAGCCCGGAGTCAGTGCGATTGCGTTCCGCCAGCACAAAAGGTGCGACCAATGGGAGACTAGAAGAATGGCGTGGTATGTATCCGCACCCATGAGGCCGATGGTCCCAAGTCAATCTGTAAGAGCTTCAGTAGCTGTGCGATCGCTGAAACAAGATCGCTGGCCAGATGTAGATGACCTCCAAGCTAAGGCAGCGTGAAGACGTGGCTGATGAATCCAAGTGAACCGAGGTACTTGGTATCTTGGTGGTCTGGAGGTGAGTGTCCCGTTTGTGAAGGAGACGGCTTCCGAAAGTGAGGGGAAGTCGGGAAGGGTGACAAAAGCAAGTGAATAAGCAGGATACCCAGGTATTCGGGAAGGTTTCGACTGGTCGACAGTGAGATGTGTGCAGAAACAGACAAACGAACCTGAACAACTATCCAATATCGTGGGTGTGGAAAGGTCGCGAAATTACGAGGCCTGCGAGGTGGATGTGAGGACGAGAAATGGAGCAGTTCTATTGGCACTGCGAGGCACGGCGGGCGACTATGTGCAACTACGGCAATACAGAGCGTGCCACTGGCTTGGCCCGGCACAAGAGGCTCGGGCCGCCCGTATTGAGTGTCGAGCTTGTGATCCAAGGGACTATTTTCGCAAATTAATGTCTTACAATGAGACTATGAGTCGTCGTCGCACCTGCACCAGTTCAGCCTTCATTTTCTGGAAATATTGTACTAGAACAAATGCAGTATTATCATTTATTCCAACCTTGAAAGACATTAAATGAAAGGTTATAACCTCAGGCAATAAAACTCACAGTGATTTATACTTTTTTTTATTGATACAAGCAGATCAAGTGGATTGATAGAAAGCAAGTGTTAGGGTGCATCAGATGGAAGACGTCACGGTCGTCGAAGATGAACGTCCGTGTTAGGGAGTCCACCTTCCAAAACGAGTTCACCCCTGACAATCCTAACACTGACAAATACACCGTCATCCAACCGTGGTCCGTTACAACCTCAGACCACCGTCATCATCACCACCACCTACTCGCGAGGATTCCTTAGCGAAGACAGGCTTGTTATCATTATTTCGTACGTCCTATAACTCCCTGAAGCTCTTCCGAAGAATTATTTAATCTCACTACAGACTTCTTTATGACCTCATGACATGGAATCCATAGACTACATCGACATTCCGCCGTGGGCCGCTCGAATAAAGTCTACACCTGCCAAATCCAAGTCGCGCTGTCGTCCTACGCCTTTGCCAATCCGAACCTCGCTGCCCCACCCACAACCAGAAAACCCTCATCCTCAACCGACCAGCTTACTCTCACCTACAAATGCCGCACTCAATTTTCTGCCCAACGTTCTCATGTCCTCAGTTCCTACCAATCCATCTCAAGAAAAGCCAAAGAAACGGAAAACGGGCCAGCCTCCCTTGTTGTCTGTCAAGGATCCTTTGTCTCTAGCTATAATGTCAGCAAACTTTCGGCGTTTCGTGTCCAAGGTCGGACCTGTGTTTTGGCTGCAGGATCGTGTGGAAGAGATTGTGCTGTGGAGGAGAGGATGGAAGGTGACTTCAACGTGGATAGCTGTGTACGCGTTTCTTTGTGCGCGCTTTATTCATCCTCTTATTTTTTTTCTGAACATTTTGTCTCAGGTTACTTTCCTCGGCTTCTGCTTCTTCTACCTCAGGTGGCCATCATAGCTGTTATCTTGGCTACGTACAAATACTCGCCGCCATCCTCTGATCCGTCGTCCACGGTCCAGGAGGAGGAGAGCGTAGCCTGGCAGGCCAATATACAGGCCATACAGAACCTTATGGGATTCTAGTCAGTCTTGTCCTCTTACGTTTTATTCTCACTCATAATCTCTTTGTAGCTCTGACGCTTATGATGCTGTTCACCCTCTGTTACTCAATCTGACCCACCGAACTCCTTTTACTCTTCCCCTCCTTACCCTCGTGACCCTCAGCGTTATACCCGGGATGCTATTCATCTCCCTTCCCTCCCTCCCGATTCGCACCATCTGCCTCTCCCTAGGTATAGTACCGCTCGCATTAACCAATCCCCACATCCAGTCATCTCTCCTCGTTTTCCAACATGTCGACAGGAACCTTCGCTGGCTCCGGTCCAAACTCGGATTGGACCCCAGACTTCCTCTAACAGCTTTTGTCCAGCGATTGATCGACGACAACAACCTCGCGGACTCGTGCTGGACCGCAGAGATGCGTGAGGTAGAACTCTTTGAGAATGAGCGCCATTTAGCTGCCCAGGGGGAGACACAGAAGAGCTGGAGTAAGGAGAATTTGAAGAGCGACGAGCGAAGCGCGTGGACAAGGGGTCCTGATGGTCTGGGCGGATCCGTTAGGTTTGTTACTCTGTCTATCTGCCATCACCGACAGACCGCTCATCGGGGCTCTCTGTATAGCAGCAATTTAACATTTACACTCGAACCTGGCTGGCACTTTGTCCAAACCGAGGACTGGAGGTTGGACGTGGATGCTACGTGGACTGCGCAGGGCGGGGATTCGAGTATGCGTTTGTTGTTGACATTCCTCTGCCATTCTAATGAACTTCTGTCTAGATGGCTGGGTGTACACCAACGATTCTTGGCTGGATCCGCGACCGAATAACACCGGTGGCGGAGCTGCGACAAGGAAAAGGAGATGGGTGCGACGGATATGGTACAATCCTCCAGTCGACAGCTAGTGTCTTCCTCCTTGAGTTACACGGATTCGTGCATACAAAGAGATGATGCTTATTTGCTGACCCGTGTCACCCGGACTAGATTCTGGAATGAGAGGGATCTTCGTTGCAAGCTTTCGAAGTTAACCCTTGTACTGAGGGAACATCGAGTTTTTTTTCCGTAACGCGCTGCTTCGGCATTCAGTGAGAGATGTACATGATTACTCCTCCTCCAATGATGCATGCCTAATACCGTGTAGTGATTACGTGTCTAATCTTCCAGTGTTCGCATTGTGGTGGGAGGCCCAGCATGTGCTGATGGGGACCGAACCGCTCCCCGAGATGCGAAGGCTCGTCGTCGTCCCCAGAATGAGGGTGTTGTGGCGGGAGGTAAGGCTAAGGGGCACGTCTCTAAGAAAAAATTAGTCGGTATATGCCCGTTCAAAGGAACGCAAGTGCGTACCATCTTCGATACCTCGACATCTGGGACCCTCCTTTCACATCGTTGTGGATGCCTCACTGCCGACATTCGATGTACGCCCATGGCATTAGTCTAGATCTGGCACTTTGTTTCGTCTATGGACCAGACCGTCTTGAGTAATATGGCATACGGTGGGACCCAAACATCGTGCAAGGCGAGCTCTCCGTAATATTTGTAGGCGCTGTGTTGGCGCGTCACGATATTACTAGATCGCCTTTCACACAAAGTGGCTCGATGTATGTGATAAGTTGATGTCCAATCCTCCTACAAGGGCTAGCTGTTAGAGCGAGAGGGATGGAAGAGCACGTCTGAGACCAATGGGTGGGATGTATACGCGTTCAAATCCAAGCAAGCGTGTACCATCTTCTGGGCCCCGGCCTTCCTTTCACATCCTTTTGGATGCCTCCCTTACCGACACTTTTCTACCACACTCGATGTAGACCCGTAACATTCGCCTAGATCTAATGCCTTGTTTCGTCTACGGACCAGACCTTTTTGAAAGTTATGTGTGTATATGTGCATATGGTGGGAGCCAAACATCGTGTTTGACTAGTTTTCATCCGTAATCCTTCCACGCTCGTTGGTTGCACATGAAATATTCGACGTCTCTGGCTTTGTGGACTGGTGGCCCTCTGGGAAGGCAGTAGAGTAGAGACTCGTGTGACCATGACACGGAAACCCCGAGAGTGTGATGGGGATAAGTGATGGCTGGTAAAAAGGGAAAGAAGGAAGTAGAGGTAAGTTGGGGCGTCGAAGGTATTTATATGTCGGGCAAGGGGCCGATCGTTGATCAATGCGTCATTTATTGAGGATCACTGGGTCTAAGTTTAGGTAGACAGGTATTTACGATTCAAAATATCCATTGGTTGCAAGAGTTCCATGATAACGGTGATCACCTAATGATCATCGATCAGCATTGGCGTGTTATCTAATGTTTTATAAAGTTTGTATGTGATGTCTATATGCTACAATCCCTGCATCAGATTTCCATCCGCAGTGTCCTCTACCAATCCACCTCCATCAATGACCTTGCAGCCGAGATCATCTCTCCCAGGCTCCTTGAAGAATCCGTCCTCGCTCACATATACCTCCTTCGTCTTCCGCTCCGAGTCCAGCACCAAATCCTCCCCAACCAGCCTGAGCCACTCTATCACAGGTTTTGTTATCCACCGCGTCACCGACACCGGGCCGTCCTTGCCCGCCTCGAACCAGCCGAGATGTCCGCCTCCGGGGGTGACAGCGAGCACGACACTCGGGTTATCCACATCCTCTGGGACCTTTTGCACGATCGGGTCGTCTGCAGCGTTGAGAGCCAGAAGCGGCACGCGCACATCAGGGAGCACGTAATGACTTGATGCCCATATGTAGTAGTGCCGCGCTGAAGGGAATGGGAATACCGGGGGAGCGCCGCCAGCTTTGGACGTGAATTCGTCGTCGAATTGCTCGAGGGTGGGGGACTTGAGGGCGAAAGCGGTATGCATCGCTGCGGTCACATAGTGGTCTGGTTGGCGGGATAGAGAGGCGGTGTGCCGGGAGAGAAGGCGAAGGAGGTTGCTGGCCATGCCTTTGGAATAGGCGTATTTCCCCCAGAGAGTGCTTTCCATGGCGTCGTTGTTCTTGCTAAGATCCCATGGCTGTAGAATTCATGTCAGAAGTGAAAACAGAAGGATGGCGTTAGTGACTGTTTAGCCCAGTCAAGTCACAGGATGAGGATACAATTGTGATTGGACTGTGATAGTTTGTGGGTGGTAAAAAGGATTGGACCCATCGTTGCACTTTGACCGGGTCTAAACAGCCGTGATAAAGTAGACTTACACAGGCTAATACACATGCAGCAGATAGACGGCTGAGCTCCTTCTCTTCTGCGAGGTATCGCACGATGACATTGGCTCCCAAAGAGAATCCTAAACCAAATAATGGCGCCTTGGGGTACCGCTGCGAGATATAGAAAAGAGCCTGGCGCAGATCGTCAGTGTAACCAGCGGAGTAGAACTGATTACTAGTCAACGGGATACCAGCACCTAAAAGATATGAACGAATGGAACGGGAGAAGGTAACAACACTCACATCCACGAAAGTTAATCACGACTGCTCTGTAACCCAATCCGCCTTTCTCCACCGGTAGACATGCTGTCGCCAGGATATTTCGGACGTAGGATTCGTGGGAACCACCTGTGAGGCCATGCATGACAACTACAACGGGTGTATCCTCCTTGAAAGAGTCCTGGTTCGGCGGTGTAGAGTCGAGTCCTCTAACGACACCTCAGTTTTCCGAGATACCGAAGGTAGCAGCCAACCACTCACAGTGTACCACCATCAACAAGCCGCAGATACGTTCTACTCGTTTCTTCAGCCACATTCTAGCAAACACGTCAAAGCCGACGCACCTCTTGTAAACGATGTGATCCGTCTTGGAAAAATCCCCCATCACACAGTATATCAGCTGCAGATGTCCACTAAAACCAGCCCATCAACCAGAGAACAAGATTGACGACCAGGAAAACACACTTTGGCAACCACCACGCAGGCACAAACTCCCCCAGAGTCAACGTTGGGCACCGCTCCTCGATAACCTGCCGGAGGTTACTCCGTACCGTCTCCTTCGTCTTGGTGCGTAGTGTCACAGCCAAAGGCGACGAGGGGAAAAAAATCCTGGTTTTCCCGGTAGAGCTGAAGGCGGCACCCATAATAAACAAGGAGAAGTTAAAAGGCAACTCGGGGCCAGCGCATCATGGTGTCGGAGCAGAAATTTTGTATTGGGGCGGTGGATCGGAGGCCGAGTAAGCACTTAGAAGCCGCCGGCTAGAATAGTTACCGAGCCGGGTGGGTCCTTGTTGGGAATACATATCGACAGGCACAACGAACGTGAGGGATTTGGCTCGAACAGACGTATATTCATGTATAAATGTGTAGGTGGTAATGGTACGAAGCCAAGAAGCGATAATAATCGATACTAAAGTCAAAATAAGGTAAAACAAAAGGCGGCATAGCTGTCGCCTTCAGTGGCTATATTGAAACCATAGCCTCAACAGCCCTGGACGTGCACTAGCAGCTTGAAGTTGGGTTGGACGCAAGCTGAATGTGTCCACCACCGATTGATAGCATTTCATTTTTATCACGCTTTGGAAATGAACCTCGTCGTCAAACTCACCTTAAGTTTGTTTTGAGCCTCTTCAAAGAACGCAAGTTCAAGTTATAGTGACACTCCACCAAAACATTTCATTTGTAATTTATTTTGTCACCGTGATTTCCAGTCTGCCAGAGTTAGGACACGTAGCCACTTCAAACGGGAGGCGAGAGGGAAAGTCTTATGCAAACGTACTAACGGAGTTCACATCATGTTAATATCCATTGACTCGCCATTCAACAAGTTTGATATCCTTTTGCCACCCCATGGCCTTGATGGTGAAGTTCCTTCGTATTACGCGCGTCCTCAGGCTGTATGATCAATTCTATGTGTCCAATATATAATGTCAAGTTCGGAGTCTGCGGATTCACCGACTACGAGGATCAAACGAGGATTGTTGACGCTCATGACCGTAGTTTTGAGAGATTTCAGCACAATCACAAGAGCATTCTTGCTACCCTGACCTCCCTGGCAGGGTGGCTGACTCCTGACGATACTCTCCAGGGTCAGAACCACGACTTTACTAGTAATACACGAGTAATATTATGTACTCACCACGAGCCCCGGAAGAAAAGGATTACTGACCTGCTGAGTGTTTGACCCTCTAACAAACCAGCAGGCTTGCGAGTCATGTGCGCTTGAATACCTACAAATTGTAATGACAGATTGTCAAACTTTTCTCTAATGCACAAGCACAGGACACAAATTGCCTACAAATGCTTTCTCATAAACGTCACGTTAACCGCAAACTTTCCAGATGATCCCTTCGTCGGACTCTCAGTCAATCTCCGTTGATATGGAATTGATGATGGCCAAGTGCCTGAGAACTGGAGACATGTCCATGACAGCGGTGCTCTTCTGTGCGACCAGGATTCGGGGAAAGTGTGGGGTGGGAGAAGACGGTCCGAACCACCGACTCGGCCAGCACATGATCAGGACGCGTCGCGCCTGTGGACCGCTAATCGAATTTGAACTGTTTGTATTTGAAGTCGAGTCGCGACGCGAACTGGACGTGCGTCTCTTTCTTGGCTTGAGGAAAATTTCTGCGGAAATTTCTATAATCTATCCGCCCTGATGACTTAAGATCGAATTTTCCTACCTTTCTTCTCGATTTCTGACCCTTCACTTCCAGGAGATAGGATCTTGACTAACGATGTGGATCTCAGAAGTTCCGAATTATTTCATAAAATGTCAAGTACTTAGCACTAACCTGATTTGCTACCCCGGGAATGGTCGGGGGTGAATGACACTACTCTCGGAAGAATAAGGATGCAATGGACGTAAATTCCGGGTAAAATAGGGTATATGCTACAGATGACCTCCATGGAACTATTAATGGAACGTGAAAAGGGGGCATACGACTGCACGAAGTGATCAATGAGCGTTTCATGGACTCTCACGCACCATCACAACATCATGCGTCCTGGTTGATAAGTACCAATAACGACGCGTGCCCTTGATCTCCTTCCTGAGCCTGACGGTGATACGCTTCAGCAAACATTGCGAGTCGTCGTCACCTGTTCGTGCTCATGAGAGTAATCCCTGCGGACATTTGATCGGCGATAAAGTCGCCCATGGACAACATCGGGCATTGTGTGAGTTCAGTGGCAATATAATTCCTCGATCTCAATGTCTTCGGATTTACTATGCAGCGGCGGTGCGTAATCGAGGGATGGGACGCAGTCCAATAAGACTGCTGAATCAAAGATGGTCTGCGTCACGAGTTGTATGAGCGTCCAACTCCGGGTTAAATGTAGCTCAAGGCTTACCCATAGCATGACGATCACAGAGTTCAGGACCTTGAATTGTGATGCGAAGATATTGTGCTTGGAGCGAGCATCCCACCGTTCGGCGGCGTCCAAGAGTTTAAGAACGCTCCCGAGCTTGGACCCGCTCTTCACTTTTTCATTTGCGTATGTTGACGGTGATCGGGCGAACGTGTTGTTCATAAATATAGCCTGCCTGATTCTGTACAAGCGCTCAGTGATGAGAGGAGGAAGGCATTAAATGGAAGTAAACGATACATACCTGTCGATTGTCCTTGCGAGGTCAAGGAGAGAGTTTGTATCCATAATACTTGACTCGACAGCCGCCCATATCCCAAATACAGCCTCGTCAAGGAGTACTGCAAGGTTATGTAGAGTGGGAGGCGCATCGCGCAGGAAAGAGAAATGGGAAGCGAGGTCTTCTATGCAAGAGTGAATGTCTACTTTTGCCAGAGAAGATGCGGTTAACTACGCGAAAATCAATCGAAGAATTGACTAGAAAAATAAATAGGTCATACATATGGCAAATATATGTTGTGAGTAGACAGAACATCCATTGTGTAGGAAGACAAGGAGGGAGGGGCAGACATAAATGAGTAGGGAATCCAATGAAGGGCGAAGACTCTGCTCCGCTCAACCTCCGAGCATTAATAGGTCGAAGCCATAAACAAACCTCTGAGGACCGCCCGTATTGATCCGCAAGCATGTTTCAACCACGTCGAGATACCCGCAGAATGATAGTTCATCGAGATTCACGCTGGACAAATCTGCGGGACAGTGTCATAACGAGCGTCCATATGAGAAAGACTGTGGCGGACCCTGGCGGACCTGACAGTTTTACAGTTTCGTTGGCAATATTTCCCCCGGGTTCCGCGACGCATCAAATTCAGACACCAGGGGCTTCTTCCATCTCGCGATTATTTCGTGTTTTACGAACAAGAAATAGAACGTCACGGTCAACTCGTGAGGGAAATTACTGCACATCTGTCAAAGGAATGTGATACCGACAAGTCGGGACTGCCTCGAGACTTGCGCGTGTCATCTGCGGCACCAACGTTGAGGGAGAAAGCAATGTCGAGACAGGTCATCTGGGGAGAACCGGGTTAAGTGAAGGAAACTATCGGGAGCAAACCTGTGAAATGCCCCACTCTGGTGATCGCTCGCCCGATCGTGGAATTTCCCCAAGGCGACGCGTTGCGGGCGGGGCGCCGTCCCGGTCCCGACTGGACGCCCAAGAGGTCGAGACAAGAAAGGGCGGCCAAGAGAAAGGAGGAGAACAAAGGCCAGGACTGCGCGTACGCATGGATGGCCCCCTTCTAGGTAAACACAAATAATTCAGGCCCCTAAGGGCTTTGAAATGAAAACCGGGAGGGTTAAATTCCTTCAACACACGTAACATTGGGTCGGAAGCGACGATAGAGACCATGTCTCAGGATTGGATCCATAAGTACAGCCCTGCACCGACTTAGGCCAGACTGTATGTGGAGAATTAAAAGCCCATATAACCAGGTTAAGGCCGTACGGCAATGTCACGTAAGTGAGAAACTGAAAGGTGGGGCCCCATACAGAGAGATCATGTATGCATACAATGACCTCACCGCCTCGAAATAAAACGTTATCGTAAGAGATTTCGAAACTCCGGATGCCTGGAGCGCATACAACCAGCTCTAGTTAAACACGAGCGAGAAAGGGCGAGACAGATCTTACATATAATCAGCCTTTTGAGGTGCGCAGGATAGAACATGCCATCGCATACCTGTTCTTTGTGAATCATACAGCACACAGAACAGGCAGTTCCATTGCCATGTTCTGAAATGTCCCGGGACGTTGGGGCAGCTGCACGATTCAAGGCCATCAGAATGAACTTCCAAGTTGACGATGTAGAAGGATGTCATCAATGATACATGAAAGGTACTGTCAGGCTGGATTCAAGTTGTAGAGCATACCGAAACTTTGGATATGCCCAGAAAATCGACCAGAGTCTTCCTTGGTTGATTCTTGCTTTCCTTCAGAAAGACACATGCGGGATTCGTCGTAACGTTTCCCTCAGTGAATCGCCTACAAAAAAATCTAAGTTGTATTTCCATTCTCAACGCAGTGTGTCGGGTGACTGACCTATATGTAGATATCAACCATACAAACGTGGCCTAGTCATTGGCGAAAAGAGCGCGCTCCATGAAACTGTGAAGTCGGCGAGCACTTAAAATAAGAAACTGCGCAGAGGCTGAATTCTACTGTCGTCGTGGAGGCGAAAATGGGAGTCAATTTCAAATTCTGCATCCGGTTCTTCCGTCTGGGCAGACGGGCCGGTTTCTTGACCTCTTCATCCCAACCTTCGAGTCGTGCGACTTCTGGAATCCGGGCGAATCCTGGAAATATCCGTGGTATATCACCCACTATACTCCTTCTCATCTCAGGTGAGGCTTTCGCTACCAAACAAGGCGGTCATTCCTCAGTTAGAAATCGCCCAGTATCAGGCGAGTTCAAGTTTCTGGTATGACATATCAGATATCATGTTGTCACTCTTCAGAGATGCCAAAGCTGGCGTGGTGAAGGTGACCCAGCACGACATAGCACAAGAGCAAGCTCAACGAAAGGCAGTCCAAGAGTGTTGCGCTTCCAATATCGGTACCCTCAATGGAGCAGTAACTATGATCATGGCCTTCATAATCGAACGCGAAAGTTAATTCACTCTCACTTTATGATTCTTCTTGTCAGTTTCTGATACAGAAGAGGCACGCTGACTTCTGGCGAAATCTCCTAGCAGGCATAAGCCTTCTAGATTGACCGCTTTACCTTTATGTCCGGAATCAGAATATAATATATGTGCCGGAGCAGCAACTAGACCTCGAAGCAGAACCAGCGGCGCGGCTTAACTGATGAAAGCGAAAGAATCTTTAATGTTTATCGAGATCACGACACATTCTGTCCTCCCGAACAAGAATCCTTTCTCTAAGAATGCAACCCAAACAAGGAAGGCCTGTTATCACTTTGAAGAGACATGCCACTTCCATTGTGACTTTTGTTCGGTCATCGACGCCCTTATAAACCAGGTTGACTGAGATTTACCGTCCTCTTGACCACACACTCTGCCACCAGCGCCCCGTTCCTCTTTCCAAGGCTTACAGCTAGGTAACGCCAGTATACTGTGAAAATAGAGTGAGTAGAGGCTTTCTATCCTGTTCTTTCCAAGCTGATCAGTTTGTGGCCTCTCAAAAGAAAAAAAGACATGAAAGCACCACTAGACAATCCTTCTTCTGAACTCAACATGATTCTCAAAGATACATTTTCCCGCAACGCACCGAGGTGTCCTTGTTGCGGATTTACATTCATGGAGAAGTCTATGCCACAAAATCTTTCTTCATCACGGATTGCTGAGCTATCCTCTTCCAACAACGCACCTCTTGATTCTGAACGTGCCTTACTCAATAACGCCACTCTTGAGGGCGCCGAGTCTCTCTCTGAATTACAGCAGCGCATATCCACGACGAGACAAACACTAGAGGCACTCCTTGAGGAGCAGACTCGGCAAATCAAAGACCTCGCGGATACCAAGGCACTCTTAAATCCCGTTCGCAAACTACCAGAAAATGTGCTCATAAAGATATTTTCTGCCTGTACTCCAACCCATATCGACGATATGATCTACGCATTCCCTGACGAGTATGACTCGCTCAATACCAAGAACGCGCCGTGGGTACTGTCTCAGGTCTGTGCCGGGTGGAGACATGCCACTTTGGCAACAGCCAAACTGTGGTCATGCATTAGCCTGGCGATGGACAAGTATTTGAACCACATGGAATGTATCTTCCGCTTCAGTATTCTGCTGGCACGAACGGGGACCAATCCTCTCATGGTCTGCATCGATGCTGATTTCGATTTCTCGTGCCACCCCCTTCTTGCAATGGTTTTGCCTACGTCGTCGCGATGGACCGATCTGAGTGTGACGGCTCCGTTACTTTCCTTCCTCCCGTTCAACAACATATCGCATGCATTGCCGTTCCTCCAGTTTCTAGATATCCGTGTGACTGGTGCAGGCACTTCCGTAGGAGGATCTGAATTCACTCACGTTCAAGTTCGCGGATTCGAATATGCTCCCAACCTTCGCTGGTTGAATCTTGACGATCAAACGACGCCAGGGCTCACTCCATTTTCCCAGTGGTTGAGACTGCCCATGGACTCAGAAAATGTCTCACGATTGAATGCTTTCACGACACCTTCTGATGCGGCTTCCCTCTTGGAGTGGCACGGGGCAAAGAACACCAAGGAATTCTGCCTCTCAATGCTTACTTATCCTTGTCTACTACGGCAGACCGTTGATGTTCCAACGATCAGACATACACTGCTACAGAACCTTAGTGTCACTGAAGACACATCAGAATGTACCCCGGGGTCAATTGCAGAGCTTGTATCCCATCTCTGCCTACCTGCTCTGCAAAAATTGACGCTCATTTACAAAGAAGGGTCAATTATCTTGCCCACCATGGACTATGACACCACCCCTGTCTTGACAGATCTCGAGATCTTGTCAGATCCTCCGGCGGCACTGGATGAAAATTCAGTAGTCGACATGCTGAGGTGGACCCCGAGACTAAGGCACCTCGAGCTGGCAGTAACATTCACGACACCCGACGTTTTCAAAGCTCTTGGGGACATCGAAGATGAAGTCTTCGAGCTGATTCCCTGTCTGAAAACCATCTCTTTAATGGGCGCTCAGTTTCCGTTTGATGACCATGGTCATGTAATTACTGAGATGGTTAAGGCTCGATCTAGGACAGCACGCGAGGATGTGGCTTTCAGATTCTTAGAGGAGGTTTATTTGAACGAGGAGATAGGAGATGAGGAGATCTGGGAAGAACTGTGCCATGGAGGCCTGAAAGTATTTGTGATAGCGACATGACTGGTATACAGACGAAAGTACATATTTGTCGCGGACAAGCTGAAAGTTGGAAAATGCGAGGAGGGTACTGTGGGCTCATCCTTGCCATTAAGTATGAAGTCAGAAGAAACTTCAAGAAAGGGCTGTGTCCAACTCAAGAAACTCCTAATAATGGAAAATTGAAACAGCTTTGGTATAACATCTTTCCGCGATGTAGGATACTGTTGGGAATAGACATCTGCAGGGGAAATGAATGCGGTGGTAGTCGCTCTAATTCTCATGTATTTCGGAGCTGGCATGAGGATATCACGGTAGTGGTGGTGGTGGTGGTGGTAGTAGTAGTAGTACCGGCACAAGGTCCCCGATAAGGAACGGCCGAGTCCGCAGCCCTGACATGGCGTGTCATGTGCTGCGGCCACAAAACGGTACAGAGTCAAGTTACAATACTTACAATCAATACAAAATCAAAATACTATAAGACAAAAGACGACGTAACCGTCGGTCTGTCGGTGACTTCGTTGCAATGACCAAGCGCACAGCCACAGCGGGCCGTCACAAGCGCGTCTGTCATCGTACACATGATCCGTGACACTAACGTCACCCAATTGGCTTCGACTAAGTATCACAGTCATCTGTGCCAGTCACCCCTTGGCTGGGCCATGCAAGGCTTCATCGCTTTGTCACGATGTCCACATATGCTTTTTCATTCTACTCAGACTCCTGATGGGCTTCTGTTAAGTTCTGGGTCTTCGCGTGGCGATCCGCCTCATCAATCCTGAATCCTGAAGGGCTATGCGAATACTCAATTTTGATGCTCTACCTTTCTTCTTGTTCTAGTCGTACTACTGGGGGTGCAGACGCCCGATTACATTATTCTCGTGGCATTGATTTCAACTTCAAGTTCGTGTAACTCTTGTCTGGTCTCATTGTCACTGTCTTGTTCATATTCTGTACCTCTCCTACCGCTGATCTCCAGGTGATTCTGTCACCCATTCAAGTCGGCTGGGGCACGCAAGGCTTTCTCGCTTTGTAATGACGTCTGCATGTGCTTCCGCTGTGTTCAAGAGTAGTTCGCTTTTGTCCTGGTATCATTTCTCAAACTCCTCATGTGCTGCTGTTAGGTTCTGGATCTTCTGTTGGTGATCCGCTTCATCAATCCTGATGGGCTATGCGACTACTCAGTTTTGACGCTCTGCCTTTCTTCTTGTCATAGTCCTACTACTGGGCATATATACACTGCCCGATGTCACTCTTTGGCATTCGACTTCAAGCTTGTGTAACCCTTGTCTGGTATCATGATCGTCTTGTCCATATTCGGCATATCTCTTAGCGCTAATCTCTAAGCGATCCAGTGATGTAATTCAAATCCCGTCTTCTTGCCGTACATCTCGTCTATCTCTTGGCGTTCCCATCCCTTCCAAGCTCGTGACATGCCTCCGGTCCCTCTCATGCGAATGGTGTTCAAGTTGGTGCTCTGTACAGTGTATAGCTTTCAGTGCTGAAACCCATTGGTTGAACATTGGGACATTGCATTACAACCATTTTTATGCATGAGCGTCTATCTTGTTAGATGGCTATTCCAACCTCCATTTTCATCAGTGATATCTACTCAGACATCAACAAAAATTACTCTGTGTAATAAGGGTCTGATATGAACTATGTCCTTGTCATAAAAATTCCCTGGCTGATCCCCAAGGTCTTTGGTGCTTCAACTCCCATCTTCTTGCCACTTTGCTCATCTTTCGCTTATCGTTCCCGGTTTTTTCCAAAAAAGAGATATTTTCAATCCCAAGAAATGCGGTCTTTCCTTCTTGTATGGATATTTGTGGTGCATCTTATGGCATCGGGTGCTGCACAGGACCTCACACCGCCTATTTCCTGGAGAGTGAGTTCCCCTTCTTTGGCTGAACCCTGAAACATAAAATGTTAATATAGGAACTAGAACCCTAACATCACGTCGTCTAGGGATGAACGCATTACTATTGCGAGTGCCGCTATTGAGAAAGCTATTAGCATGCTTAATCTCAATGAGCAATTCAACGGTGTGTTTCATTCTGTTTCGCGCTTCCAATCTAAGTATTCTCAGATTCCATATACGCGGCCGAATACACGCTTTACGCACAAATGGCCGATTTTGATAGACTCACGAACCAAACGAAGTACAAGCAAACATTGAAACAGTGTTTTGCCCTGGCAGAGTCGTATGAATCTCCCCTGAATCTGTGCGCTCTCACGATACTTTCTAGAACACTGCTGACCACTGGCAACCTTGACGCAGTGTTAGTTCTGTTTCCTGCAAGCGATTTCCAAATAGCTAATGGCATCATTTTCGACGATAGTTGTATTATAGGCTGTGAGCAAGAACACATGCTGATGTTCTCTTGACACAAATTCTCTACAGGCAATATGGATATGCTGCCGTTCGGGCTTACACTGCTTATCAAGACCAAAGCTTCCTTGATCAAGCCGTGACTTCATGGACTTTCGGGAGGAAGTACACGATATCTAAAGAGCAAGCTGCCTTGGGAGCCATGGATGTTAAGCAATTCAACATCACATCGTCCTGTAATGGCGGTGAGTGTTACCAATAACTACAACTGATCCGTTTACTGAATCCGGTTCACAGCAACGATGGCGGGTGGCACTTATGAAGTGAGTCATGCTTCGCATTCATATCTCGCCCATTAAACAGTGGTCTAGAACGCTGATCCCAGTAACACCGTCATCTCCGGTCTTTCCTCTAGGTTTGCGTTCCTTTTTTCTTTTTCTTTCTTCTTTCAAATTCATGGTTTACTCTGTACAACCAGCTTTTTTCTCGTGTGAGTACCATAAGCTTTTCTAACATGGGGTGATCACTTATCTGTGCACGACAAAGTGTTTCAGCTCTTTTGGCAGAAGCAACATCCAATCAAACATATCTCGATGCCGCCATCGAGTCATCAAACTTCATCCAGTCACATCTTCTCAATCCATCTAGTAATATCATATGGTATTCTATGTCAGCAAACGTAACTTGCTCCCCACTAACAGGGGATATCCCCTATGGTTCCGGCATCTTCATTGAAGGATTGGTCGTCCTAGCTAATATTACCCGCAACGTGTCAACTGAAACCTTGTATGCAGTGGTGAAATATCGCGGTTGTCCACATATTAAACAATCACTTTCTGATAGATTGCGCAGTACTGTTGTTGCCGTTACAACCGATGCACAGTGGGAAGACTCAAACGGAATCATTGATAGTATGTTTTTTCATGACTGCATCTCAAAAGATCATCATTCTTGTTTGCAGGTTTGCCTTCATACCCTGGAGGATGTTTCATTGTACAAGCACTGGCAACCTTATATGAGCGCAACACAACATTACCTGATCTTCGCGAATATACCAAAGAATACATCGGTGTGCAGGTTAGCCCCCACAGAATCTATCCTCTTGATTGACATAGCTTATTTTACTTTGGCGAAGTATAATGCTGTCATCGATCTTGCCACCTCAGGTGGGAGCAACATTTATGGGCCCTGGACAGGGCCGCCAAGCACCTCGTTCTCCAGCGATAACCAGACTACAGCGATAAGCGCATTGCTCAGTGGAATACAGCTTGTAGACGACCAGCCATCGTCGAAATCGAGTGCTACTTCCAATGTTATCCCTAGCGCAACTGGGAGCACTGACACATCTCCGTTACCAAAAAAGAAGAGCCCGACTGTAACGATAGTCGGAGGTGTCGTAGCTGGACTGGCGGTTATTGCGATTATAATCGTGGGCACCCTTCTCCTGCGCAGGAAGCATCGTCGAAGCAGGGAGAGGCATTTCGCTGTAGACAGCTCTTTCTCGCGAATGCTTACCCCATTCATGGATACATCAGTTCCAGTTTCTCCGGAGATATTAGGAGAACATCATATAAACCAGGCGAAACATCACGATCCTGGATTCTCCTTGGCAGAAAATAGAGGGGAGCCCTCTTCACCTCCGGGGGTAGCCACGGGCAGAGGGGCGGATGTACATAATGAGGCGATGACTTCTTCCGCAAGTCCCCCAAATCCGCTGCACACTGAGAGAACAGAGGGCATGCCTACGCATGATCTTCTGAGGTTGCTCAGTGAACGACTGCAGTCGGGCCGATGGAATGTCGTGGACGACGAACTACCGCCACAGTATCACGAAGAACAGACTATGTGAACGACGATTCTTGTGGTCCTCAGATTCTGTTCTTTGCGGTCGCCGCTTTGATCAATCAACAAGGACACGATGAATAGTAATACTGATGTGATAGTTACAACCAGATACGGAGTTTGCTTCCCCGCTGATGTATATATGAACCTTCCCCGTTGTCCTATCTTCTGTTCCCAATCGAATAATTGCGTCCGGTTCATTCTCGACAGCCATACCCGCAATATGATGATAGGATGATTTGGTCCAGCTGAGTGGAGAGTATGACAATGTGAAGACGAGTATTGTAGACTTCTTTCTGAAAGCATAATTGCCTTCTCTAACTGCTGTGAGCCTTGCCTATATCCACCATGGGGAGTGAGATATCCAACGTTGCCGTCGCCGCCTTGTCGTGGTATGTATTACTAGATGTTCCTGCCTGAACTTGGCGACGTCCTTTGCGTGTGATGTTCGTCCGAGTACGAGGTCCTGTTAGCTCTTGACAACCGATAAGCGAGCTGAGGAGACGACGTGACGTATAATGGAGGACCTGCTCTACTGCTACGGGGCTGGGAGCAGCAGCAGGCAGCGAACATTTCCAAGCTACTGTACACGTCGTGTTTGAAGCATGGCGACATCCTTTGTGTGTGATGTTCGTCAGAGTACAAGGTCCCGATAGCTCTTGACAATGATAAGCGAGCCGAGGAGATGACACGACGTATAATGGAGGACCTGCTCTACTGCCACGGGGATGGGAGCAGCAGCAGGCAGCGAACATTTCCAAGCTACTGTACACGTCGCGTTTGAAGTACTCGGAGTATTTGGTGTGGAGGTGTAGGTCGCTTGGTGGAAGGGTTGGAGGGACGGGGCGAGGAGGGAACCTTCACTAATGGAAGAGGGAAATACTCAAGCATGATCGACGCAGCCTGATTCAATTTGAGAGACAGTCCAGTGGGGAACGCGTTTTGGTATAGCGTTGTATGAGGCCATAGCATAGGATATTGAGGTGTCCCATCGCATAGTAAGCATTGCAACGACCAAGCAACGGCCGAATGCACAGCCACATAAGGACGTCACAAGCGCGTCTGTCATCGCGCATGTGATTCGTGACACTTTGAACGCTCAAACATCAACCGTCATCATCTGCTCAACTCAAGTCGTCGACCGGCAGCACATCTCTGCGTTCCATCCGTTTGTCAACTCCAGAAGTAACCCGATAAATTTAATGAACCCCACCAACCTTTATTGCTGTTTTTCCTGAGCTTGAATCTTCGAACGACATGTGATTGAAGGTTGGTGATGGTGGTTTGTGTGTATCGTTATCGGTATTTGCATATCGTATAATCGGGATTCTTCTCAGGTACGGATTTTTTTCGGCTGTTCCCCCAAGTCTGGCTCAGGATTGATTCTCTTGTTCTACAGCCTCGGATTCCAACCGAAGCACGTTTAACGACCATAGTAATGGCGATTAGTTCTATGACAGGTATACTATCTCATTCGCTCGGCGGATGCAATGTTGAAGTACTGTGAATCTCTACTAGATGGACGAAGTTATCCAAGGCAACGCTCTGACGCGTCCGAGTCACTGGACGTCGGCTTTTCCTACCTGTGGTTCTGTATCTTTGCGAGCGGGAGCTTCCATCGGCTGCACTATTGAGGCTTCTATGGTCCAGCAAGTCACCTTAGGACGTAGAGCGTGTAGAACTCATCACAATTGCCTCCGCATGGGCGTCCCAAATCTCAGATCTCGACTAGGATATCGCTCAAGTGCAGGAGACGCTCTGGGGGGGGGCTCGAACTCCAGCGGACTCATGGAGTGACACAAAACCTGAACGGTGTTCAATCTGCTCTGCGTCCTATTCGATCCTTTTCTGATTGCATTCTTCGCGAGATATTCTTGCTGTGTGTGTGCGGGGTTGGGGTGAACTCGACCATTGTCCACGATTTCCTTGACTCCTCCAAACGTCCCCCTTGGACGTTATCTCAAGTCAGCCATCAAGGGAGGCACGTAGCCTTATCTGCTGTGGTCGTTCAAGTCCGGGATCCCGCTGCAGAGAGCGGGTTCTAGCCGACTCTTCCTCAAAATATCCAGGCATAGTTACATCGCAAAACATCCTATCATGCCGATGCTCATGACGAGCACGAGTCGATGGAGACGTTTAGGCGTCAATATGCCCTTCACTTTATTCTCTCCTCTTTCTTTCTTCAATCTTCTTCGTAAAATATCTCAAATCACTTGTATACAATCAGAAGCTACATCATTATCCAACTGGGTTCGCATAGACTCAACAAGCCCAACGCACGTTCCATCTTTCTACGGTCCCCAGGATTTTGACAAAAAGGGTAGATTACCTTGCCAACTAACGAATAACGATCAACGCCCACCACCCAGGTTCCTCTATACACACCGCGGTCTCTGCAGCAGTCCAGCTCTAGGGCCAGTTAGCGACTACGAACGGGCTATACCACTGGCAGAAGAGAATGCTGGCCCAGGAATACAGTCGTCTTGGGTGCTGAGCTATTGAAAGCCCTCACCATATTTTCGTTGAATGCCCATTATTCCAAAACGTTGGGGTCGCAAGCCTTCAAGTTGAAGGAGATACTAAATATCCATGGAGCAGTGCAAGAAGGAAAGAAGGAGGTACAGGACTTTCCGGCACTGCAAACTGCTGCTGAGTCCTTCCTTTCATACTGTAGCACCACATGGCTTCTCACTGATACTCAGTTTTGTCTAGGCCACGTACCACTATTGGATCGCTACTTGTCCCACGCATCGTTCAACAGTAGGATCATGCGCAATTGTGTACTATACGTGCATGTATGGTAGAAACCATAATGCGTAATGCAGGGGTCGTTGCGTTGCTTATTTCATCCCATGTAACGTGTAACACCTGCTTGGTTTCCAAGTTTCTTCGTTACAATGTTATAAAAAATTCGGAAAAATCAAGAATAAATCAGGAATAAATTCGTATGAGGTCAGTAATTGTGTGCTAATCATGTCCACAATAACTAATTAAGCCACTCTAGTGCTATTGCACCAATAGCGTTCATGGCCTGGTTTCTTATTTCGGAAACAGTAACGCATAACCATGGTGCCGTTTCCTAGTTTCTTTCGTTTCTTCATGTAACGCTCACATTTAGGTTTCTTCCATACACGCATGTACAATATTGCGTAATATCCATTCAGCGTGGTATCTCGTAGTTGTACGATTAACAGGGCACATCTATGCAGACTTCTTGCGACGAATATCCACCAAGATTCCACTAGCCTGCTCCTTGTCTTTTTTTTTCCTTTCTAATCTACACAATACCGACTGCCGGTAGCTTTCCTTACCAGTTGTTTTGTCCTCACAGAGGTTTTCTCCGGAAGGGTTTAATGTGCTGGCCTGCATCGTCCTTATACAGATATTTTTATTATTATTCATTGTTAACTTACACTTGCTCAATAACTTGGCCCGTCGGGCGTTCGCTCTTAATCGTAGGCGGTTCTTTAATTGTAACATTGTAACACCCGACGACACCCGGTAAAGTATACTCAGTGGAGGATATGAAAATTGGAATAAGGAAATAAAATGCTATAAATAAAAAGACCATTGATCGGATATGGTGTAACGGCTAACATTGCCGCCTCTCATTAACCAAGCATTAGGATAGCGCGGCAGCTCGGGGTTCGATTTCCCGTATCCGAAGGTACTCGTACATGAACTCGTATTCTTTTAGAATACAAGTTGAATATACGTCGTGACCCCACAGTAGGGCTGCGCACGAAACCTCCAAGGGGGGGGTTTGATACCGTTTTGTACCCACCCTGCCTTGGGGGTCCTACCGGTACGGTAATTTACAGTTTCTTACCCGTCATGTGACCATTCACGTGACCACCGCGGAGTCATTTTTCCAACTTCTTCTCTACGACGCCGTGACGCTACGCTGCCCCATTGTCATACCTCAAATACTTATGAATTCTGTCCCAATACCCATCGGAACACTCTGGCTACGTCTTCTTACTTATTACTGCTCTGCGAAGTGAAATCATAAAAAGATGGGTGGTAATATTGTCACGTGGTCGGTAAGTTACCTCAATGAAATATGCTCCACTGACCTGTGGTTTCTTACCAGTTTCTTACCGGTAACTTACCGGTCCGAAACCGGGGTGTATCAAAACTGGGGGTTTCGTGCGCAACCCTAGTCGTGACCCCACAGGTTTGGTTACTCATCCTGGATTTCGTCGAGATAACTTGCGTGATATATGGGTAGTGCTTTTGCGTTGTTATTTTATTTATGACATACAGATATAGCTTCAGAGTGAGGTTCGATGGACTATACGTTCGGAGAAAGAGAAATGTGTAAAAGAACATGAAGATGAAGATGTGAGGGTGATGTCTTCACACAGTGAGATACGTATACAATTACATAGCGTATTATGATACTTTTTCCATTGCGAAAACAGGAACAACAATTTACGACGCCAAGAACGGAGACGATTGAGAGAACTGGACGAGGTGAGCAAGTCTTTAGCCACAAGTATCCAGAAAGAGAGGTGTGTCGCGGGATAAGACAGACAGAGAAGCGCGAGAACAGCAGAGCTGGGAAGTGAGAAGGAGGCGGGCGCGCATATAGTCAGACGACGCTTCGGCGAGGCTAGTTTTCTTCAAGCATTGTGCGACCCGAAAACCGTGCGAGCGGGAGCTGGTATCCTGCTCTTCCCTGCCGCGGGACGCCTGCGAGGTTGCACTGGGACGTGCAAAGGTGGGACGTTCTCCGCATCGGCTCTCGGATTAGCCTTCGATTTCGATTTCGCCACGGGCCTGGACGTGCCCTTGGTGGTGGATGTCGGCGCTCTGGTGGGTGCGGATATCGATTTACGCGTGAGCGTGGTGGATATCGTCTTGGTGGTGGGTATCGCCGTGGATATCGCTGTTGTGGGTCCCGGCTTGATGGTGGGTGTTGGATTTGATAGAGGGACGTGGCAGTCACGACGGAGTTGGGAGGAGGAGGAATCAAGATGGGAGGAGTGTTGGCTATAAGTATCGTGTTCGTGGTAGTCTGTGATGGTGCTCTCCCTTTCCAGCTCCGCGTGATACTCCTTCGAGATCCATCGGATCCGCCGTCCCGGCTGGGAACAACAGTCCATCTCCGCCGTGAGTACGGAAGGGGTGGGTAGCGCTGGACGCGGCTGTTGGAGTCGCCAGGCTGTGAGGAGACGGAGAGCATTGGGGAGGATCTCTGGTGGGATCGAGAGCAGCAGTGAGCGGAGGTCGGGAGAGGACGAGTCTGGCAGCGCTGGATCGAGGTCGAGTTGAAGCTTGACGTCGGGCGAGTCGAGCGAGAATGACATTGAGGTGTCCGGCGTGGCGAGCATGGGCGAGATGGTGGTACGAGCACAACTTCGGGATGTTTCCTTTTTAGGACTCATTAACACGAATATTAATTTAGATGGTAGCAGTACAGTGAGTTGATACGAAAGCAATACAAGAAAATATCCAAAAAAAAACAACGTCAAGAACGGATCACCATCCCGCACGCGCGCCTAGCATATTCGTATTCGTAGCGCCGATCCAGGGCGTCGAGAACGGCATGTTGATGTTGTAGTTCAGAGGCGAGAGCAGGGCGCCTGGGTTGGGAGGTGCGTAGATCGGGGCTGCGAAGTGTGGGGAGAATTGGGGCGGGGCGGGGGTCTTTGAGGGGGGTGGTGGGTTTGGTAGCGGGGAGAAGTCGGCAGCAGGGGGGATGTAAGGGCTCGATTGCGGGGCGTACAGACGTTGATTTGGTGGCTGGTACGGGCTTGCCTGAGGCGGGAGCTGATATGGGCTCGTTTGGGTCTGCGGTGTAGAATATGGATGTTGACTCGGTGGTTGGTACGGGCTTAGCAGAGGCGGCGGCGGGTACGGGCTGGTTTGGATCTGTGGTGTAGAATATGGTGGTGGCTGGTACGGAGTGTGCGAACTGGTTTGGGTCAATGGATGGATAGATTGATGTTGACTCGGTGGTTGATACGGGCTAGTCAGCGTCGGCGGTGCAGAATAGGGACAACTCGGTTGGTGTTGATCGGGGTAGTACGAGCCTGTCGTCGACCCAGACGGCGTCGGCGACTCGTCATCCGTCGACGTATCCGAATCTGACTCCTCATCCTCATCCGAATCGTCCGGCTCGACCCACTGCCCCAACAAATACCTCCCCCTCGGCTTGGCCCCCTCCCCCTCCCTCTCCCTCTCCCTCCTCAACCTCCTCTCCCACTCCCTAATCTCCGCCTCCTCCCGCACCGACATCACACTCGCCTGCCTCACAACCGTCTTCGTCCCCGCCCCCGCCCCCGCCCCCAACACACCCGGATGCTCCCCCAACCACTCCTCCACCAACCGCACCGCATCCCCAATCCGCACGCGCATCTCCGCCAGCTTCCACGCGGGCCACGCACCGTACCCCATCGTCGCACACTCCGCCCTTACCCACGCCTCCACGATCTCCCGCGTCCACCGCCCCCCGCGCTGCACCCGCAGCCCGTTCAGCAGGATCACCACCACGTCCCCCGCGTCGTACTTCTCGTAGCGCATCAGCTTCAGCCCCACCGCCCACCCCGGCGCCACGCTCACCACCCGCACGCGCCCCCTTTCGAACACCGTGTTCTGCCCGAGGTTCCCCGCGTGCGTGCTCCCCTCCCACACGCCCGGCGGGAGCGCCACGTCCGCGTCGGCGTTCATCCAGTCCGCGCCGAGCCCGGGGAACGCGCGGGAGGTCTCCGTGATCGCGCGGGTGAGCGTAGCGCGGACGGCGGGGGGGAGGGGCTGGGCGAGGTAGTCGACGTCGAGG
Organism: Armillaria novae-zelandiae; assembly: GCA_030435655.1. Taxonomy (NCBI): domain Eukaryota; kingdom Fungi; phylum Basidiomycota; class Agaricomycetes; order Agaricales; family Physalacriaceae; genus Armillaria; species Armillaria novae-zelandiae. The sequence continues at coordinate 2,891,405 of JAUEPR010000003.1, read as the reverse complement.
GTGCTCTGCCGGGCGGTCGGGATCGTTTGGTAGGAGGGGTGCAGGAGCATTGCGGCGCCGCCGTGGATGACGAGTAGCAGGGAGGGGATGTGGAATGGCGAGCCAGGGTCGGAGAGCTGGTCGCACAGGTACTTGAGGAGCGTCTCCAGCATCGGACGCGTCAGAGGGAGGGTGTTGGTCGTCATCGTAGCAGCATTAAGGATCGTAGTACCCGTTCAACGCACGGAACCTTTTTGTTTACGCCTCGTGTAAGTCACGTGCGAACCCTAAGCCCGGCCTGTTGTCCTCTGCTGTCACCACACATGCGTTCTAAACGTGTTTGCAACGCGCAGCTCTACAGCTCAATGTTCCGGTAATCTTCCGCTGTAATATTCCTGTGCAATCTCTCTCATTATCAACGAACCTAATCTCGTCTTGTTTCCTTGTACAGCAAGCTCATATCAACCATCTGTCCCACCTGTCTATACTGAGGAACCAGCACAGGATCCCGGAATGCGTTTCCCGAGAGTCGATGTTCTTTTCCTCAAGGGTCCTGTATGAATTTATCAGTACGTGGAAGACTAGTAAACCTTCAACTCGATGCGATGCCGAGATGGCCATCCCCAGATACATAGCATAGCGCGCCACAACCCACAACACCCTTCGAGTCATCCATAGCCCCCCCCCGCGGGACGAAAAATGGAAAAGAACCAAACGATGGGAACATCGATCAGTGCCACAGAACGACCTGACGTGGCAACAAGCAATTTAGATTCCGAGGCCTGTGAACCTGAACACGCAAAAGTGGGAGAACAGAGGCTCGGATCCGCGCGGAACGACGATGTGGCAACAAGCAATTAAGTTACATAGATTAATTCCGAGGCCTGTGAACCTGAACACACATCCATCTATCCATCCATCCATAAGTAGGAGAACAGAGGCTCGGATCCGGAAAATGCGGGACCCATCGCCTGCGCGGTGCGAAAAACAAGAGGCAGGAACAGCAGGATGAATTCGTGTCGCTGCGCACCTACAAGCGACGGAGACAAATATCCAAGACGACCGTGTCGCTTTGGTACTACATAGATCCAACGCCTGCCCGACGGCTCGTTACAGGTCTGGGCTCGTATCCTCGTACCGCCGTCGTGGGTATGGTATCGGCTTCGAGTTGGTCGATAGGCATCGTGGGAGTGGGAGGCCGAGCGTCCTTCTCCTATGTGGTATCGATCCCCGGTCAACTAGCAAGCCGCAGTCGACTGACTATACATATGTATATAGGCACAGAAACGAGGGAAAGAAGCCGGAAGCCGACGGCAGGATTTCGGAAACCTGGACAGTGAACAGTGAACGGCGAGCGTTGATTGCATGGGAGAACAGATGCGGAGGGATGCCGAGTTCGTGTGGAAGGAGAAAAGGCGGGGTTGGTGGGGGATTTGGGGAGGTGCGATACTGTAGAGCCTGCGCGCGCGAGATGAAAATCCAAACGATGGAAACATCGATCAGTTGTCACAGAAAGGACCGCACTCGGAATTCCGACGTGGTGGCAACAAGCAATTTAGACTCCGAGGCCTGCGAACCCTGCCTGAACACACGCAAAGTAGGAGAAGAGATGCTCGGAACGACGACGTGGCAACAGGCAATTAAGTTACGTAGATTAATTCCGAGGCCTGTGAACCGGAACGCCGGTGGTATTCCCCGGGTCAAGATGCGTACATGCACCGTTATCCTATGGGAGACGAGAAACTCGGAAGATCCAACATGTACGTGCCAGACCGACGCACGATGGCGCCTCGTTACGCGCCTGGAGTGGTACCCCTCGTGGATACGCACATCGCCGTCGTGGGTTATCGGCTCCGAGTTGGTCGACAGGCGAGCCGAGCATTGTGGGAGGCCGGCCAGCCTTCCCACGGGGGATTTGGGGAGGTGCGCGCGAGATGAAAATCCGAGTAGACGCGGTGGTCCGTGCGGGGTACTGGGACCTGATTGGTAGGCGGAAGCCGAGTATTCTTCTCATCGTTGTCTTTTGCAGTTCCTTCCGAGATTGTCGTCTTCTGCCAGACAAGCCCGAGCCGCTTTGGGAAGAATCTCCGGTTGGATAGGGAGGTCGATGGTGAGTCAAGGTGGACTTGAGGTATCATCGTCGGATGAGTCGAGCGTAAATGCCAGTCCGGCGTAGTGCAGCAAGGGACGAGATGGTATTGGTACGAGTCCAACTTGGGGGCTTTCCTTTTTTGGGAGTTCAGTGGAAATTCTGGGTGGATTGTGGGTTCTATCTCGACACACCGGGATGGCGCAACACGACATGCATATGACCATCCGACTCGATCACCAAATGTATTTCATCTTGCCCTCCGCGAACTTGAAAACAACCCTTCAACGATATATACTAGTATTTGAGGACGCGAAGACATGAACGAAGCCAACTTGAAGGACGAGACGAAACAAAATCGAAGTACGCAGTATAGACACTCACATCATCCCACCGGAAGGTAGAAGACGATGGGTACATCAACGTGAAGAACAGCGACTCCCTAATAAAGGCACCAGTTGCAGCGCTAAAGGGCCGAGAACGCGAAACAGATACAGCCTTTCAGTGGGTCAAAAAAGCACAACGACAGCAGAAGTCGCACAGTTAGTGAGGGAAGGAGCGTGAGGAAGGCGTTCGCCCCAAAAATCAACCCGAAGCTCCGGCGCAAGGCTTCTCTCACACAGGGCCGAAAAACTGGCATATAACTTGAAAGCCATACGCATTGGGAAATTTCACCACAGCGACGCGCAAAGGCAAATCTTGACGCAGAGTTTGCAAAAGCAGCCGCAGAGCAAGGAAGGCCGACCGACGGTAGATTCTGGAAGCCGCTAGAAACGTAAAGATATACCCGGGCCGAGAAAAAAACAAGATGCTCACCGGCACTCTGGAGGATGACTCGTGATGCATACATGGCCGGCTCAAGCTGGCTACGCCCGAATTATGTATACCGATGACATCCAAGAAACTTGAAGAGCAATGTGCAAACACTGCCTCGGAGAAATCGAATCAATGGGACATATAGTAATGACGTCGACGTCGACGTCTTGTCAGAGCGCAGGGCAGAAGCAGATATGGGAGCTCAAAGAAGAGATCCTCTCGAAGAAAGGGACTGAGTGGCGAGCCCCAACGCTTGGACTGATCCTAACACTGGGCATGCCAACATTCAAGAATGAAGTTCAAGCAGGAAATTGAAGGGAGCCAGGAAAAGAACGACTCTACAGAAACTCGGTACATTGGCAGCTGATATGGAGTTTGAGATGTGAACGTGTGGTCGATAAGCAAAACGAACCAGAACCATTCCATGCAGATAAAAAATACGGAATAGATGGATTAAAACAGTGGTGAAGTGAGTGCCTACAAACAGGGCATAATTTTTGAAGACCCAGATTGTCGAAAGGACGTGGGAAGGGACCTTGCAAAACGAAGAACAGCTCCCACAAATGTGGTCTGGAGCTGCTGGGGTTTTAGCCTTGGTGGATATCTGACTGTAGCACAAAGGTAAGTTAGGGAAACAGCACAGTGGAAGGACTCGGAAGAAATCAGTTTCGGAGTCCCACTGGCACACTCTGTGCGAAACGCGTGTCCCCAGGGGCCACTGGGGTGATGATATTGAAAGTCAACAAACAAATGCAGACTCAAAGCCTGCATCGATGAAAGGCTGCTCCGTTCGGAGACAGCCTCACTGGGAGAAGAACTCACAAGAGGCATGCGGGCAAACGGGAATGGGGTATATTGGGTAGACGATGCGTATGTACGGTGAGTGAAGGATCTAGGGTAAAAGGGGCGTAATAGCGTACTCAAAATGGCCGAGGACAATCCTTCTTCTGTTCGCACCCCACCCTCATTCTCAAGCTCACAAGTCTGGGAGTCGGTATCCTGGCGATCTTGCGATGTGAGGCCCGGACTGGTGCCTTCGTGGATGTGCACATCCCCGTGGGGGGTATCGGCTTGATCGATAATAGGCGAAGGCTAGGAAGAGTGTCCTTCGTCCAGCATCCTGTCCCGGTCCGGCTCCTCCAGAATTCAATCGTCGCCCTCCGCAATGGGTCGTATTGCGACCTTGGGGAAAATCTGCGGTTGAATAGAAATAGAGAGAGGAGTCGTTGCGTCCGAGTCTGATAGCGCAAAAACATGGTTGACTTGAAGTGTAATCGGATGAGTCGAGTGTACATGTACCGGCACACGTCCCGATCAAGAAAGACCGGGGGATTGAAGGGAATCTGATTTTGGCAGAGAGTTCTATTTCCGACTGGATATAGTAGAGAATTTTGTTCAGTACCACTGCACGATTCATTCATACAGAAACTTGGGTGTCACAGGAGTGTCAGAAAATGTGCATATCACACCGTGGTGTGTGCGAACACGGTTTCCGTGCCACAACAAACTACGATCATACCAGCGAGGTTCCCGACCTTCTGAACTCGACATTCATTCCTTCATCCTTCAGCATCATCAGCCTTCTCCGGGAAATCGGGGATAGTTTAAACTCCCTCCATATGGGTTCTATGGCGACCGTAAGTGAACACAAACTCCTATTCCTCCACCGGTCCTCAATTGTATACCCAAAAGAGGAGTCGAAAAGCTCATCATATGTAGAGAGAAAGCCAACCGTTTTCAATGACAGCGCAAGACTCTGAAGCCTTGGAACCAAAACATGTTCGGAGCTCCTGAGCTGGTCAAATAAGCTCTTTATGGTCCGTGGAGAATTATTAGTCTCGGATCCGTGTATTTCTAGTATTAGAGTTGTGAGGTCTGGGCTAGCTTCCAAAATGTGGATGAGGTCCTCATTGACACGACAATTTACGACCTTGAGGGAGGATAGATTGCATGCAGAGTGAACGACGAGATCATATAATGAGGATATCTCATAGGTACCCTGGAACATGACTGCACGGTGCAACTCCATTTTGGTCAACCCCGGTAATGTGAGGCTGCGAAGGAATGTTCCATCCGATGCCCTGAGATGCGCGATACCAGGATGCGCAACGCGAGGTGTAGGATCGGTGGGGGGGCACATGTCACTGATGGAAAAACTCTTGAGGTGAGGCGAGGTGCGAATTATATTCAGGAAATGTTGACGAAGCTTTGGGTCTTGGATTCCTGGCCGAAAATCCGTGTACGACGTTAGATTGGGGACTCCCGCAGGAATGAGTACTGGAAAGTGGGTTTTGAGACAGGACAGGGACACGGTCTTCAGAAGAGGTGCGCCATCCAAGATAAAGGGTTCAAGAATGGATGACGGTGTGGAGTATACATGGTCACAATCGAGGCAAAAATGAATGAGAGCTGGCAATTTTCCACGAATGGGCGATAGAAGACTGGAAAGATCGGCTGGAATGGAAAAGCGGACATCTCTCCACCGGTGACAATGGCGAACCAAAACTTGTAAAAGCTGCCCTGTGGCAGAGTCCTCCCTGCGACAATGCGAGGGCCGACGTTCATCTATCTCGGCATTGTCTTCATCCAACGAGTCCGCTTCTGAGTTAGTTTCTGATACATCATCAGCGGCCGGTGCATCAAAACTGAACTCCAGTAATCGTTTCACCCCACGGGAAAGCACTAATGAAAGGAGAGCGGCGGGGCCCTTCACATCATCCCACACAGCATGCTCGAACATGAATTTAGTCCAGATTTCCGGGCACTGCTCCGTTGCAAGGACTCTCCATTTGTGGCACACACGACTGATGACAAAGGGTTCCCATCGCATATCCAAAGGATTACCCCTCGTCGAAGTCGCCTCCCTAAAAACCTGCACCAATAACTCCACAGGAAGACGCTCGGTGGAAGAAGACATGGCTATCTTGATATCATCATCCACACGCAGGAGGTGGTCTTGGATCTTCGTCAGCTGAGAATGGGCGCCGATGAGCAACTCCATGTCGGATGTTATGAGGCGAAAGGTGTTAGATACGCGTTTAGATAGGGTTTCCAAGACTTTCGTGTCGGATTCTGAGGGAAGGTTGTTGGTTTTTAAGAGGGGAGAAAGGGATTCTGGGAAGTCACAGTCAAGGTTCGATGCATGCCGCTGGACGAGCAGGTTCAAAATGTCGGCGAAATTCGACATATTAATGGTGCTATAGGTAGAAATTTCAAGTGTCAGTGCACGCAGTGGACCGAATGATATTGGAGAATCTAGCAAATACCTCTAAATTCCGGGGTCTGGGTTGTTAGTGATAATCTTTGGCAAGTATACTGGAAGGTAATGTGTCTGTCTGCGGCTATGTACCGGAATGAGTCCAAAAAGTACCGAATGTTCATGCGGAGGTGCCTCTTGAGGGCTGGCAGAAAGAAGCTAAATGAATGAACAGCCACACGTGCCGTTTGCGACCATGATTCGAGTCCTCTCGCGTCATTTCATCCTCCTCTATCATTGTACCATTGCGCCGTGACGTACTGTCAACTATGATGTGCACGAACGACGCCCACGAGCCCTCACCGAGTGTAAAAGGAGTTCACTTGTCAAAGGCCGACTTCGTTCTTTTTCCTTCTTCCCAGTGCCCACTGTTATCTCTGCTTCGCTCCTCTCTCACCCCGTCCATTCTTGCATACTTTTCTACTAGTTATGGAGTGAAATTTGCTCTGACGACTATATTGCAGTTGAGCATGCTAAACTTTGTCTGTATATGACGTATAATATGTTGTTTTACTTCGACCGTGCGAGCACGAGTAGCCACATACCCTTGCGAACTTTAGGTGCCACATCACACTACAACTTACAAGAACAATAATGACTTTCGCCGACTGGTGAACTCTATATCCATTCCCTCGTCCTTTAGCCTGATCAGCTGCTCCCGGCAATCCTGGGATAACGTAAACTCTGTTCCTATCCAGGGAATCGCGACCGTAACCGAATGCAAGATCCCCTTCCTCCATCGGTCTTCGATGCAATACCCAAATGGGTGGTCAAAAATCCCGAAATCCTCATTGCCCAGGGCTATTGTCAACGAGAGATTCCGTAGCCTTGGAACCAAAATATGTTTGAAGCCCCCGAGCCCGTCAAATAAGCTCTTTACGGTCGGTACAGAATTGGCACCAGCCGCCCCACACAGGGAGAATTCTAGTATCAGCGTGGTGAGGTCTGGACTGGCTTCCAAGATATGGATGAGGTTCTCATTGAGGGCGCAGTATACGACCTTGAGAGAGGACAGATTGCACGCAGAATGAACGACAAGATCGTATAACGAGGATATCTCATCGTGGGTATTTTCGTCTGAGTCATACAACTCCATATTCTTTAACTCTGGTAATGTGAGACTGCGAAGGAACGTTCCATCTGATGTACTGAGACGCGTGATACCTGGATGCACGACACGAAGTGTAGGGACGATGGGGGAGCACATTTGCCCGATGGAAAAACTCTTGAGATGAGGCGAAGTGCGGATTATTTCCAGAAAGTGCTGACGAAGCGTTGGGTCTCCGTATCTTGGCCCAATGTCCGTATACGAAGTTAATTTGGGGACTCCCTGAGGAATGAGAAGTGGAAAGTCAACTTCGTGGCAAGACACGGACACAATCTCCAAGAGAGGTGCACCATCCAAGATATGCGATTGAGTCAGAATGGACGACTGCACGGCTTGGTCATCAGCGACACAATCGAGGCTGAAAAGAACAAGAGCAGGCAATTTTCCACGAATAGGCGATAGAAGATGGAAAAGACGAGTTGGAATGGAGAAGTAGACAGCTCTCCACCGAAGACAATGGTGAACCAATTCTTGCAAAACTGGCTTGGTGATACTATCATCAATGCGAAGGTACCATGGTACACGTGTATATCCCTCGTCCTCGTCCTCCTCGTCCTCATTCGACGAGTTTTCTGATAAGGTTTGCTCTAATCCACGATAATCTGACACGTCACTGTCGCTCGACGCATTAAAATTGAACTCTAAGGATCGTTCCGCCCCACGGGAAAGCACCAATGAAAGGAGAGCTATGGGGTCCTCCACATCATCCCATACAGCACGCTCGAACATGAACTTGGTCCAGATTTCCGGGCACTGCTCCGTTGCAACGACTCTCCATTTGTGGCACACACGACTGATGACAAAGGGTTCCCATCGCATATCCAAAGGATTACCCATCGTCGAAGTCGCCTCCCTGAAAACCTGCATCAATATCTCCACAGGAACGCGCTCGATAGGAGGCGCGGCTCTCTTGATCTCAGCATCTACATGTAAGAGGTGGTCTTGGATTTTCTTCAGCTGGGAATGGGCGCCGATGAGCGACTCCATGTCGGACGTTATGAGGCGAAGGGCGTCAGATACATTTTTGGATAGGTCCTCCAAGACTTTGACGTCCGATTCTGGGGGAAGGTCATTGGTTTTCAGAAAGGGAGAAAGGGATTTTGGGAAGTCATAGTCGATGTTGGGTGAATGCTGCTGGACGAGCAGTGCCAAAATTTCGGGGAGGTTCGACATAATACTATTACTAGTAGCTAGCAAGTGTCAGTGCGCGCAGCCGAGTGATATCGGAGCATCTAAAGAATACCTCTAAATCCTGTCTGACAAGTTGATGATGATCCTTTGGCAGGTACACTGGCAGTCTGGAAGTGAAGAATATCTGAATAGAGAGACGAGTAGAGGAATTTGTGTCTATTTATCAGGTTCCAAAAAGTACAAAGGCCGTTTGCGTCTCGAATGTTCACGACTCTGAATGAGTGCACAGCCACACTTATCGTTCACGGCCACATGATTCGGCCCGGAGCCGTCTAACGCGTCATTTCGTCCTCCTTGATTTACTCAACATCAATTGTGACGTACACGGGCCACACTGACACGCCTTCACAGAATATTAAAGGGCCCGTTTGTCAAAGACCGATTTTGACACTTCTTTTTTTCTCTCCTCCCATCAGCTCTGCTTCACTCCCCCTCCCTCCATTCCTGCATAGATTTCATTTACTCTCCCAGAGTGCATGCAGCTCAACAAGACAGTGTGTCTGCTTGTGCTACCACCACTGTCATACATTTAATTGCCTGGCTGCTGCGTTGCTAGTTCACGATCCTCGCATTCATTGCTTCCGAGGTCCATGTTCTCGACTCGGATATGCACAACAAGAACGAGAACAAGCAAACACCATCAAGAACCGGCGGGTTCTTCGCCTGAAGGGACCCCTACTCAATTTTGTTGTATGGTCTAAAGACCTGAAAATTTAAATTAAACACGACATCCCGGACAATACATGCACACGCTCCGGCCATTCTAGCTGCTTAAGCAGAGTGGGGAGGAAGTTTGTAGAATAAATGCATCCATTCGTCTAAACATCCAGTAATATACATGCTAATTCAAGGACACGGATCCATACCACTACCGTTCATCCGGCGCCATCCCTGACTCCTCCCAAGCCGCCTGGGCCTCATCCCACGCCTTCCTGATGATCGTCTCATGCTTCTCCGACCTCGGCTTGAACGTGATGTTATACAGCTTTGGTATACTCACGAACCCATCGGAGAATGTCCGCTCGTCATCCGCCATATCCGGGATAATCGGTTTGCCAGTCTTCTCGTCGATGGGAGCCTGGAAGTCGATACCCCACAAGAGCCGTGAGAGCACAATGAAGAGGGATGCTTCGGCGATGTAACTGCCCTGGCAGAAACGACGACCCCAGCCGAACACATAGCTGTGATTTCGGTTACTTGAGATCATGTCATTGGAGAACATGGACCTACTGATCACGGTCTTGGTCTGGTCCACTCGCCCATCGTGTGGGCTTTCCGGGTACGTAAAACCGTTCCGGTTGGAAAGCTGTGGGATTACTAGGACGGAGGGATTAGTTCAGTCGTTCGTCACCCAAAGCACCCATCTCAACTTACGGATAACGTGCAGGATCCATATGAATAGCCCATACATTGCCGATGACAGTTGCTCCCTTGGGGATAAAGTAACCGTTGTACACTTCATCCTCATCAGCGCTGTGCGGGATCCCTGGATATGTCGCAAATTAGCTGACATCCAAGGGCTCATGACATTCCGTCTTACCCATAATCGTCGGCGGTCTCCTCCTCAGTGTCTCTTTGATACACGCCACCAAGTACGGCAAGTTGGGTTCATCGTCGAATGTCGGCATACGGTCCGGACCCACGACGCTGTCAATCTCTGCCCTGACTTTCTCAAGGACAGCCGGGTGGCTGAGCATGAAAAGAATGAATGACTGCATTGTGCTGGCTGTCGTGTCAGATCCAGCTTCCAGGACAGTTGCGGCAGTGTAAGCGAGGAGCTTGTCACGGAGCCAGCCGTCTTCGGTAAGTCCGCATCCTGGAGCTTCGGCGTGACCGTTTTCGGCACGCTGTTTGAGGTAAGTACCGACATAGCAGGGTACGGAGACACCCTTATTGATGTCGGCTTGTATGTCATCGAGGAGACCACCCCATAGTTCCATTTCCCTGATAGCTATGTTAGCTTGTGCGAGCGGTAAAAGAGCAATTTGCACACCATTCATGCATCTCCCGACCCTTGATTCGCCATGGAGCGAGGGCGTCGGGAAGCTTGCGGAGGACTGGGAAAGCGTCTGCACTGATATCCGGGGTTACGAAGCTACGCGGACGTCAAAATGATAGACACGTACAGATAATTTCCTGGTTGTCCGACAGTGGTAAAGTTGGCCAGTACCGCGTAGATTTTATGTCTACGTATGCGAGTAAGCTTTGCGAAATATTGTAGCTTGGCATTCTACGTACAGGCGATGGTTATTTATAATCTTGTGTGCTCGTTTACCATATGTGACCGTCATAACGATGCTGGTTGTCTATGCACGCACTGTCAGTAAAGGAGAGCGACAAAAGAAGCTGGAAACGGCTTACGTATCTACGTATCAAAGAGAACCAGTGTTCTTCAGGGACAACGCCGTCGGGTCCTTCTTTGAGATTCTGAGCGACGCTATAGTCGCCGTGTGAGAGGATGTCATTCAATAATACGCAAGATTCGAGGTGCTGAGAAGGTCGTAGTTTTTTGGAGGCGGTGGGCCCGATGGATGAATGAAGACTTTTTCTTGCAACCTTGAAGCAGATTACGCGACCGCATACTGAGACGAACAGTAGGACGTACCTTCCATTCCCTATCGTAAGGCAAAAACACCAGTCGCTGGCCAGCACTCATGATATCGTGTGCAACATGTGGAGGAGAACGACTGGAAAAAGATTTGCTCCGATTCACGAAAAGCTCATCAGCGGCCTCGGCAGTGTTCAAGACGATGACATCCTGGGGTCCGAGACGAAGGTGATAAATGGAACCGTACTTCATAGCCCATTCTCTAAACTAGACTTGATGAGCATCGCGCGCCCATAGAACCTCTTTTCCCCAACTCACCTTGGGGTACGGTCTCAACACCGGTACCTGGAACAAATTCCCGAAAAATGGGATTTTCGATGGACCAGGAGGGAGCGTGCGATTGCCAGTCTTTCGTGACTGTACAAACGCCACGAAGAGCGCCGACAATATGAGAATGACAGTTGCTTCAGTCGACGACAAGAACGCCATGGCTTGGAAGGGCGCTGAAAGGAGTGATAGCATACTATATAGCCCGCTGACACGGGTGATGGTAAATCGGAATTAGGCGTGGCCATTCTGTAACAAGGTTTCCAGAGTATACAGATGACTGAACAATTTGTTGTGGATCGGTTCGCAAGGAGAGAAGCCCAATTTGGCACTCCGACACTCGGTATCCAAGTGGATCCCTTAAAGTACCGCCGGCACATAATAATACTACCGATATTTTCTCATCGTCTGACAAATCGTTTGCAGGAGTATGGCCGCGATTCCCCAACCTCAGCCCCGTTCTTATCTTCCTGTTTTTTTTTCTCGACAATGTCGGATCCGACTTACGCGAAGGACGAGGAATCCACTCTATCACCTCATCTTGATCTAGACGTGACCAAGTCCGAAGACGAAGGGTCGGTCTCCCCACCACAAAATCCGCTCGATTTCGAGCCGACGGACGGCGGATTCAAGGCTTGGTCGACTGTATTAGGGGCGTCGTTAGTGGGATTAAGTACTTTTGGGTAAGCCGCTCTCCTGAGGCTATACCCATCAACTGTAATTCTCGCTTCCATAAAGATTCGTAAACGGCTATGGCGCTTTTTCGGACTACTACAATGAAACGTATTTGTCGGACTATTCGGCCACGCTCATATCCATGATAGGTGCCTTACAAGTGTTTCTTCTGTACATATGTTCGTGGTTCTGCGCCCTTAATCTCGACTCTTAGCTCATAACCCTACAGTCGCCGGGCTTTCCGGGGCGGTGTTTGATGCCGTGGGCCCACGTCTTCTGATACCTGGAAGCGGGATTGTTGTCGTATTTTCTATATTTATGCTGTCAATCACCAAGCCTCAACATATATGGCAGCAATATCTGTGTCAAGGGGTATTGTTCAATATTGGTGCAACCTTTGGGTGTGTGCCCTTTCTATTGAAAAAGTCAGCTGGACCGCCACGACCTGGCGGCGACCACATCAAACTCAGGCCCGTGACAGATAGGACAGATATCCTTCTTCTTTACTATATGCATCGATATCTCGATAGATTTACCATCATCTCTATTGAATATGTGCCTTGATCTGACCTGGTCATTTTAGGTTCTTCCCCTGCCTAGCTATCACTGCTCATTGGTTCAGACGCAAAAATGCATACACGACCGGATGCGTTGCGGCAGGAGCCAGCGTTGGTGGAATCATTTTTCCCATCCTCATGCACCGACTTCTCCCCAAGCTCGGCTTCGGTAGATTTCCCCGACTTCTTTGTTCGAACTCTGACGGATAACACTCCTAAAGGCTGGACAATTCGCATCATAGGGTTTATCTGCCTCTTCTCGTACATCGTGGCTGTGATCGCGATCCACCCTCGTCGCCCCACGAGGCCTCTCCCTCCGATGTCCAGGCTCCTGGACTTCGGCGCGTTCAAGCACCCCACATACAGCCTCCTGGCAATTGGTGCGTGGATATCTATATTTTCGATTTTCAATCCGTTCTTCTATGTGGGACTGTACGGATCTGTCGCATTTGGTGAATCCAATCTAACATCTTATTACCTCGCCATTCTTTGCGCGACCTCTATCGTTGGACGCGTTGGTCCTGGATTGATTGCTGATCGATTGGGAAGGTAAGGGTTTCTGGCTCGATCGCTTTCTCGATCGGTGGTCATTGGCCACTCGATCACGAGTCAATAGTTCTATCGATCGAATCTGAATTCCTGCCTCCCATCCAGCGACTCCTTCTGATGCCTTTTTGTAGGTATAACGTGATTTGTGCCGCATCACTTCTCTCCTCCATTCTTATACTCGCGGTCTGGTATACCTCTTCCACCGAAGGCAGTCTGGTGGCCTTTTCTGCTCTATACGGATTCACCTCTGGTCCTTTCTTCTCTCTCCTCCCGGTATGTCTCCCGAAAGAATATAGCGCTTTGCTGACCGCTCTTGGCAGTCTTGTGTGGCGCAGATATCCCCGATCGAGCGCGTAGGCGCACGGATTGGGATGATGTTCGCGTTCATGTCCTTTGGGGCTCTTGCGGGCACACCGATTGGCGGGGTTTTCATTCGGACCAAGACGATTGAGAACTTTCACAGGTTGATTTTGTTCTCTGTTAGTGTGCGCGTTTCGTTCTCTTTCCTTGGCTGATGTATCAATAGGGCATCGTGGGGCTTATAGGGTCCATGGTGCTGTTCTTGGCTCGCTTTAGCCTTCAGCGGAAGATTTTCGTAATTGTATAATGTTTGAACAAAACAAGGACAGCTTCTATTGGGAACATCCTTTCGAAGAGATACGTAACATGTAATTGAATAGGTAACCTAAGAGACCGATTAATACCATTGGCACGATATCGAACCGGAGACCTATTTATGAAGGGGGGTTACAAGCAACGGGACCTGCGGCCCTTCCTCTGCCTTTCCTAGAACGAGGGGGGTCAAACCTAAACCAGCGGGACCATGCTGCAATTTAGAAGCCCCTTTCGGCGTACTGAATTCGAAGTTATTCAATAGCTCTGTGACCACAGATTGCAGTTCCATGACGCTACAAAATAATCAAATGCCAGAAAATATAGGAAACTGCTCTACACTCACGAGAATCGCCACCTACAAATATAAGTAGTCATAGGTCAGGTGTGAACCACTGCTTGCGACACTCGATGCACTCACCCAATGCATCCACGAATACCAGCACCTATTGTAATACAATCATCAATGAAGACCACGGATAAATAATGTGATTGCTTACTGAAAGTCATTCTGCAATACCATTGCGGTAATATCAGTGGGTGAAATATATAAAACGCGGAAATCGCACAGATTCGCATAAACCCCAAGGGAGGTTTGCTTGATGTCACGACTGTCAAGGAACCGGCGGGGATTCCACTCCTCGGCGTCCTCACCCCACACAGATGGTAGCCTAACGCCAATGATAATCCTGTGTCAACCAGAAGAAGAAAAATACACACCGATTGTAGGTGTATATGGAAGCCATGACAGTTTGTCCCTTGGAAATAAGAATCTCCGAGCATATTTTACCATCCGAAGTAGTGATAGGCTCCGCGAGAGGCAGAATGTCGTCCTGGGTGGATTTACGATACAGGGCATATATCAAGGGATGGAAACGGAGAGCTTCCTATTGTGTTCCATGCATATCAGCGATCAGAAGCATTTGAATCATCATAGAACGACAACCTACTTTAATGCAAGCATTTAGCCAAACCATTGAATCATAGTCGTTGGAGGTAAGCGCCCCCTGGGCGTTCAATTTCGTTTGCACAATCTCCTCACGTATCTTCGTTTGATCCTCAGGGTGAAGACTAAGTTCGTAGAGAAGCCAGGCCATGGTGTTTGCGGTCGTGTCATGACCAGCTATAACAAAGGTCCTGAATTCAATTTGTCAATGAACATAAACGCGTCATACAGAGTGAAATCAATTTACGCTAGCTGAGAGTCGATTTCTATATCGCTCATGTTCTTCTTCACATCGTTGCTGAGATGAGACATCGCTGAAAGGAGATGAGAAAATTTTCCAATGACGAAATTCATATTTCATACCGAGAAGGTTGACAATATCCTTTTCAGCGGAATTGACATCGTTGGTTACTTCCTTCAGTTGTCTGTCGAAGATAGGCCGAGACACTTTCATCGCAACGTCTCTGAACCAATTCATCCGCTTGGTCTCTCTGCTAGGCAACCATTCCAGCGCCAAAATCAACCATTCAGGGAGTATGCGCCAGAGTGCACTGTACAAGAGCTCGAACGATGACGGCCACATCCCAGCTTCAGCACTATCAAAAAAGGGAAAGTATTCTGGGTATCCAACAAATAGTGAGGATGATGCGTACAATATATTATTGAGGGCCTTCATAAGTTCAGTATCCCCACCGTTCAGCGAATTGAAATGATATCGGAAAGCAGCTAGCACGTGTGTTATGAGCCACTTCGACGAAATTTGAGTCCAAGGTGAAGCCGTACTGATGCCTATGATATCCAATGCAGCCTTGCTTGTCCATTCAAGCATATTGAGCACCTGACCGTCCACAACACGTTCGTTTATCTTGTCTGTGAGCTAGGGTATTTGGGTGAGACCTTGTCATTGAAGTTTGTTCACCCTACGTACCCTCATGCCCGATGCCTGGAAAACGGTTAGAAATAGCCGGAGCTGAGACGCCGTAAAGGCTGGCCCAAGAATTCTACGCTGACGCTGGTGGATATCGCCTAAAATTCCAGTTACACAAACTTGAACCTTGACAACATGAAAATTACTTCATACCATCCACAGCCGCTAAGCCTTCTCCTGTGAGCGCTTTTATGAAACGATTGGTGTCTCTTGTCTTTGGGAACCGGTATCCAGAAGAATGGAAAATGTACTGCAGCGCTTTAGGGTCTCCGACGAACAAAACATCTTGCTGTATTAGAGTCAGAGTCGGCATTGAAAGATACACAAGAAACACCGACTGAGAAACACCCTTTGGTGCGATATACGGCGCCGTACTGTTGACGCCATTCTGTCTCCAGGGGGCCTACATGTTGACGATTACGAAGAAGGTATTCATGGCCTAATCAACAAGTGTTAGAATCACAATTGAACGATGGCGCGAAGTCAAACAAACCCAAGAGAAGTGAAGGATTTGGCGGTCCACGAATACCCCGCACCGTAGATTTGTGCCCTTTGAAGCGCCGAAAAATGACAGTAAGAAGTACTGCCATTGTAGGGACGACGACATAGTATAACATAGACTGCATGACGAGGATGTACGATTTGAACCACTGAATGTTCTGAAAGAGATGCCATTAAATACAGCCTCTTAAGTAGTTCTTGTTGCATTCTATAAGGATGTTCTTGAATTTGGTGATGACGTTGGCAAGATGTGATAATTGCATGAGAACGGTCCTGTTGAGAAATTGTAGTTATGTCAGGGTTTTACTGATTCAATTCGTTTATGTCGAATGGACGTGTATGAGAAGTGTATTCGGCCGCCGTATTGATCGAAGAGAGTAATCTCACTGACCTTTCGGCTTATCCTACGCAGCACGAACCATAGTCAGGTGCTGTAAAAGGTTCAGAGCCAACCTTCTACAGCACTTGGTCGGCAAGAAAGAAATCTCTGTAACTACTAATTAGACTCTTTTCCGGTGCGATTGGCATACGATGGGACGGGCCGAAACTTTCAGATTACAAACTCATTCATATACCGTCTTGGCCGGAAATCATGACGCCAGGCGCATGAGTATGTATCACTCAGTCTTCCGGTTCAGATCACAGTACGATACGAGCCCGGATGATAGCTGCAGCACTAACTCATAGCTGACCAGTGACAGCTGTTTAATGTCAAAATAAATACATAGATGATATCACTCAGATATCGACGCATCTCGTCACGTACACATTGCGTACACACGTCGTCGGTGACATATATCGACCTGGTCCTGGGTCCATAGTTCGGATGTCGGAATCGATGCTTTCGACATTGCTGACACTTCTAACGCAAACAACCCAGTAATCTTGGGCGCTCTCTTGACAGAAGTGGTTCTCTCTCATAGGTCTTTCCTAATTTCTGGTAGCGTGAATTTATACTCGGGAAGGCGATCAGGTTGCACAAATTGCTGCACGAATAAATTGTCGTGATGACAATCACGCATATAGTACTCAATCACGTCGAAGCCACAGCGTGGGCTTGTTTTCTCAGCTCTTCACAGTCTCGCATTGGTCTCGCAAAATGTCGGAAATCTCCGAAAAGCCTTATAAGAAATACGTCCATATAATGTCCATAATAAGGGTCTGGCTCGAGTCGAAATAATAAACCGAAATGGACCTTATCATGGCAAAAATTCTCCCGATCCCCTGATAAGGACCTTAGTGCTTACTTATCGCCGAGCTTCACGCGGGAAACCGAAAAATTCAGGACGATCCGAGTATAGTGCCGA
The DNA here is from genome assembly GCA_030435655.1 of Armillaria novae-zelandiae. NCBI lineage: Eukaryota > Fungi > Basidiomycota > Agaricomycetes > Agaricales > Physalacriaceae > Armillaria > Armillaria novae-zelandiae. The sequence goes on along the minus strand of JAUEPR010000003.1, from coordinate 2,874,016 downwards.
AACTATAGTCACGTGATGCCGACGCCGTCGGGATTACTTTATATGGGTAGCGCGCCCTAGGCGGCGTCACGTGACTATAGTTTCGGCACTATACTCGGATCGTCCTGAATTTTTCGGTTCCCCGTGTGCTTGTTGCTTAAGGTTATAACCTGTTTTGGACATTTCCGACATTTTTAAGCAGCCGGAGAATTATATACGACCCCTACCGATAGCAGAAAATATCGATATGGGTACGAGCTTGCTCTCAGCCAAGGGGGTTGGGGAAATGCAATGACGGACATGACCTACATTACCGCGTTTAAGGCGAGCTGGACCCCCCTCCCCTCCCCAACCTTCCTTTTGGAAGTAATACAACTTTGGTAATGATATTACACGTGCTTGTTAATTAAGTCCTCCAGCGATGCGAAACACAAGATCCAGCATTTTTCAAGCAATTATCGTCGCAAAACAAAGGTTGTTTTTCCTTCTTCGCCATCGAATTCTTGGAGATCAGAGAAAAGCCCGACCTGCTGAACATATCCAAGTGTTACATCATGGACACTATCATATCAAAATTTATAACTGTATATTAATTTCATACATTATACAAAAGTATTGAGATAATATCCTCAATATTCTTTCAATATTTGGGAAATCTTCAATATTTCTTCAATAAACGAGTTTATTCAAACAATATAATGAATAATATTTTGATATTTTAGGTAGGACTTCTGAAAAAATATACAGTTATAAAATTCAATATTTCAGGTTGAAATATTGAAATCTCCATACAGTGAGAGGGGAATCTCTCAATTGGGTTGTTTCTGGCTCAATTCCGGCCGAAAATTTGTGCGGAAAGCCAGGATTTCAATCAAAATATCGTTATTCGTAGCCTATTGAAGTAAAGATATTCTATGATCTCAATATATGATTCATAATTTTGGTATGTCGGTTACGCGTTCATGGTCTTTTCCCCTCCCCTCCCTGTGTCCTGTTCCGGGTTGCTCCGATGCATCCTCTTTGCTCTCAGCAGAGAAATTTGTTCGTGCTGTGTGTTTATCCAGAGTCTGGAGACAAAATCTTTGAGGCTGCGTGAATCGCATCCCCGACGGCCTGAGTGTTAAGCATTGCTCGGAGTACATACATACCGTCCCTAGGGCCTCTGCCATTAGGTATGTGTCGTCCGTCTGTCTATGAGAGACTAAGCTCTGAGTGTTTACAACTTGACTGCAATGTAAGCTCCAGCTCATTGTTTTTCTTCTGATTTTTCTCTGTTATCACATCAGGGCTCTGTCAAACCATCGATTCGATCCCGACGAAAGGTCTTCAAGAAGTCGTCGAGACCGGATATGCACATATTGACACGATACTTGGAATATGGTGCCCATGCATCTCTATCGCCTGTTGCCTCTACCACCCCGATTTTAATGATTATTTCTTAATCGAGTTCGAATCGGCGGAGAGATAGTGGTCAAAGAATGAAATACATGACATGCCAATCGAGCCCTTCGCATCTCGTTCGGGCGCATGTATCGAAGTGCTGGGGCCTCGAGGATATCTTCTTGCAACTGACCTCTACTCACTCGATCACGCTGTCTGGTTGACATTGTTTGAGGACGCGTACCACAGAGGTCGTAGTTCTTTTGTCGCCAAGCAAGGATACAGCATGGCCGTTCTGTTCCATAACAGTTATCATTCGACTGCCATCACACTTCGACTATCAGTCTGTCGCTATAGAATCTGTCCTAAAACACTCCTGGAGTCTCACGATTATGAAGTTCCCTCCCCAAACGCATCTGCCACCCAATCCACGATCACCCCCGCCAATTCCTGTATGGGCCTCTTCTCCAAAGCGAGCTCGAACAGTACGCTATCGTGCACGCCATCTTTTTGAACGACAAACTTCACGTCTGGGTGCTGGTCCTTCAGATGCTCCTCGTGGAACTGCACATGCGAGTCTGTGATACACTCTGAGTCTCCTGAGGTGACGAGAATGCGCTCCACCAGCTTCTCGATGCCGGAAAACCACGTCTTTGGTGCTTTTGATGGTTCCATGAACGCCAGGTCTGCTTCGGGGACGTCACTGAGGGGGATTTTCCCCCACGATCGGTATGTGTTTGCTCCTATGAGGTCAGTCTTGTCATTACGAGCTGGGCCCATTCCAATATCGCCACTAGGGGAGACCCAAGGAGACGAAAGGAACGCCCCTCGGAAGCGGGAGGGAGTTTCCGGAGGGAAGCTTATGTGCTCGACAGAGGCGAGGGGATGGAGTAAGTGAGAGAAGATCTGCAAGATGAGGTTCCCTCCCGCCGAGTCTCCAGCGAGCACGATGTTTTCCGGCTTGACGCCCGATTTGAAAAGAAGCTCGAGCCCGGATTTAGCTTCGCGTAGCTGGCTTGGGAATTTCCCGGGTGGGATGAGGTCTGTCGTGATGTTAGAAATGGTAGCACCTCGCGTTCAAGATACACGTACTATATGACATGAGAACGATCCCGACGTGTATATTCCGGGAATCTAGTTCGACTTGTGCGTGCCTCCAGAAAGTCAGGAAGGAATCCCAGAATGGCGCAACGTACCCGCCCCCTGTATCGATTTAGTATACAATTCCGGACTGTGGGATAAAGGCTACGTACCGTGGCAATAAAATATCACCTTGTCGGTACGTTTAGGGCCGATCCACAGCAACCTCGCACCTTCTTCCGGAAGGTCCTCGATGTCAACCGGCTGCTTTTTCTTCTTTGCCCATCGTTTGTAAATGTCGACGGCGAGGCCTGCAGCGAATTGCAGCTCGGGGACAGATAACCTGTCCGTAACAAACCTCGTCACAGCATGGGAGATGGAAAGTTTGAGTGTCTTCTTTCGTAAAGTCGGTGAGAATGGATATCTTATTGTGGTCCATATCGAGTACAGGGCTGGGAAATCTAAATGAGTGAGGAGAAACATAAAATAGGGATAATGAGGGCCTACGCGACGCAATCGTAGTCACAGAGTACACTTTGAGCTTTTGCCGAAAGGAAATCTGGCCATATTGACTGTGGGAGGAGGTCATAGTTGTTGACTGGGAAAAGAGTTAAAGAAACGGGCTGGGCTGACCGGTATATATGTGTTAGGGACGCGAGTTATCGAGAAAACGAGTAAGCATTGCGTCACATTCATGGTCAGCTGCTCCTGCTTCGATTTGAAATCCACACTAGCTGGCATTATTACGCGGAAGCAATATTTCTCAACGAGAATATACAGCAGTTCGTGTGATTTTGAGAATTCTGTTCTCGTGGTCTCCAACATGACCTAGGACTTTACATTCAATGTTACAGGCGCCTTGCTTGGGCCGAGGCTGTGGAGATAAGGTACAGCAGATGCGGCATGAAGCGGTTGTCGACCAAGAAAGGATTGAGAAAGGGCGTTTGATCGGTGTTTCTTAATCTGATCGACGTCAAGTTCGTGGCCTCCGTGTAGCGTGTACAGGCAGTACTAGAAGCTCCTTGTGTGATACTGCTATATGAAACTGCTATCATGACCATAGATCGATACAAAGCCCATATCAATAATTGTTCTTCCACAAACCTTCTTAGAAACGGACATAATGATTTAAAGGTTGTCGGCTTTGGGATTGAGATAGAAGGGCGAAGAGTCGGAAACATCTAGGGCGACTTTTCAGAGTAGTCCAAAAGCATCCATCAAGCACGAATAAAAAATCCCAGATGAGTCATGACCGTCTGTTGGGCGCGAACACCATACTCGGAGGGGCGGCCCGGTGGCAACCTAATTTGGAATTTGAACAACTGTCGGGGCCGCGCATGCTTGGCGTGTTTCTTGTCCTCTTACCGTCACCATGGACTCCTCCGCCGTTAACCCCAACGTCAGTGTTGATGACTTCGACAGCATCCTGCTCTATTCTCCCGACCAATCCGTATGGACAACGCCGGATCCGTCAAGTTCTGATTTCAACGCTGCGTCGAGCCAATGGTGGATGGGAACATACCATGCGACTGAGACAATAAACGCCTCAATTAGCTTCAATTTCACCGGCATATTCTTTTCTTTCTCCGTTTTAGAGCGTTTCTGAATGAATTACAGGACCGGCGATCTACATTTATGGCAATTCCGGTCCAAGTTACGGATCGTACGAGGTTACCATTGATTCGAACACGACCACTTTGAGCGCGTATTCCTTGAATAACGCGTCGGATCCGTATCTCTTGTACGGAAGCAGTGCTCTGGAGTACGCCAATCACACGTTGACCCTTAAGAATGTCGGAGCCAAAGGTAGCGATGGCGGTGGAAACGGGTTTTTATTCGACTACCTTCGAATGACGGTGCAGCTTGGACCCAAAGGGTGAGCGGCCATCTATGCGAGAATTACTGTCATATTAATGAAGCACAATAGAGCGACAGTCACAAACAAGACTCTCGAAGAGACTGACTCGTCAATTACGTATACAGGTGTATGGGGGAACAACACCTCATCCGCATTCAGCGGAGGAGGCTCAACATTCACGAACGAAAATCTGGCCTCGTTCTCGCTGAACTTCCAGGGTGAGTCTCGCCATCCATTCCTCTCTTCCACCCTGGCTTATGGTACCGGTCGTATTAGGCTCAGCCATCTACGTGTTTGGCGACAAGAAGAATGACCATCGAGAGTACAATGTCTACCTCGACAACGGGACTGCCCAGACGTTTAATGGTACATCCGGCTGTGGAGGAGCATTTGGACAAACATGCGAGCAACAACAGCCTTGCCTAAAATTCTTCGCGTCCAATCTTAACGGATCTACGCACTCGCTGAAGATCGAGAACTTGGCGGGGGTTAATCAGTCGTATTTTGGTGCGATCTTGTTTTCTTCTTCACTTGACTATTGCGGGCTGACGGAGGGATAGATTTTGACAGTATCGTTTTGTCTGTTCCATCGGAATATGCCCCTCGAGAGCTATCTGGTTCTTCTACCAATGCATCCGTGACATCCTCCTCGACTTCATCGACTTCGACAAGTTCTTCCGGTTCTTCCAATGGCGCAAGCCCTCTCATTGCGTGGAACCCGATGTTGCTACTCTTTTTGGCCTTTATATACCTGTTCAGGTCACGTCTCCACTAAAACATTGAACTGGACTTTAATTTATCTCACTCCGGACTGTATTTCATCAATTTTGCATATAAACAGTTCAATTATTCAACTACTCTTTGCTGCTCAACGATCCTTATTTCGGTATTAGTGCTCGTCTGTCTGCCTGTTTGACGTTTCCCAGGTTCAAGGTACTTATTATGCAATACTAAATCCGTTCTGCTTTTCGGCATGCGTTTCCTCTGACTCGAATGTTGGTGTCTCTGCTTTTCGTATCCCAGTACCATTGATGAATGCAACAGGGTGATCCATTACCCTCTAGCCGCTCGCCTGAAACTGCAGTGGCCAGGCTACGACGATGCTAATGAGACTCGGACGATTCTGAAAGACCCTCTACAGGTGCTCCCCAAGACTTGACGTGGTTTGAGCCTTCGCAGCCATTTCGGCATGCAACGTAGCCCATGGACAATCGCGAACGTCCACTTAGAGTGGACGTCTCGTCATTTCCCCCCTCCCACTCGTCTGGAATCCAAAGTGAGCCATATGTGGAGGATCACATCTGCTTGTCTTCTATAACAATCATCTCGGAACCCTTTGTGTTCTTGGTGAGACAGCATACCGAGTCTCAGGGAAGGACGAACGTCCGCGATATTGGGCTGGATATGACTTTGCGTGGCGAGGACTGGCTTCAAAGACCGGCTGTGTGCAAAGTCAAAATCCGACTCGTCACTCGACGGCAACCGGATCACCAAACATGTAATCAATTCGCAGATACTATTTTAAACTTTGTCGTTTATTTTGCAAGTACACTATACATTTACTTCAACCCATGTAATATAGAGTACGAATGAACATTGGCTCATAGCGAATACAATTACACCTTGTAAGGCTACATAAGTAAGAGGTATCTAAATGTCCTCCTCGAGATATCTATGGTCATACACCGGCATTTCCACTACTGCTCGGTCGTGGCAGCTCCCCAAACGTAACCTTGTTGCGCGTCGAATCAGTCTCTTCATTCAAAACCGACATCCTCGGCGTGCTGGCCCCACTTCCCCCACTATGACGCTGCTCCTCGTCCACGAAACGGATCGACCGTGACGGAGACGCTTCCCTCGATGAGTGCATCGCTTTCACGCTGTTGACCCTCAGATGCTGCGGACCCGCTAGGGTATCCCTGCCCCGGCTTTCTTGCATGAAGTGCCCGGCGAGACCTCGTCGTATCGAAGCACGTCTCCTCTTCGTCCCAGGCTTGGCCGGAGCCTTTGCCCGTGGCGATTTTGACCGCTTACGTCGATCCATAGCAGACGCTGAGGCCTCACCCTCAGCATTGCTGTGATCTGATGCCCATCCTTCTTCTTCTTCCTCCTCCTCCTCCTCCTTGTGTGGTAGGCTAGGCGACGCCTTGCCCGCAGCCTTGGCCACTTCATGCTCAATGCTGCGCACAACCTTCGGAGGCCCGTCTGCTAGCCGCTCCAGGAAACCCTTGACTTCGTGACGCACGGAGTCATGATGGCCGGTAGTGCGAATTATGTGAGATTCTTCTCCTTCGTGGCCAGCATTCTTGATAACCTCTACTTCAACCTAAGAAAGGGGAGCGTTTAGTCACCTCTCAATGAGTCATTCATGATGGTGAGTCTTACCTCCTCGCCGGGACCAGCACGTCGTTCAATGATTTTGTGCGGACCTTCCTGCCACTCCGAAACAGTCTCCCGGCCATCAGGAGGCTCCTCGCCTTCTGGCATATGCAGGGAACCCTTCTCCTTCTCCTTCTCCTTCTCATCGGCCTTTTGAATGGTATCCTTTTCCTTCTCCACCTCGTGCTCGTCTTTCTGCGACAACGTTGCAGGCGCGCTGCCATCAGTCGGCGAGCTCTCTACATCTGTCTTCTCTTCGGGCGTCATTTCTCCTCGCTCCATTTCATCAACATGGTCGCGATTGATGACGATATCCTCCCCTCTGGACACCATGCGTGCTTGGTTCGTCCAATCAGGCGGTGCGTGCCGAGACCACGTCCGCGACACGGAATGCACGCGTCGACCGAGTGAAAAGGACGGAATCGAGAGACCGTGGATAGTGATGGAACATAGAACCATGAAGGCGACAATCGGCTGGATAGTGTCAATGAGTAGCTCATTTTGATGACTGGGATTGTCGCCTAGATTGTTGTGCAGAACTTCCGCCGCAAGTGTCGATATGAACACGGCACCTGGTAGACCATCGTTAGCGACGTAAAAGAAGGTAAAAGAAGAAGAATACCAATTCCAATGGGTCCAAAGTGTCCACTAAAGACAGCCTCGCGGAACGTTTTAATATCCGGGATCCACTTGTACAGCGCGATCATGACGGGTAACCTTCTGAGAAGGAGGACGAGAATGGCAATGACAATCAAACGCCACACGCTGAGGGTGAGTTCTTCATTAGAGAATTGGCCAAACGGCATCCATGCGCCTACAAAGACAAACGCGGCGATGTTAAAGAGTAGGTCGATGACGGAACTAAAAACAGACTCCTCCGTCTGTCGGTTGAAGAAGCCATCCCACGCGAATGCGGTGCCGCAGGCAAAGGCTGACAAAAGGTCATCTGAGCCGAGAAGAGTGGTCACCCCAGTTGCGAATATCGCGAGTGAGACGTATTGGGCAACATACGAATGTCGATCTATCAGATCGTGTCGTTCACAAAATTTCATTAGGTGCCTGAAGCCGAAGCCGAGACAGGAACCTATGACCACGCCAAGGACGACCTGATCTGCTTAAATGTTAGAAGTCGAGAAGGCAACCTGAAGAATGGAGATCACGTACAGAGCCACAAGAGAAGGAACCAATCTTTGATAGCTCTGCCAGTACTGGGGGTGTCGATGATGAGGTAGAGGGCGATGTAGAGGAAAGGGAAAGCGGCACCGTCGTTGCAACCACTTTCTGCAGCCAAGAGATGCCGGATATGAGCGGGGACGTGTTTATCAGCATATTTTCCCCCGACGACAGCGGCTGCGAGAATGGGGTCTGTTGGCGTGAGACATGCGGCGATGGCAAGAGAAGACAGAAAATTAAGCCCTGGAATCAGGGCGTAAATGAGACCGGCAGAGACGAACCAACCCTAGAGAGACATGTTAGACAGAAAAAATAGAATATAAGTGAACGGACCCAGGTCATCACGGGTGCCAAAAGGAAGAATAGACTTTTCCAGTGGCGTCGCATGTATGCTTTGGGCAACTCCACCCCTATGGCGAACACACCAATTGCGAGGACAACCCTAGTGAATTCCAGAACGACTGTATTCGTAGAATCCTCGTTACCCCAGGCCCTAGGGTCGAATATCCCTGCGCCGTACGGACCTAGAGTACAGCTTGAGCCACCCATCAAATGGAAAATATTAAGCTGGACACACCGATAATGACACCGAACAAAAAGGCCCAACATGCTTCTCCAATATACAACTGCCATCGACGTTGGTAACGAAACGAAGTAAAGACGTGCAACACACCTTTTCACGGAGAAACAAAGAAAACATGCCAAACTACAGCAATGGTCAGAATTGGTCTGCAGTTGCTGCATGGTCACTCACCAGCACGATAAACCCGCCGAGACATGAATATATGATATGTGGTATCGTCACCTCAAACTGTGAAGCATGATGAGCCTGGACGACAATGAGGATAAAGAGGGACCCACAGGGTAAAAGCCCATGACGTACGGCCGCGTGCACTCCGGGGGGCTGGAAAGGGCTAGGTGGGAACTATTGGCGAAATTGGCTCAGCCTAGGCAATGGCGAGCAATAACTGAAGGCGTGAGCTCGTTGTCGAAGACGACGAGGAGAATGTTGATGGCGGCAGGACGAAAGATTGGGATCCGGCTGAGTTTTGCAAATTAGGAACTGACGTCGATCGAAGGCTTCTTGGCACTGCTGACGGCCCGAGTTCCAAGACGACGAACACGAGCGGGGAAAGTTGAAAAAAAATTCAAGTCTTGTCGGTGTGGGGTTTTTTTGCTGGGGTTGCTGACAGACCTCGGTGTATTAGTATTATTTTCCCTGAAGTGTGCCGTAATCCTCAGTGAGCGACGGTACCGGCAGTACGGTGTTCACTTTCATTAAAAGGTCCTTCATTCATCATTAATTTTTTTTTACACTGTATCTACTGTTGGACCACGTGTAAACAACCTTTTGCAGGCTGTTTTCCCCTCATTCCCCCTGGGACGCCACTTTACCTATACACTAAGTGGACGCTGTGTTGCTTTCCGATAACACCTGATCCTTTCCTTATCATTAGCCATCATTAGCTTCTTCTTGGCCGTGTCGCCATCAAGTGGTATCAAGTGATATCGCGGGACCGATACCCATCTTGGCATCTTGAACAAGACCCTCAATCAAAAAGGGGGGAAATAACCCAGCAAGGTCTGCGTAATATGCAACAAAGTTGCCGCAGGGGCGCCTGTAGATCGCGCATTTCGAGGTGAAAGCACGCCTCTCACGAGTACTCCCGGCTGGCGTTCTTGGCATTTCAAACGTGTTTTAGAGTCGCCGCAAATTGACTTGGCACGCGAATGCGGTGTATACAATTTGTCAAGCAAAGGCAAAAGTGGAGGAGCAATACCACCAACTTTAGAACTCCAACGACGTGAAACAGCTTCTTTCACCAAAGCCAAGACTTCTACAAAATTTAAAAAGTTAAATCTAGCCATCTGTGCAAAAAAAGAACTTGCCGGTTTGGATTTATCGATGGTCGGAGCAGCTGTCTTTCCTCCGTGAATGAAAGTTTCTTTTGAGACCTCAGCGGAATGTGGCGGAGTACGCACAAAGGGGGCAGGCACACGTTTGGTCACCAAGGCGGGTAAAATCACTAAGGCACTAGCGCGAAAAAAGCTCCTTAGGTCGGTCCGGCCATAAAACGATATCTGAAGCCGTAATTCACCGGGGTCATGATCTTGCTTTACGAGATCAAAGCGTGCTTTTGGTGAGCCGTAGCGCTACGGCTGGCGTCAATGCCGCTGCACAATCACAAGCAAAAGGCTTCATGAATAGCTGTAAAGGGACGATAGGGCACGAGTCCTTGCGCCGCCGAGAGCTTTGTCAGGAGCCTAACCGCGAGTTGAATTTATTATTCATTTGTTGTCCTAATTTGCCCAGCGCTTGTCTAAGCTTGGAAGGACGAAAAAGAGTAAGAGAACCGACAACGCCAAGCTATCGTTAGCTTCTCGCGTCACGGTCTAGAAGGAAACCCATCGGAATACGGGGTTCCATGTGTTTGTTGGTAATTGGGGGCCAAAGCGCGCGGTAGTAGTAGACGGGCACTCATATGCTCGCACGGTGTGGGAAAGACAAGCTGTATAGAATACCCAAAGGTCGCTCTAAAACCGAATGTTCTAACCGACCAGACGAATGCCTTCATGCTGTCGGAAACAAAATGGAAACGAAGTCAGCGATATCGAAAAGGATACACAAGAGACACTACTCACCCTTGCGTTCCAGTCATCGAAGAGTTAGGTATACATCAGACGTTTCAAGGATTCTATATTGCATGCTTTAGCTCGAATCCATTCCGGTTTTCTACGGCAATGTTCGTGGCCTTCAATTACTGCGGCCAATCTGGTGCGAGTCATTGAGCTCAGCAGCAGCAGAGCACAGTCTAACAGTAACATGCGCAGCCGCCGGTATGGTAGAGTCGAGTCATAAGAATCGCGGCTAGCCCTCTGATGGGTTTCCATTTGGGGATCCGACCTCACGACTTGAATCCATAAGAGCAGGTGTCCCATCATGTGCAGACCCAAACCTACGCACGATGTTCACGACAGAACACCTCTATCTACGAGCCTTCAGAGACTCCGACTTGGAGTCCCTACTTAACCTCTGGAACGACCCACTGGTTCAGCCAATGATTACGAACGAATACATCGTTCCACGCGGAAACAGATTTGCCGAATATCTCCGCAAAGCAGCAGATTCAGAGCAGAATATCCTGTGGCTCATAGTTGAGGCACGGGATTCGGGAGAATTCGTGGGACAGACATCGGTGACGGTGGGAAATCCTAAGAATCGCGATGGTGCTTTCGGTATCATGCTCTTGCCTCGATTTTGGGGTCAGGGATACGGGACTGAGGTTACTAAGTTTGTCGTGGAGTATTCATTTAGGGAATTGGGATTGCACAGGTTGTCTTTGTCGGTGTTTGAGAGGAATGAGATTGCTATCGATCTGTATAAGAGGATGTGAGTGTTTTTGTCGATCGAAGAGAAGCTGGTCAGAACTAACCAAATTAATCTGCAGGGGATTCCAGGAGGAAGGTCGAAAGAGGAAGGTCAATTGGGTTAATGGGCGTTGGGAGGATATGTTCTTGATGGCGATATTGGATGAGGAATGGGAGGCCCAACGTGTGACGAGAAATTAGGTTGATGAAGTCCAATCCACTGATCATGAAAGATGCACATGATTTAATTTTTGACTGCGGCCTCAGGGCACATCAAATCCCGAGATGAAGATCGCAAGGGAACAATGAAAACCGAAGTGAGTTTCGGAGCCAGAGAGCGCCCTGAGGTTTCCGGCAGGCGGTCAAACGACGTCAGATAGAATCCGAGCTGGTCGTGTCAAGTGTGTTGGATACTTCACCGACAGCATTTGGAGAAGAATATTGATGGCTCCATGCAGCTCGCGCCGTGGGGCGCAGCTTACAATGTTGGATTGAAGTTCAGTCTGAAACGCATTGCAGTGAGGATGACGTCCATCTGGTCAATCATAGCTGTCATGCGCACTAATCAATAATGAGAACACGTCGATAAAAGCCCTCAAATCGATTTACCTGACACTGAAGATTTAATGTGGCCATCATTTGTCTGTCCACTGACTAACAATGGGGAATCCTAGTCTCATTTCCAGGAGAAGCAAAGCGAGAGCTGAATGGTCAAAGTCACAGCTAATATCCTCCAGTCGATCTGAGGACGTAATTCTTGGCAACGCCGTTCAGGTCATACCCCGCCCCAGGGTGACGGTGGAAATCGAGTTGTTTCTCTCCGAATCGGTAATTTGATACCTCGTTCCGCTCAGAGGGGTAAATTGCGAGACTTAACGCCCTTCCTTTCGCACTGAGTATAGCAGGCTGTAACAACGACCATAGCTTCTGCAGGAACGGGGACTGGTATTTGTCTTCTCCGTCGTACAGATGATGTAGTTCTCCTTCAAACACAAATATGAGTGGAGATAGCCACAGTCTGCAACACAAACTTCAGTGGGGCGAGAGAGTAATCAGACGATACCTCACTGTTTCATGGATGATGGCAAATGCCAATCAGGCCATGGAATTGAAAAATATGATGGCGTTCTTGCGACGTTGCATATCTGTAGTAGCAGTAGCCGATCCCGCACTCACCGCTGTGATACAGTCACAAACCGACCAACTGTGACCGCGGCGTTGGGGTTGGGAGTTGAAACAGAAATGTAGATCCTGAACACCCCGTGGTCGAAGTTATCATGTGCCGCGCCGCCTCAGTGTACCATGCGTCAGGGTAATAAAGACGAGCGAGTCGCTCTGTGACAGGGTTCTAGCCTGATCCATTGTGCCATTGTATCCAAAGCAGACGATATCCCGTGCCAAGGATACCAGTAGATACTAGGGTTGCAGAAGGCAATGCTTATTCCAAAAGAAGGCATGACTAGTAGCACGGCAAGCAGTGCAAACGAATGAGGTGGAAGATTGGAAAGATATGGGCCACCTATAGGATAGGTCCGATATTGAAAATACAATCTAGAGGAAGCAGAGTTGGGAGATCGACTACACTGAGAACTTTTCGCTTTGTAGGGGGTGACAGTATCTGTCCTCGAAGCATCAGAGAAAAGAGTTTGTTGTTGTCGATATTGGTGGAGGGGCCAGTCCCAAGATAGGCATCTGATGAAGTGGATAGCATATTGTCCATGGCGTATTGCTGCTTAGAGGCGAAAGAGTCACTGACGGAGTGTACAAGTCAGCATATATGTGAATATATATATATACGGATACAAACGCACCGAAATCGTATATTTATGAGTTTTCTCGGGTATCATTGTGTTTTCATGCAGGCACACTGTTCTTTAAAGCTTAGTACATTCCATCTTTCGCCAAGCTCTAAGACTTCTTGGGATGACACCGTCCTTGAAAGATCCTTGACGGCCCTGGGCCACGCAAGGCGCCGTTCCGCATTTCCTGGACTTATCGTGACCGATAGTGATAACAACATAGCAAGACGTCGGCAAATATGGTGAACACGGGGAAGGAAGGGTGTGAAGAGGTGCTGAAGCATTATTTATACCTAGGCCAGAAAACGCGTGACCTGCCAAACGCGTCGAGGCTGGCTTCCTTCGAGCACGTGTGCGTTCCCTTGCTGGTCGAACGAAAGAGATCGAGTCCGATGGGTTAGCGGCCGACATAGAGAAATAGTTGCTATGTAAGGAGAATCTGTTAGCGATAAATGATATTGCATAGATAGAAGGGATCGACAGACAGTCTCGCTTCATGCTAACCGATGATTCATCCGAGTTGACAATGTATGAGCTACTAGTGTAAACTCATATTCGTCCCGCCAGAAATCGTCTGTCAAGGCGAACAATAATGAGAGGTGTATACACTCCGGTAGGATACTAAAGTACCACATAGCGTTGCCTCGATATTCCTCCTGGTAATTGGCAGTGATAAAGTCAAGAAGTTGAAGATAAAGTTGTGCTTTAGGTGGCTGTGCCTATCAGGTAAGCCGGTGTTCGTTCCGAATGGCCGAGTTACTGCAAGCGACCATTCATGCATGTCAAACCAACATCGCGTCGATAAGACCAAATAGGCAGAGACCTTGCGAAAAAAACTTTCTTCAGACATGCCTATGTCTCGCACTTTTCATCTTGCATTGTGGAAGAGTGCGGCAAAGGCAAGGCCAAGGTGTTAATAGCACGAGTTTATAACAGACACAAACACAGTAATTCCCCGACAAATCTATATTTCCCCCGCTTGAACTCCTTCCTACATTTACCATCTGTCCTTCGGCCAGACTGCGGCCTGACGGATAGACTCGCTATGAAAGTCGCCGTCGTAGGTTCAGGTGTCGCTGGTCTCGCTGCTACCTGGGTAGAATCTCCCCTTCGGAAGCTTTCTGTTGGCTGACTCTGTGTATAGGCACTGAATGAGTATAGCGACCATGAGGTTCATTTATACGAAGCAGACAAACGCCCTGGGGGCCATGCCAATACAGTTCCGTTCAGCTATCAGAGCAAGGATGGAACAAAGAAGACGGTGAAGGTCGATACGTATGTCACTTTCAATTCTCGTTTTAGCATTTTCTTACGCGTCCTACCAGTGGATTTGTAATACCTTACGCTTTCTTTCGCGAACAAAGGCTGATATCTCGCAAAAGATTGTTCTCAACCCGTCTACGTACCCCAATTTTCTGCGATTCCTCAAGCTGCATCCTTCAGTGGAGATCCTTCCAACAGAGATGACATTCAGTGTGACTCGGGACACTGGGGAGTTTGAATGGGGTGGCAATAACCTTGCCACGCTATTTTGTCAGCCTTGGCGAGTTCTGGACCGGAATATGTGGCGGATGATATACGACATATTACGGTTCAATGCCAGTGCACGAAGGCTTGTGTCAAAGTGGAACAAGCAGAACACCGAGGCATGGGAGGACTATTCCATCGGCGAATACCTGGAGTGGGGCTTGTACTCTGATGCTTTTCGCGACAACTACTTGATTGTAAGTTTCCATACTAGCGCCCTTGTCCGGATGATTAACCGACGGCATTTCGCGTAGCCCATGACTGCCGCTATATGGAGCACGCCACCGGATAAATGTGCTCTCGATTTTCCAGCTCGAACTTTGGTATGTGACTTTCCTACAATGTGATCGACACGCTCATACACTCCAGTAGATCCAATTCATGCATAACCATCATCTTCTTCAACTCACTGGTAAGCCTTCTTGGCTAACCTTCAAAGATGGAAGGTGAGCGTGTCCTGCTTTAGTCTCGTTTGCTGTTGAACACATTTCAGCCACGCCTACGTAAACGCTATTCTATCCAAGCTTCCTTCATCGCAGCTGCATCTCTCCGCAGCGGTTAGATCAATCAGTACAGGATCTAGGATTGCATTAACAACTGAAGATGGACGCGAGGATTCATATGATCGCGTCGTTATGGCCTGCCATTCTGATGCTGTAGTCTCGATTCTCCAGGCTGGGGGTAACATCCAGCCCAAGGAAGAAGAAATTCTAATGATGTTCAAATGGAACAAGAACGAAGCTGTTCTACATTCAGATCCTAAAGTACGTCGTGAAGCTCATTCTCGTCGTCAGTTTGAATGTTTACTCTCCTTTTAGCTGATGCCTAGGAGCAACATCGCTTGGTCCTGTTGGAACTATCTTACGTACACTACCGTGGACCGACATGGAGAGAGAAGGGCTAACGTTGACCAAGTGTCCCTGTAAATCATTCGCTCATTATGCGCTATTTAGTCACTAATACTGTACTTCAGAACATGTACGCGCACTCCTTACTTGGCACCCCGCCGCTCACTGAAATCATTGTAGACGGCATGAATGCTCTTCAACACATTTCCAAGAAAAATGTCGGTCCGGTCCTTGTAACGCTCAATCCTCCATTTGAGCCCGACCCCAGCACTGTTCGTGGACGATGGAAATACGATCACCCAATTCTCGACGGGGATGCTATTCGTGCTCAGAATATGATGTCGTCAATTCAAGGGACTAGGGGTATAACGTATGCGGGCGCTTATTTGAATTTCGGCTTTCATGAAGATGGGTTTACGTCTGGGCTCGTTGCGGTCCGAGACCTGGGTGTATGTCTGCCGTTTGAGCCGGAGTTTGTGGATGGAAGCGTCTGGGATGCCTCCGTAAAAAAGCGTCGACCAAAGGATTGGACCGTTGAGTGGGCGGCATGGTTCTTTGACTTTTTGCAGAGTTTCGGGGTTAGACATGTTGTTGGGAGACTACTGGGATTGGTACTCGGGTTTTGGCTGTGGTTTCTGGGATTATTCGGTATCGAATTCGAGTTCTGATGTCGCCTTATGTCTTTCGTTTCTTTCTACGAACTGCATTCAATGTTTTACATCCAGCTTTATAGTTGATCGCACTGCATCGCTTTGGTACTTTAATTGCTTAGGGACGTTGATGATTTGATGGAATCACTTGATAGATTGCTTTTGATGGTTATCATCATAACTATCTACAGTATTCTTTCGGAAGTAAGGAAGACAAGGGTATTCGGACTAGGTGGTCCATATGTTGCCATGTCTGTTCCTTCCATCGCGACAGTGTGAGTTTATGACTACGTGGGAGTGGAAGAACAAGGACACCCACTGTAACAAATTAAGGACAGAAAGTGTGAGTGTACGTCTGGCCCAGAGCAGAGTTGCGATCAGCAGCATAGTCAGTGGCGTAGGAGTACGCCTGGTCATCAGGACATGAACTTTGAGTGCACGTCACGGTAGTTCCGTCCGAGCTGGACAACCTCGTATTAATGTTGATGGCCGAATCGACGCGGCTCAAATCCCAGGAGGTTCTATCTCCGCCCCACTGTCCAAAGTTTGCGTATCCGTACTCTGAGAGGATCACATCGGAGGTGATGCCAGCGTCCGTGCACACGAGGCCTGAGGAAGCCAGCATTCAGTCAGGGAAGAGCTTACAATGGAAACGATCATGAGGCTTACCGCCGTTGCACCCGCCAGTAGCGCAGTTTGCTCCATTCGAGTTGCAGCCTGTACGTCCCCAAGCGCGGATCCCCTAGGTCATTAGTGATGAATGATGCGGAAAGATAACATCTTGTGGTAGACATACGAGGGCGTGGTCGTCGACACCGAAGCTAGCGGATTTGCCTGATGCCAAAGTCGTCCCGAAGGCAACAGAGTTGTCGGGAACACCGTTCGGGGCCTTCCCAACAGCGGGCCAGACGGCTGTTAAAGAGTGATTAGTCGTTGCTCTGGGTTGGCTTTGGTTGGGCTTACTGTATCCGCAGTTGTTCTTGAAGGTGATCGTGAAGGCAGAGGCCGACGAGACCAGCGCAACAAGGAAGCCAAAGGAGAGCGCAACGTTCTTCATAGTGAGGAATGAGGATGTACAACAAGCAGTACTGTTGTACAAAGGAATCGAAACTGTCCATTAAATACCCTCGCCCTGTGAAACGTCCACACGCCTGCAAAATCAACGGGGTTTCAGAAGCAACCGACATCAACGACGATCTTGAAATTTTACCATTGAATTGCATCTATCCTAGGCGTCCGCGTGAATATTTAGTCTGGAACTCGCACTTTCTCGGGATGCGATCAAGATTTTAATTATTGGATACAAAATTGATGTCGGGTGCGGGAGAGGGCTGTGGACGCCATCGTGATTCGGGACTTCAGGAACAGGGCCTGAATGGCGTCGTAACCTTGAGGTTGGCGGCGTTGCGAAGGTAACAAGTATGAATACGCCAGAAGGCTTTCTGTAGCTTCAGCTACAGCTCTCACAGGAAGGATCCTAAACCTGGGGAAATTTTTGTTGCCATTATGGCCATGCCGATTTCCTTTGATGTCGGACGGACTAAATTTTGAACAGCGGTTTGAGCTAAATAAACAGGTGGCGCGTACTTTTTTTTGGAGGACCTTGAGTATTACTGGCATACAATTGCCGTCATCGACTAGAAGCAGCGTCCCGTGTTCGAATATTTTTTTTTGTTCAGATGCCGCCGCGGTAGCCCAGATTATCACGGACGTTTACCAAGTTTATTGACTAGCCTGCTCAGCCTAGAGCCGAAAATAAGCTGGGTAAAATAGTACGATAATTGAGCCATACCCTCTGCTCGGGATGTGGGTGATGACCCATGGCCAATATTTAAATACAGATCACCGTAGCTCATGGCAGCATGCCAGATACAGCATCACGAATTACATGTCAAATTCGACGTAGATTGACACGGTCAGAGATAGGACCATGACAACTAGTTGGATGTGTACAGAAAATCGCTGTACTTGATGATTGAAGACATTTTTAGCCCAGGAAAAGAGAATAGCATACACCCTTCGATTCTTCGGGAGGCCAAAGATTTGGTTCGCAAGGACCGTCCACCCGGGAAGTCTCAATGTTTAATCAGTACCCGGAGAAGAGATTTCTTTCAAGTTGGAGCTATATTGATTCTTCGACGAAGACGAAGGCGCTCCATCATGAGGGCTAAAGGCAAGATCAAGGTGAAGATGCTGATTAGATGCCGGATTGCCTAAACATCCGGCAACTCCGGGCCGGACGTCCCCCTCCCTCTTACCGACAAAAGTTACCTTTGCGAATCACGACGCTCTGGAAATACATCCATCGACTTTTCTGGGCATGGACCCGTTGCTCTTAAGATCCTACACAAGCACCGACGAGGGCTCTTTCCGACTCTAGGTTGTTTAAGCTCAACAATGATACATCTTTGATTGTTTGAAGCTCACTTGGGGTCAAAAATTGATGCATGCGCCGCTACTACTCCACGTTCATGCAATTTCCATCTACTTCGGACGGTTCTCGAGCTGTTCCCGTCTTTGCTAGACTCTGCAGTATCCGCATGGAGACTTCGTCCTACAGATATCTGCGAAACGTTTCAGGGTGTCATGATTGCCGCGCAAGGCGTGGAGCAAATCACAGTCGCCGGAAGACTATCCATCAGCTTCATACCTTGTACGGCCAATCGAGAACATGACTCACCTTTGTACTGTGGGTTCTCGCTCTTAATGTCTTTCCCCTATTCACTGATAAATAATGCAATATCCAGGTTTAAACCAGCTCTGGTCGACCATAATGTTTAATGGAGGGACATCCACATTCTTGAACACAGTCCTGTAGCGGAAAGGCGAGAATCGTCACTACAACACTATTCTTTTCAGGAGCGTGAGAGCATACTTAATAGCTGCTTTCTGTGCGTGATCTGATAATGGTGGTCAACCATGTAGCTCATCTAGCCCAGCTTTACGTCAATTGTAGCTCATATCTTCCGAATACACGGATGAAATACGTTTCACCAATCTCAGGTTTGAGGTTAAAAATGATATCTGACTTGAACGAGACCTTGTCCATCTTGATCAGTATACCGCGGGTAACGGCCTCCGTCTGAGAGGCCCACACACTCACGAACTTAAATTTCACTGCCTTGGTTCTTTGTCTAAAAGTCAGCGCTGTCCGTCTCCAATGGATGTTTCATTTCAGCCTACGAACACCCTCATCTTGAAAAATGAAAGTCGCGGTCATTGGCTCTGGTGCAGCTGGTCTTAGTGCGACTTGGGTAGGAGTTTCCGGATTCTTTTTTATTTCTTCCTACTCTAACCGTGTCGGACTAGGCACTGAATGAATACAGTGATCATGAGGTGCACCTGTACGAGTCTGATGATCGTGCAGGAGGTCACGCCAACGCTGTACCGTTCATCAGTAAGGACGAGAACGGACGTGAGCAATCTGCATATGTGGACACGTATGCTCTCACTCTCTTTATCTGCAGAAACTAGCTGATATCTGACAGTGGCTTTGTACGTGCCTCGTACAACATATACCGAGATCATGCTAAAGACTGGACGATAGATTGTTTTCAATCCATACACGTACCCCAACTTCTTGCGGTTCCTCAAATTATACCCCAATATCGCTATCCTTCCAACACAGATGTCATTCAGTATATCGCGAGACAACGGCGCGTTCGAATGGGCCAGCGACAGCCTCGCGACACTGTTCTGTCAACCATGGCGGATCTTTGACGCGACTATCTGGCGCATGCTATACGATATTTTCAGATTTAACGCATCCGCTAGACGCCTTGTAAACAGATGGAGCAAGGCCCACATAGACGACTATGACGACTGCTCCATCGGAGAGTACCTGGAACGAGGCGCATACTCTGACGCGTTTCGTGACAATTATTTGATCGTATGAAATCTTCCTCCCACAGTGGCTATCATTGACCTATACTTTTGTAGCCTATGACGGCTGCTATATGGAGTACTCCCCCTAATACATGTGCTTTGGATTTCCCTGCACGGACCCTCGTAGGTGAACTCATCCAAACAGCTCCCGAAGACTTAACCCGTTTCCCAGATTCAGTTTATGCATAATCATTTTCTTCTTCAATTAACAGGGAAGCCATCATGGTTGATTTTCAAAGATGGAAGGCAAGTTAGCCCGGGCTCGATTTCATCCGTTGCTAGTTCTTTCTGATCGGAAGCTTAATTTAGCCAGGCGTATATCAAAATGATTCTCTCGAAACTGGTTTCCTCGCGGCTACATCTCTGCGCCCCTGTGAAGTCGGTTAAAAATGCCTCCTTCGACAAACGTATGGTGTTGATCACAGTGGATGGTCGAGAGGAAGTCTTCGACCATGTTATCATGGCCTGCCATTCCGACATTGCTCTATCGATCCTCAAGGAAGGTGGCGACATTCGCCCCGAAGAGGAAAAGATACTAAGTATGTTCAAGTGGAATAAGAACGAGTCCGTTCTGCATTCAGACACCAGGGTAAGAGTTGTACGGTCTGCCACAAGTTACGGACGGGTATAACCCTTCGAACAGCTTCTTCCGAAAAGTTATCTAGCGAAGTCATGCTGGAATTATTTGTCATTTTCAACTGCTATGCCCGACGGACAAACTAAGGCGAATAACGATCAAGTCTCAGTGTGCGCTTCATATTTCTTGCGTTGTCTCTAAGCAGCTGATTTTTCCACTAGCACGTGTACGCTTTCTGGTCCTCCCTTGCATCCCTGACGCCTACTAATTTATTTCCTACAGTCGATATGAATGTTTTGCAGCACATTCCTGAGAAGAAGCACGGGCCTGTGCTGGTTTCCATCAATCCTCCGTTCGAACCTGAGCCTAGCACTGTTCGAGGAAGATGGATGTATGACCATCCGGTCTTGGACGGGAATGCTATTCGCGCCCAGCGAATGCTTAAGACGATCCAAGGTACCCGTGGGATCACTTATGCAGGTGGCTTTCACAATTTCGGGTTCCATGAGGATGCTTTCACGTCGGGACTCTTGGCTGCGACGACATACAGTGGTCTGAACGTGAAGTTACCGTTCGACCTAGAATTCGCCGAAGGGAGTCCTTGGGGTGATTCGTTGAAAAAAAGGCCAGCTAAACGTGATTCCAGTGCCGAATTGATGGCAATGATTTTTGATATCATCCAAGCTGGTGGAGTGAGGTTCATCATCGGGACAGCGGGATTGCTCCTCATGGGGCACGCAGGGATAAGCAAGGGTCAAGTGTTGAGATTGATAAATAGTTTCTGGAGGTAAATAAATTAGTAGATACAGACCTATATATTGGAAAGCGAGATACATGAGTCCGTGCGTCGTGAGTAAACTATGATGTAGTGTACATATCTATAACAGAAATCGGAGAAAGTCTGGCCATTCCTATAGAAAGGAGCGGGTCTGTGCCACTTTAGAACACGACGATGGACAAGAAGGAGAAACACTTGCCGGTACAAATCAGTATATGAAGACGGGGAAGAAATATAATATAGAAATGTAGTTAATGGCTTTGCCGAGGACGGCAAAGACACTGAGGGCCCCACTGGACTCCGAACTTGTTGCAGTGCCGGCGGATAAGAATATATCTGTCTGGGCGCCTATACACGCATCAGTCGGCTATCCACAATGATAGCGAGACAACGAACCGTTCTGCCAGCCTAACAATGTGTTATATGCAGGGCTCTTCGGACTACCTTTACTGTCGTAACCGCTAGTTTCGATATTGTTTCCATCGAGCTGATGCCAGAAAATCATTTGCTTGGCGCCCGATACGCAACTTGACGGTTTGCCTTCGCACCACACCGGAGGTTTCGCTGTCGCTAGAGCGGCGTTGCCCGTTCTACCTGTAACTTTACATTTGAAGCCTTGCATGTACATGTTGGGTGTTCCACAACTACCAAGATAATGATCAGTCTGTAGGAACCGCATAAAGGTTATGACGTTAACGTACCCGTTGGGTACCTGAATGGGAAGTAGAGAGGCGTTCCTGATTCATTTCGTGGAAGAAGAGCGACAAGCGGGACCTACCCATCCCCACTGTGGTGGTGGGTCAGTCTGATTGCGTGATAGATAATTGAAATGGTTAGACACCCACAGCACAAATACAGCCGCCGGGTGGGCATGCGGGAAGATTTGGGACTGAATAAGTAGCGACTCGTTCCCAAACAGTGCTGAAAATATGCGAGTTTTCAGGAAAATGAACGATGTACCAATGTAAACTTACTGCGGCAAGACAGTGAAAACAACAAGATTCTCTGGCGTAACATCCGCGATGTCTGACTGTGGGATGTCAGACGTCATTATTGAAACATCGTGAAAGGGGTCACACTGACGTTATACGATATCGCAAAAGCCGTTCCTGCAGCCATTGATTCGTTCTGCGTGTGGACTGAAACGCGCCGATGAGGGCAACATATGCCGTATGCCGAGAAAAAGCTTACTGTTGGGCTCAGAGATGCATTCCGTTCGTTGTCGATAAAATTCCGGGTGAGCCTGTCCATCTCCAAAATCGTTGATGCCTGCGCCGTTGTAGGAGAGTGTAGTAAAGGCGCGGTTTACGGCCAGTTCGACTGTGAATTGGCCATTCGCGGGCCTTGTGATTGTTAATCCTCGGGAAAAGCCAGCGGCGATAGATGGCTTACAGTTCTAAAAAGTCGCCCTCGTCTGGGGGGAATTCATCGCACTGAAGAAGCCTTAATCATCAGCTCCATATGATAGAAAGATAAGCGAACCCCGTTGTAGTGATGAAACCACCATTGGTCTTTCGTTAACTGGAAAAATAGTTAATGTCAATATGTAGGGAAAGTATGCCACTCACTTGATACAAGGGTTGGACTGCGTCGACAGTGTTTTGATTATTGACACCCGGAACTGTACCATTTAAACAGTACATTCCTGCAGTGACATGTTCATATTTGAAGGAAATATTCTTGGATGCGCAAATTGCGCACCTTTATGCCACGCCGCTACATGTGCACCCACCATGTGTCCGAGGGCGAGCCAAAGGAAACCGTAGAGAATCATATCGTGAGGGTAAGAGACAAGCAAGAAAGGCGGCGCAAGAATAAGTTTATAAAAAGGTAAGAAGATCGTCTAGAGTCATGAAGCTGAAGAGGCAGTGACTTGTCTATGTGCCAAGATAATGCAAAGGTGTACCGCTCATCGTTCCCCTTTATATTGGAGTGAACCGGCAAGGCCAAACCACATTCGGATCTAGCCGATCTTATCAAGCTTTATTTGGATCTGTTAGGAACCCGTACCATCAGCCTTCCCATCTTCTCTGCCATGAAGGTAATACGCGCCGCACGACTTGTTCATACCTACCATCATGAAGGGCACCCAGCAAAGGCAACCCAACGCTTGCAGGAGACCAGCGGACCTCTTTCTTTTCGTATTCATTGTCGTGGTCGTCATTCTCGGCGCCCAGCGATGTCTTCTTTCGCCAAACAGAGTCATGGCACCCCAGCCTACCCGTAGCAGTCCGGCTTTTCTCAAGGATGTCACCCACGACATCGAGGCGCAGAAATGGAAGACAGACCAAGTAGCATATGATAAGTACAGTCTGTTACTGAGAGGGCAAAGAGTGTTCCTGCAGTGCGCCGCTTTCTTTCACCCTTGTTCGTTTCTTGACGCGTTAACGTAGCTCCGGTGAATTCCATACGTTTCGGCTCCCTGTTCCTTCTCTCTGGCCAGACATCATGCAGAAGTTTAAGGCAGCAGGCTTGAATGCCGTTAGCCTGTACACCCATATGGGGATCATCAATCCGTCTCGAGGTATACTGGACTTTAATGACTGGCGCGCCTTGAAGCCATTCTACGAGGCAGCTTTAGAAGCTGGACTGTGGGTTGTACTTCGTCCTGGTACGTTGTTGAATAGATACGTATAATTAGCTAATATCCTTTTAGGACCTGTGCGTAATTCTCTCACCGTTCACGCGTCTTCGGTCTCGAAACGTAAATCGGAAGACGTCTTCTCGCGTCCCATTTCTGACACTATGAACGGCTGAGAAGCATCTTCCGGTCTACTTTTCACTGCCGAAGATTTGTGGCTCAGATACCTTAATACTCACAACCGACACAGTACATCAATGCTGAAACAACGGCAGGCGGAATAGCACATTGGGCCACGTCTGAAGTATCTGGAATGCTGCGAACTAACGCGACCGATTGGAGAGACGCGTGGACCGAGTACATCAAAGGCATAATTAAAGAGTCTGCCCCATACCAGATCACTCAAGGTGGACCTATAATCGGTCAGCACTTCATTTACGATTGACGCCACAGTTCTGCCTCTAAATGACTTCGTGTAGCCATACAGCTCGGTAAATCATCCAACGATGAGCAGAATCCCTGGAACTGAGACCGCTTACAGATAATGAGTATGAGCAATGGCTTGGTGCTGAATATTTTGAAGACCTCAAGGCAGTGTATCATAACTCATCTATCGTCGTACCTCTGACGTACAACGATCCTGGGCCACGTTCAAATTTTATAAATGGCACTGTATGTACATTCCTGCTATATTATATACTCCTCTACAAGTACCGGCTTCTCCTAGGGTGCTGTGGATCTTTATGGATTGGACGGATACCCACAGAGGTTTGATTGTTCGAACCCCTTAGTCTGGAACCCAGTTCCTCTGACTTATCACGACTATCACATGTCTGTCAATCCGTCTCAGCCATGGTACATTCCCGGTAGGTCTCCCTATTTTAGAAAGCTGCTTTGCTCAAGAAGCACAGAGTTTCAAGCAGGGTCATACGACGCGTGGGGTCCTTCTGCACCTGGTAGGTGCTTTTGACGTTGTATCATTGATTGGCTCATCCTCCCAAAGGATACGGTCCATGTGCGGTCCTAACAGGGCCGGACTTCATGTCGGTCTTCAATCGCCAACTGTGGGCTAGCAACGCAAAATTGATCAACTATTACATGCTTTATGGGTAATCTGCCTTTTCCGTTGACAGATGGGAATCTGACGCGATCGTCGTAGTGGCACGTCGTGGGGAGCCATCCCATTTCCGTGAGTAGGGGTCCCTCTTCCTTCAGTGATTACCATTTCTGATCAATTTCTCACAGTGGGGTATTTGTGCCGGTTTTCACGTCGTCTTCGTCCTAACGTCTGTTTCGATCTAAGGTTTATACTTCATACGACTATGGTTCAGCTGTACGTGTTACTAGAAACCCGAGGACTCCCTTCCTTAAGTAGCTTACAGATCAGTGAGGACCGAACACTGACATCTAAATACGACGAGTTGAAGCTAGAGAGCTTCTTCATAAGGAGCTCGCCAGGCTTCTACAAGACAGATCGCGTGGCTGATACATCCACCGGCCTTGACATATCCACGTCTCCAGATGTATTTGTGACTTTGCTCGTCAACCCCGATACAAATGCGGGTTTCTACGTCGCGAGGCACAAAGACTCCTCTTCGACGTTCGTTTGCCCTTTCTAGGCCTTGACATTGATTGATCCTTCAGCAGTGCTAATACTAACTTCAAACTGACGGTGGCAACTGCTGAAGGAGAACTGCAGGTACCTCAAGTCGAATCCGCTATAACACTTAGTGGACGCCAATCAAAGATCATCGTCACGGATTACATCTTCGGTTCCTCAAGGGTTCAGTACTCCACGGCGCAAGTATTTTTTGCCGGTGTCATTGATGACCGCGACGTTCTATTCCTATATGGCGATTCATCACAGGGACATGAAGCTGCCATCTACTTTACCGGGACTCCCAATCAGCTGCACCTAAGGTCGCCATTCGTGTCCACGTCGAGGTCCAAAGGGGCTACCATCCTTTCCTTCCTTCCTGGAATCCAAGGGTTGGTGACGCTGTATGATTCTGACACGCAGCTTGTGCTTTTCGGCGATACAGATACGGCAGCAACGTTCTGGTCCCCAGTCATCGCAGGCGACGAGGCGGATCCCCTTAGGAACTTTTGGGGTCTCGGTACCAACACGTCCATTCTCGTTGGAGGACCATATCTGGTCCGCTCCGCGGATATAACGGGAACAGGGTTAGCACTGAGGGGCGATCTCAGTGAAGGAGCAAGATTGACCGTTATCGCACCTAAAACCATTCGGTCCATCAGCTGGAACGGAGAGCTTATTTCGAGTGATGTCATCGCTGCAGCGGGCTTGACGTCCGTCGGCGGATTTATCGGACGCTTGGAGCTTGCGGTATCTTTCAATGGCATTAAAGTGCCGGAACTGAAAGGTTGGAAGTATAAAGATAGCTTACCTGAGATCGGACGGCATTTCGATGACGAGGCGTGGGTTGTGGCGAACCATACGTCGACCAATATCCCTCTCAAGCCGTACTATGGTGATGGTAGGGTGTTGTATGGGTGTGATTATGGATTGTATGATGCTTTCCTCCTGAAAGTCTTTTGTCTGACTTGTCATTCGTATAGCTGCGAGAATATCGTTCTGTGGAGAGGACACTTCGTCGCAAGCGGGTCGGAGAAGAGCGTGAATCTGTCGATCAATGGAGGAGAAGGTTGGTTATCTCTCGTTAATAGATGTTCAATGCTGACAAACTACCGACAGCCTTCGCCGCCAGTGTCTGGCTCAACGATGTATTTTTGAATACGTCGTACGGAAAGTGCGCGATTCTCTTTCCCTTTTTCTTTGGTCCCTCTCAAATTTCGGGTATTTAGTTCAACGAACAATCTTAACATTTTGGAAGAGACGGACGACATCTTCGTGTTTCCTGAAGGGACACTCATTTCTGGTCAAGATAGCGTCATTACGATCATTCAGGTTGATCGCTCATT
Organism: Armillaria novae-zelandiae; assembly: GCA_030435655.1. NCBI lineage: Eukaryota > Fungi > Basidiomycota > Agaricomycetes > Agaricales > Physalacriaceae > Armillaria > Armillaria novae-zelandiae. Next base: position 2,847,210 of record JAUEPR010000003.1, on the reverse strand, counting down.
CTAGTCTTTCCTTCGTTTTAATCAACTGATGTCGATCGCTTTATAGGACAACATGGGCTTGAACGAGACCGAGGGCGGTAAGTTAATTCCCCGTTTGATATGTGCTCTATTAATGCTCTTCGTTAGCTAACCCCGACAGCTCGAAGGGACCACGTGGCGTACGCGGCTTTCAGCTGAACGATAGCACTTTCACAGACTGGAAAGTTCAAGGCAAGGTTGGAGGCTATACCAAGTGCGTTTGATCATCCACACCACTATATCCGTTTAACAAGTTTCCTTCTATAGCTACCCCGATAAAGTCCGCGGCATTTTCAATGAAGGAGGACTCTTCGGCGAACGGGCAGGATGGCACCTCCCTGGGTTTGATACTTCGTCATGGGAGTACAGAGATCTTTCTAATGGTCTGCCAAACTCGGCCGCCGGAGCAGGGTTTTTTGTGACGACTTTTGACCTGGACATACCGGCAGGTTATGACGTGCCTATCTCGTTTGTATTTGATGAACCTCTAGGGCAACCGTATCGGGTGTATTTATTCGTGAATGGATGGATGATGGGGAAGAGGATCGGGAATCTTGGGTACGTGTACAGGTATTCAGAGCACGACTTCGTTCCTAATCAAAACTGTTTGCAGGCCGCAGAGCAAGTTCCCTGTACAAGAGGGGATATTGGACCACCATGGAGAAAAGTAGGTTGTTTTCCTGATGATAAACAGAGATGGCTCATCAGGGCTTTTTTCTCCAGTACTGTCGCTGTCGCTCTTTGGGCGATGGAAGAGGGTATTCCCATTACGCCGCTTCTTCGGCTCGTTATTGACGGGGTGTTTGACGGCGGTGTTGGCCATATAGCGACAAACAACCCCCCTTGGTCTCCCCAAGGGAGGTTACTGTGATATGTGCTCACCGAAATTTCGATTGAATCATATTACTTTTGATAGCAACAATGTTCTCGTGAACTCAAAGGCCGTTCAATAATTAGGATTAATGCGAAAGAGCTGAGGTTAACCTCAAATGGTATATTGTATACTGAGGCGTCAACCGCATCAGACGCGTAAGAAAGCTTAAATCCATCTGATACATATATCGCAAGCGGAAATATGCAGGTCCTTCCACTGGATCTCCTGATCTTTTCCGATCATAGCGGCACGACGCTGTTATGAAACCTCTCCCACGCCCGCCCTTAAAGGACAGCTAACTAACTCTGATGAAGTCTGTTTCTGCGTAGTATTTGGCAGCAGCCATATGGTGATTTGCCACATCGCTTTCGTCTCGCCACGGATTTTATGTATCTTTTGAATTCGTATTCAAAGGGATTATGTGCGGGTGCGTTCTCCTCATCCTTCCAAACCGCAGACTGCCCTGGATTACAACAACTGGCCGAGTTTCTGCCAACTTGCTGAAGCATCCCTCCTTGCATCCGGTGGGATATCTGAGGAGAACGCCGACAAACGGATATGGCAGATGGTGAGCGGACTGTCTCTGGAGCATGCAGTTTGGGCCATTGTTGAAAAATTCAAGCGTTGGTGTTTACATATATGGACATCTTGTTCAAGTCGAGGTTGAATAGGCATGATAGAGCGACGCCAGTTCGCCAGACTTACTGTGCACTCCGGGGTTTGTATTCTGGGTTATTTTCTATTACGTTGCACTTGAATGTACACCGTTGCAACCGCAGGCGAATATGGTCGTCAACAATGACACCTGACTCTTTAATTGGACCCGGGCTGACCCCACCAAAAGCCAAGTGAGAATTGGCCAGCAAGGCGTAACAAACGCCAGACAATTGCCTTGACTTTTTCAATTCGGACATGAAACCCTGGCAAAGAAATATACTATTCACCGGACATGTCCCGTTCCAGGCTTTCTCGCCTGATCTCATAACCTGAGTTTCGCTGGGAAGGGTGATGTACAACGTTGTACTTAATGATAGCCCAGACGATAAGGAAGCGATGTGTCAACTCGTTCGACCTGACCTCCGGTTCGTTGAGGACTTCTTCGAAGGTGAGAGCGTAGCTCAAGATTTGATAGAGGTGCAGGCAACCTTGTTTGTGCTCTCGTCAAGCGCGTGTCCGTTGCCAGTTACGCGACGAATGGAATGGAATGTACTCCGTAGTGACTATCGTTGGTCTGACCTAGCGGTACAATAACGAGCGGATGATGAATAGTCAAGGAGCATGGGAAGCGAAGAAAGAGACGACGGTTGTAAGCGGGCGGCTTTTTCACGCGGGTCGGAGAGCGCTCGTCATTATTGCTGATGCACGGATGGAGTCCTGTCGCATGTAAGTATATAGTGCAAAGCGTGAGTATTTTCGTACTCCATTTACTAGGGAGTAATGGAAACAGGCTTTTCCAACACGGACGGTGTTGTTGATTGCGGAGCGTGTGGCTGTGCGGTTCGATTCCTTCCTCTTCGACCACCAATTTTACACCACTAGTGACATAGTATCAGTTATTGTTTCCCATCAGTGCGACGGATTTGAGAGTCTACTTAGAGGAGGCTTTTCACTTTTGACAAACATATTCAAGGCCTGTTGCTGAAAAGTTATAGAAAAATTTCTTTTTTCTGGTATGTTGGCTGACTGATGTTGGCGGACTACACTGACACTGCTTTTCCTAGTGGGGCAGATAAATCATGCCGAGCCTCGTTGATGTTTTCGTCCAACTCATAGTACGGATTCATACATCCAAGCTTGACTACAAGTTCCCAGAGTCTTTTACCCTTCCTTTGACAGCAAACGACTCTCTCGCAATCTGCGATGCCGAAGCTCTGCTAAAGCTCACCCAAAGCGTAGCAACCGCTCTTCGCTCCATCACCTCTGACATGAACTGTCTTGCCAGTGCTCATTCCCAGTTGAAGAGTATCCGAGACCATCTCCTGCTCGTTGATGCCGATCTCAAGAAAGCAGCAATGCCCCCAATTCAGCGCCTTCCGGCCGAGATGCTGATGGAGATATTTAAGTATGCTTCAGATCAGGGTGATTCAGGTGGTGGCGATGCTCTTAGCTTGCGTTGGGGGCCGTTTGCTGTTAGCCGCGTATGCCGCCGTTGGAGGACCATTGCAATGGAGAATTGCCCCGAGATTTGGGCGCACTTCGGACTCGACCGACATATATGGGATTGTATGAAGGATCCTGTCTCCATACTCTCATTGGTTCTTTCATGCTCGAAGAACTGGCCACTGAAGATTCAGTTTGAGGCAATTGGCTTTGCCGATGAGGACACGGATGAAGACTCCGATTCTGATTCTGACGGAGAAGACTCGGATAGTGGAATGTCGAGTCATACAAGTTGGCGGTTAAAACACTCCGACGATGCTGTCACAGAGCGTCTTATACAACTCTTGGTCGAGCAGTGCCATCGTTGGAAAGACTTTTACATTGATGCCCCGGACCGTCTCATTCACCATCTGTCTCTTATCCGCGGCCGGCTACAATCTCTAGTCATATTCCAAATGCTACATCATAAGGATGGCCTTCCCCCCGTTCGGCCGCTTCAACCCATAGACCCGGCTATCTTGGATGGGGCACCTCTTCTTGAGTCGGTGCACATATTCGAGTGCTATGGCGCTAATTCACAAGCAGCGCTGATTGCTCCGTGCCTAGTCCCAAAATTGAAGTCGTTTTCCGATAAGCGACGGAAGGCAGATGGCGCGCATTACCTCGAAATTATCCGAACCAACCCTGCTCTCAAAAGACTTTCTGTAGAACATGAGGGAACATTTACTGTCACTACACCTGACATAGTCCATTCCTCTATCACGTCCCTAACCACATGCAACGGATCCTTCCTTCGTAGTATCCGATTACCTTCGCTGGAACGCGCGTGTTTGGCCGGTTTCAATGAGTCTCAACCTCACCATGCAATAGCATCCCTATATGATCTCATTAACCGTTCCATGTGCTCCTTGACCAGTCTCGGTATCCAAAACTGCCCTGTCGACCACCACTTGATTCTCGCTCTGGAGGCTAGCCCTGAACTCACCATTCTCGATCTTCGTTTCTTCAAATGGGAAGCCGTATCAATCTCAACCATGGAGTCTCTGGTTATCCGGCTCAACACTCAGAGCACTCGACCAGCTCTGGTGCCAAAATTACAGTCACTTAGGCTACTGTTAGCAGAGTCTTCCGCGATTGATCCAGGCATCGTTGGCATGGGTTTAGGAACTGCCATAGAGGATCAGTGGAGAGAAAGGACATTGCTTTCGGTTTGTGTCACGGTTTGTGTCACGGTTTGGCCCCCGGGGCGTTTTGGAAACGATATGGGACTTTCAGGCGCTCTTCAAGTTCTACGTGCCATGCTCGACCCGTTGAGGCAAGAAGGATTGGACCTCCTATGTGAATAATATAGTTGTTTCCCTGATCTCCTTTCGATACCCGATTATTCGTTATGAGACATAGCCTTCTCGACTCATACTGACTGTATTATCCATCTAGTATTCATTTTGTCAAGATGCAGTGTGCGCACTGTCTCTGGGGCCCTCTCCTTCCTCCCGGGCCTGGCTATTGTTGTCACCCATTCATATCAGATGCAGAGTATACCCGTTAACTTTCAACAGCACCGGAATACAATGCTGATTATATCAAGGCTCCGACGACAACATAACAAGAACGAGCTTCCAGGGCCAAGGTCTTGACGCAATCATTCATTGGATTGAACGAGTTGACCGGGCCATCCTGTATCGGCTGGGCTATCATCGACTCGCCTAGCCCAGGCTCAATCGAGTCCCCGAGACTTGATGCATTGCTGACCAGCTATATACAATGCAAGGATCCTTTGAATTCTTGTCCATGACCAAGTTGGCTAAACTTACATCCATCCATCCTTACAAGCGATACTGGGATTGCCAGAAAAAGATCGTGTCACCGACTTTTTCGACAAAGTTCGCAACTTGAAAGAGCTTTCATTCTCAACCCAAGCACTGAATGCAACGCCATGAAGGAGTTGGACAAGATTCACGAGAATTTCGGTGAGATCTAGCATCATGCATGATTTGTCTGCGCTACTAGCTAAAACGCAACACCGGCCTGAGTATAGCCCGGCAGACTAGAAGTAGAGTGAAATTTCTGTACTTGTTCTGCAAGTATACTCGAATATTTCTCCCACAAGGACTTGGACTCCTCGAGGTAGACTATCGAATGTACACAAGAGGGCATCCAGGGATCAGAGTCCCCGATTCCGAATCTCCCAATTTTGACTTACTCGGAAAAGCGCGGGTTTCGCAAATACATAACTTGATTTTTCGGTCTCGGTAGGACTCGCTCGCGATCGTAAGGTTCACCTCGCAGCGGTGCAAAAAAAAAACTCGCTCGGCGACTACACAGGATCTAAATTCTATTCTGCAGCTTTCGTCAACGCCGAGTACTAAGCCGCAAGGAAAGTGGGAAAATAGAACACTCGGGGTTGCATACTTGACATCGCGTCATCGGGTATGTCTTAGAAGTTAGGGGCCCGCTTACCAGCAAGCGTGCCCATCATCATCTCTCCTCAGACTTCCTCCCGCTATTGTCGTCACCCCGTTCATGTCAGGTATACCCGTTAACTCTCACCAGCACCGGAACACGCATACGATCAGAGCAAAACACGTAACAAGCGCGAGCATCCAGAGCCACTGACTCGAGTCTCGGAGATCGAAAACACTTTTATCGTATCCAAAATGAGGCTGGGGGGAGAATTGTGATACTTACCAGAAGCAGCGCCCCTTCAAACATCATCGAATCTATTATCGACAGTTCATCCAGTCCGACCAACAACGTCTAGATTCATCGCGGAAGAACTCTACCGACTGCAGCATAAACTTAGTTAGTTTTGGCAATCACAGCTGGTCGAGAGAACTCAGTGCTCTTGAGCCTACGAACCATTGTTGGGATTGACTCGCCATCTTTTAATGGATAGACGCAGCGTCAGAGAGTGAGAACTGCCTCCGGAATGAAGATCAAGCGATATTGAGAGAACGTCAAAGAGTAAGCGGGACAGTCGAGGAGAGAAACAAAGCTGACTAAGTAGTAAAGGTCAAGCAGTACTTCGTGACGTACTAAGCGGGAAACATACCCAGGTGCGGCAGTTGCCGAGTCTCTGATCCTTCCCTTTTCGAGTCATAAGTACTAATTTTGTACGAAAAAAAGTGTGCTTCGTGCTTTCTCAACGCTCGATTTTGCGTTACCCTGCTCGCGAGCATCAAGAACAAGATTCCCTCGATCAAATGCGGACAAGTAGTGTGGTGCAAAAAGCTCGCTGCACAGAAATCTAAACTTGGTTCTCCAGATTTCGTCAACGCCGAGTACTAAGCCCAAGAAAAGTGGAAAAAATAGAACACTCGCCGGGCTTGCATACTTGACATCGCGTCACCGGAGCAACAACTATGCTATCTCAGGGGCCCGCTTACCAGCCATCATCATCTCTCCTTCCTCCCGCTATTGTCGTCAACCCGTTCATGTCAGGTATACCCGTTAACTCTCGCCAGCACCGGAACACACATTCGGTCAGAGCAAATCACGTAACAAGCGCGAGCATCCAGAGCCACTGACTCGGAGATCTTGACTTGATCAATCATTCGTTGGATTGAACGAGCCTGTATCGCCTCGCCCAACGCCTCAGCTCAGACTCAATCTAGTCCTTGAAACTTGATTCCGGGCTATATACAGGGATCTTTTGAATTCTCTTATCGCGGTATTGGCTAAACTTCCTTCCTTAAAAAGTTGCGAAAATCCATGTTAAGAACATGATTCATAGTTTCCTATTCGACAAAGTTCGGAACTTGGAGGGGGCCGCTCTCATTCACAGTCCACGAGCCCTGTTCTTGCTGCCAACCGGACTCGCGTAGATGCCCATCTTTGATTGATTGTCCCATGCTCTACAGCCTAAAATGGCCGGCCCGTTCCCTGTTCCCGACCTCTCCTCCGAGTCCGAGTCCGAGAACGAGGTTTCGTTCTAATGATTTACTCTAAACCGTTCCATCCCTCCCTCTTCCCGCTCCGAGTCGCATCTGCCTGCCGGGCCTTTTTCAAAGCGATCCGAGTCGTATGCATATTTCACGCGTACTGGCAGCAGCTACTTCTTTCTCCAGATTTCGTCAACTGAAACCTGGGCAAGGAAAAGTGGGAAAAATAGAAACACTCGGCCCGGGCTTGCATAGCGTCACCGAAGCAACAACTAGCATGACGCATACTATCTCAGGGGCCCGCTTACCAGCAAGCGTCCCGGGTCTCCATCATCTCTCCTTCCTCCCGCTATCGTCGTCACCCCGTTCATGTCAGGTATACCCATCAACTCTCACCAGCCCCGGAACCCACTTTCGATCGTGATGAAGCCAATATTTTTGTCTTCTAGAGCCACGGTCTTGACTCTTTCGCAACTTGGGGTGGGGGGCCGGGACCGCTCTCATTCGCAGTTTAAACATTCCTGCTATCAACCGGGCTCGCGTAGATGCCTACCGGGATCTTTGATCGGTTGATTGTCCCGTGCTCTGCAGTCTAAATTGACCGACCCCTCCGAGTCCGAGAGCGAGAACGAGGTTTCGTTCCAATGGTAGGTTGTTCTTCCCTCTTCCCGCTCGTCCCCGCATCTGCCTGCCGGGCCTTTTACACAAGAAGCGATCGTGTGCATATTCACAAAGCACACATACCCAGGTCCCGCTTCTGTGCTTCTTCTATCACACGAACTGCGCAACCTTTCAATAGATCTCGCAAGGGTGCTATTCCTGTTTCTGGATATCAATTAGACGCAGCCATCTTACGAACGTACTGCCTTCTTTTCGTCTTGCTTTCGGGCGGGGGTGCTATTCCAGTCTTTGTAACATCAGGGCATGTGGCTGATGGTGCATCACTAACCTCCGGTCTGCTGCTCTGATTAACGTTTCTGGTCCTGTCATGGAAGCTACGCCAAGACAACTCGTGCTTCGCGATATCTATGTCCTTGCCAGCAGACCGCGATGTGTTCGCCGGTGATAGGTCCAACGAGATGCTCAAGTGATGTTCCGGGAGGTCATGCTGTATTCGTACATATGTTCATTCGATCCCGTGGTATTATTACACAATGCGACAAGTGACAGGGAAAAAAACAGGAGTTATACCAAAACAACAATTAGAAAGGTGGAAAAACAATGCCATGGAGTAGGGTGTGTGTGTGCAGATGAAGAGATGGGAAATCACGTCAACAATACATAGAAAACGAGCGTCAATCCCACGATGCTCAAGATCTTGCTGGCAACCTTGGTCCCCGACAGATCGAGGGTGTCCGTGTGGTAGCCATGGTCCACGTCGGGGGAGTCCTCGCTCTCCTCCGATCCCACATCCGAGGTCTCAGATCCGGATGTCGATGGGCTCCTGGGGCGAAGGCGAAGACTCGGCGGCGGCGTTGGGGGTATAGGAGAGTGCAGATGGGGCACGGGGAGAAGAATGGTATCCTTTTTCAGTGTACAGCGGGTCTTGCATGATGGGCAGCGTCCGTCAGAGCGCGAACCGTGCAGCCACTAGCCTGGAGATGAGCAAACGAAGATAATACTAGCGGGGGAACCCACGTACGTCAGCGATGTGCTCCAAGCAGAACAGTTTTGAACAGCAGAGTGTTCGACAGGGGACTACCGCGCTTTCGAAGCTGGACGGGTGGGTTAGACGGTTAGTGGTGAGGGACGGAATCTGGAGACACACCAGATGCCACAGTCCCGGTCTACGACATCCCTCCTCGGCTTGCTGCTCCTCCGCAGGCTGGACAGCGACCGTCTGCGTACGGGGGTCCTCGAGCCTGGGCGCTCCCACGCGAAGGCGTACGAGGATATCGACGGCGTCATCTCTCCTGGCGTCTCTGCGCCCAGGTTCAGCCGGTACTCAGGCGTCTCATCTATAGACGGGAGGATGAACAGGGGCGAGGGGCGAGGACGGGGCATCCAATCGTCAGCGTGGGTAGCAAAAAAAGTAAGCAAGGCAAGAACGAACCTTCGTCGTCGTCATAATAACGGCCGTTGTTGTTATTGTGTGGCTCAAAGTGGAAGGGAAGGTGGATGGGTGGTGGGGGCGGTCTCAGCATTATTGTTTTGTTTGGAATGGGATGCAAGGGGTGGGGGAGGACAAGATCCCTTGTGGCTGCAGGCTAATTAATATAAACCAGACCTTCTTATGAAATAGGCAATTTCACGTGTTATCCGAGGGGTGGGTCAAATGACGCTGACGTGGGCTGGGGTGACTAACGGCTACCTCGTCCGTGGGCGGGTCCGCCGTCGTTGGTTGGTGGAGGGCGCTCGTCGAGTGACACCACTTTCTGCCCCCGACCTAGACCTTTCCCTCTCTAGATAACCCACATACACACGCAGATCTAGCCACGATCTAGCCTGGGACGCCACCGCTCCACAGTCTGCACCTCTGCTGCAAGTCGACAGCACAGGGTGCAACGTCCAGGAATGGCCCCACGCATCCGCACGCGGCCCTGTTCAGCGAGCTCAGCCTGCCCGCGGACGATAACAGCGAATTCGGAGTCCGGACCGCAGGGCTTGCTTGTGGCGTTTTCCCCCGTGACGAATGCGTCACTCACTCACGTACTTGTAGGACGCGCGCTTATCTAGGGACGTATAAATACCTAGGTACGCAAAAAACTCTCAGACGCTGTCAGAGGGAATTGTATGTATGCACTACCTACTTCGCTTCCCAGAGTGGTTTGATCCTGGGGTTCACGTCGGGAATATCAACGGAGTTGTTCAGTCCGAGGAGATGGAGCTGCGGGTGCGTTACGGGAAACGACAGGTTTTATTGATAAGTTAAGAAATAGTATCCGTCTCGTCACCAGTAGGGCATGAAACATATCAAGTCGAGCTGCTTTGAATTAACACATTTTGTGGGATAATGAAATCGTAAACCACCTGAGAGGTCAAAGAAAGGTACGACTCCGTCCAAAACCATCCATATTCTGCATCCCGGTCTTCGACACACGCACGCAGGTAAGTTACCGAATCAAAAAAACACTGCCTGTTGGTAAAATTCCAAAACTGGTCACTGCCATAATATATAAATTCCCAGTTCCAAAAGTTAAAACCCAACACTGAACAGTAGGGTTGCGCACAAAACCCCCAGTTTTGATACACCCCGGTTTCGGACTGGTAAGTTACCGGTAAGAAACTGGTAAGAAACCACAGGTCAGTGGAGCATATTTCATTGAGGTAACTTACCGACCACGTGACAATATTTCCACAATCTTTTTATGATTTCACTTCGCAGAGCAGTAATAAGTAAGAAGAGTCTGAGTGTTCCGATGGGTATTGGGACAGAATTCATGAGTATTTGAGGTATGACAATGGGGCAGCGTAGCATCACGGCGTCGTACAGAAGAATTTGGAAAAATGACTCCGCGGTGGTCACGTGAATGGTCACATGACCGCTAAGAAACTGTAAATTACCGTACCGGTAAGAAACCCCCCAGGCAGGGTGGGTACAAAACGGTATCAAACGCCCCCTGGAGGTTTCGTGCGTAGCCCTAGTTAGAACTCTGAACACCGAGGGAAAAAAAAGAATATCATCTACAGGATTCCCTCTAGCCGACTTGAACGACTGACCTCGTCATAGACTGAGCATTTCAATATCTCCACATAGTGACATACTAGTGACGCGCTCTACCAACTGAGCTAAGAGGGAGACAACATTAATGGTACCTAAACGAATATTATTCCAAGTGATAACGCCACATCAGAATAGTAATCCTCCGCACGGTACTACAGTAATAAAACGAAAATCTAAACACACACACCACATTTGAACCTACAAATACAACAACAATCACCCCCCACCCATCCCCATCAGCACTTATCCAACCCCAACCACACATCCAAATCCTCCCACATCCTCTCCCTCGCCTTCCCCCACACCACCCCCCTCCGCTCCACACACCCCCCACAATAGCCCCCCACCCCCGCCCAATCCAGCTCCATCAGCGCGCGCGTCCCACAAACCGGGTCCCTCAAGAACGTCTCAAACAGCCCCGACGCAACCACCATCTCCTGGTGCCGCGACGCCACCCACCCCACATCCGCCGCCGTGCACCCCCCCGCGCACCCACCCTCCACCCCAAACGTCGCCGTAGCGACCCGCGTGGTCCACGCGGACGTGAGCATCTCCCGCGCGCGGACTAGCAGCCTGTAGTCGGACGGAGAGATCACCGTGCGGCCGTGCTCCGACTCGTCGTCGTCTGAATCATCGTCCTGGCCGAACCCGGCGAGGCGCACGAGCTCGTACAGCGCTCTTTTGCGGATGCTCTTGAGGCCTCCCCATTCGCGCGCGAGGATGACGGTGTCGGAGGCGTGGCTGATTGGGTCGAGGGTTACTTTGCATAAGGAGGACGGCCACATTTCTTCGAGGTAGCGTGTTGCCCAGGCTAGAAAGCGATCGAAGGAGAGTGCTTTGGAGGCGCGATATATGGACGCAACGGTCGAAAAGTCGGGAGGGTTATAGCAGTAGGTGCTAGGAGGCTGTCAGCAGCGAAACAGAAGAGAGGCAAGAGAACGTACATGGCCATATCCATTGCGTCCAAGAGAGCCTCAAAATCTTTCACCGTGACCCTATTATCCTCCCCGACGTCGAACACCGGGTCCTTCCCCTCAAACTCATCCGGCTCTTCCTCAAACCGCTCAGAGAGCCACTTGCTATGCTTCGCCACGCCCCGATGCACCCTGAAAAGCGTGTTCTTGATCCTGATGACGACATTCCCATCAAGCTCCCAGTGATCATGGTGTTTATGTGTAGTGGGGCGCCTCGCAGCTTTGATCTTCTGCCTCTTCGCAGGCTGTTCAGAAGCAGCGAAACTGCGATCGCCGTCGTCTTGCTTGCGTTTCTGTGATCCATAAATTCGACTCCGATTCTTGGGCATACTAGCAGGTGAAGAGGCAATAGAAATGATATAAGGCGACGAAAGCGCATATGGGACTTTATTGGGTGATCGTTGGGACTGAGAGCGTTTGGGTGGGGAGAAAAACTTGGCTGAGATGGACGATTCCTATGGATGGACTCAGGACGCGAATCGTACCAAGTAATCAGCATACATACTGGATTTTCGCCCTTCAGCGTGGTGTAACTAGGCTGTGTATGGGCCAATCGTTGCGACAGCTGCAACACCGACGGCAGTTCATCGTCATCGCTTTCGATAGCGGGGGGAAGGTCCAGCTCGTCCTGGTCCAGCATCACTGACTGGGAAGGCGGCGACATGGGAAACGGTCTCGCAGCTGTCGGAGTCGCTACAATCGCCTTCTGCGAAGACTTCAGTGGGGTGCTTGTATGCGACACGCCTACCGAATGGTGAGCTAAAGCACAACTTTATCAGCGCAGCGAGCATACCAGCGTCATTCTGCTTGAGTGCAGGAGCAGTACTAGACGTCCCTGGTGATATTCCTCGTGTGCCTAAGCAAATAATTAATGAATGATCCCATTGTTGGACAGCCGCAGAATGCCGTAATCTCACCAGATGGCCCTGCAGTTGGTCCTCGAGATAACTGTGAGCCCATATTCGCGTTTCGCTGGGAGGAGGAGGAAGCGGGCCCTGCTGTATCGTCGCCCATGATGGCAAGAAGCAAGTCCAAGCTAATCACGTTGACGCGCCGTGAAAGTTTGGATATGTTTGGGAGATACACAGCCGCGGCACCGATCTACCTTAGTCAGCGTCCCGATCGAAGTTTCGAGTTTCCGCTTCCGAGATGATTGGACTCGGAGCTCGAGAAGGAAAGAAAGAAGTTAAAAATTTTCTTTTCGCCAGAAGATTTATTTCCAGTACAGAAACACTACGATAGCTTTGATGTTTAAGATGAAAATGTTGAAATTGAAAGATATTTAATTTTTTGCAATGTTTCAACTCAAAATATTGAAGTAATAGTTGAAATATCTTTTCAGTATTCCTATTTTTCTTGAGTTTTGAGGCAAATTTCCTAAATATCAAAAATTCATTCAAAGTTTCTTCACTGTGTTTTAGATTCAAACATGATTAAATTAAAGATCTTTCAAATTCAATATTTGAGGTTCAAATATCAAGACCACCGTGCAGTGAAAAGATGCATCGGTATCTTTAATTTGAGTCTCTTGCGATAAATTTGATTGGCACAGACCCTAGGGAAAACGCGGTTCCACGCAGAGTAGCGTCTGCCGCAATCCTATTCCACGCTTGTGCCGCTGTCTCTCCAGCTTCTAGGACAACCTCGACCTTCCAGTCCCTCAGAAAATGCGCAAGGAAACACACAGCCTCAGTTTGAGCGAATCTCCTGCCAAGGCACACCCTAGGCCCAAAGCCAAACATGAGGAAATCATGCTCTGTGGCATCGTACCACCTCGAAGGGATGTATTTCTCTGGTTCGGGAAAGTCGTGTGGATTGTGAACTTCAATGGACGAGATCAGCTTGCCGCCCGTCGGGACTCGAGACTGGCGGGAATAAACTCACGCACGGACACGATGTCGATAACAATTCGCGAGCCCTTCGGAATGATCAAATCCCTTTCCACTGGCCGAAAGCTGTGGATAGGCGTATCTTCTGTGGTGACTCTGGGTAAGTTTATGGTAGCAGCTACAATCCCACATAAGGTTGATCACAAGTAATTGTTTGTAGATAGTGAATTGACGCACGGACGAGTCGATGAGCTTCATTGAAACACGCGAAAGGATGCTTGAGATTAGAGATTATACTAAGGTTCTTTGGAACAAGAGATAATGAGGGTTCAATAACTAAGGATAATCACGTACCAGGCCTTCTTTGCATGGGGCTTCACGTAGAATTTCTTGATATGCCTTCTCCTGCTCATCGGGGTGGAAAGCTAAAAGCGTGATTGTTGAAAATAGCGCACTGCTCGTGGTTTCTACCATCGTCACCGGATATCAAATACTGCTATCAAGAAATAAAATGTACACGCACCGTTTCCGGCAAAAAGGAGTGCCATCATGTCCGCCGTCTACGTTTCCCAGAATTAAGAATATGCTATGGCAAAAGATTCTGATTGAAGATATACTCACCACTTCCGCAGGTTCCAAGGCGTATTTGTTCCCGTCATCAGTCGCCGAAACCAGCTTCGTCAACAGGTCCGTTATATTTCCGTCACCAAAATTCTTTTCAAGCGCAAATTCAGTCTGTCTTCTGGCGGCGATACTAGTCATGAGGAATAGCACGTTCTTCCATGACTGCAAGATAGAACGAAGACTAGCAACCCGCAAATCTTCAGCGACAGGTTCTCAGAGAATAACAATGCCTGTCTTCACCTTTGGATAGGCAATTTCCACACCCAGCCTGGAAGTATCAAGCGAAGGATAATCGTTCGGGCAGCAACAGACAGTTCACGATCAAAAGTGGAGAGTTCGGAGTGGTCTCTCCCTTGTGTCCACTCCACCGGCATTCCAAATCCGCAGCGACATATCATAACCAACGCGAACTGATTCTCCATTAGAGTCAGCTGAGGAGTTCTGCGGATTATGAGCTTACTCTGCGGAGGATCCTGTCCAGATCGGCTACTACAACGTTATTCTTCTCCTCCCATGCTTCCTTGGAGACCATATCGCGGTATACAACATCTGATTCCTCAACTACTCTGGAGTACCTATATAACAAGTGGTCAGCTTATTCCACGCACACTTCACACCATCATACATTGCAGTGTTGAATGAAGGAGCGACGGCTCGACGATGCCTGCTCCAGTCGGCACCCTGAGCTGAAGCGATGCTGCTTCCAAATATTCTACACAAAACACAGGTAAGCAAGTGACGACATCATTCACCCAGCCATTCCGCACCTTTCAGTTGTGAAGTCTTGTGGCTTCGCCAGATTCATCTTCAACTCGTTGCCCCAGACCTGCTTGGCAATATCGACAGACGCTCCTACGTAATAAGGATTCCCGAAAACGGGTATTATCGTCGTCAAATCGTATGCGTGCTCGAAGTGCGCTTATTGATGTCTTTCAGCGGGAGGAACTTTGCTGATAAATGTTACATACCTGTACGTCGATAAATCCAAGTCCACCTAAAGCCTAGGTTCCACCAGGTCGTCGGGATAACATTTCCAGGAAACGAAAACGGGTCGAACAATAGTCTGCACCCCTTCGTACTTTTATGACGCTATCAATTCTGATCAGAAGCTACTTCACCGTGTATTGGCGCAGAGCATCTCACCCTCAACAACACCAAGAATCTCAGAACTCGATGCAGAATAAATGCTGCTGCCAGAAGAAGTGGTAGCCACAGCATGGTGGCGGTGGAAAGAAAGGGAGTGTCGTGGGATATGGCGCTCACCGCCTACTGTTCTTTAAGATCATCATCACTATCCGATATCACCGCGTCAGCCGAGTGATTGATCTCAGATAGAATGCCTCATGGGTGCTAGAGTATCTGTGCTAGACGATCATTGGTTCACGAAACAGAACAACGCGTAGGTAGCAGAATACCGCGTCAGATCTAATAACAAAAGTGAAAGAAAAGCCCCTGGAATTTGGACATGAAGCGCCGAGCCTCACATGAAGAGCCGAGTCCCGAGCATCTCGGAAGATAGCCCTAGATGTCGAAGAATAAAGGCGACTTCAGCGACTTTTTTTCTAGTTGAAGAAATGTCTACGGAACGTGCTCTTCTTGAACAGAAAAACAGTGACAGATACCAAGGAGTCCGACCTCAATCAGCATCAGAGCAAGTAGTATCAGTGATCCGAACCAGTGTCGCCGGATCGCCTAAATCGCCCCATGCCATCAGCCGATGCCCGTCGCTTTGGGAGTAGGCTTAAAAGAGCAGGCACGAAAGCAATAGAGTTAAGGACAATTATTTTCTACGCCGCTAGTTTCCAAGAAACACAATGCTACTGATGACGAGGTCCGAGAAGGCGTTCGAATGAGCAATCTGGGGGTTCCTTCTCTTCGGTGCCTAAACCTCTTGCATACCCAAGCCTATGTCGATAACGGAGGAGTATAGTGGAAGCAATAGCCAAAGACACCCAGCGCATCCCAAAGATCTGCGAGTGAAAGTTTGATTCAAGAAGCGGCAACGTTTCGTAATGCTGCGAGCCCGCGAGCCGAGCAAGCCTCGATGAATGTGCGCTCATCCATCCGGAGAGAAGTAAAATGCGACACCTATCAGAATCGGCATAGAGTAGGTCGCTCCCCAGAGTGGGCGTTAGCGAGTTATGCAAGTTGTGACGTGAATCGGGAACGGAAGGGTTCTTCCTATTGATCACTCTTGACCAGGATAAGAAGGAAGTCATGGTTCGAGAAGTGTAGTAAGATACTTAAATATGCTGTGGACTGGATGGAAACGGTAGTCTGTTCGGCTTTGCGTATCCATAATACTTCACCGCCAGCCCGTCAAAACCTTTCAAGGAACGGATAAAATTCTGCTGCTTCCCGAATGTGTATGGAGTACACAATGTCAGAGATTTGAGAAGCGCAACTTCATTCGGACTCCTGCCGGAAGTTCTCCGCGAGGCCACTACATCAAGAAGGCCGTCATTGTGGGTGATCGGCGTGGTTAAATGATTTGGTTGAATGCCCTGCACGTAGAAATCGTCGCGGATAGACAGGTGTTTCACATGCGGTACAAGGCATGAGAAGGACCTGTTGTAATCTAATTGATGGTAGAAATGCGATGTCCAGGTTGGATCAACACACAGGGATAATGTCGTCAGGGTGGAAGAACATCTCTCCAAAACCGACACAAGGTGGGCGAAAGGAAGAGCGGGCACTTCAAGAAGAAGAGTTTGTAGCTCGCATTGCGAGTTTGATAGGAACTCGTCCGTGTCCAACACATGGGTTCCTTCCCAAGGTGTATAATGGTTTCTCTCCACCTGCAAATGCTGCAAGGCTGGAAGGCGTAAATGCTTCAAGCATTGGGTATCTGTCTGAAATAGGAGCCAGCGCAGCTTCCCGTGAAACGCTGGTTCCAAGTGTTCGTCCCAGGTTTCAAATCTAACTCGCAGTGTAGCTTGACATAGATCGGGGGCGCCACGGAAAATATATGAAAACTCGGAGGGACGGTCAATATCGCCATTGAAAGTCTTTAGCCGTCGCAGCGGCAGTAATACTTCGGATAATCCAGCTCCTTGAAGTATGATTTCCTCCAATTGATGTGCGTTGCGAAACAGTTCGATAGGCGGGGTGAGAACATCCAAACGACCATCCCGTAGCGTGGGTACCGGTTCCGCCATATGAACTGGACGTGCATCTTGTATATATAGACAGAGCCGTTTCAAAACTGGAAAGTTAACCGCTCCCACAGAAGATGCCATAGCGCGGAAACGATGCGGTGTAATTGTCAAATCGACGATACCCCAGTGGTGCACGTGTTGCACCAACGACTTCAATGGTCTTTCGAAGTTATCCATCACGGAAAAGTCCATCGTTATATCCAAAGGATGCTGTGAGGACCGTTGCAGATACCTGCAAAGTAGACGTCGCTTTATCTTTGAGAAATGATCCGAGTATTCATTTCCCAGAATATCTATGCGGCACCAAAGGGCTGGAGTGGATGACACTATGGTCCACCACGCACGACAAACGCGACAGAATGCCCAGGGAGCGGATTTCTTCGTATTGAACGCATCATAGGTAGATTTGCTGAATGCAGCTTCGATGGTAATTTGGAGTATCTTGGCAATGATCTCCACAGGTAAAACAGAGATCGGAGCTGATGTATACGGTACCCGGGGTGGCGCTGTGTCGGCTAGGAAGGAAACCTCTTTGGGGGACGGAGGGGGCAAAGGGACGAGAAGACTCTTTTGATATGAGATGATGGCATGGTTCTGATCCACTCGTTTACGAAAACGAGAGATCAGCGATTGAAGGAGGTTTATATCATGTTCAATATCGATAGATTCTTCCTCGAGTGCATCTATATTGCCTTGAATTAAAGAGGCAGAGTCCTGGGAGAGGTAACCGTTGGGCTTTAGTTCTAGGAGAGGCACAGACGATAGTATTTCGTCTATGTCCGATTCTACTGCCAACCGCCGCAGAAGAGATGTTCTGTGCGAACATCGTAAGAAAAATGCTGCTTGGATAAAAAGAGAATGGTAGAATGACACTTACATTAAAACGCTTGTCATTTAAAGGCAACGACAAAACCAGCAGCTACCGGTAGAAAAACAATGAATACGACGCCGAGGAAGCCGCCTGAATGATATCCTGAGGGGAAATCTTCTTAATGATACTTCGATGACTTTGACGGAAGGACGCCTATAGTTTACTTCATGACGAACACTTTAAGAGGGCGTAGTTGAGTAGGTGATGGCGGTAACTGATGAGTGCAAAAGGCCCCCGGCCCGATAACTAAATTTGGACATGGCACCCCTGACACTCCTTCAACCCGACACAATTTTTTGGTCCATGAATCAGAAACTGAGGTAAATTAGAGACGAAGATACTATATCACAAAATAAGAGACATCAGGCTGAAATAAATTTCACCATCATACCCACAACCCTTGACCTACGCCGATAGTACTGATACTTAGGCGGCATAAGCAGGCGGCAATCTTCTCTGTACCTTTGCTCTCGGGTGCACACTCTCTGAAGACTGGTCCGTCGCCGCATATATTGAGTTCCCATATCTTTGAGCAGTAACTGAAGCGTCTTCTGAGGCAGAAAGAGCTGCAAAGCCGTACCCGTTTTGTCAGGTTGAAATTTTTTATCTGAGGAAAATCATCGTACTTATAAAGGGGGGGCGCGACGTCTCCGAGTACTCCACAGCAGCTGGTCGACGGTGGTGCCATAGCCAGATAAAGAAGAGTATGATCGCTCCTACGAAGACCGAGATCCCTACCACGATCCCAGCTACGGCGCCTGCACTGAGAGATTTTGAGGGACTTTCTGTACCCGCAGAAGCAGTGGAGCCTAGGGAGTCGCTCGTAGTGGCAGAGAATGTTGAATGTGAGGTGGACTGGAATGAACTACTGGTTACGTTCATTGTCGTTGATGAGCAATGTGTGAATGAATTATTTCCGTTGACCGCATTAGTCCGTTCCATGTATTCGCGGGACCACGTACTGCCAGTTTGATCAGAATGGAGAAAACTACGTTGAGGACAGATCCAACATACTAGAACCTTTTGGTGTCGATTTAGATCATGGGTTCCAGCCACTTTATTTGAATCTCTGCGTACCACGATCCATCGCTCCAAAACACCCTGTCGTAGAAGTTATTGTGAATCTTCAATTCATTATTGCACACTGCCGTTTGTATGTCGTTCGTAAATCTAGTGGTAAAAAATTACGTCCGCCCCAGTACAGAAGAACTGCCAATAATGCACGCACGATGTGTTAGTATTGGGGGTGCAGAATGAGTTTGATCCATGCATAAGATATTGTTGATAAGAGCCGGCGCCTTCCATCGTGGATGAAGTTGAATCAAACAGATTGAAAAATATGCGCACCAGCGTCGATACCGTTGCCGTTTCCTCTTCCATGCTGGCATCTTCGCACCTGGTGAGTCAGGTTCTACTACAAGGGCAAAGGTGATTACTGACGTTAGGCACAGCATACTAAGCCCGAACGCGATGGAATTACAACAACAGCTGGCTATGGTTCCGAAATAGGATAAGTGGGTGCAGTCAGAGTCAACAATCGAGCATACCAAGTTGGTCGTCACATGTATCCGGGGGAGTCTTTGTGCTCAAGGCGCCCAAAACGTCTGGAGAGAAGGGTTATAGTAGTTCAGATCGAACTGGCGGAGAAGAACGAATCTTACACTGGCTATTGCATATTTTTCGTAGTCGCTCATACGTCCGACCTAATAAAGAAAGTTTAGTTCGCTGTAGGGGGGCTGTAAGGTTGGCCTTACATGGCGTCTCTCCAACGACACTCGTATACCAGTCTGATCCATTATCAGCACATTGCGTATAGTCTTGTGCAAAAATGTAAGGGACCAAAGACGAAAGACCAAAGAGAACTCGAAGGAGAACGGCTAGCGCATCCATACTAGAACTTGGGGGTCAACAGATGGATAGTAACAGCGCGCACCTAGTTATACCTAAAATCTGCCCGGCACTGCAACAGACCCTGAAATGATGTGCCAGCGATTGATACGATGATCATGATGTGATGCTCCCCCGCATGGCAGGAGTCGATGCTGAGATGGTGAACGAGGATTGGGAAGGTGATATGAAGGCGCAGATCACCTAGAAAGACATAAACGAACGAAGTAGAGAGTGTCCGAAAAATCAGACCATCATATCTATTATCAGCATCTGCCATTGACTTAAATGTAATGGAATAAGTCTTTCAGTAATAACCACTGCAAGTCCTAGATAGAGCCATGTTTCGCTGTTGCAAAGCGCCTAAGGACCGCCCTTCCTTTAACACCGGAACAAGTATTTTGGGAAACGCAATTGACAACGGTGCGTATGCATTGTAACAGTGATACAAATCTAGTTACAACTTTGGTCACTGGTGTTGATAAATCTGATCAAGAGACAATACGAACCTCCGGTATCGGTGGTCGTCATGCACAATGGTGACGGTCTAACTATAAAATTGACATCGGAAACTTTGACGGTCTCACCGAAGTAATGATTAATCAATGTTTCATGATCCGGTGCAAAACTCACATACAAAGAAGGTGGATTGAGGGGTGGACAGAACAATGAGGCAGACTCACAAGGTGATGATGGTAAGAAGACGGGAAAGGGAAAGTACGAGGGCCGAAGTTCCCGAAAGCGGAGTCTCGACTCTCAAGTCCCGTTTTAATGACTATCATCAATTGATTGTTTTAGTGTATTCGACTTCTTGTTCAATCTATCAAGTACTGTGAAAAACAAGACTTGCCGTTTGTAAAAATAAACACTTGACTACGAGATCCGTGCGTGCTCATATAGTAGTGGTGCAAACAGCCGACACAAACTTCTGGAAATTGAATCTTGTCGTCGTTCCTTAACGTACACGGTGACAGCGCCCGTTTCATCCAAGGTTCACCATTTCCGGCAAATGCGTTTTTTCTAAGCGGCACTGTCAATCCAAGCCTACTCTGTATACCTAGGTGGCGGCTCCCTCTGTTCTTTCATCCTGGGTAATCTCAATGCTCCCGACTCAGGATTCCTCGTGACTATCGTGGTGCCAGCACTGTTTGACATGGATAGGGCTAAACCCATTCCGTCAGTCTCACAAATAAATTCCGAGAAAATAACTATACTGTTGCTAGCATCGCTTATGATGAAGGGAGTGGGCGATGTTTCCGAGTCTTCAATGCCAGCTCGTCGCCGACGACATGAGAACAGCCAGATGAGGAAGAGCGCAATCGCTCCTACGAATGCGATACTCCCTACCACCATCCCAGATATGGCGCCCGCACTAAGAGATTTTGATGAACGTGGTGAGGTGGAAGTTGAGGTGGCGCTCGACAGGGAAGATGGTGTCAAATTTGAGAGCGAACTTGACGGAGACTCTGAACTACTGTTTACGTTCACGGTCGTTGATGCACAATGTGTGAAGGAGTTATTTCCATCGGCAGCATTGGTTGTTTCCATCTGTTCGCGGGAAACCGTGCTGTGGTTTTGATATCAGAATGAAGGAAATCCTCTGAAGATAGATCCAACATACTAGAACCTGTGGTGTAGGATTTATACTGCGCATTTGAGTCGATTACAACGGATTTTGGGCGTACCATGATCCATTAGCCCAAAATGTCTGATAGAAGTCGTTATGGATCTTCAAATTATTATTGCATACCGCTGTCTGTATGTCAGTCGTAAATCTGAGAATCGAAAATTAGAAATTCCCTTTGCGTTGTACTGTAAATCATGCATACGATCGATTAGTATTGGGAGCGCAGAAGGTGTTTGTTCCATGCTTAAGATATAGTTGATATGCACCGATGCCTTCCAGCATTGAAGGTGAGGCTTAATTTTGCAAAGTGAAAATACACACACACCAGCGTCGATGCCATTGCCACTAGATCCTATTCCTTGCTGACACCTAGGCGATAATGAGACCAGGTCCCCTTTTCCTTCTCAGGAAATGAGTATCACTCACGTCAGGCACATCATACTAAGCCCGAACGCAATCGAATTACAACAACAGTCGGCTGTGGTTCCGGAACAAGATGAGTGGGCGTAGTCAGAGTCAACAACCGGCCATACCAACTTGTTCGTTACATGTATCTGGAGTGTTGGGATTCAAGGTGCCTAAGGCATCTGGAGAGAGAAGTTTAGTTAAATCGAAATGACGGTGAAGGAGTCTAACAGTCGCTATTGCACATCTTCCGTAATCGTTCGTAAGTTCGACCTGACAATAAGTTTAGCTCAATGTAACTGGAAGTCTAAGGAGGCCTTACACGGCGTCTCTCCAACGACACTCGTATACCAGTCTGATCCGCTATCGACACATTGTGTATTGTCTTGGGCAAAAACATAAGGAAGTATAATTGAGAGGCCAAGGAGAGTTGTGAAAAGAGAGGTCATGGTAAAGGAAGGGAAGTCTAGAGACAAATTATGATGGCGCGTTACGAGATATACCGAAAATTTCTTTGCCGTGATGATCATCCATCAGGGACCTGGCCTGGCGAGCCAACCTTCTCTCTGCCGGCAATTGATGCAACGGTTATGATGTACCCCCGGTCTGATTTTCGAAAACATCAGTCGATCCTGGGAAGTAGCGAATGAGAGTTATGCATATAACGAGCCATGACTGAAAAGACGAACTCAAATAACTAAAGGACGTGAACTATACATAGCCAGACACCCATAGCCATCATGTCTGCTTCTGCCTTAAGGGTATTGAAAGGTACCGCGGTGACCACTCAGGTCCCAGATAAAGCAAACCGTTTTACAAGGCGTGGCAGACTAAGGCATCGTGATGCTTCCCCATTCAAGCTCCAACTAGTAGCCCGGGAAGCAGCTGTACACATCGGCAAGGATGATATCAATCTGTTTCATCGGTCTGTGCAATCTCGACTTTGAGAAGAGGCGGTACAAATCTTCTAAGACGTTGATCCCCTTGCCCGTTAGCGACGATCTGTAGTTGATACGACAGATTTGGCGATCTCGGCGGAGTACTTATTAACCGGTATTTCGTGATCCCGCAGACAGACCGCCTCCACCGAAGACGAAGGCAGACAAAACATAACAACATGGTGGTAAAGAGGGAATCAGAATATTGAATATTGAACGCTGAAAGAGACAAGGGCCACCAAACACCCGACTATGATGCAGCTGGTTGAAGAAGAACGGTCATATCAGTGAGTCATATGTGTCGTGGTAACTGCGGCGCCTGCACAGGTCAATGAAAACTCGCCAAGACAAATCAAGGAAACGTTATAGACCATGAAGGCAATATTTCCCAAGATCGAGAATCAGAACTGTTGATGAATAACAGAACACAGCGATCTTCCTTCCCCGAATCCGAAAATTCTTCCGACGAGCACTGGCTTTGTCACTCGAGTCATGCCAACGGTGGCAGCAGACATAGACGTTCTTGAAGAAATATCAAATTTCTTCTCGAAGAAATATATGTTAGCAGAAGCGACGGGCAAAAAAATAACGAGCGTCACGATAAGCAAGAAGAAGCGAGGTTACACGCTAGGGATGCGCCGCAGGGAAAACAAAATGGCTCCAACATCGAAGTGCAAGACAAGCAAAAGGTAAAGACATCACAGCGTTCCTGAGATCCGTCAAGGTCAGACGTTGGTAAATACTGAGACCTACAAAAATTTCTCAGCCTCCGGGACACCACCTAGTAGCATCGACATCGACATGTCGAAAGCGCCGTATGCTCCAGGAAGAGCGCTCAGTAGTTCTTCAGCACGTAGGTCGGCAGGTGCTGCCAACACCGCGACTTCCTTCTTATGTTCAAATCAAACTGACCAAGTCAAAAAGTACAACGAAGATATTTCGGTGAAAAAGTCTTCAGCAAAGAGGATTATTTAAAAATACAAACACTCACCTTTGCCGACTCGTTCTGCATGGTGGGCCGTCAACAGAAGTGGATGCAGATATCATCGAGAGCGGGGATTGGTGATGTAGGCAACAGGTCAAGGATGAAAGAAGAATCGAGAAATCAGAAAGCGCTAATAGCTCACCATCGCATCGGTAACGAAGATGTGGGGGCAAAACAAAAACTACAAAGGTTGTCATCATTTAACAACAAAACATTGAGAATAAAAATGATCTTCAAAGAGTTCGTGGGGTGTGCGTGCGCCAGAGAGCAACTGTCCATAAACTGGTGAAATATTTGGTGAATGATAGCCTGAGCTAGTAGCCATACAATGCGCCGCCCAAGCAGGGATTTGGGTCTAAGGCGAGGGTGAGGTGAATGGCTGTACGCGTAGGCGGAGACAGTAATGGGTGACGTTGTTTTTCAGGAGGGTTCATTGTAAAAGTCGATGCCCGAAATATGGCCTCACATATCACCCCCCCCCCCCCCCCCCCTTCATTCACAGCTCTGCACGTCCCTCAAACAAGCCCTCCCTTCTTCTGAAGCCTCCCGGCCTCCTACACACTCATTGTGACTGTTGTCAGCCCCCTGTGGATTTCTGGACGTGTATGGCTTACGCCTCCAATCGTTGAATCGCTGCGATTAAGATCAATTTGCGGCGAGAAATCAGAAGTGGTAGTAGCGTGGCTACTGGTGAGTGTATTAACCACCGGCAGGGACAGAGCTCCGCCTGATGGTGAGTGAGTATTGGGGAAGAGTCGCAAGAGAATCGATCGTCAATTGTCAGACATGCAGCTGAATGAACAGGCGCTCCATGTCGGCCGACGACGATGCTTTGAAACGCTTCTCCTGGATAGAGCTATATCTTTGTTACAAACTTCAAAGCGCCCGAGTGCCCTTCCTTTCCGAGCCGCACGACAAGTAACTCGGGAAACACAGAATTTGCAAGGTATGCATGCGTTGTAAAAATGTGATATCAGTCTGATTGGGAGTCGGGTGTTGATAAATCCGATCCCGAAGGTTGAGAAAGTGTGATACGGACCCTCAATGTCGCTGGTCGTCACACTGGTGCCCGCGGTCTGTAATTGGCACCGAGAACCTTGACAGTCTCGGTCAAGTACTGTGGAGTAGTTCATGATCTGGCGCACGAGTCATTGACACAGAAGAAGGATCCAGAGAAAGACAAAAAAAATCAAGGTGGCAAGGAGTTATGATGGTGAGGGGACGGGAAAGGTACTACCCGAAGTTTTTGAAAGCCGGGCCGAGTATTGATCATGGACTGTTCCAATTTAGTATATTTGTCCTCCTCTCCCTGTTACAGCTGTTTAGTTACCATGCGGAAATGTAGTCTATGAAAAACCTGCGCCATGTAATAAAAGCACTTGGTCGTAAAAGTAATTAAAAAATAACTACGGATCTTGTACGTGCTCACGAGTCCACAGCCGAGACGAGATCCTGGAAAAAAACCTAATCAGAGTTCTTCCACTACGTAATAGTACAAGTATACAGTATCTCTCTCTCTGTTACAGGCTCACCGTCTCCGTCCGAAACGTCCTCCTCCATGCAAATCTACTCCGTATACCTAGGTGGGGGCTCCCTCTGTTCTTTCATCCTGAGCCGTCTCCAGGCTCCCGACTCTGGATTGCTCGTAAGCATGGGAATTCCAGCACTGTTTGACATAGATGGGACTGTAAACACATCGTGTCAGTCCCAGAGTAAGAATCCAAGGAAAATACCCGTACTGTCGCTGTCATTATTTATGGTGAATGGTGTCGGCGATGTTTCCGAGTCTTCAAGTTCGATGCCAGTAAGCTGTCGTCGGCGGTACGAGCACAGCCAGAGGGGGAAGAGCGTGACCGCTCCTATGAATGCTATACTCCCTACCACGATACCAGTTATGGCGCCCGGAGTGAGGGATTTCGATGAATGCGGTAAGGTGGAAGCTGAGGTAGCACTCGCGACAAGAGATTCCGTGAGCGATATCATGCTCGACAGGGAAGATAGCGTCGGGTTTGAGGACTGCGAACTACTGGTCCCGTTCACGGTTGTTGATGCACAATGTGTGAAAGAATTATTTCCGTCAATAGCATCGGTCTCCTCCACGTGTTCGCGGGTCCACGTACTACAAGTTTAACGTCAGAACAGAGGGAACTATGTTGAAAACAGATCCCACATACTAAAACCTGTGTACATAAATTTTAAACTATGGACTCGAGTTAATACAGCAGAAATCTGGCATACCATTCTCCATCGGGCCAAAATATACGGTCGTAGAAGCTATCATGTATCTTCAGGTTGTTGTTGCATGCCGCCGTTTGTATGTCATTTGTAAATCTGAGGATCACAATTCAGACCCCGACCATGGATTGTGTCGCGAAAAATGAATCATGCGCACGATTTGTTAGTATTGGGGGTACAGAACGAGTTTGTTCCATGCTTAAGATATAGCTGATAGGCGCCGATACCTTTCAGTAATGAAGGTGAGAATCGGTCATAGCATGCAATGCGCTCATACGCACCGGCGTCGATGCCATTGCCATCAGTAGACTCTATTCCTTGCTGGCACCTATGCGATAATGAGATCCTGTCGCCTTTCGTTCTCAGGAAACGGGTTTTACTCACGTCAGGCACATCATACTAAGCCCGAACGCGATTGAATTACAACAACAGTCGGCTATGGTTCCGGAACGAGATGAGTGGGGGACACCTGGGGTCCATGATCCGCCATACCCACTTGGTCGTCACATGTATCCGGTGGAGTGTTGGGATTCAAGGCACCCAAGACATCTGGAAAAAGTGCTTCAATTCAGATAAAACTAAGAGAAAAATGAGTCTTACACTGGCTATTGCATATTTTTCGTAGCCGTTCATACGTTCGACCTAGTGAAAATTTCAGTTCATTGTAGAAGTCACTGCTGTAGGGGTGGGCTTACACGGCGTCTCTCCAACGACACCCGTATACCAGTCTGATCCGCTATCGGCACATTGCGTATGGTCTTGCGCACAAACATACGGAACGGTAATTGAGAGGCCAAGGAGAGTTTTGAAGAGAGAGGTCATGGTAAAGGAAGGGAGGGTAGTCTAGAGACAAAATGTGATGGCGTAACGAGATATACCGAAATGTTCTTTGGCACAATCAGAATACATCTAGGATCTGGCCTGATGAGCAGACCCTCTATCTGCTAACGATTGATGCAACGGTTACGATGTCACCCCCGGTCTGATCTGCGAAAGCATCAGTCGATCCTGGAATAGTGCATGAGAATTGTGGTGATGGCGAGCCACGACTAAAAAAGGATGAACTCAAGGAACAAAGCTATGTGAACTTTACCTAGCCAGACAACCATCATGCCCGATGCTTCCGTCTTAAGGGCACTCATGTCCCAGATAAAGCAAACCGTTTCATAAGGCGTCATAGACTAGGACATTTTTTTGCTTCCCCGTCAAAGCCCCAACTAGTATCCCCGGCGAATCGACGAAAATAATATAAATCCTTTTCATCGATCTGTGCAACGCCGACTTTGAAAAGAGGCAATACAGATCTTCGAAATCGATCACCGTGCACGTCAATAGCGTCGGTCTGAAGTTGATACAGGATATTTGACGATCTCCGCGAAAGATGAATCGGTGATTCGTGATCCCACCCAAAACCCGCCCCACAAAGACGGGCGCAGACAAAACATAACGATTGAGGCGGCAAGGAGCGAACAAGAACGTCGAGTACGCAACGCTGAAAGAGATGAACACCAAACACCCGACTGTGATGTAGTTGGTGGAAGAAGAACGGCCGTATCAAGGAGTCACATAAATGGGTCGTACCTGCGGCCCCTGAATGGGTCGATAGTGAAGGCAATGCCTCTCAAAACTGAGAATCAGAACTATACGTAACAAAGCACTGTGCGATTTGTACGTTCCCACTTCTGTGAATCAGAATATTCTTCCGACGGGGGTCAGCTTCGTCTCGAGTCATACTTTTGACGCTGAGAAGGTGGATGAAGAACAAGATAAAACAAAAAGCGGTAAGGAGTGCGTGATGATGATGGTATGAGGGTGGGAAAGGTACTACCCGAATTTTTTGAACGCCGGGCCGAGTTTATCGAGCCCAATTGACTACTATCGTCAGTTGACTGTTCTAAGATGAGTAACCTCTTGCTTCTATTAAATAAATAAGCTGTGTAAAAAGCAAAACTCAATGGTACGAGTCCACAGCCGAGACGAACCTCTGAAATAAAATTTAATTATATTAAAAACTAATCCAAGTTCTTCCACCACGTACGAGTTTACAGCATCCCGCTTTGTGTCCAGCCCACTATGTACCTGGGTGGCGGCTCCTTCTGTTCTTTCATCCTGAGCCGTCTCCAGGCTCCCGACCCGAGATTGCTCGTGAGCACGGGATTTCCAGCACTGCCAGATGACGAGCTCAGGTTTGCCGTCGAAACGATTTGAACGGGAGGTTATACTTGGCCGGTGGACGAATGGGAGGATGATCCCTCCTTTGACATGGATGAGGCTGTAAACCCATTTCGTTAGTCCGAAAAATAGGGATCCAGGAAATTCACTGTACTCGCTTACGATGAACAGTGTGGGCGATATCTCCGAGTCTTCGGTGTGAATTTGTGCGGGTCGTACGAGCAGAGCCAGAGGAAGAAGATTGTGACCGGCCCTACGAATGCGATAACTCCTACCACCATCTCAGTAATGGCGCCCGCAGTGAAAGATTATGATGAATGCGGTAAGGCGGAAGCTGAGGTGACGCTCGCACCTGTGGATTCCGTAAGCGACTGGGAAAGTGACATGATCTGTGAATGTCAAAGTGATACTCACTCGGAAAGTGAGATTGACATTGACTGGGAAAGCTATGTCGACGGTGGACCGGGTGGGGGTTGACGTCGTTTGGGAAAGTAATGTGGGCGGTGAAATTCAACGTATACCCAAACAATCGTCACTTCCCCGTCGATTCTAAGGCGAATGAAGGGGACAGTTTCTGCAAGGGTAGTCACCTTGAAGTTTCAGATAAATCACAAGGCAACAGCTCCCATGCCTATCCTTCAAAGCCCGGCCAACTACTAATATCCCGAGAAGCACCAGACCAGCCATACTACCCGTAATCTATTTCATCGATCAGTTTTTGTAGTATTTATTTAAGAAGCGCCAAGACGAACGGCCACACTCAATGACCGCCAGTAGTTGACATCGGAAGATTTGATGATCTCAGCCTAGTAGTACTGATAACAATCGGTTTCGGTGTTCCGTGATCCTGCACAGAACTGCACTCCATAGAAGACGGACCCAGACAAAACACAGCGATAAGACGGCAAGGAGCGATGCTGATGGTTAGAAGAACGGGAGGGACTGAGGACCGACCCGAGTTTGTCGCTTTGGTCGAGTTCGAATCCCGTCCTCTTACTTCTATGGAGAGGTATAAACGATGATTCTTGTTCATCAAAACAGACCCACAGCTATGAGATTTGTACGTGCTCGTGGGACAAATATCACAGCGATACCGAATTTCTGGAGCCAACCTTTTCATCCTTCCACGTCATCCTAAACTCACCAGGCTCTGCGAACTTGGCATCTCTCTGACGTACCGGCAAACCAAGTCTACTCCGAATAAACAGGCGGTAGTTCTCGTTGTCCTTTCTCCCTGGGCCCTCTCTCTCGATTCCCCGAAATCGGCATATACGCAGCTGTAGACCCTTTTCGTTAATCCCAGAAATATAGAGATCGGAGGAAAGCACCGTACTGAAGGGGCGAGCGGACGTTTCCAAGTTCTCGATAGCAGCTTCTCGCTGGCGGCGCTTGACCAGCCAGACGAGAGACAGCGTAATTGCCCATATGAATGCGACACTCCCCACCACGATCCCGGCTACGGCGCCAGCACTGAGAGACTTTGAGGAACTCTCTGTTTGTGCAGGGGTGTCAGCCGTGGCAGCACTCGCGCTTGTGGATTCCGTGAGCGACGTAATATTCGACCGAGAGATCGAGGCCGACTGGGAAAGTGAGGTCGGCTGGGAACGTGAAAAAGACATTGACTGGGAAAGGGAAATCGGTATCGACTGGGAAAGCGATGTGGAATCTGGGGGTGGGATTGATATCGATTGGGAAAGCGATGTAGACAGTGAGTTTGAGTCTGACGTCGACTGCGAAGGTGATGTGGATGATGAGGGCGACATCGATTGAGAAGATTGTGAACTACTGGTCACGATCGCGGCCACTGATGTGCAATGCGTGAAGGGATTATTTCCGTCAGCAGCATCAGTCTTTTCCATTTGTTCACGGGACCACGTACTGCAATTTTAACGTCAGAACAGAGGAAAGAATGTTAAAGACAGATCACACATACTAGAACCTGCGGGCATAAATTTTAGACCATGAACTGGAGTTGATACAACAGAAATATGGCATACCATGATCCGTCTGCCCAAAATATAGCGTCGTAGAAGCTATTGTGAATCTTCAGACCGTTGTTGCATACTGCCGTTTGTATGTCATTCGTAAATCTGGAGATCGAAAATCAGACCTTAACTATAGTAGATTGCGTCGTGAAAATGAATCTTGCGCACGATTTGTTAGTGTTGGGGGTACAGAACGAGTCTGTTCCATGCTTAAGATATGTCTGATATGCGCCGATGCCTTACAGCAATGAAGGTGAGGATCGGCCATACTACGCGGAACGCGCATACGTACCGGCGTCAACACCATTGCCATTGGGTCCGACTCCTTGCTGGCATCTATGCTACGATGAGTACCGGCGGCCCTCTTTGAAATAAATAGCGACTACTCACGTCAGACACAGCATACTAAGCCCGAACGCAATTGAATTGCAACAACAGTCGGCTATGATCCCGGAACAAGATGAGTGAACCGTCCTCAGAGTCAACAATTGGACTTACCAACTTGGTCGCCGCATGTATCCGGAGGAGTGTTCGGATTCAAAGCGCCCAAGACATCTGGAGAGAAAAGTATAAGCTAATATGTCCAATTGACGAATAGTGATAGAGTATTACAATTGCTATTGCATATCTGGCGTAGCCGTTGGTAGGTTCGGCCTGGTAAAAACTTCAGTCATGCCAAAGAGTAGACACAAGAGTGGCTTTACACGGCGTCTCCCCGACGATACTGGTATACCAATCCAATCCACTATCCACACATTGTATATGATCTTGCGCAAAAGAATAAGAAAGCAGAAATGAGAGACCGAACAGAACTTGAAGGAGAAAGGTCATCGCAACCATCTGGGCTAGGATAAGGGGATGGATGGTCTACAGACGAAACGCAATAGCGCGCAATGAGATATACCAGAATGTTCCCAGCATGATCATCGGTCCATCTGCCGACGTTTGAGGAGACGATCACGACGATGTGACTACTTGAAAGGCAGTGCCCTAGTAATGAGATGAATTGTTGATGGAAAGCACGAGTTGATCCTGAAATTATGAACGAAATTTATGAAGATAGCAAGCCTCGACGAAGAGAATAGACAGACGCAAGGGGGGAGTGAACATGGAGTTTTTATGCCCAGACAATCACCATCGATTTTTAAAATCATGAAAAGGGACTGGCAGCTCCCCCGACAGTAATGGCCACGTTCCAAATAAAGCAATGCTTTTTAGAAGACGCCACAGTTCTGTACTTCCCCTTCAAAGTCCTAACGACTAATATTTCCAGAAAGGACAAGTGCGCATGGACAATGAAATCAATCTGTCTCTTTGATCAGTCCGAAGTCGACGTTTGAGAAGAAGCAGTACGAACCTTCGATAGTGCCGATCGTCCGTGGCAATGGCGACCTTGACGGTTTCCTGACTCCTCCGCTTCGATGGACTTATTAAGTACATTTTTGCATTGGTGATCTCGTCTCCCACGAGTTCGGGGTGATTCAGTTCTCCGGAAGTAACCAGTGAAATCGTTGTTGGACCCAAAAGCAGAGCAGCTGAGAATTTTAGCGTAGGAGCGATGGTGTCTGTAGAGGACGCAAAAACTTTGGATAAAGTGAGCTGAGATAGCGGCGTCCTATTAGAAGGGAGCTTCTTAGGCGATTCGAGAGTTCGCCCGTCCTCAAGGTTCGCTGTTCTCACCTGGTTCAAACTTTATCGATTTCAAAATCTCTCGTTCCTCACAATTCTGCCCTTCCCATCGGATTCTTGTCGTTATTTAAAACGGCGTAAATTGCTAGTCGACGCTATGTGGTCCTTGTCGCTGACGTGTCACGTTCCGCTTGTGATGGAGGAAAGGATCGGAGATATTGAATGCGCGACAGGAGCATATGCAGGATTCCATATCAGAGTGGACGAATTTGTAAGGACTCGCTGTCGGTCTGATTTGAGGGGCTTGATCTATTACAATCAGTCGACGTCGATGAAGAAAGGAATTTTCTTACCTTGAACGACGGAACTACTTACACTTTTTCAAACCGTCTTTGTTTGATGGTTGGAGTGAATCTTCAACAGGTCCGGACTCCCAGGAAATGCTCAGGACACGGGTGTTCCTCTCGTCACTGCACAACTGAGCTTGAGGTAGCAAATATATATAATTGTGAGGAATATGGGGATGCCAAGCGGATAGTGAGCAAAGTAGTGATCATTACGTGATGGAAAGGATGAAGAAAAGTACGATCGTCGAGCTCCGTAGTAAACCATTTATTTTGCCAGGGAATACGTACTATGGTCTATGAAGACGTACCTTGACTTAGCTTCATGATACAAGACATGGTTCGGGAATGAATTAATGAAGCTTTGATTGCAAACTACAAAAACAACTTCCCTCCCATAGCACACTGACCGAGACAGGGGTCGAACCTGCAATCTCCTGATAAACTGATCGTAGTCAGACGCGTTGCCATTACGCCACACGGCCATGACTTCAGAGCAGCTAGAAGGAATTACAGCATGAACTCAATATTCTTAGCCTTAGATAATATTGCATCAAATACTTACTTTTTCGACCCCACCATGAACGCCGCCGCCGCATTGTCCACTGCCCCCTCACCGATGAAACGCCCAAAGTCCGATTATCCGCATGTCCTTCTCTCCGGAACTGTCAGTGGATAAGCTTGTTCACCCACCTTCTTAGTGATAAAACCACGTACCACGGAGATGGAACGTTGTAACGAAAATACCCATGTCCTTCGTACGACCCAAATTCAATCTCGGATACGAGCCCTGCGTGACGGAGGGCTTGCGGACGCTCCCTCAGGCTATCGAATACAATGCGAAGTTCAACGGCGACAGGGTTTTCGCGCTGCAATTGCATCCTCAATCACAGGATAAAGCTGAACTAGGGAGGAAAATTACCTTTGCGGATCTGGCGCACGGTGTAGACGTCGCCGCTAAATGGCTTGTCGAGCACGGGATGGGCGGTGGCGAAGACAAGGGAGGAATCGCGGTGCTTATGGGAAGCGACGTGGGGCTGTTCATCTGGGTAGCAGCCGGTATGAGAGTCGGGGTACCTGTGAGTCGCCATTTTCTTCGTCTCTCTCCGTTCTACATCTCTATTCCAGGTCCTCCTGCTGTCTGCACGACTAACACCCGTCGCAATCGACCACCTGCTCTCAAAAACAGAGCCCAATCCCAAACTGGTCCTCACGTCACCTCTCACCTCCCGACTTACTCCTTCACCTGCCCCGAATGCGCCAACATGGATCGAAGCCCCAACATACACCGAATTGCTCGCTTCACCATCGGCTTCCAGCATCGCTCTACCGCCCCATCCATCTTCTAACACCACTGAACGAAATGCCATCATCCTCCACTCTTCTGGAACGACCGGCCTTCCGAAACCCATCTATCACGCTCACGGGTACGTCCTCGGATACGGCCAAGACCACCTTTTTACACCTGAACACGCCGAGGCGCTAGGATGGAACGTGTCGACGTTGCCTCTGTACCATGTACGTACGATCCTAGGAAGGGTACGCGTTTTCTGACGTGATGCAGGGCTTTGGATTGCTGGCACCGATGATGTCCATTAGCATCGGGCT
This sequence comes from Armillaria novae-zelandiae, assembly GCA_030435655.1. Taxonomy (NCBI): domain Eukaryota; kingdom Fungi; phylum Basidiomycota; class Agaricomycetes; order Agaricales; family Physalacriaceae; genus Armillaria; species Armillaria novae-zelandiae. The sequence goes on along the minus strand of JAUEPR010000003.1, from coordinate 2,813,402 downwards.
GCCTTTCGTACTCCCGGGCGCTGGAACGATACCGACAGGAAGAGGACAATTGAAAGTTTTGGATGCGCTATGTGCAGGCGAGCAAACAAATGGAGTCAAAGTGAACAGCACGAATGGAACAACACATACGATCCTCAATCGCGTTGGCTTGATGCTTTCCGTCCCTTCCGTTGTGGAAGACCTCCTCACGATACCTGGTGGCGTTGACGCGCTGAAAACCTTGGACATACTCGCGGTGGGAGGCGCGCCATTGAAGGAGGTTACGGGTGAGGAACTGGTGCACCGGGGAGTCAAGCTGCTTAATCATTGGGGTGAGTGACTGCCTGATCCATGCTTCTGCATTGACCTGATATCTTGTAACAGGCGCGACAGAAATCGGAGCGATCGCTGTCGTCCAACACGTCCCTGCCAACTATGACTGGCACTACCTCATCCCACGACAGGACATCCCATTGACATTCACTCCTCTTGGCGAAGGCACATATCGACTAAGCGGTCGAGCGCCAGGATGGGAGGAAGATTACGTCGTGCAGGATCACTTAGTCGGAAACCCACTCAAGGAGAACCAGTACCGCATCCTTGGTCGAAGTGACGACCTCGTCGTTCTCACTAACGGGGAAAAAGTCCGTCCAAGTGGTATGGAGCAAGCACTAGGAGAGTGCCCTGGAGTACGGGGTGTCTTGGTGTTCGGACAGGGTAGGGAAGGATGCGGTATCCTCGTTGAGGTGGAGGGCGAACAATCAGCGGACTTTGCGGCTTTCCTCGACAAAGCAAACGAGCTTGCTGACAAACACGCCAAAGTTTCGAGGGAGATGGTGGTTTTCATTAAACCTGGCGAGCTAGTGAGGACGGATAAAGGGAGTATCGCGAGGAAGGCGAGCTGGGAAAAGTGGGAGAAGGAGATTGTGAAGAGCTACGAAGATGCTGAGCAGGAGGAGGAGCCGATTATGGATGCCGATGCGGGTGTGTGGGTCGCTCGAATTATGAAGGAGGTCTTGGGATATGTCATCCCTGAAACGAAAGACTTTTTCGAGTGTGGAATGGACTCCCTACAGGCTGCGAGGATACGAAGGAGGATTGGACGATCGTTGAAAGTCGACAACCTCGAGACTGACTTTGTGTATCGGAACTCGACGGCAAGGAGGCTTGTATCGGCAATAGAGGAAGTGAGGGCGGGCAGGTATGTTTCTGAAGGAGTGCGGAGGGAGGAAAAGATGCGGCAGGTGCTGGAGAAGTACCGCATCGAGCTGCTTGGAACCAAGGTGGTTCTTCTCACTGGATCAACGGGGAGCTTGGGGTGTTTCCTCCTAGCGCGACTGGCCAAGGATTCGGAGGTGAAACGTGTGGTGTGCATTAACCGGCGTGGAGGGCGAGAAAGGCAGGAGGCGGAGATGAAAAGACGAGGCGCTGGCACCATCGACTGGTACAAGATCCACATGCTCGAAATTCCGGATCTTGGCGACGTCGATGACCAGTTGGAAGGTGTAGACGACGTGACGCACATCATCCACAATGCGTGGCCGGTCAACTTTTCTCGGGGCTTGGACAGTTTCGAAGGACATATTCGGGGACTGGTTAACCTTGTGAAGATAGGCCGGAGATCGTCAGCGAAGGACGTCCGTGTTCTATTCGCGTCGTCGATTGCTGTCGTCGGTCAGTATCCCTCCCAACCGGTACCAGAGCAACGAGTCCCACCGGAGTCGACTGCTGAGTTTGGGTACCCCGAAGCCAAGTGGGTGTGCGAGGAGCTACTGCTCTCGCTTGAGGGGAAGGTCCGAGGTAGCTCAGTGAGGATTGGGCAGATGACTGGGGCTGAGGGAGCCGGGGCTTGGAATGAGAGCGAGCATTTCCCAGTCGTGGTGGGTGCAAGCAAGGCCGTCGGGGCCCTTCCCAGGCTAGAGGGAACGCTCTCCTGGCTACCCGTCAACCGCGCCGGTCAGATCGTCGTCGAACTGTTGTTTTCCGATCGCTTCAAGCCGATATACCACATGGAGAACCCTGCTCGTCAGGAGTGGACGGCGGTTATCGATAATCTGTCAGATATACTTGGGATACCGGTGCTGGATTATGCAGAGTGGCTGGAAAGAGTGAGAGGGAACGAGCAGGTGAATAAGCTGATTGGGTTTTTGGAACGGGACTTTGAACGGATGGCGAGTGGCGGTGTAGTGCTGGGAACGGAGGAGGCGAAGAAGGATTCAAGGGGAATGAGAGAGTCCGGTATCGTGGGACGGAAGGAAGTCGAAGAATACGTTAATTATTGGAGGGGCGTGGGCGTCCTTTAATGAAAGCTCGCTTAGTGTAATCGTAGACTTGTAATATTATCATAGAGTTCAACAGCTGGTACGAATGTCTTCCCAGTGAAGAATGAGTTCCATTTAGCGCTAATGTTGCAAACGAGAACGCGTTGCACATACCTCGTCCATTCATTCCGTTCAATGTTATGGTCCCCAATTACAGTGAAGTTCCACTGGTGCAATTGTAGCGGCAGCTCTGTCTTACTGGTAAAGAAAATGATGTCTTTGCGTTGTTAGATTCAAGAACACGCACAAGCTTAGGTATACAGTTCAGATATCAGCGTGGATTAGCGTGTCGGTGATGTCTTCAGAAAGAGCCCTAGAACAGGCTGTCCTTTACGATTCACGGTGACGGATGACGAGAAAGGGTGGATGACTGGATGGCTGTAGATGGTGAGAAGCCTGAGAGAGGAAGAGGGTTGTGGTCAACATCGGATGGAATCATACCGGGCCGCATCACCCCAGCATCCTCAATCTTACCTAATTCCCACTAGCGGTCGTCGGTTTCGAAGTGTAGCGTCGGAGAAACTTAGATCCCACAAAGAGGCGGCGTAAGGACATGTATTCGAGCGCAGGCTAATGCACAGAGTGAGACGTCTAGCCGTAAGATGGGTGAGGGAGAAGACCCCAAAGGGTAAGATCCCGGGATGAGATGAGGAATCTGAGAGACCCCAAAGTTCTCGTCTCGGCTAGAGATCTTTTATGTATCTCTTCTAAAAGATTGTTACTATTGGGATAGGGCCGGTTGAGCTAAAACCTATTATTGCGATGATTCAAATAACTTGTCGCTGACTCGTGAGGGTTCGAAACTCCTAGCTTTCGTTTTGACTGGTTGTCTACCTGCTTGTGTTCGGATTCACTGGTTCTGCCGTTTACTTTCTAGGATGTGGGTGGGGGGCGAAAGAGAGAACCACCTGCTCAGCGTGTGCGGCGGGACAACGAAGGAGACGGCTCTCTAGTCGAGCAGCGATGATGGACGTACGAAGCGAAGATTGCCAGGGATCACGTGAATTCGACGCGTGTACGAAACGGCGTGGCACTCCTAGGCCTGCCTGTCCCACCTACCTACCCCGTCGTGCCACTTCCATTGACGACATCAATACCTTGCTTTACGGTCTTATTTTATTTACGTGTTATGGCTGGATTTTCCAACTTGTCCTTCGATACTTCAACATTAGCAATTGGTATGTTGTATTGCATGGTTCTTCCTAGATGCTGATTTCTTTTCGTGTCACTCAGATGCTTGGTCCTCTTCACAACAGGCCCAGAAGGAAGGCACTGTCAATGCATTCCTAAAAAAAAACTCAAATATTACTCTCGGTTATGGAAAACGTCACGATGGCTTAAACCCACTAAAATTCACTGTCCTAAATGGCCAAGATGTAGATGTCTGCTTCAAGTTTTTGGTCACTACGGATGCAATTGACATCGGACCTATTACAAAACCAGATATTTACTTGTCCAATACCCTACTACAAGGAGCTGTGCCGACTCCGTTCACCGAGTCTTCCGATTTCGAATGGGCTTCAGAAATCATCAATGTCACCACATCTAAAGATGCTTAACCCAGCGAAGGTCTGTCCAAGCAACCCGATTACCAGTATTTACCACTTGGCAGAGAGGTACTTATCTGTGTTTTACTAGCTAGCTTAACGGTCACTCCATCTCATGAAACCACCTCTACCTGAATTCTACGTGCTCAGAGTGATAAACCATATAATCCGGTACTTTCGGAGCAAACATACATACTCAATATTTTGTTCGGACTACGTACAATCAATTCCGTATTCTCTGACAAGAAATCACCATCTCATTCAGCCTTGTGAGTTGAAAGCTGGTAGCAGACGAGTAGAAGGATGGACGCAGCTCCTGGTGAGTCGGTGATGTCGACCCGACCCGGGCCGTGATACGGATAGTCAGGAAACATGGTTGTCGCACTGCAATGGCTTTGCAGATTTGGTGTCCATTTTCCCGACCCTCCTTGGATGAAGTAGAACTCGCGCTGCAAGACTGACTGGGAGATTTTGACCTGGAGGTGGAGGAAGATCCCGGAGGCTGAAAAGTGGAAGAGACAGAGGAATGACACCATCTAGGAGAAGACCAAAGGAAATAGTTCCAATACACCGCCCTGTGCTCCGTAACCCAAGCTATGGTGGCGCCGAAACCCCTAGGCACAAAGGACTCAAGGTGCATTGAAAATAATAGAAAACTAAACTATTGAAGCACTGATACTTCTGCGTACAACTGGTTTAGCTACCGGGGCTAGCCAGGAGCAAGCGCCGCCGTGTCTCTGTACATAGATTATAAGAAGCGGTTTCAAAATATTGAGTCAAAAAAGTGTCTATTTTCGAATCCGGACATGTCTAGATACGTCATATCCGCGGTTTGTAAGCGACAGCAGGCGCCGTCTGAGCCAGCAGATCTGGTGCGCCAAAGACGCTGTACTCGGCCCGTTGGTAAAGCGAGGTTTGTGGCTTCGCGGTTGTGAGAATTTGAGTGCGATAATCATCAGTATAATTTCGTTGGAGGCGTCTTACTATTCCTGACCACACGAGGTAATGTCGTTTACAGTGCACAGACTTCAGTGTATCGCTGACAAGCCTAGTGTGGGACTCCCTCAAGCAGACTCAAGCGCGAGCAGCAGGTACGTCCATCCTTGCCTACTTGATTATACCCACTAAAACATCGTCTTCCTTCGTCCAGTCGCCCAGGATTTTTTCTTCATTTTCACTGGCACCACCAACTGAGGACCATTCGCCTGCGTATCTGTTTATTCATTGCTTTGAAAAAAAAAACTCGAGAAATAGTGCTCTGCTTAGGTGAACAGCCATGCCTTTCTCTCAGATATCCAGTCTTGATTCAGTCGCGGCGGTGAGTTGGTGAGGTGACTGAGGTCCAGTATGTCTTCTCGTAAATTTCTGATTTCTTGCTGACCGCAAATCCTATAATTACAGTCATCGTCTCCCGAAGAACAAGAGAACATGGCGCAAGTACGCGAGCAGTATGTGAGAATGAAATCTGAACCGGTTCTAGCCCGGTCCATTCCCACAGGCCCGGTGAACGACTGCGGACAAAGGTTATCAGCTTCCTTCGTACCCCACCATCCCTTTCGAATAAAATCACAGGTACGTCTCGAAAGGCTGTCGTGGCTAGTTCATTGACGTACCTCACTTTTTTAGCACCGGCGTAGGTTATAAATACCTGTACAAGTCTGTGTTTGCCAAACTGGACACGTATGTTTTGTCATTCTATCACAAACACATTCTGTTTATTGACCTTGGCGTAGCTTATACCGTACACCGCTCCCCCTATAGTCAATGACTCGTCGAGGTGAAGACATTACAGTCGACAGACGGTCTATACCGCCTCCCATCCACCGTCTGCCCCCCGAAATATTATCTGAAATCTTCATGCTCCTACCTCTCTCATGTACCGAGTGGTATGAGGTTTTTGACATGTCCAGACCGCCTTGGAGCCTTGGACACGTCTGCTCCTCCTGGAGACTCACTGTCGTCTCATCCTGCCGAAGCATATGGTCTAACCCATGGATTCCGCTTTCGAGCGCCAATGGTGATATAAAGCGCTGCGATCCTATATCTCTTCTCCAAACGGCCCTAGAGCGGTCAGGCAATTACGAACTGTCATTCTCCTTCAGCTATGATGTCACAGACGGTACAAGGCTTCATGATGCCACAACGCTATTTCAGCTTCTCTTGGACAATTCCTGCAGGTGGCGCCGGATTGAGTTATCCATCGAACCACAGTGTATATGGTCACGTCTTGACTCCATCTGTGACCGTCTTCCATCCCTCACCGACCTCACTATATTCTGCAACGACGGCACAGCAGTAGTCAGAGCATTCGAGAACGCGCCCCGACTACGTTATGTCAACATATGCGGGTTTTCTGCTCATTCCAACATACAGTTACCCCTGGCTTTCTCCAGAATCGTCTCTTACGTTGACGACCGTCGACTGAGCAGCGAGCTGATTCCATATTTCCTCCATATAATCAAGACATCCCCTCATCTTCACACATTTTCTTCTATCGTGAAAAAATATGATGCAGACATCGCAGAAGAGCACATCCAGAGTTCCTCGCTTCGGATCCTCTCTGCATGTGATGGTGGCTTTCTGCAAAATCTACAGTTACCTTCGCTTGAGGTTATGCACGTCGATCCGGGCCCTTACGAGCCCTGTCCGAGACAAACACTACCCGGACTCCGTCGCCTTCTCATCAACTCTCGTTGCTCCCTCATCGAACTCACAATCACAGATGCACACCCCGATGAGAACATCATCTTCATCCTCGAACTTGCGCCCCTCCTCAGAATACTCAAGTTCATGTTTTCTGGGTGGGCTGACGTAGGAGAAGAGACGTTTCAAGCTATTTGTGCTCGTAAGGAGCTTGTCCCTTCACTTCAGATGTTTTCTATCTGGATTCGGACGCAGAGGAAACAACTAAATTTCATCGACCGCTCTTTTGTAAGGATGGTTTGTGATCGATGGTCCTCGGGTTTGTTGTCAGCGGAGGTTACTTCAACGTCCAGGTACCCGTTGTTGCCAGACGATATCAAAGCGTTGAGGATGTGCAAAGAACAAGGTCTAAGTATATCGGTTACAGGTGATTCGATGCACGGGCTGATGATGGAATACGTCTGACGCCCTCGTGCACGAGAATTTACTTTGATTATTCGAGGAACAAGCACATAGGTACAGCAACAAAAAATTTAAACAACGAGGACACTGAACAGATTCTTCAGGGTCCTCGTTCTTATTCTTTAACAACAATGTCGCCTGTCATCTCGGAGATATCTCCGATGACTGCTCTCTTCCTGAGTTTCCCTCCTGTCCGGGTTAGCGAGGGTAACGCCATCTTCAAGCGTGCTACCCCGATAAGTTTCTGCTTTGGGACACGCGCAAGGGCACTTGTCGATGTCATGGAAAACCTTTACACGTCGACGCTTGAAACATCTCCCTGCCTCTTCAACCACGTTCTCCGTGCATCTGTCAAAGCAGGCGGACACTTGGGTCTTGGTGAGCTTCTAGGGGCAGGGAATCGTGTGGACGGGCTCGCTATCGTGACCGGCGTGGGTCGTCTCTTGAAGACAGGGCGCTTTGCCGGAAGTTCGGTAGTATTACCTGCTGACGAGCTCGAGCACTTTCTGGTCTGAGTCTGAATTGAAGTTATGGGTGTCTCAGCTTTCTTCACATCTTCAACGGCCATAGTTTCGGGTTGGGGGAGACTGCCCTCGACCGCGTTGATGAGGCTGATCCACTGGGTGAGGTCGCACTCCCTGGCCGCCTCCTTGTTGTACCGTGCAGAACATCCGAGCTCAGGGATTATATGGGTTTTGAAACAAGACAGGAGTTCGTCATCCCTGAGGTGATACGGCGTGTTTCGTAGGAGGGTATTGCTCTCGCGTTATCCAAGCAGTGACAGGCTGCCCAGGACTATGGAATGATGATAGGATCTTGCTCTGCAATTTCTTATCCCAGTCCTTCGGTAGAAAGGCGGCCCGCATCGGAGAAAAACGAGGTGAGATCGAGGGAGGACAGGCGAGGCAGATCTGACATATACCAGTCGCGAATGAGCGGGTCTTTGAACCCACCAGGGAGCACGGAGATGTATTTGGAAGGAGTCAGGTTGTCTTTGTTCTGGATATAGTTCCGTGCTATGTATTCGTAATGGGAGAAGTCTTTCGGTGTGAATGAATCTTCGCAGAGGTTGATTACGGGTGCCGTATTGCTCGAAACGATGAGATGACATTGTGAAATAGAACCGAAAACTTCAAAGGAGGAGCAGATGTGATGCTCGCCAGTTTTCCATCAGTTGCTGTGAAGTATACGATAAGTTCAGCCAGTAGCAGCCGTCAGTGTTATCCCCAAAGTTCCCGATTGTAAGAGGAGTTCGAGATGAGCTTAAGGAAGCTTTGTTCGGCGACCGAAGGGACAAAAACCTGTATGAGATTTATACCCGCGGAGTAGGTATGTATGTCTCTGAAATGGAACAAATTTGAATTGTATGAGTGACTGTCAGGTCGGTGACGGGCATGCGACCCGCACAACGCTGGATATGCAACTAGAGCCCTTACCCGTTTTCCGCAGTTATCAATATCACGCCAGTCCTGTAAGACCCAGGTCAATGCCCACAGAGTTTCGCGGGTGTTAAAAGATTAAAAAAGATGGAGAAATTTCGGGGAGTCTTCATACTTGCACCGAAGATCAGGATTTGATTTCGATGGGTATGCGGCGCCGCATGAAGGAATTGTCAGTGAATTGACACTAAACTGCGAGTTCCTTGTCTAGCCTGGGTGCGTCGTTACTCAGCATAAGGTCGTTGAATCGTGATATATCAATGCCGACCGTGGAGAACGAAAGGATCTTTGTCGTATTCTATGCGTTGAAACGAATAGCCCATGACGTTTCTTTGACTTGTTCGCCTCTATATTGCAGGCTCCGGGAAGTCTTGTCGGTCTGTACTAGTTGAACACGAGTCGACGACGCCGGAGTAGCTTATAAATGTGTCAGAAGGATAAATAGACAAAGGAAGGCAGTTTCCCCAAAGGTTTTCAAGAGAGCCGTGCCGTTGAACTAGAAATTAGCTCAGAGGGAAAGGAAAAGGAAAAAAGAAGCGATTACGTTGTCGTGGTACTAGATAATAAATTAGGAAGATTGTGAATGTCGGTAGGGATTATATGGCCCAGACAGAAATTTAAATGCAAGGGTGAGCTGTAGACATGAAGTCGAACTCGGTATCCACCGTCCGAGCAGTGGGAAAAGTTCAACTTTACTCAAGTACTCAAAAGAATGAATGTGACCAAGACCGGAACAGGAGGCAAATTGTTTTTGGGTGAATATTGTAGATACGAAAAGGAAACTTCGAAGGACCGAAATGTACACCACAGGCGGCGTCCACAGTTTGTTGACAGTTTGTCCAGTGACAGAACCAGGCCGTTGGCAGCTGTTGATGCATATTTGGCTGCGGATGTTCCTCAGGCTGCATTTCTTCCCTTACCCGCTCTACCACACTGCATGCATACGGTTTCTTCGTGTTTTTCGTGCTCTCCTGTCTCTGCACGAATCACAGAAAATGCCGTCGCAATGATATCAATGTCACGGCAAAGCCGGCGGTATCATCATCCGCAGCAAAGTTCCTGAAATGATTGCACTTATTTCCAGCTGAGAACAATTCTCCCTGGGAATCATCATGTCACAGTCTACCTCAGCAACAAAAGTCAGTGTTGACAGGACCAGCTGCCTTACAGGCTCGCTCGAAGACATCATACCTCTAACCCATTCCGATAGGACGCTGGTTTTATGTTTTGATGGGACTGGTTCGTAGGCTGTAGACGTTTCAAACGAAGATCACTGCTTATGTTGTGTAAAGGGGACCAGTTCGACAATGATGTGCGTTAATGACTACTCGACGCAGCCATCCCGCTGACTACTTCCTTCGCTAGAACTCCAATGTCGTGAATTTCTTTTCTACACTGAAGAAAGATGATCCCAAAGAGCAGTTGGTATATTATCAGGTACGTTGCATTGACTATCATTTTGCTCAGCTAATGTGTATGCAGTCGGGTATTGGAACCTATGCGATTCCTGAAATAGCTTCGCCCATCACTGCAAAGATTACCAAGGTCATTGATAGCATGATCGGGATTCATCTGAACGCCCATGTTATGTGTATGCTATGCCCTCAAATTCTCATCTCTGTGTCTGACCTATCTCTCTAGCTGGATACGAGTTTCTGATGCAAAATTGTCAGTCCTCAGCTCACTATATCAGACCGTTGCTCTAATAGTTACCTTCAGATAAAGCCGGGGACAGGATCTGTATATTTGGGTACGTATATGGTCAACGTTCGCGCCATATGCTCACTCAGCCTCAGATTTTCCCGTGGGGCATATGTAAGTGGGGGCATTGATGGTGCTGACACATAGTTGAATATATACTTAGACCGCGCGCGCATTGGCTGGGATGTACGTATCCCAACAATTCTTCAACTCCTGACACTGACCCTTGTCAAAACAGGATTCACAAGGTAGCTTCGTTGGAGGCCTACTTTGTCGAAAACTTAGACTTTTTAGGTCGGATTACTGCCTAGGGCGAATTATCAACAGGTCCCGTTCGCTTACAAAATGTATTCTCGAGATGACGAAAAAGGATGGAAGCAAAGCGCTGCATTCAAAAAGGCCTTTTGCATTGACGTTGATATATATTTCCTCGGTGTTTGGTATGTGCTAGTCTCTTTTCGTAACTTGCACGTAATATCGGTTTGATCAGGGACACCGTGGGTTCCGTGGGCGTATTTCCCCGCCGTCTTCCTTTCACCACGTCCAATGTCCATGTCAAGCACTTCCGTCATGCTCTCGCTCTAGATGAGCATCGGGTACGATTTCTACCAGCCTTTTGGCACCGCACATCCTCTTTGCAACATAGGTTGGGCCTGCAGAGAGCCGAGATGCCCAGACCCCTTAGCATGGACCATATCAAGTCACTTAGAGAGCTTGAATCGGAATACGACCAGGTGCATACCGATACACCGACAGATGTAGAAGAGGTATGGTTCGCTGGGTGTCATTGCGGTTCGTGTCCCGGCCCTATACGGTGCTGCTTCAGGGCTGATTTTATATCGTTCAGATGTCGGAGGGGGCGCCGTGGCCAATGAAGTTCGGCATAACCTCGCACGAATACCACTGAGATGGATGATTCGACAATGTTTCCTCGTCGATACAGGAATTATCTTCCATCGCGAACTGTTGAAGTATTTGAGGATGGATCCAGCATCCCTGCATCCTATCGTTCACCCTCGACCGGCCATGACTACCTGTGTGAAGCCGCGTTACGCTACCACTGAGGAAGAAGAAGACATCCTCGACGCACTGTGCCCCATGTACGACGAGTTGAAGATAGCTCCAGGCTGGTGGATCCTTGAACTCATTCCTACGAAATTGCGATATCAGAAAGGGGATAATACATGGGCAAAGGCGATCACGTAGGTGTCTCTTTGTCTTCATGGATCAAGTTAGAACTCATGTTGACATGTCTAGGATGAACAGAGGTCGATCTCGGCGTATACCTAGACAGTACCAAGAAGGCTTCAAGGTGCACAGAACGGTCAAGCTGAGGATGGAGGCGGAGGGATTAGAGGGAGGTAAATACGTCCCTAGGCCACGATGGTCTGTTGAGCCTACGTGGGTTGATTGATGGCTTACCTGAAGCCGGAATGCACTATATTGTATCTCTTCCTAAACGTTTAGCAGGGAATGAACTGTGAATCCGCACGCATGATTTTTCCGATACCGTCAACAAAGAATTCGCTGGGTGGCTTCGAATCTGTTAGATATTTCTGCGATGGTGATGCTTATTCTAAGAATATTCACCGGTTGTTGGTCTTCCGACTGGCCTAATCCTCGAAGTATGCGGCATTACTGACACCGATGATGGTCCAGAGATAAATTCGAAGAAGTTCCAGAACCGTGCGGGTTGACGGCATTTAACTTCAAGTGCTGGAATTGGCGTGCTCAGCAAACCAATGTACTTGTCAGTTCCTCACGCTTATTGAACGAACAGACAATTCTTTAATCTTGGCTGCTGTTTTAGTTCTACTGATATCAATAAAGGATCGTCGGCTACACCGATTAGCCGGTTTTGTCCACAATTCTTCTCTAGGCGCGCATTGCGAAAGATGGCTATCCAGGGTGAAAAGGCAGTTCAAACAGATATGATACTCCTACTGATCAACAAGAAGACTAACTCTCCAGTCCTCGTGGTCCTCATAAAAATTGGGCTCACAGTCATCACGGTTCTTGTGGTTCTGTCGGTATTGGGTTTCTTGGGAACTGGAGGTAAATGTCGTCTCTATTTTCAGAACGTCGTTGCTAACATTTCCCGGTAGTTGACTCCCAGAAATACGGTCTCCGTGTTCTGTCATGTGCCTCTTTAGAAGTACTTGTCATTCAGGATGACACTGCGTGCGGCACCGATTCGGTAAACTTCTTGTGAGAGAGTCTGAGCACGATAACGTGGAATTTTTCTTCCTGGTAGCACTTAAGATTGACGCTGCCTACTGCTCCTCATTCTCTCTGACTAAAAAGGTTAAAGAAACATGGAGAAGATAGGGCGGTAATGCGAAGGCTGTGATGATGCTCGAAAGGCAACCAAATTGAATGGTGCATCGTAGTATTGAGAGTGACGTGGTATCGCCAAATTCGTCGACGTTAGATACGTTCCTAATTGACCAGCCCCGACCTTGGGGTGGACCAAATAAGTTGCAATAAACTCTGAACGTGAAGTGACTGAATATGGCATGACGTCGATGAAACCGTGCTACTATTCTGAAGGGTGAAAAGAAACTGGTAAGAAGCCAGGCTTTTGAGTGTCCTTCCATTGATCAAGTATTGATATGGTCAACGAAAGATTACACTTGATGCCCGAGAATGGATATAGGAAATCAATGCTAAGTAGCACTTGCTCCATCAGGCTGGACAATGGACGGCATCATCTCATCTTGAAAAGGATTCTGCGAGATGGGCGGTATATTCATGTAGAGGACATCAACGATTCGACTTTTAAAAGACCGATAACAGAAACGGCTCTAGGAGTTCCCAGAAAAGAATGTCGTGTATTGCCACAGGCAGCTGGTATATGAAGGGCGAAAGGAAACGCTGGATGCGAGAACAGCAAAGTGCCGAAGGAAGAAAGGGACCCCCGGTGTGTATGATGACCATTTGTCTCTTCTCACACCAAATCGCTGGTCCCTCGACATGAAGGCGATCGTTATCTCCTTCGGATTACTAAAGATGTCTGCGATCTCCCAAGGCAGTAGTCCATGAAAGCATCAAAGAAATCTTACGGAAGATCCGAACAGGGAGCGGCACCGACTGACATCGGTCCTTTCGCTCCGCTTCGGCGCCGCTTAAAAATGCCTTGTGGGAGACATGTAAAGCTCTTTCACTAGGTTCAATTCATATCGATATTTAATGACATTCAAAACGTCCTTGTGTATTTTACGAGTGGCAAGGGTTTGAGTATTTCTCCTTATTTCCAAGCTGCCGCCAGTTTGTAGCTAAGACTGTTACCTGTTGCCTGTTGCTGAACAGTCGCTCTATTTGCTAGAGATCTTTGCCCTTGTGTTGAACCTCAACTGGAACGGGAACTCATAGAGAAATAGGTGCGTGTGAAGAAATAAATATCTGAACTAGTTACATGATGATTAGATCATATGCCCCTAGTACATCAATCGGCGACATTATCTCTCAGGCAGGATGTTGCCGAGCTGGAGATGAACAACCGTCGAACGTAAGTTGCGGATCACGCTGATGATTGGATGATTCTGTTCCCTTCGACTCCATACAGTTAGCTTAGTACGGCGCCTAAAGGTGGTGATAGAACTGAGACTTAGCCACTGCGGCGATTCTTTGCCTGCCATTTAGGTGAAGTGTGACGCTCCTCAACTTAGTTTCCAGCGGGGATACTTACGTGTCTTGCCTTCGTTCTACATTTTGGCGCGCAGGACTAGTGTTTTCATTCCACCATCGTCATGACTGCACCACAGATACCCAATAACACGGGGACCGAAAAGAATGAAGTAGCTAGTGATTCAGAGGTAACCACCATTTCAATGAGTCGGGCGCAGCTTGTGCTCGTCTTTGGGTATACCCATCGTCTACTTCGTCCTACAAGATTATATTAAAAATTTGAGCAGTGCATTTATGCTCGTATTCTTCCTCATTTCTCTTGATCAAACTATCATTTCAACTGCTCTTCCGACCATTGCCTCTCGTTTCCAAGCGGTATCCGATCTTTCTTGGATTGCAAGCGCTTATTTCTTACCTCAGGTAACTCGACGAACTTTGCAAGCTTCAAGACACAATTAACCATTCCTTATCTTAGGCCGGGCTGATGCTTTTCTTCGGACGTATCCTGAGCATCTCTTCCCCGAAGATAATTTGTCTTGTGGTCATAGCAATCTTCGAAATTGGGAGCCTCTTTTGCGCTGTGGCGCCTTCGGTTAATTTCTTGATATTTGGAAGAGCTTTTGCGGGTATTGGAGCTTCGGGCCTCGGGATTTCCTGCATGTGTATTGTTGCAAAAGTATCGTTTCTTTCCTTGCTCCTCATCTAACAGCCAGCTGAGATCATACAGATCACGACTGTTCGACAGAGACCCGTTTTTATGGGTCTCTTTGGTGCGGTGTATTCAGTTTCATCCATTGTTGGGCCACTTATTGGGGGAACACTTTCCGGTTCGTTCATTGTGAATTACGTCTCTCGATCTGGCTGATTATACGTTGAAGATCATGTATCGTGGCGGTAAGTGAATCTAGGGCTCCCACGTATGACTTGGATTTATGATCTGCGTGGAAATTCTTCTAGGTGGTGCTTCTGTAAGTTTCTTTCCTAGTGTGTTTATCATCATTAATCCCATTCTACAGACCTCAACCTTCCGGTAAGTATAGTATCCCTTGCGTAAATCAATTTCTAGGTAATGTTCAACTATTATAGATTGGGGGAGTAGCGTTCACGGCAGTCGCACTGTCGTTGCCTCAAATTACCATCAAAAATCGCGGTCAGTCTACTTGGGAGGCCTGGCGACGCCTTGATTGGATAGGGGTATTTCTAAGCATAACTGTGGTTACTTTATTTCTTCTCCCTGTTCAATGGGGTGGGAATGAAAAACCGCGGAGCGACCCAGTCGTTATTGTGCTTCTCATTTTGGTACGTGATATTTCAGTGCACAAACATTCTTCGCTCAGCCTTTGACACAGTCCGGTGTCACACTTGCGATATTCTTAGCATGGGAGTACAGAAAGGGTCTGGAGGGCCTTCTTCCATTGGATATGTTCATGCGGCGGAACATGCTCGGTGTATGCTTACATTCGGTCCGCAATAGTAATTACGTTTGACATCGATATGCAACTCACTGTGCATCCCCAGTTCTTCTGTGACATGTGTTTCATGATCGCCAGTGTATCGAATTCTTCGTTTTGCTTATATAACTCATGGAATTCCTTTGCGCCTAGTATTACTTGGTACAAGGAGTCATGACTGAGTGTTGCACTATAGTTCAACGTCCCTGTTCCAGCCGTTCTTATATCAATTACGAGGCCATTCTGCCACAAAATCGGGCATAGATATTATTTCCGGCATCTGTATTTATGTGAGTTTTGCTCGTTATTAAAATTCCGATTCTCCCCAGGACCGTGATCTAGAAATCAGGTTATGCATGGCCGTTTTTATTTTTTGGACCACTTGCTGGGGCAGTTGCATCAGGATTAATGTTCAGTCTCAATATGAACTCCTCATTCGCTCGCATAGCTGGGTACCAAATTTTGATGGGAGTCGGACTTGGGGTTGCTCTGCAAACTTCGGTGTGACAGTTTATTTTGTGTGTCGAGAATATTCGTGACGCTTTCGTCTTCAGCTGGTCGTCGCTCAAGCTGAATTTTCGAAAGATGAGACACGGCTATCTCAAGCAACTTCTATGGCTACATTTATGAAAGTCTTAGGATATGCCGTCGGCTTAGCGTGCGCACATCTAGCTCTCACATATGTACCAGGCTAACATGAAGTGTAGTTCCGGAGGCGGTATATTTGCTAGTCGCGTGAGAGATGAACTTAACGATACCCCTGGGTTGGATCCTGAATTTTTGCGTGAGGCATTGGCGAACATCAAGTTTATATTCACGTTAGCTCCAGAGTTGCAGGTGATTGTGTTGGGAGGATATGTTCGTGCGGTGGTATCTGTCTTCCTTCTCAGTGTTGCAACAGCGACCATAAGCTCGATTGGTTGTCTCTTGATTTCCTGGAAGAAGATAGATACATATGATGATTCGTAGAATTGATGTTATTGCCACATGATAGATACCCTTGCCACGCCCTATATAGTGGCTCCTAATTATACTATCTTATAGACGGATAAAGAGTCTGCCCAACTAGTAAGATGTTAATTGGCTGTGTTCAAAATGGGCACGATTTCATTTTCGTTGTTCACCCGTTTCGCTACGTGTGGAGTTGCGAGGTTGATATGAAGTGTAGCACTTATGTCCGGATTCGGAAGTAGTACGTGCATGTAAAATTATCCTTGCGTTATTGGATATATGGGTGTAATGAGTATTCCTCATTGGGTCAATATTGTGATCGGCTACACTGGTTAGCCGCATGCATTTTGCCTTCAGCGGGCTTTAGGAATGGTGCCTATCAAGGACGCATATGAAGGCGGTTCAAACTTGAATACATGACACGCAGAATGAACTTCTATTGATCAACAAGAAGACAGCCTATCCTGTGCTCACAGAGTCCCTTTATGAAAGAGTAACTTTAAGTAGGTTCATGAAGCAGGGGCCGGTAGTACCAAAGTCGTTCTAAATAGCTGATACGCAGTGAACAAACAAGCACCTAATCAGTAGAAAATTTTCCGAGAAACGACACGGAGACATAGTCTAGATCAACTAGAATCAAGCAGTGAACTGAATAAAAACGGACCAGAACGCGTCCAACAGACTAGTGTTCATGGCCATCACCGCCTGTTGCATACTTCTTGCCAACTTCTCGCCTACATTCTATCTTCTTGGTCTTCCATATCCTGGTCAAGGCGAGTCTTCTTCTATTACAAGCGCTTCCGAGCTGCTATTGATGCCTGTGGATCTCCAGAATTTCAAGGCCAGAATCAACTAGCAACGACCGCAGGGATCATGATTCGTACCCGCAGTTCTCAATTCAACGACAACGTGATTATCGATTCTCCATCTACTCCTATTCAGATACACATACTCTGAGGGTCTTCTTTTCATCATATCATCTGGATCGCTCCACCTGATTACTCCGGAGTCATTGCAACAGAAGACGCCCCTTGTTCTCAGTGGTCCTCTTGATGGCGATTCACCGCCTTTGTCCCTACAGAAGGGGAATGACCTAGTACCTACTAGGTTTCAAGGAGCCGTATAATTAATGACAACGAGTTTGCCAATCCCTTGAATACCTTGACACCTCCCGATGTCTACCATCTCCATTCCAGTTGACCGAATATTATTCGTAACATATACACCTGGTAGGTTCATTACTGACATTGCATCACATCGGTACTTATAGTCAGCCGTTCAGCTGCAGCGATGGTATTGATGTTGTGGGACCATTGTCTGGCGTTCGGTGAAGAGGTAGCAACTATATGGGGTCCTTTGGATGAGCGCATTCTTACGACAGTTGTCCACATCCTGAATCGCTACTTTACGGAAGCAATATTGATATACCGTGTTTATGGTTAGTAAACATTCTCCATATCCTGGGATTTTTACTCATCTGTAACTCTAGTTACGATTGAACTAGCAAAAGTCACCGATAGCAAGGTTAGTCTTCGATAACTTATCGTACCTTCATGACAACCTTACGTCTGCATCATATCCAGCATGAGTAAGTTTCCCCTGTCGTCCTTGTTGATAAAGACATTCATCGGATAAGCGCAGTTGCAAGGCAGTAGTTTGGCTCGCCAACATATCTGCTGTCATCATTGCCAGTATTTCGCAGTGTGGGTTGTACAGTGGTTTGTTTTCCTCTAGTCATTGCTGACTGTGCCACGGAAGTCTACATTATGATGCGCGTCTATCGCATTTGGGATCACAGACAGTGGGTTCGCAGAACATTACTCGTTGCATTCAGTATCTGCATAACTGCATTAACGGTTCTTTCGATTTTTTCGGTTTTAAGTTACCTGAAGAGCGGAGGCAAATGTGTGTTAGGATATCTTGACGATTCGACGCTAAATTTTCATTCGCAGCTGATTCCCAGAGCGGCTGTGCCATCGGAAGAGTACCAAGGACAGTAGTTTGCACAATAGGTGTCTTGGTGGGTCCATTTCCCTTGAAGAAGGATCTTTAAATTCTGATGTTTCCCAGTTGCTCTTTAATGTCTTCGTGATCTTTATGACCGTCTACAATGCCCTGGAAAAGCCGCGTCGTTCCGAAAATGAACTTTTAGATTCACTCAGGTGTGACGGCGCCCGGATCTACTTGGTAAGCTACCCTATCATATCACCTCACCTCAGTTTACCTTCTGATCGTCGTATCAGGGAATTTCTAGTACGCATCGACTACACTGCTTTTCGGTATCAATCTGACGACCACCTGTAGTGTTGTGGTTGATACTTCTGGTGTGTTCTGTCAAGATGGAGGTAAGTATCGGAACATTGAATATATCCTATCTCTCATCCTACCATACTCCTTTAGGCAACTTCATTTCTTTCTGTATTAACGTGTGCACTTCTATTATCCTACAAACGTCGCACGCTCACACCCCTATTTCAGCCTTGTATGCTCCCTGAACGCAAATCTTGCCGCGCGAGTGCATCTTCGTATAGAAGGTCTCCGACCTCTTTTTCCCAAACGCCCTGTCACGATCTACCGAGGTTCCATAGAAAACTGACATTCGTGGATCATAAAGACGATCTTATTTATGAGACGAACGAGAACTAGTATCATCGCCACATGATGTTTTGTATACAGGTATTAATTCAAGTGCATCTAGGCTGTTAGCGACGAGTGTATCACTATGACGAGTCTGTCTAATTATGATATATTATTTTGGCAACAGATAGTACAGCGCAACGGCGAGAGAAGAAGGGAGTCGTAGTGTCAAAACCTACTGGCGCGCAAGTTCTAATATGAGCTGGCGACGAACAAGGCTATTATTCTATGAAGCGCCGAGGGCGGAACATACTGTTCGAGAAGTGGAAGTTTACTAAAGGGACACTTCTCGTAGTTTCAAAGACCATAAATTCAGGGCAGACTACTGTGGATGTGTTTGATCATACGACGCGGTGTCTTTGAAGTTAAATTCATCCCCCTGTGGAATGGAGTTTATGATCACACTTAATACGGTTCCTTACGATGCGGTGTGTAAGAGGGAGCGTTGGTAACCCATATAGCTCCAATCTTAGGCTGAGTGCCTCAACGACCGAGGATCCACCCGGGCGTTGATAACTTGAATAGCGCCCGTTAGCTAGCCATTCCACCGGGACAGTCATGCTGCACGTAATACAACGGATTGAATAAGAAGAACGATAAAACTCTTAGACGTTCGGCGATTCTATTGCATAGCATAAGCCGTTGCAACATTCTTTTGTATTTATTCTGATCATCTGCCGGCTCATTCAACGTCTTCTATCATAAGTTTGTATATAAGGGGACAGTTCGGCCCCACATATGCAGTATACGCTGTGATGCTGCACTACACTCTTTTGATAAACGTCTCTATCACCTTCTTTTTCCTTCTCTGCGTCGACATTGTATGTCGACTTCAAGCCCCCAAAGATATCCCTGTCGTTCGTAACTGGCTACCCATCGTAAACTGGTTTTCCGGGTTCGCATTCTTTTCCAGGCGACCTTCTTGGCTTCAGGAATGCAGGTAAAACAAATGTGATTTCATTGAGGCCAGGGATAACAGATGCCTCCTTGTCTGTAACAGGAAGCGGTATGGCACCTTTTACAGGTTTAGCGTGGGCACGCAGAACATAGTCGTCATGTCCGAAAGGACTTTGTTGAAAACAATGTTCGCGAACCACAGTAAATCCCTGGGTGCCAAGAAGGTCCATGCCCGGATTTTCGTTGCTTTGGGCATCCGCTGTGCTCTTGATGAGCTTGATGACCCGGTACATGGGCATTTTCTTCCATCACTGGACTACCTCTTTTCGAAAAGGATTATTGCGAAAGACATGAGGAATCCATTTCACACTGGACTACACCTTCGTTTCCGGAACCTTGCAAACACAATACACTCTTTTACTCTTTCAGAACTCATCGGTCACACGGTATATGAGCCACTCACCATTGCTTTTTTCGGGCCTACCTTTCCCCTTGGTACCTACACCGAATATCATATTCTCGACACCGCATTATTAACCCTCATGAGCCCTTTATCCTTTACTGCAAGGTCAGGGATCCGCGCACGGGATAGACTTCTGGAGATCTTCGTGTCATATATTCAAGAGAGAGCTAAAGGTGGCGACAAAGATCTCGAAGGAGAAGCACTATCACATACACTGAATTCGGTCCGGAGCGGCTCCCTATCCATCAGAGATCAAGCCGCATGTCTGCTGGGACTGCATTGGTCCCTTCATACTAACCTACATCGTTCTATGTTTTGGATGGTCGCGTTCATTTTGGAAGATAGCACTGCATTAGAGAGCCTGTGCTCCGAAATCCGTGAGACGATCACGATGAGATACGGCGGAAATCTGGATGGATTGATGGAAGAGACATCTCTACTTCCGGAATTTCGGCTCGTCGACTCGGCCATCAAAGAATGTCTTCGAATGGCAGGACTGTCTAGCTCGCTGAGAGAGGTCGAGTTTGATACAAACATCACTTCGAGGGATTCGTCCTTTGTGGTACGGCGAGGTGATTTTGTGTTTGGTGACACGAGGGCGATTCATATCGACAACTCCATATATCCGGACGCAGCGACCTACAAAGTTGATCGGTTCCTAATGGGAAAGAAGGCGCCGAACACTCTCACCTGGGGAAGTGGGGAGCACATTGTAAGGCCATTCTCCACCAACGAAACTCTGGCTGATTCATTGCAGTGCAAGGGCAGATTCCTGGCCCAATATACCATGAAGCTTTGGCTAATCATGCTCCTCGAGATGTACGATATCTCCTCTCCCGACTCTAGCGTCCCGAAAATGGATCCAAAAAGCTGGAGTGCCATCGCTGATCCTGTTGGTGATATGACGGTCTGCCTCCGCCGACGGGAAAACAAGTCTTGAACAATGCATGAGTCAATACTGGTTGTCGTAAAGCCGTTAGGCTATTGGTTCAAAAATGGACTTCTATGCTTTATTATACTACATGCGTGTGAGGGCAAAGTCAGTCCTTCGGTAGGGTCGCGGCTTACCTCTCAAAGCGTCTTGGACCAATCCTGAACTCAGAGTTGTTACTCTGAGTGGAGAAAAGGAAAGCCAAGAGTGTCGAGCGAGCATCTGCGGCTTTCAACGTACTTTAACCTGGGTAAAGAGGTTGTTAACATTGAGGCAGGAGCGATCCGGCTAATTCGGACGTAAAATCCGAATCGTAATCGAAGCAACACAGCCACCACTTCATTTTGCTCCCGACATCATCGCGTTCTCATTGCACGCAGCACCACTCCGTATCTTGTGAACCCACCAAACAAAGGGTGACACTTTTTCTCAATCCTGAAACTAAAGGCGATTTTCCAACTTAGACAAGATATCACGGAGTTATGAAGTAGGCGTTGTTTTAACCTTACTATATTTCTTGAACGCTCAACACCTGCTTGTCAAGCACGACAAATGAAACTGTCTACTCCCTAGAAGCCATACCTTTGAATGGTAGCAGTGACATCCCATCGGAGTGCCAGCTGGGAACTAGGGGAAGGCCTTACAAAGACGACGTAAAGACCGTCAGAGCAAGTAATGAAGCTCTTGAAAACGAATTACCCAACGTCGAAGATTGCATTCAAAAGCTAGATATACTCCTTCAGCTTCTGAATCGTCGGTGTCACACAGTCCGCGCAGCCCTCGAGTTCCAAAAGCCTCTTCTCGTCCCTTTGCCAAGAAACAACGGACATATGTTGTCTCGAACCCCTTACGAATCAGCTCCGATTTCCGTCCTTCCCTTTGAAATCGTAAGTGCTATATCCATGCTTGCCGTCACTATGGTTGGAATAGAGGTCCATAGTCTTTACATCAAACATGGCGCGCCGTGGATATTCAGTCGAGTCTGTAGCGCATGGAGAGCTATTTCTTTATCAAAACCGTCACTTTGGTCTCGAGTCATTCTCACCAATGAATACAGCACCTTCACCGAAGAGGACAAGGACATCCTGCTAGACAGGAATATCTCCGTCGATCGAACCCCACCCACTGCACGTCATAGTCGATGCTTTCCCTGTCGATCGGAATATGTTGTACGAAGCTTTAGAGTGCCTCAGGAACCGCATCGTCCGTTGGGAGACTGTAGATATGACGGTCGATTTGAGGGGGTATACGTCTTCTCAGAGATCTTCTCGAAAAATGCTTTTCTATCGTGAAGACCTTCAGGCTTACTATCGAAGGTCTAGATTCCTATCGCGTAGAAAGAGGTGACAATCCGCTTCGCCACCTCATCGAGTTCCCTAACAAATTTCCCGAGAGTAACTCAATACTGCAGAATTTTCCTCACCCAGAGGATGTCTTGTTGCAGGGCGTCGGATTTAGCGAGGTATCCTTACCATTGACCCAGTTGACGACCTTCCGAGGCGACATGTACGACCATGCAGAACTCGGTCAACTTCTTTCGGGGGCTCCCGAGCTCATCCAGTTAACGCTTTGGATTAAATTCGGTCATAATAATAATTTCAGAGCCACCCGGGTCTTCGTTATCTGTCGGTATACATCGATGTGGATGCCTTCAAGTACATGCACCTTCCGCATCAACAACACTTGCTGGTGGAGCGTTTTATAGCAATCAAGGGGATCTCCGCATCGAGGAATTCATCTCAAGTTCCCGAGTGAACTTCAGACACTCTACCTGAATGTCTCTCCACTTCCCTTCGCGTGTCTGTCATCCATACTCAAGGGTTGCAGCCCGACACTAAAATTGTTGTCGATACACGTTGACGACATAATGTATAATGTCCTCACGTACGACTCTGTATACTGTTTCGCGCCTTATTCAGAGGAACTCTTAATTCAGGATGATACGTACGGAAACGATCCGGTGAGTCCTCCTGTGAAAGCATTCGAGCATGATACTTTTGAATATGGTGTCGTCCCGGCGGCAGTATTATGCTATGTATGGACGGTGTCGCTCAAAAGGTGACACAGAACGAATGTGTGTATCGGTACTACTGAGGTAGAGGCGCGATGACGAATACAAAAAAGGTATTCCCTATCATACAGGACGTAAGACGGGTAAGGAAGGTAGAGCAAATATGGAGAGGCCAAAGACAAGGGGAAGGGTGTTGTCCAAGCAACGCAGCTGTAATGGCATGTCGACTACGTTGATGTCGCATCTGCAAATCAGTGCTGCAGACTCAAACTCTAGCGTGCAGAAGATGTATCTCCTGGTGCGGCTCTTTGTGTTGGGTCAAATGGCCAGAGATGCGTCGAGCGACGCTTATATCAAACAGAGTGCGTCCACGATCATGTAAGAAGCTTCTTACGCAGCTGTCAGCCTAATTGATGAAAGACGGGAAGAGAAGCAGCTCACAATAAATGCCGGTTCACGATGTATACAAAGAGCAGAGCGTTGTTAAACGTGGTCGAAATCGCATCATTTTACACAGGTGCGTACAGGGTAGCGGGGCGTTTTCTGGTCTGCGGAAGATATGCATCTTGTCACGTCAGCCTAGTCGCTCTTATGCAAAAATAGAAAAAGATTTACCTTCGAAATAGAGAAGGAAGATACAAGTTCAAGAAATAGTCGGTGCAAGATTTACAGGCGGAAGCGTCAAGCGTCTCGTCACCGCTGACGAACCGTGCGCTATTCGACGCGCACAACAGAGTTCATAGACATTAAATTTCCCCTGGAGAGCCAGACGGAAGCCAAGAAAAGGTAGAATGGCAGGTAATAAAACCGGAGAAGGGTCAAGAAAAATCGTGATGACCGTAGAAAAGGTAGTCCATCAACCACAAGTCCTAAATTCCGGTCATTAACGGACAGATGATAACAAAATAGCTCAAACCTCTATGTCGAGCTCTTCCTCTGAGCTCTGGCAATTTCGGACAAAAGTCTAGCACGCTCTTTCAGTAGCGACACGGTACGCAGATGCTCGTTACCGTAATCAGAGTCGTAGAGTGCCTACGAAAGGGTGTCAGGAACATATAACGCAATGATAACAGGAAAATCTCACGCTCTGGTCACTGCTTGAGTGCGATTGCCTACTCCAGTGCGTCCCACTAGAGTTGAATGATTCGACTTCCCAGTCGTCGTCCACAAGTCCAAGCGTACCGGTATGTCCCACCGGAACCCTCATCGATGTCCCCCAGGCTTTCTCCTCGTTAAATAGAGGTAATGAAAGCGCCAAAGGTGATGGAACTTCGTGAATACATCTCGGAGGCGTACGCGGTGAGAATTCCGGTGTGGCAGTCATGTTACTGATACTCGTATTGGACTCTGCGACAGACGCGCCAGTCTGGAAAAGAGAGCTTATACACGTTGTCGCCGTCATTTCCGACGGGCTATGCACGTCTCTCTCTGCTCGTACGAGTCCCCCCTGCCGTCCAACCCAGCAAAGCGCCTCCGCGACGAGTGTGACCTCAGCATACTCTCCAGCCGCCAGCTTCCTCGGGTCGACACCACTCAAGCCTAAGTCATCGTTCTTGAGAATATCAGTCTCCAGGACACCTAGAAAGATCTTCATGCATTGCACTCTGGCATTGAGAGCTTCAGTAGGCCGAGTAAGGCATTTCGACACAGCTGCATGGCGTAATCTAGGAGAAAGTGGGAGCCGCGAAGATAAAAAGCATTCCAGGATTGCAAGGAGAAGTGAAGGAGTAAGATCTGTAGGGGACTGGATGGGTATTGGAATTCGAAGAGCGGTGAGTAGTTCGTTCAGTTCGCTCACCAGGTCCATGTTGTTCAAACTCCGAATGATATCTCCGCTATCCCAATCAAGACACCACCTTTCCATTTGAAATTGAACGTAAACACTGAAGTCTTCGACATCAAATAGGAGGAAAACATGAGAAATTTGACAGCAGATGGGATAATAACCTTTAGCAATTCTGTATCATTATTTTCGAAGTCGCCAAATTTTTGAGGATTGCCTATATGTATTCGTTGAAAAGAACCAATGAAAGTATTACATTATTCCCAAAAAATTAAATAGAAACAAAAGAATTATACAATTGTATCGTTCCTCTTCGCACCATCGTCCCAAACCTCGGAGTCTTCCTCTCTCCTCTTCAGCGAACTCTCGTCCTCCACATCCTGCCCCTTATTCATATCCTCTATAACGAACCTCGGCGTCACAATCCCCTGCGGACGAAGATCCCCTAGCTCGTGCTGTTCAACATGCACGAAGACCTCAGGACGCGTAATAGTTCCAGTCCCTTTCCTCCCTCTGGACCCGGACCCAATGACGCCCGATGTGCTAACCAGCCCGCTCTGTGAATGAGAGTCCTGATTCGAGTTGGAGTATGACCATCCAGATCGAGAGTTGAGCGAGCTCATGAGTGTGTTGGTGTACAGTTTCGCAAGAGTCAAGTTGAACAATAAATGCCTGGGCGAACGTCGTAAAAAGGAAATCATAATAAGAATGGTGCACTCACAAGCCCGATGGATCGACCAAGTAGACAATCAGATCGATGATAGCCATGATACTTGTGACCAACCCAGTTTGGACCGTCGCTCTGATAATCCTATCGACTAATTCATCCGAGCCTTGGAAACCCGTCTTGTGCTTCCTCAGATACCACACCAAGATGGCAGTGATGGTGAAATCTCCCACGCATGCAGAGACGAGCCACACGATCACAATCGATTGGAATTCTTGGAACTTCGTGAAAGTTCCGGTGGACAAGCTTGCAGAGGCCGTCGCGATGGATCCACCGACACCTGCCAGGGCCAAAGTAGCAACGAGCGCGCCAAGATACCAGTTCGATGTAAGAACTTTAACGCGCCATGCGAAGAATAGCTGTACGGCGCCACAGATGATGCCGGTCAAGGCAGGGTCGGTGACGAATACTGTAGATAGCTGAGTCCGTTTGATATTTTATTTGTCACAGAGAACTCACGCAAAGTTGCATTTGATAGGTAAGCAACGTCGCCTAGCGAGACCGTCTGTGAGCGACGGTTTACGCAGAGAAAATGTGTATGGGTACGTACCAAAATGTTTTATCAGCGAAATATATACGTACGCCATGACAAGGATGGTGTTTACTAGATTGGCTACGAATAAGAAGACAACCTGGACGTGACCAGTCAGTAAATTATTGGCTCTGGGCAGTGAACAACGTACGAAGGCTTTCATCCACAACCTGTCCCTTCTAATAAAATGATAACTCCTCAGTGATACTTATATGCGAAAGAGTAAGAAACGCACTTTTGATACGTCGTCATGTAGATGTAGACCTGCGCTATGACTACCCCAAAAAGCAAAACATTGAGCATAAGACCGATGAGCATTGGCCCATGGCTGAAGTATATTCGTCAAACTGTCCGGAGGAGGAAAAAAAGGAGTGCTCACGCGACTTCGGCAGCGCCAGTCATCTCTGTACGAAGTGGGGGAATGAATGTGCACAAAAGAGAGTTGGACCAAAGCAGGAGAAACCAAGGCACTCTTACGCTAACTAGAGTATAAGTAATTCGTTGCATAGGGGGCCCTGAAATACGGAACAATGTCGGTCCATGATCAACCAACCAGATCGACCTCCTGTGGATATTGGCCGAGAGCCATATGCAAGAGTGTAGTTGTTCTTTGCCAGTGCCAGCCCAAGGATATCCAAATTGCGAAGCAGCGACGGTAATCTTTCACACAGAACTCAAGTGGGGACACGATTTTCAAGATAGTCCGGCCCACACTTGCCAAGCAGCCTCCTGACCAGATTCTGTCGGCGAACATAGGAGATCCCAGGACGCCACAAAGAGGAAACGTGCAGAAAAAATAAACGCCACTTGTATTAATTCGAGTCGGTGGTGGTGGGAGGCAAGGCGGAATCAGATTCGGAAGTCGGCCCTATATGGAGAAGCCGAGGCAATTTTCAATTTGCCGCTCTGTGTGGCTGTGTTCTGTGCTCTATCTTCATTCTCGACGCCTCTCTGACCTGACGTCAAACTTTCTAGCCTTTGCATGACACGAGGCATAATAATCTAGTGCTCTCAAAGCGACTGCCCTTTCCCTTATCATTTAATTGTAGCTGCGGAAACGTGAATCTTTTCGCCCCGGTTTCGAGCAATTAAATTACTGAGACTCATGAGTGGCGTGAACGCTGAATGTTGAACGACAGGCCCGGTGTTTATCTCTTATCTCAACCTCTTGAAACGTTTAACCGAAAGTTGCCCTGCCGG
The DNA here is from genome assembly GCA_030435655.1 of Armillaria novae-zelandiae. NCBI lineage: Eukaryota > Fungi > Basidiomycota > Agaricomycetes > Agaricales > Physalacriaceae > Armillaria > Armillaria novae-zelandiae. The sequence continues at coordinate 2,786,100 of JAUEPR010000003.1, read as the reverse complement.
CTATCACTTGTCCCTTGAGCTCCTTTGTCTGTGTAAAGGGACAATTGATTTGCATCGTTGTCGATCATAGCTGATCTACTCTGTTATACAGTGGTGGTGATCAAGCAGAGATAAACGGCTCAAAGTATAAGCTGTTATCACCGAGGCTGAATACACAGGCATCCGCAGCTTACGGTGAGAGTCGACTCAGAGCTGACGTCGGGAGGTCCAAGTCACATTGAATGTGCGGCGTGCGCCCCTCTCTGCGATCTTGCAACTGATCATATTTCAATTACAAAGGTACGTGAGGGAGGTTCAGGGCAGTCCGATGGTGGTCATTGGCCGCTGGTAACGGAGCAGTGCGAATGAGTAACTCTTGGCCGTGTAGGGATGAGGGATACAACGACGACTTGCCACGGTATCTGGCACTTTATTTCCGTAAGTGTGTATTGAGCCAGTTAACAAACCCACTAATCAAACAAATTGCGACTTCCCCGGCATTCGTTCAGGTATCACCTGATTAGGTTCTGTATAATATCTGTCTGCTAACTAGTAGAATCTGAAATAACTTTGCAATACGTTGACCCTGTCTCTGACCTGTTTAACGCAGCGCTGATTACTCTTTTTAGAATATCAAGACGAGAGGGTAACAATCCGTAGGCGTACAATATTCCATGAAGCGCTTTGCTGACGGTGCGTATTGGATACTTAAAACTGTCCTCCCTTTTCAGCGACCCTGCAACCAACATTAGAGTTTTAAACTAGTTTAGAGTTACGTTCGTAGCCCAGCCCAGGCAAGTGAATTCGAATTCGAATGTCAGTCTCACTGAAACGCCGCCACTTGCCGCCGCCCGTCAAGAAAATAGCTTTGCGTCGTCAAAGCTACCATTCGTCTACTAAAGTCGAGCCGGTGACGAACGCCGTGTTTGGGTACAGTGACAGGTATGATGGATCTTGTGCTCGAGGACAGTTTGTCAATTATTTCCGTGTTTGTAAAGGATCTGCCACACAATGGGTCTTCAACCCAGAAATGAGTACGAGTCGGGCGTTTATTGTTTGAAGACAACTAGGTTAAAGACACGAAAGCATGGTAGAAACTAAAAGTTAGGATGAGAAAACGGCGGAACAGCGCATACGTGACTGCCGTAGGCAAAGGAAATCTGTATCCCTTACAATGCTGGTCTGTTGGTGCGTCAATCAGCGTCATGATGTAAAGGTGAATCTTTTTCCTAAAATAGTCTCATACACAATCCGGCTCTGACACTGGTCAAAGGTTACCGCGTTGAAGTACAATCAAGTATCGTCCCGTTCATACACATTATACTGATGCATGTATGCAGGACGGCCGTATCTTAAGAACAACGGTTTCAGTGTGAGATGACAGACGGTCACAAAAGCGTACCAAGGCTGAGAGATCTCTGTTAAGCCTCAGGCCTCATGATCGAATGCTTCAGCCAACCACTCTATAATCACAGGCGTCACCCCCCCTGACGGCTCTCTCCCTACTATAAAATCAACCAATATACCATCATGTGCACCCCCAGGTTGAACAGCTACCCTAACATGCCGATGGTAGTCTTTCAAGTGCTCCTCATAAAAGAATCGATGTGCACCCGCCATACACTCCACCTCGCCTGAAAGAATAAGGATCCTCCCAACAGCCGTCTCTACCTCCTTGAACCACCCTTTGGGAGCTCCCGCAGGTTCGACACAAGCCATATCCTCTAGATTACGCGGGACATCCTTGAGGATCAGTTGACCCCATTCACGGAGCGTACGGACGCTGATATCGTCCTTGGGATCATTCGCTCGTGCCTGATCGGCGCAGACATCGCCGCTGGGGGAGACCCACGGCGACATAAGACATACACCCCGAAAGCGAAGGGTTGGCGACAATGGATTGATAGAGGATAAAGGGTGGAGCATGTGTGAGAGAATCTGCAGGACGAGATTCCCACCTGCAGATTCCCCTGTGAGGATGATGTTCTCGGATTTGATACCGCGCTCGAGAAGATGATGGATCGCACATATGGCTTCGCGCAATGGAGTAGGGTATTTGACGTCTGGAATAAGGTCTTCAAAAGACAATCAGATGGTAGTTAAGAGAAGGAAAGTGCTCGCTTACTATAGGTCAAAAGAGCGATATTTGCATGGACACCTTTTGCCTCCAGTTGCTGCTGCACATATAGACAAAAGTCGAACGTCCCAGCAGAACTGGGCAAGCCGTATCCACCACCTATAAGCAAAGAAAACGTGATGAGTATACGCTTCTCGCAAATCACACGGATAACCCACCATGGCAGTAAAAGATAACGTTGCCCGTTTGGTGTTTTCCTATCCACATCAGATTGGCACCTTTTTCGGGTAGTTCTTCGACTTCGATCGGGAGCCCTCGCTCTTTTGCCCAATTGAGGTACTGGTCCAAATTTCTCGGGGACAAGTACTGGAGCTGACGTAAACTCAAGTAGTCCATGAGAAATCGACAGGCTGAAAGCACCAGGAGGACCTTAAGAGACTTGCTTCGCCGAAAAGAAAGCAATAATGTGAAAGCTTTCCCGCAGAGATAGAACACTTGATAGGATACGTGAGAAGGTTTACGTTGATGAACAGATGCAACCATACCCAAGAAAGCCAGAACGGCGCACAGTCTCAACTTTTCTACCCATGTGAGGCGTCCATACAGACTACTATTGACGGTCATGATGGAGTGCAGATAAAGTACAGCTCTTGACAATCAAAGCCGACAGACTTGATTCTCGCCAACGTGTATCTTTACATAAATTTGAGTCCAGAATCAGAATCAGAATACTCGAAGGCGGTCTCCGAAGTTTTTCCCACGACAAAATAGGTTCGGCGAAAAAAATCAAATGAACACAGATGTTTATTGGTTAAACGTTAAGGACAGACTCAATGTTCATCGTTGAGGATGCTAAGTGATTGTCCGACTCCCTGCAACACATACGAGTTATATCAGCTCAATATCCTGCGTACATAAATAATAGTAGGTACCTCGTCACTAGGTCAAGGAGACGTCTTCCAAAATTGGATGCGGTCATTGACATCGTTGACTCGGCCGACTTGCGAACGACCTGCGCATAATAATCCAGCACCAATTCCGAGAGGAAGTTGTATGCATGAGATAACCGAAAGCAATCTCCGCGTTTACTCCAGACTGATATCGAGTAGGTCTTTCTCCAGGAATAGGTATATGAATGGGACGAATGCCGAAAATCCCTTGTCAACCGTATATGGCGGTAGATTGACTGGTCCGTCAAGCATCTCCTCGGTATGGACGCAGTCTCCTAATGAAGATCCTGCAACACAGCCATTATTCCTGCATAATAACCCGAGTTAGAGAGCTGATCATGCTGTCCATTGAGAAAGGCAGCTGCGTCGAGTCCTTCGGCGTTTTCTGAATACGTATCAGCGAAATGAAGAAATCCTGATGAGTACCTGTTGATAGAAAGGCGATGGTGCTCCTCGGTGCTCCCTGCACTTCCGGGGGCGATATTGGGAAACAAATTGAGAAGGAAAAGGCATAGCAACTACCCTGGCCATTGGCAGAGGTGTAAGCTCTTTTTAGATCTATCCAAATGGTTTAGAGGCGTGCATATATACACAGGTTATCGACGCACTGTGCGAGTAGATAGACATTCTGAAATTGGAAACGGTCCGTTCTTTGTGTCGAGGCCAACGATGAAAGGCCACACCGTATTCTTCATGGAAAGGTCCACGGCAGCAAAGACTCTTCGTATAGGGTCCGACATGTTGGTACATTGGTGAATGGACCTAGACGCCATGGAGATGGCGCATTCGACGCCACTATATAGTATTCGTAGATTCATGCTGGGGCTGGCGTTACAGTTCAAGTCGAAAGAAAGAGTTTTGGATGGATAATTAAGAACAATTACATAATATATTAACTAAATAAATGAATATCGATGGCTTTTTAACTTTTTTGGGGGAAGACCAGTCCCGCGTGATCCATGCCGCTCTCTCTCCGTACCCCGAGTGTTGGCACCGAGCCAAGATGCAAGACTTGAATACAATGAATAAGATATGCCGTTGATCTTACTGCATTCTGCCGCCCTGAAGTAAGTGCACGATTTTAAAGATAGCTTGCTACTAGCTATCGGCAGAATTAAAGAAGCTATCGGGAGATTGAAGTGCGACATTGCAGGATCCAGTCGTGCTTTCGTTGGCTGCCACAACTGTTGTCATTGTTGAGAATTGGGGTTGATCTCACCTGCAGGATAATTGTCTGACTTCTCGCCCGGGTCAGCAAGGGTCCAGGAGTGTGGGATATCATTCTCGTTCCGGTAATGCTTTTCGTGTTCGGAAAGCGCGTAATGTTTCCTCAAAACGTTTAGTTGAAATCTTAAAGCTCAAGTTATACCTGTCTGACTTGTCATCTAGGTCATCGAGGGTGTACCAGAATCCTTCCCGGTGCCCCATCTGATCTGAGAAGGATCTCAATAGCGCGAATACGGCAGCTATTATGACACTTTGTATGGTGCCATACGGATCAAGTTCTTTCCAGTAGAACCGTCTTTTCAGTAGCAAGTACCTTAGCCATGAGGTTGATAGGTACCCTGGTAGGATGCCTTAATCCCTTGCTTAGCGGAACTGATGATAGCTCCCCGCGCTACCTTCTGCGTCTACACCCTTCTCCGTTTCCCCCTCTCTCATCCATATTCTTTGCTTCACATCCCCGTCGTTGTTATCCAAATGGTTCTGTCTCCCAGATTCCATCATCTAACCGCTTCTGCCTCTTGATGTTCAAGTTGCTGACCAAGCTGGAGCCAAAGTGAGGTACGGCCTTTTCGCCCCATTAAGCGAAGAACTTCGGGTACGGCGGTCTGTCGTTGCTCCCTACCGACTTCACAGATTCTGCTCACTCGGACGCACACATGCTGTTAAACGTCGAGTAGTGGCCAGCGTCGACTCGCTGTTCATCCGCCACCATTTCTCTATTCCCCTTCACCCTCTTCCCATCTAGACGTTACCTTGATGATCTCTGGCTCCAGATTATTGCGTTCATTAATATCCCCACCGCGTCGTTCCTTACCCGACCCACCCAATTCCGGTCGCGAAGTTCGACGAAAAGCCCTCCTCATCGGTATCAGCTACGTCCAAGAAGAATATCATTCGAATCCTCGACATCAGCTTGGAAAAGGTCCTGAGAAGGACGTCGACGGAATACGTGCTCTCCTTGAAGGTACACACCTCCGATGATTTCCCTCCCACATGTCGTCTAAACCTTTATTAGACGAATTCAAGTTCAAGAAGGAAGATATTACCGTCCTCACCGACTTCGCCAACGCTCCCCGCGAGAAATGGCCAACGAAGATGAATATTGTACGCCTAGTCCTCTCTCTTAAGGTTGTTGATGCATTACATCTGCTGTAGGAAAGGGCAATTCATTCGTTTGTCGACGGGGCCAAGGCTGGGGACATACATTTTATTTTTTGTAATTACTTTCCTATAACGTCGGAACAAGTACTGACGCGGTCGATGTCTAGACGCTGGACATGGATACCAAATACGCAATGATAACAGTCATGAAGATGACCAGCAAGACGAGCGTAGGTGTACAGCCCTATGCAAGGCCAATTTGACTGAACTCATTTTCCAGACATTGTTCCCTGCGACGCTCTTGGTCCTGATTTCATTGAGAAAAAGATGATTATCGACGATCTACTTAAGAACATATTGGTGATGCCTCTAGCAGCTGCGGACGCGAATTTGACGGTAAATCGTCTTCCCACCGCCTCGATATCGGCCGGATCTAATCCATCTGAAGGCGGTTTTTGATTGCTGTCACAGTGGCACAGTCCTCGGTACGATATATTTCGAGTACGCCCTTGTTTAATCTCGACTGACAAGAGATGCTTGCAGATCTTTCGCATTACCGTTGCAACGACTGCACATCGTGGAAAAGGACCGGTAATGTTTTTCTTTCTGTCTATTTTCAGCAGCCTGTTAAAGAGTGGACCACAGCCTGCCGCATATACAGACACAGTTCGTGAGAAGTTGGGAAATGGAATGCTCAGCTGACGTGCCTTTCTAGTCTTCTCCAAACCATCTGTAGACTTAACTATGATGGTTCCCTTCACCATGAATATGTTTGGGTCTGCAGCTCCGGTGTACTTGGACCCGTACATAAAGGACTGCAAAGGGCTCTGTTTGCTCCCCAAGCGCAGCGGTCCAGGATGTGTGGTGCGTCATCCGTATCTTGTTGCGGCGTTGATCCGGTGAACAACTGCGTCTTTTTAGGTGTGCATATCTGCTTGTAGGGATGAGGAACTGGCCTTTAGCAGCGATAAAAGAGGAGGGTCGCTGACTAGAGTAAGATCTTTCAGACTCTGTGATCGTATTCACGAACACTGAACACCTTTCTTTCAAGGCTTTGATTCGAGCACTAAGTGAGATTTATCCCTTATAATTGATCGTCTTTGTTGATCCGTTCCAGAGGAAAATACCAAGCTCACACTCAAGGAACTGAACGTCTCCATAAAGTACGACTTCCCTTCTGCCTTGACTGGTGCCTATGTTAAAGCCTTTCATAGCGCCGAAGTCAAGACACGCTCCAAGGCGGTAGAAAAGAAGAGGAAGCAGAAGCAGAAGATGGACACTGCGGAGGGCCTTCGGAAGATCACCCAATGTCCTCAGGTAAGTCAGTTATTGACCCTCTGCTATTGTTTTTGACTCGTCCATAGATATCCAGCCTTTGGCCTCTGGTAAGTCGAGCTTCGTATCCGACTTCCATGACCTTGCTGAGGAGTCGTCACGTTCAAGGATATGAATCAGCCCTTGATGCTTTGAACACTGTTCATTTTACGACATCTATACCCAATTCTCGGTCCCGTTCCTGTTTTATCGGTTTGTTGTTCTTAGATTGCTTTTCTTATCACCGCTTGTTCTAATTTAGTTGATGCACGTTTTATACGTATACTAAATTTCGAGTTTCTGCTTTCGACCAATTTGCTTTCTATCTCCCACTTTTAGCTTCGTCCTGTTGCTCATCGACTTTGTCCCGCACTGTTTGATACCCGTCCAAGCCTCTCAGAATACCTATATACCAACCTCTGTGTATCTCTAGTCTTTTTCTTCCTCAATCCTACCTATTCATGTTGTCCTCCGCAATTTCATTTCAATGCGCTTCTCAACTCTATTGGAGCCATATCTCCTGGAAGTTGATTGGATCATCTGCGCTGACCTCGGATTTTATGGTGAAGCTCGAGCCTTCTTTCATCATCAACAGAATATCCCTGACCATTGTCAAGCTCCAGTATAGGTCTTCATGAGTCGCGACTTAGGTATACTAGTGCCTCTCCTCGCAAACTTTAAGAGGAAGTCCGAGTTTCCTTGTATCTGCAGGTGCTGCCACTGTTCTCATGATCACAATTAAAACAGCCAACCACAGTAAGTAAAGGTTCGAGTCGGAAACATGATGTTCGGAGAGAGAACAGATGAACGTCGCGATGGCGTTCTTTTCTTCGGTTTCCCAGGTATTGAATAAATAGATAAATGCCAATGAATTGACTCGGATATTGTACTTATTCCAGTTCGAAAGGGCGCAAATATCAAGCATGCAGCTTTTGCTCGATGCTCTCCATCACTTGAGCGGCTTTACTAGCCTGTTCCTTGGTCTCTGGTAAGAGCTTCTCGCAGTGTTGCAGCTCTGCAAACCTGTTCTTCCAGAAGCACCACCTTTCCTCGCAGAAGCCTCTCTTGTCGCCCTTCCACAGCTCGCCACCCCTCGCAGGATCTCCAACACGAGGGCCATGCTCGTATTCCCGCTTACTCGTATATATCAGTTCCCCGCAGTAGAGAATCCACTGGACGGCAGCAGGAATTTTGGCATCAAAGCTCGAGTCTTCGATCGGTTCTTCCAGTGCATCTCTAAGCTGCCAGATGGCATACAGCTCGAAGTCATAGACACGAGCTGCAGTCAACCTTGCAACGAATGCGTTGAGATTGCTCCATCGCTCACGCTTCGGCGCTCTCTCCGTATCCTCTTCCGTATCAAAGACTGGGAATAAACATAACTCAGTAACTCCCGAGCGCGAAAGAGAAAAACGCACAATTCCAGCTTTCTCTCATGTTCGCACCAAAAACGGGCAAGTGCTCCCATAACGTCATCTCCCAACACTTCGATTTCTCTCCAGCATCGTTTGTCGGAGACTCTAGATGCTTGATCGCATCGACGAGCTCGACGAGCTTGCCATGTACGATGTCATCATCGGTCTTCGTCCTTTCTGCCTTATAGTTAATCGTGCTCCATAGATCCCACAGCTCGCCTTCCGCATCGTCGCCGAAGTTCTTAGGGTCGTACGCCCACCGGGTTAATTGTTCAGCAGTCACTGTGAGATTGGCACGGCCGGCAAGTAATGCATCGATGAATACAAGCTGCTGTGATTCTTCTGTGGGTGTCATAGTGGAATACGGGAGGTCCAAGGTGAGAGTTGTGAGGAGAAATGATAGTGATTGCTTGCACAGGTTTTGTCTCTGGGCACACTGCACTTGGGCTGGCACGTGCGCTATCTGATAATACCCACATTGACAACTCAGTCCAATGAGGTGTAGGAAAGATATGATGTCGTCTTGGTAAATGTCAACTTAGACTCCTGAAGGTGTTTGCGAGACGTCGGACCGTTTTCACAGGAGTTACTGCAGGTATGATATCTTGAGAGCGGCCATGCAGCCATGTCCCCGCCGTCGATTTTGTGAATGACATCCTTCCTTCATCGCGGGCATCAATGATGGGATACAAGAAAAGAGAAACTCACAACGTACTCGAACCGATCTCTATCATTACAGGCATGGATGTACAGCGGCCCCTCGACACGATTGTGTGCGAGCTGGAATTTTTTATAACTTCCACTGTCTTCTGACCGCCCTGTTGAACTAGATCCAACAATAAGTGTGCAAGAGCGGGAGGCTGTGATAGTCTGTTCCGGGTAGTGAGGATCAAAAATTCCCTTTCGATGCATTAACAGAACCTACCTAGGCTTAGCGCCCTAGTACCGAAGTTCGGTGATAAACGATGTTGCTTCTAGGTCTTTGTGATAATCCTTCATCTAGAAGATATAATAGAGCACCGTATGATTCGTCGTCTAGTAGACGGGAGCATCAGAGAAGTTGGCAAAAACGCGAAGATAGAGACGGTGAAAAATAGAAAGAAGGGCGGAAAGCGGACAGTAAATTTCTCGCTCCCACGTGGGCATCCCGCTCTCCAACCGTCACCCAAGATCGAAACTGTCCCAGGGCACCAGAAGGGGTTTGGGCAAAAGCGCTATGTATTTATAATGTCCCTTCGAAATCGAACAAATCAGGGCCAGTGCTTGGCATATGTCAAAGTTGACCCGGGGCCACATCTGCCCCTCGGATCGACTATAGAACTATGGGCGTTAGTGGTGTTTGATTAGCGACCATGCGGCTGATGTTGTTCTTTGCAGACGAGTGGAGCGCGTTTTATATGAGAGCGGCTACCGGTAACTATAACGTGAATTGGGGGTAACCCGCGATTACTTCTACAGTCTGCCACTCCTTCATGTTTTCCTTATGGAAAGCCTTTCAACAAAAAATGCTTCGAAGCATCCTCATTAACGACCGACTCCCCATCCAAGTTTCCCTCATGGTCGCAAATGTGTACGAATTTGCGGGCCGTCTCCCCAGGATCAAAGATCTTTACGTGATGCCATCCACATTCAAAACGATTATCGTTTTCGCCGATAGAACCAGACGTTTGAGTAAATGTTCCCCTAGTCATGCGGCAGTGTAACTGTCCCCTGGTGAGAAGCGTTTGACCTGGCTTCGCGGGGTCATCAGAAAACCCACTCGATCTTTCGCACCCACTCCTCTCTCCTCTACCTTTCCCCCTCCTCGTGATGGTTGTAAGGAAAGCACTTTCGACGTCCTACTCCCTGACCCGGTCACTCAACTCTCTCTCTATTTGATCAGGCACTCACGGCTCGTCCGGGATGCTGTGCGCTCGGACCAAACGCCTAACTCCCAATTCGATGATGGCAGGCCGGAGGGGATTTGCACTTCTTCCCGACGTCTCCGACGCCCTCCTCACGGTGGTGACTCCGTCACGCGGGTTCGCTGTTAGCTGTTAGCATTGGAAAGACCTACGCCCTCCATTCTTTGTCTCAACTCTGCTCCCACCGTCATCAATCTGTCTTGGCCCTGCTAAATTTCGATTTCGGCGACATTTTCCTATGCACTTCGGTTTCCATCATCCACGAGTGTCGAATGGTCTTGTTCAATCCCCCTTCCGCCCCAATCCCAGGCCGACTGAGACTAGGCCCGTAGCTCGAAAGGCCCTCCTCATCGGCATCAGCTATAATTTGGAAGAATATAGATTGAAGTCAGAGGACCAAGTGGAGGGCGCCCTCACCGATGTTAAACAAATGTATGACATCCTCATAGGTAGGAGCCACCTATGATGGCATGCTTTTTACCCAGCATGATCCTTCCACAGGCCGCTTGCAATTCAAGAACCAGGACATTACTGTGTTGACCGACGAAGCTGGTACTCCCCGCCATCTATGGCCTACTAAGGCCAGGATAGTGAGTATAGTAGCACCACTCTCCGAGTTATGCTGAGTCATTTCTCATGCTAGGAAAGGGCGATTAAAGCGTTCGTGGGTGGGACTTCGTCTGGAGATATTTGTTTCCTATTTTGTAAGTCTTCCTATATTCTCGGACTGGCGCTGGGCCTCATCCAATTGCATTCAGATGCCGGGCACGGATATCAGATTCACAACTCTGGCAGGCAAGAAAAAGACAAGCGTGACAATTGTATGTGCCGCAGCTGTGTAGATGTGCAGACTTTTACTGGATATTATTTCTTTAGATATTGTGCCTTGTGACGCTGTCGATCCAGATGGTAATTTCATCGAGGGCAAAATGATCATCGACCACCTGCTTAAGAACATACTAGTCATGCCCCTCGTGGCCATGGACGCGAAGCTTACTGTGAGCTCTCTCCCCATCTTTTTGTCCCAGAAACCTTATTTTTTCCATTACATAGGCCATCTTCGATTGCTGTGGGACGGTTCTCGGTATAGTTCACCTGCCGACTATCCCTGTCACAGTAATACTCATCATATATGCGCCTAGATCTCTCCCACCATCGTTGTAACGACATCACAGTCTGGAAAAGGGCAGGTACGTTCTTCCGCCTACGTGAAAGCACGCGTCTAAGTATGGCAACTCCTTAGCCCTCCGTGTATACAGACACAGTTCGTATTTGTGTCCCCGCAATTGTCGCGACTTCTGACACTGATCCCCTTGCTTAGTCTTCTCAAAGACATGCGCTAACCTAAGCATGATCGTCCCTTGTACACTCAACTCGTTCGCGCCCGGGGTTGCCTCAAACTGGGACTCGCGTCTTAAGGTCTGTGAAGGTTTTTGTTTGCCCCCAAAGCGCAGGGGTTCCGGATACGTCGTACGTCATTTCAATCAGGTTATTCCATCACTACTCCAGTCACTTAACACGACTTACTAGGTCAGCATCTCGGCTTGCCACGGCGAAGAATTCGCTTGGGGCGGTAAGAAAGGAGGGTCATTTACAAGGGTAAGATTTTTCGCAGTGTCTGTCTTCCAATGATACTGAGCGGCGTGCCCTCCCCAAGGCTTTGATATTTGCACTGCGTTTGTATTTTCTTTCCAGTCAAAGACTCTTTCTGAAGGAACTCACAGGTCACGACCCCCATCCAACACTAAAAGACCTGAATATGTCCATAGGGTTGGCTTCTCCGCTTTGATATAGTTCATATCAGTACTGATCCCTTTATAGCGCTAGAGTCAAAGTCTATTCTAATGTGATAGAGAACCGCAAGAAGAAGAAGCAGGAAAATCCCTCAAAAGTCGCTCAGCATCCCCAAGTAAGTCGCCACATTACTCCGCCCGACATGTTTTTAAGTATTTGATCGTAGCTCTCTAGTCTTTGGCCTCTGGTAAGCTAAATGGCATGCCCCTTAGTTCTTACACTCGTGCTCAAGCTTGATGCTCAAGGACATGAATCAGCGTTTTCTGTGTTGATCCCACAATCATCTTACTACACGTCCATCTGCCTCCATCGCATCTGCGCCCTCCCAAATTTCCTGTGGCATTGGGCCCTTTGTGCATCTTTCCTAGCTTTATATCTGATGCGTTTGATATGATTTTCTATTCGCGTCCTATTTTCAGAATCTTCGCAAATTACCTGCTTCTGCTAGGCGCATTTGTACCTTGTTCCGCTTCTCGTTCCAATTCTCGTTTATGACATTGCTTCGATACCTTGTACATTCTCCCTATGATACCCTACCGCAACATGTTACCATCTGTATGTCTTCAATGTGTATCCGTAGTCTATTCTTCGTTGATCCGTTAGGATTTTACGGCACGATTTTGTGTTGAATGTCCTCATCACTTCAAACTATGCAGTGTCTTTACTAGAGGGCCTAAACCCTGGTTTTCGTCGGATCATTTCGAAGATGGTCTTAGCACCATCACCGTCGCGATCTTGAAATATAGCCGCCTGACAATTCGGATTTACTGGTATCTCCAGAACAGTATGATGCAAAAAAATCCGTAGGTACCCTCAACAACCTCACAATTATGGATTCGAAACCCTGAACAGCCATTAAACATCAATGCTGTGCCAGTTAATCTTTCCAAATGTGAAATACGGAGGGTGTCCGACGATATAATATCATTTTATTTCTCCGATGTACGGAGCACGACGGCGGCGCGTGCCGCGTGACCAGAGAATGTCACAACAATTGGAACAGATTGAGATTGAAGTGAGCCATAAGTACCTCAGTATGGTTCATTCAGTCTTTAAATTTTTCTATTCAATAATTCCCTGACAATGCATTTGATAAAGGCGGATCTGACGAGGATGACGATCCGACGAGTTCGCATGTACAGGAACAGGACTCGGAATTCTCGTTTGTTAAGCGCCCCGAAAATTCTTTTGAGCTAGGGGAGGCCAAAAAGTGCATGTGAACTGTGGGAGAAGAGTAGAAATGATGGTTGCTCTCCAGTCGTGCTCACTGGCGCCATCAACTCCAACACGAGTATTGAAACCTCATGAAAGTGATCGACTTACGTCACTGGCCGCTTTACACGCCAGTGACGCGTCGGACGATTCCTTTCCAATTTCCAGTGTCATCGGACTTCGGGATACAATGGATGCTAAGCAACGATCGAAATCTTGAAAGTACTGGAGCTCATAGGGCACTACTCAATGTTGATCCCAGAATGAAATCGTCGTAACGGTAGTAGTAGCCGATTCGGGTGCTTGGGCCGCTCTACTTGAATTTGCAGGGTCGAGCTATTGAACGTACTGGCCTTTCTCTGTTGGGGTAATCTTGGTGTCCTTGTGTCTGTCGGTGATATACCTTCGTATCTTTTTAAGGCTAGGTGAACTTGAACCGGAATCAGCGATCAAAAAAAAACTTCGGCATTTCTATCTTTACAGAACACCGATCTACGGGGAATATTCGAATTATACCTCACAAAAATCTGAATTCAACCCTCTTGATGAGCTCCTTGTTCTGCCGCTAGTCAATTCTTCAGTCGTAGACTGTGAAACTTGCCACGCGATCTGATCGCCGCAGGGTTCTCTATTATAACTGTGATCATTGGTCCGACAGGCATGTTGTCACTAGCGATGCCATCCGGATTGATATGAAACTTCGTTGCTGATATAACAATACACTTTGTAAAAGACACAGTGCAACAAGTCGAATACTCAACTGTGCCTTGATGTCAGAAACTATTGAAGCCTCGGTGGCACTTCATATTGTGGCATTGTTGATGGATCCCCTGCTTGATCTTCCGGAGCCAAAATATCACTTTTCATCTTCTCTCCACGGTTCATTCTTCCCTCGAGAGCTCTGTCCACGCGTCGTTTCCATCTGGACCCCAAGTTTGGTTGAAGCTGGCTACTCAGCTGTTGTAATCCACGTGGAAGTCCCGGTGGTGGCCAGGCCGTATTCCGGGAAAATAAGAGTCGACACGTAGGATGCTATGTGCTGCCCCCCGGAGCAGCGCCATGGACGCCGGCGCCGACGCTTTCGCTGTTGAGTGCTCAGAAAGGGCCAAGACGTCGCCTCTCTTTCCATCTACCACCACCATCTATTATCTGCTCTTCCCTCTGCCTGGACGACCTCAACATGAGTTCTAGACCTGCCCGTTCGCGTCCCTCCAATCCTTTACCGCCTCCCTCTGCCACGACCTCCCGCCGTATCGATAAACGTGTGTCCCAAAAGGCCCTGCTCATCGGTATAGGCTATGCCCTGGAAGAGTTCGCGTCGGGGAAGGACGACCAGATGGAACTTGAAGGGACCCACACCGATGTTGATAAATTTCGTGGCCTCCTCGTTGGTATGCCCCAGCCAGATACGGAGATGATGTGGTCTAACGTTCCCTTTTCAGACACCATGTTTTTTGACAAGGACGACATCGTTATCATGACCGATACTGTCGAGACTTCACCTCACCTATGGCCTACCAAAACAAACATCGTATGTCTTCAGACTTACCTCCCAAATAGGGAGCGTTGATCCGTCCTTGCTTAGGAGAGAGAAATACACCGTTTTGTTCAAGGTGCTTCCGCTGGTGACATATTTTTTATTTTCTGTCAGTCTTTCCCATCGTTTTGTCGATCCCATATCAATACCATGGCAGACGGGGGGCACGGATACCAGATACCCAACGAAAACAGCACGGAAGCGGACAAGAAAGATGAGCGTAGGCAAAATTCACCCGTTCATTAGGCCACCATTTAGAAGAACTGGAATTTATTTCGTAGACATTGTTCCTTGTGATGCCATTGGTCCCGAAGGATTTATTGAGGACAAGATGATCATTGATGACGACCTCAAGGATATCCTGGTCATGCCTCTGGCTGTTGCAGATGCCAAGCTTACTGTAAGTATCCGTCCGTCACCCCCTACTACGCCAGCCTCGTGTGACTCCGGATTTTTAGGCTGTCTTCGATTGCTGCCACAGCGGTACCGTTCTCGGTATGGCCCAACCTTTTTCTATTACGATAGAGTTTTTATTTATGACCCCTTCTCTAAGACCTCTCCCACTACCGTTGCAATGATAGCACGTCATGGACAAAGACTGGTAAGTGCTTCCTCTCGGGCATGTATAACACATTAATCTGGGCCCTCAGTCCGTCGTCTATACAGATACAGTCCGTCGTTTCTCCCCAAGATCACTTTTTACAACAGCTGACATTCCCGTTTGTCCAGTCTTCTCCGACACTTCAGTGATTGTAAATTTGAGCCTCCTCTGTCTCCGCACAGTCAACAA
Source organism: Armillaria novae-zelandiae (assembly GCA_030435655.1). Taxonomy (NCBI): domain Eukaryota; kingdom Fungi; phylum Basidiomycota; class Agaricomycetes; order Agaricales; family Physalacriaceae; genus Armillaria; species Armillaria novae-zelandiae. The sequence continues at coordinate 2,770,800 of JAUEPR010000003.1, read as the reverse complement.
GTTCATAGCTGCCTCACGTTTGAGCGCACACATTAAGGATTGCAAAGGATTCTGCTTGGTCCACAAGCGCAATGGAACAGGATACGTCGTAGGACATTCATGTGTATTGGACGTGGTATCACCCAATGACCTTGTATTGCTTTGTAGGTCTGTATCTCTGCATGCCGGGATGAGGAAATAGCATGGGGAGGAAAGAAGGGAGGATCACTATCTAGGGTGAGCCTATTCTTGTTATTCGAATTAAACTTTCCACCTCAGTGTCCTATCCTTCAGGCGATAATGTCAGCAATGGGTGAATGTTTTCCTTTCCTTTTTTCATTTGCGTAGCTTTCTTAATACCAGAATCCGCAGAAACCAATCCCAAACCAACGTTGGAGGAGCTGAATGTCTCGATAGAGTTCGCTCTTCGGACTGCTTTCGCTTGCATTACCGCTGAAACTTTTTTTAGCGCTACCGTTAAAGGCTACGCTAGAAACCTAAAGGAGCGAAGGAGGAAGGAGGAGAAGAATCTTCCAAAGATCGTTCAGCATCCTCAGGTGGGTCATAATTCTGATTTACTAGTGAATTCTTTAACTCATCATTCAATGCACTAGTTCTCTAGCCTTTGGCCGTTGGTAAGCTGACAACATATGCTCTGTCACAGTCTCGTAATGTTCAACCCGTTGTGAACAAGGATATGAACCAACGTTTCTTGAGTTGAAGCATAACGGCTCATAGGTCGTGGTTTCATATGGATTTTTCGTGCTTTCGAACTACTTTTTCGGTTTCGTTCAATGGATTTGATTTACTACATGTATACATTACCGTTCGATTCAGCTTTCTGGATCTCCTTGTTCACTGCCTTCTGGCAATCCTATTTTCGTCCTGTTATCCGTTCGCATAGCCACATGCTTCTCAGTGTATACTAGTCTGTATCCCTAGTTTTGATTTCGTAATTTCATGGAACTATTGTCAGCCGCACCTGGTTACAATTACTATCGACGGCCAGACCCACTATCTAAGTCATTTTTACTGATTTCACTTCACTGTTGACAGCCCAACCTCAGTACTAGAGAGTATACAAGAAGCGAGTTTACTTGCTGCAATGGAACGATAGAACGATATCCATAGGAGATTTGTGTGCCGACATTACTTGTATCTTCTTTCCATTACGATGGAAGTCAAAGACTTGTATTATACCACGATAGACGTAGATGTCGTCGTCAGCAACCTTATGGATGATATCTTCTGTGATTTCGTGAAAGGGCTTTGTTTGACTCACTCAGGGACAAATTTGATAGCCAATTTGGAGCAAAAATTCTCCAACCTCCCTGGTGTACCTGAAAGGAGTGTAGATATCAAGGTCCGAACCGGGATATGTCGTCCGTTCCAGGAATTGTAGGGCAGTGGACCCAGAAACGAAGGTTCAGGTGTTTGCCTGGATTGAGCGAAACTCCAAGAGTTCCTTTTCGGAGAAGTAAGAAATCATGAATTGTATAAATTCGCTCCAGAAATAGGATTCGATGATTGTCTTCCTTTTTCGGTCAACCCTTCCGAAACTGATAACATCCAAAGGAGAGAGTTATGATAATATCAAGGCATATACTTCGGGGGGACTTGAATATTGAAGCATAGAAAGTAGAAACTTTCATCTTGTTAGCATAAAATACACGCAGGTCGAGGAAAACACGACGGCATTGGAAGTAGCTGAACCCCGAAGGCATGGCTTCACAGTGCCGTGCTTCCCTTCACTAGGTCAGCGTAAGCTACACATGATGTCAGCAGAACGAAGAAAATGACAGCAGGACACGAGCCTGGAAAATGAACTGATTGAAGTTGGAAAAAGTCGCGACGCGCTTCTTTCAGCCTATTTGGGCAGAGTTGAAACGTATAGGGGCTACATCACGTGCCAACTACCTCTCTATCCCAGACTCCCACTACTCCGATTGCTTGCTCACTGTCCACGACGACGGTGACCCTTCATGCCTCCCAATTCGCTCACTCTGAAGCAGAGGCTCTCGGCACTGTCGATAGCGCCATCTGCACCGTCGGCTCCTCATGGCCATGACACGCCTGTACGATCTCCCAAACGAAAGAGTTTTTTCAATGTCAATGCTCCCTGGAATAAACGGACCGAGTCTACATATGTTCATGACCAGCAAGCAAGTGTCCAGAATGTGATGGCAAAGCTGATATTCCAAGCCGGAGTCGATTTCGAGTGGGTGTGCCGCTTAAATCTCGGATTTTTTCTAATCAGAGTTCGTGTAGAACACGGCCAATGTTGGTTATTGCCACGCCCCATATCGTTAGAGTGTCTCATTAATCGTTCCTAGGGTCGTGCTGAATGCTTCGGCCCTCCCGGATCCACGAGATGTTAACTACGATCTGCTATTGTCGTATGTGCTAAATACCCCTGAGATTTTCGCTCTGCTGACGGTCCGCAGCCGAATACTGTCATATTTGAATCTCTACGGTGTGTACCATTGTCGTCATATTTTTATATTCCTAATGCTACAGCAGTTGAGGCCGACTATACCGTCGTATTCTTCGCAGCGGGTGGAAAGTACACACCAGGATGGAACTGGGTTTGGAAGGCGTATCGCAGTCTTAGTCGCAAATACAGGAAGAACCTGAAGCGACTCTTCATCGTGCATTCTTCCTTCTTTTCGAAAAGTGGGTACATTGTTTTTATAAATTTCGCTATCCATGCTTACAATCCTCTCTAGTGTTATTCTCTCTTGCGGGAGCAATCATCAGTCCCAAATTCTTTCGCAAGATTGCCTACATTGACACGCTCTCTGCGCTCGCGGCGCAAATACCTATCACACAAATTGACATACCGCCCGCAGTATACCAGGAAAACTCTAAACGTGAAAGGAGGATAACTTTGCCAACACCGGTCGTGTCAAGTGTCTTTGGTCTGCCTTTGGAAGATCTGATGGGATATGAGGGCGAGAATGGGGGCATACCCCGAGTGGTTAAGGATTCCATACACTTTCTGCGTGAGACTGGAATGGAAGAAGAGGGGCTCTTCCGGCGGTCCCCATCGTCAGCGCTTCTTCGAGCTGCGCAAGAAGCCTATGATCGTGGTAGGTTTCGTCCTCTTGTGCTGTAAAGATTACTAACAGCTGGCAGGAAATGTTGTGTCACTGGAAACATTTGGAGACCCTCATCTTGCTGCTGTACTACTGAAAAAATACCTTCGCGACCTTCCCGAGCCAATATTCCCTGAAACCTTATACCCCACGATACGGCGATGCCCTATACCCTCTAGTGACCCCGCTGACATGACCGCTATATCCTTTGTTCGCGAGACCCTCCTACCTGAATTACCTCCATGCGCGTATATTCTTCTCAGCCACGTCCTCCGTGAGTGACTTCGTGACACCATTCTCCCCTTCTGACCGTCCACGCAGATTTGATGCACGAGGTTTCCCTACGTTCTGCTTCGAACAGAATGGACGCCCACAACCTTGCTGTCGTACTCACTCCCAATTTAGTGTCGGGTACCAATCCCGTCAAAGACGTTTTGATGTGTACCATCCCCGGCGGCCCGGCGGTTTTCCAATCCTCCGTCCAGTCCAATCCCGCCGTGTTGGCCGAGTCCAAGACGACATTGGGTATGGTTATCAAGCTGTGTATACAACGATACTACGAGATCTTTGACGAAGTGAGGGACCGGACCGAGGCGTTACCGCTGCGACAGCCGCAAGAAGACAGTCGTGGTTCATCTGGGGCGAGTTCGTTGCTGTCAAGCTCCCAGGCGCCTGTACATGTGCTGCAGAATGATGATGAGGAAGATAGCATTGACGATGAAATGCTGGTCATGCCTATAGGACCAGCTCATGGTCACCATCCAAATCCGTCGATATCGGGTCCACCGAGTGCGTGGAATGGAAGTACGTTCAGGCCGCGACATCGGAGTACGTTGTCGGGAAGTTCGGGGAAGGTGAAGTCGATGGCAGATGGTGGTGGTGGGTACCAAACGGTAACGAGCAAGGCGAGGTCTATGATAAGTATTGAGAGCGGGAACGGGGCGGTAGGTCGAAAAGGGTCGATTTCAGTAGGAAGAGGGACGAATAGGAAGTCTGGGGGGGCAGGGGTGGAAGCGATCGGCATTACTGCAGAGGGATTCTTTACTGCGCCTGTAACGGCGCCGCCGGTGCCTTCTTTGAAGCATCGGATGGAATCTTGATGATTTCTCTTAATGAATTTGGTGGGATATTTATACCAGTTATTTACTTCGCATAGAAAGTACTGATCATGTTATATTTACGGCTTCGTATATCTGGGACTATTGTGTTGGGGAGGGCATTGATTGCTTTCGGATCACGCCTGCTTTTGCTGTCACACGTTAAAACTTGTCACCAAATATTGCGAATAATTCAGGAGTGGGTGCCCCGTTCACTGAAGATTGCGGGAGTAAATAAAAAAGACAAAAAAGGAAAAGAGAGACAAGTCAAATGACACCCAAGATATAATGGCATATTTTTAGAAATGAACTTTGAGGTGAACCTACCACCACCACCACCACCTACCTTCTACCTGGAGCACAGCCACCAGTTGCCGTGCAGTCGAATAATTCACCCAAATGCAGTTTGTTGCCGAGAAGCGGCATGCTCACAGCATTCTACGGCAGAACGGCGGGACTGCCAGAGCTCGGCTTTGAAACGGCACGCGGACACATGGATACAATTAAAGCTCTGAGATTCTATGGGTCCTTGTGGTGTCAACCGTCAATAACCAAATTCGGAATCACCTCCTTTGCCTGGACCTTGATCATGTCGGGTTGCCGGGATATTTCTTCCCCTCCCGCTCTCCTTGTCTCTTCGTTTTTCGAGATTTATTACTGTGCGAACGTCGGTAGTCGTGCGACAGTTCGGAGAAACCAGTCTTAATTCACCTTTTACCCTCCGCCGCAGCCGTGGTGGAAAAAAAAGGTACGTTGTGCCCTGTTCTGCCCCTTCCTCCTATCGTTCATCGGCGAGAAAATGACTTTGCTTAGTTGCCCTCAAATATGCCTGTGTCTCGCAAGTTCGTTCGCTTTTTACCGCTAGCATGCATTTGCACTCTCCTTCTTCTCCTTGGCAATGTAAGTAGGTTCGTGGTCACTGGGATGAGTGCTGACAGGAAATTTCCTAGTGGCGCCGCTCACCAGACAGATGGAGTTTGACTACGTACAATGAGGAAGCATACATGAAGCCAGACGCGGCGGCAGGGAAAAGGGCAGAGATTGTCGCGGCTTTCCAGGTGCGCTACTCTGCTTCGCCATTCCCGTCTCCTGACAGCTTTTTTCTAGCACGCTTGGCATGCCTATGGTATGGCTCTCGACGACATGCCTGTATGTTACTGACCTACCCGACAGAAAGAGATGCAATGGGATCAGACGAATATCACCCGCTCACGCACACGGGCTCGAATTTCTCTGCGCACGGAGGCATGGGGTATACCATCGTTGACTCCATCGACACGATGTATATCATGGGTTTGAATAAGGAGTATACACGGGCCCGTCGGTGGGTCGAGCAGAGCCTGTCGTTCGATAAAGAAGGATCGTTCAGTACATTCGAGGTAGGATCCTTCTCGTTCACTCTTTCACCCGCTAAGACGGATCACACAGACTACGATTCGTGTTCTAGGTGGTCTTCTTTCAGCATTCACACTCACCCAGGACAGGCTATACGTTCATCGTGCCATCGAGCTAGCAGATCGCCTCCTTCCCGCCTTTGATACCAACTCGGGCTTGCCCCTTCCGTCTGTAAACCTTGCTCGTCGGGTGGGTATTGCAGATTCTGTAGCACCTGAAATCATCAGCACTGCCGAGGCCGCGACGTTGCAGCTCGAATTCCGCTATCTGGCTCAGTTGGCGAAGCGCCCAGAATTTTGGCGCAAAGCGGAAAAGGTCATGCATGTGATACATGATCTTTTGGACAAGGCGGAGGGTTTGACGCACCTTACGCCAATACTAATGAAGTGAGAGATATTCGAGCGCGCATCTTGTCAGGACTGACCGTTAACAGGCATACCAAGGGACTTTTTGTGACATCGGATATCAGTCTGGGTTCTAGAGGCGATTCTTACTACGAGTATCTACTGTAAGCTTATCCGTTCCCTTTGGACGGCTCCCCTGACTGACTCTTGGTAGGAAACAATTCCTCCAGACCGTAAGTTTACCTTAATACCTTCATATTCAGGACATAGCACTGTAACATCCTCTCCAGAACCGAACGGAATGGTTATATCGCGAGGTCAGTTGTCTCTGCAGTCCTTATAAATTGCTAACCGTGAGTCTAGATGTACGAAAAGTCGACGCGAAGCATTCACACCCGAATGGAACAAAGAACCTATCGACAGAAAATGGTTTTCATCGCAGAACTACACCCAGGCTCGTTATTGTACGACATCTTGTGCTTCGTCTGTGTTGGAATCCCCAGCTAATATAATTGTGTAGGCACCCGAAGGTAATACCGAAGCAGGATCATGTGGTATGCTTTTTCCCGGGCACGCTCATGCTCGGCGCTGTGACATCAGGAATAATGAGGAACAGGGTCACCATCCCACCAAAAGTCGAACAAATGCCTATCAACGCCCAGCGTGACTGGTATCTAGGGTTAGAGCTACTGGAGACGTGCATGGAGACGCATAATACAGAGACGTAAGTTCTATAGGTGCAATGAATGATACATGATCTCATCCCTCAATAGCGGTCTTGCTCCCGAAATTGTGATGTTCAAAATGGACGAGGCAGACGCAGGTAAGGGCTCCCCCGAACGGGACTGGTACATCAAAAACTCAAAGTAAGCATTCCTTTTGTGTGACGTTCCCGTCATCTAATGTACGTGCGCTGTAGGAAAGGGGGACCAACGCCTTACGATGCCAGATACATGCTGCGGTAAGGCCAACAGCCTTTACTTCGTGTCCCCACTGGAATTGATGATACCCCCAAAGGCCCCAAACAGCCGAATCCCTCTTCATCGCCTGGCGCCTCACGCATGACAGCCGGTATAGAAAATACGCATGGGATATCTTCATTGCTATCCAGAAATACTGTCGTTTGAAGAATGGTGGGTATGCAACGGTCCGCGACGTGGACACCGTCCCTGTGTCGCTGGAAGATAAGCAGGAGACGTTTTTCATGGTGCGTAGTTGGTTGACAATGGGATGCTTAGCTTATGTGTGTGTGATAGAGTGCAACATTGAAGTATCTTTATCTGACGTTTACGGACGATGATGTGCTTCCGCTGAAAGGTGAGTCTCAGCTGTTCACTCTTGAAATCTACTCATCAGTGAGTAGATTACGTTTTCAATACCGAGGTGTGTATTCTTGTATGTGTGGATGTCCGTGGATAATGATCGTGTTTCAGGCGCATCCGCTACCGGTATTCAAGCCGAATGCGGGTCTGAGGCATGCATATGCATAGGGGACTTTTTTATTGGGTGTATGGTAATTTATTGGTGCAATCTATTTCGCTTTGGAGAGAATCGATTGTGCTTTAACGCACTTGTCCATTCCATGAAACAAAACCAAGGTTTGTTTCACTTTTTGCGCACAGAATACCTACAAACAAAGCTCCTTTCGCCTTAAACGCCCTGCTTGATATCCGCTTCGAGCACCACGTAGAACTGGTGGAAGGACCGCGCTCAAACGGTGTTGCACCGTACTGTGTTATCACATCTCCTCCCGCAGAAAGCTTTTTCCGCCAATCAGACCCTGATCCAACCATTGTACCATGCATTCTCGCTCTCCGTTCTCTCCTAGGAGAGAAACAAATTCTGAACGAAACACTCCCAGTTGGATTTGTGCATCTCCTTGGATAGTTTCTCGACAACTACTATCTACACCGAAGATGAATTTCTCCAATGTTCCGTGTTCGCCATAGTCCAAGAGATCGTCGAGGCACTAACGGGTGGGGCCTTCACCGTGAAGCGGGGCGACATGTTTGCACAATACAAGCAACACGGTGAGCGAGATTGGATAACTGTAGCCTTCCGAGCACTGGCACCTGTCAGGTTACGGGGATACAAGCAAAGCGGGCTCGGGTAGTGTTTCAGCATGCTAAAGACATGCAACAGGAGCACGAATATGAACCGCTCGTTGTGCATCACAACACCAAGGCTATTTGTAGCAAGGTAACACCCCATACATACTGTTGTCTACTAACAATCGAACACCCCCTGGCGTGGCTCCAACCATCAACCTGTGATGTAACATCGCAATTTGGCATAGTGTTTAGCGACTTATCTGTCATTGTCCTTGAAAGAAGTCTACACTTATCGGATCGCCTGTGCTGAAATGCTCAATTCTGTTTGCAGGCTTATATGCTCCGAATCGCCATGCTCTGAGACGTCCTCCCACTCACGCTGACTATGAGTTTACTAATGAACCAAACCTCTGTGGAAGGGCATTCCGTTGTTGGCAGTCATGTCCTTCATTTTGCTTCCAAACACATCTGTTCGTTAAGGCGTCCACCCTGCCGTTCGGAAACCTGTCACAGAGAAGGCTGCTCAACCATTTATGAGAATGACGGCAGAGATGAAAGAGATACAGACCACACAGGATGAGAACTCAGCTGGGGTAAGGCGTCGAGGATGTACTTTGTATTTTTACTATGTTCCCGAAACACTTATCTCTGACTCCCGATATAATTGACGTTCGAACATCGTGATGTTGCCCGGCTTCCCTCGGTTTCTCCATCCCCAAATGCTATATAATGATGCTCTGGACGATGCTGCCGCCGAACTTATACCTGCTCCTCCTCAGCTACTTTTATAGCAGACATGAAACTCTTCTAGCTCATTATTATTGGCAATTTTGTGAAGGGATGGCGAGGATCGCTTACAGACAGTCAAGGATCTAGTACTATACCTGTCGTCGCCAAGACGTACTCCCAGTGCGACTTCGAAACCATGGTCAAGGAGACTCATGCGAATCGCCTTCTTTCTCGCCACCAATTGGACAATATCGCCCTTTTGCATTATGGAACAGTTACGATGCCCGATGACTCTTGGGGTGGTCTTGAGCGATGCGCAAAGGGGTGTCGGTTCTGCTAACTCAGGGCATTATCAATCGAATAGCATCCCAATGTTACTCATGGGACGAAGCGGACTGTGGACATGAGTGCAGAGGACCTATGAGTGCTAGTACCGTTTGGCTGATTCTGACTGCCTGTGAATGTAGTCGAACCATGTAGAAGTACGTGAACGCTCTTCACTCCATAGAACGACCTCGAGCTAAGGAATGTGGCAAAAGATCGGGACGGGGTCATGCGTATTCTTGACCTTGAACTGTCCTTACTGGACAGGTCATGTCCTCGCGGCAAACTTGAAAGACTTGCTCATCCATTCATACGCATATGTGCACGTCGCATGGAGATCGCGTGGGAGCCCCACGGGCCAGCACACCTGTCCGCGAGAGATGTCACGCAAGTGGCACCAGATGACGAACCAAAAAAGTGCATTTTGCACAGCCACTAACTTTTTGTCTTGTCCATCCACCTTGACATTGTTCCTAGGGATCTTGAAATCTGGTCCCTGTGTCGACGTCTAAGTAAGGCTGTACAATGGACCAGAACTGCAGTGGACAATGTGAACAAAAGTCGCCACTGAAAATCATTTCGGAAATGGACTCGGACACTGAATGGATGACGTCGCTCCATGGCTTCTCGTGCAATTCTCGTATTTCAAAACCGGGAGTACAAGAAGTAGTTTGTACCCAACAGTGGTATTCAGTGAAAGCTACTAGTCGACAACCGGGTGACGAAGCCAAGACCGGCGAACGGAGCAGAAGAAGCTGGGGAAGAAACCATGACTCGCTTGGCCGCGAAATATATTCTCATATCTGATGCCTGTGTTCTTGTGCTGGCGGAGGTCTTGTCCAATGATAATCCATCTAAATGACTTGTTTGAACCTTGATGATGGAAGCATTTATGAATGTTTGTTGGTTACCATTGTCCCGCTGCACCGGTGCGGGGACCTATTACTCCCTTGCTTGAAGCACTTTCCACTTTCTGGGATGTCACATATATTTCAGGCCCTTTATGTGTTGCCTTGCGGTCCGGTCTAACTTCTACATAAATGGGATGCTATCGCGCTGATTCGTCTTCATTCCAAAGATCTTCCAGGATGTACAGTGACGACTGTCATGACTCTCTATTGCACGATATACTAGGCCTCAGCACTGGCAGCGACACGTGGAGCGAGCAATTCTCCCAGCCAGACGAAGGTTCATTATCATCGTTCGATATGTCAGAATTGGACTTTAATAGGATTCTCAGGTTGGTCATCTCCCAATTTGACGTGTTTCTCATGACTGGTCCGACCTTTCCCCAGCTCCATGAGCGATGACATCGGAGGTTCTATCAACACACTTTCATCACCTTTGCGAGGCCTTTGGGATGTTGTCAGCGATAACACTGCCTTTGACGCGTCGTACGCGCATGTCGATGACAACGGTCATCCTGAACTCCGATCCAATGTTACCGCACCCTCGACCGCGCCGCTGCCTGACATTTCAGCGATAGTGGCCACTGTGCAACCAACCATGGGGCAAGACATGCGCCAAAGTCTCGGACTACGTGAAATGTACGCGTATTTCCAATATTATTTTTCACCTTTATTTCGTTTACGCTGTCGGACAGGTTCCAAAATGAACCTGAGGCCATGATCACGGACGACTACTTCGCCAGTCCGAATTCAATCTCATCTGTGACCACTTCATCCGGAACCTCTCCATCAGGCGCGGGCAGTATTATCTCCACTGGTCTAACAGTTGCCCGTGGGTGGATCAATTATAGTCCTGATGCACCACAGCCCTCATCCCAGACACGGTGCGCTCGGATTTGTATGTTTGCTATTTCTCTAACCAACGCTCGACAATGTGCAGCGCTGTAGCCCCTTCGGGTAGGTCGTCGAATGAGTCGCTCCCGTCAGCTATACGGCGAAAGAAACAGACGATTCTCCGGTATGCCACATGATGCTTTGTCCTTAGAACATTCGGTAACCCAAAGTCACCTAGGTCGAACAACACTTCTCCGTACAGCATGAAAAATCGTGAAAGCGCCAGCTTTCGCGGTAGTAACGACTGCACTTCCGACACTTTCATGAACTTTATCGTCCTCAACAATCTCACCCATAAAAAGACTCTTTGCACGCATTACGCGCAATTTTCCAGATACCCCGACGATTACTTCTATGCCGAGGTCCTGAACGATATCTCTATCTGTTCTGTTTGCCTTCTCTGTCCATCTGGTTCAGGGACAATTTTTACTACCGAACACGCGAAAACGGTGCATTGTGTGCCTGGATCGAAGAGAGGAGACTCGGATCCCATGGTCTTCCTGAGCTGTTGTGAAGGCAAGGTCCACCAATCGAAATTGCCATTCGTAAAATCTAGTGCCCTTAAGCGGCACTTCAATTCAAAAGCCCATTCCGAGAACCGGTACCAGTGTCCGTACTGTCACTCCGCGTTTTCTCGCACAGAATCAGTGGCCAGACATCTAACGCAATGCGCAATGCTGGCCAAGATATTGAAGGAAGAAGACAAGAAATGTACGTATCTCGAGGAATTATCCTGCGGCTAATCTAATACTTCAAATCCTAGATACACCGTCAGATGGAGGTTTATAATATTAATGTTTGTTTATAGTTTCTCGAGTACTATGTACATATTTCTTGCATCTCGGAAACCATTATGGAATCTATAAATACTACTCTAGTAGACGAGGCACGCTGTCTTGAAACCTGTGCACCTATTTGTCGGCCGCGGTGGGTACAGTGATTTCTTTGTCTCATTCCAACATCTGATTTTGCTGAAATGCAGCCAGTTAGCGACAGGCAAAGAGTTCGCCCTGAACCTGTAATCCTCATCATCCTATTTTTCTTTTCCAGGTTTGGTTACTGAGCTTTGTTTTGGAACCGATCCTTTTTTTGGCATGTTTGTAGGTTCGAACAAAGAAACAATGGAAAGCGATGACCATGCCACTCACAGAACCCTAGCATATATACACTCCCCCAACGTTAGACCCGGTTCTCTTAAGCCTCTCCCGTCATGGCTAGTGATCCCGATTTTCTTGTCGAAGCTCTGAAGTACGCTTTTTCCTCCGTTCTTGCTACATTTATGCTTATCAGGCTATCATATGTTTAAGAAACGTCAAATTAACACCGGAACAATGGACTGCCATTTCAGACACGTATGTTGCAGCCACTGATTCTCGTTGGAGATGACTGAATGCATGTAAAGCTGTGACCAATGTCTGAAGACCGTCGATGCTTCATCATCCCTGATTTCACAATCTGTGACTGGCATGATCTCCACGCCAGCCAACCTCGAACATGGGATGCATTCACGATTCGGCTCTACAGCTGCTGTCCCTTCCATGCCACACGTCAATTCCAGCCGCTCCATCATTTCGAATCCTGCTGCGTACAATAACTTGAAGCGAAAGCTCCAAGAAATTCAAGAATCCGCTAACAAGGAGTCGATAGCCTTTCCTCATCTTAACCGTGCGCTACAGGCATACACCAATGGTCGTCGTGATGTTGTGTCATCTACCCGAAAAGCAGTCGCCGAAGGCCCTCACCAGCCTCAAAATTCAGCCATAAATCACACCTATCAGAGAAATTTATTCAAGGGAACGTGAACAACCATCTGGCAGACTGGATCATTTCCCACCAATCCTCCGTTCTTTCAGTATAGACGCCACCGATGTACTAGGCTTTCGAGCAACGCAGGGTACTTGAGTTTAAAGTTGGAATGTCGTATTGGATATTTGTAGTGGGGGTGTTTGTAACGTTCGAATAAAGGATTAGTTTCGCTATTTTGAGTTCAATGTATCTCCGCCAGCAGACCTAATAGCAGGGCGCCGGACAATTATCTTGCAGTTTGCAGCGCCCCAACACAATAGAGCCACAAGAAATGATCATGCTGATGGTAAATGTCAGCTAACGAACGGCAGATGATGACACATACGTTAAAATTCTGAATGCTAGGCAGGGGCGCTGATGAGTGTTTGTGCCGTTCGTACCGCAGGCCCTTAGCCGGGTTGGTGCTTAGAGACGATGTCCACTATCAATCAGGAAGACAGTCGACGAAACAAAAAAATACCCGAGCGTGTGGATGACCTCGACGAGTTATATCGAGGAGATGCTGAAAACAGACTGGAAGCGAGATGAATTCTCTAGTAGGAACCTTAGACAGTAAATACATGTCGATGGAAGTTATAGCTCTTGCGCACGGAATAGAACCCGGCACATTGAAGGGGTGATACTGAGCTAGCACAAAAGTGCTGTACTTGACAGCCGCAGGTACGTTTCATCGCTTGGAGCACTAATTTCTGAACAGAAGAGACAGTCAGCCTACAAATGTTGCCTATGATTTCTGTTCTTCTGCCGAAGCACCGACTTCTGTACTTCAACTCCTGTGGATGGGAGGGATGGGGCACAACCTGCGTAAACGTATCGGGACTATCATTTGAAAGTTGTTTGCCGACATACCTCGAAGATGGGAGCTGATACACCCAAACAGAGGACATACTTAAGGTTCTTGTTGACAAGATACCAAAGATATCCAGGCACTTCGGCACAGCATGTGCAGGCTCCAGCAACACATACCCGAAGATTCAACTTAGCGACGAGGCAATAGGCTTTGCGTCCATAGATACTAAAAGGATACAATGTTCATAGAGAGTTTTACCATCAAGATACTTACCGAGCTAGAGCGAACCCCAATCCAGTCACCAGATAACAGGGAGAAATGGACAGCGCTAGAACGCAACAGGGTCTCCCCAGCGGAGGAGTTTACAGGCAACGAAGGTTTGTGTGAGGAGCAGAGAGTGTGTCAATACAGTCCAGGTCACCTCTTCTGACAAACAAACAATTGCACGGTTCCACCATGAGGACAAGGAGCCAGTAATCTGATACGTAATGATAGATTCAGAAAATAATCCATACAGATTTGAAGTCCCGGAGACATCGTAGAAATTCAATTGTTGATTATCGTCGTAGTCATGAAGAACAGACAAAAAAAGAGGTAGAAGAGACAGAGAATGATTAACAATACGAGTGTGAAGGACAAGGCGGAGTGTCAGAGCGGAAAGGAAACTGCAGTTAACCTTGAGTTAGTACTAATTAGTAAGATTATCATAATTACAACTAGAGTAAAAAAGCAATAACTCAACAATAGAGATCCCGATGAAAGCGACATGGGAAACAGAAGAGACAGAGGGAATGACGGTCCAGTGAAAGGGGCTAATACTTGAAAGCCGGGGACACTGCTGATGTGTACATCAGGAATGATGAAATGCACTGCCACTCAAACCGCATAAGACCGAGAACTGTATACACACACAGGACTCGGAATGTGCACGGCAATTTTAATATCGATGTAGACCCGTCATCCCAGCCCCATCGTGCAATATATGTCTTTCAGAAAGAGTTGATTTGTGCTTGAGCTAGCTGTTCCAATCAAACAAGACTCAATCATGTCATGGAACAGAAGTAAAGTCTACAAAGATCTCTTCCTTCCCCAGACTCGGGCTCAAAAGGCAACTTTTCATTTCAGTATAGATCGTCAGTGTCATGGTCAACTTCTCTTTCGCTTGACAACTCCTCCTTCCATGCCTCCCTCGTCTTTGACGCATGGTTTTGGACTGCATTGGTAGCATGCAGAGCAAATGACCCGCCATCTTCGTCTGTAATAAGTCTAATAAGGATTACGTCGGATTTATAATAGGGAATCAACGTACAGTATGTTAACGATGCTTGCATTTCTACGGGGTTCTCTAGATCAGGTGTCAGGAGGAGGCCATATACTAGGCTCAGCGTATCCTTTAGGCTGATATCCGACGACCATAGGCGACCTAGCTCAGCGATACAGACTTTTCCTTGCTTCGAGATCTATACAGAGGCCCTGGTGAGCGGATCGAGCGCAAGTGAAGAATGACACACGTTTGGGTGTAAGATGAATGTCACAAATCGAATGTTGGGCGGGTCACGAGGATAGAATTCCGGTAAGCTAGTAACCGTTGGTTAGCATGGGACCGGTTGAAGATTTAGCTACTTACTCGCATGTCAAAAGGAATGTTCCACCGGCGTATACACAGTTGTCAGTATCCTTCGGTACCTTGTATACGAAAGAATATATAACAATAACAGCTCGAGTATAATAACGCTGAAACAAACCTCAAGTACGAGCTTGAAGAATGAGATGTCGCTTTCGTTCACGTACACATCGATGTTTGTATGAGGATCTCTTACGATTTCCTTCACCTGTGAAAGGCACAATCAAATCGGTGACACTGAATTAAACGAAGGGGAAACAAATTTTACCTCGCGCATGATTCTCTTTTGACGGTCATTCTGGCTCGAGCCTGCGTGCACAGATCTTGAGGCAGGTTGTACATTCTCGTTTAGCTTCGCATGGTCGGCTCGTTTAGGGAAGCGGTCGATGGCAACTACGTCGATGGGGTACAGGAAAGTGTTCCCGAGTATGTTCCAATCCCAGATGCCGTGTATCTGAGGAGGTGCAGGTTTTGGTGGTCGCTCTATGGATGAGAGCATTGTCTCAAGGTCCTGTCGTAGACATTAGCTTCTAGGGTGACAGGGAGAGAAATGGCGCACAAAGATACTGAGAGCGTCGCTAAGTGATGTCTGCGGTGCAAATCGATAGCCATTGGTGGCGACTGATATCTTGCGGAGGGTGACATTGCTGCATGTGCCGACTTGAACGGAATCTACAGTCACTTGATCTTTTTGTAAGGCGATGGCTACATCCCTGGCGGAAGAGACGGACTTGTTGTCATCACCTATTGTTCGATTAACCTTCACGAATGTAAACATAAAATTTAGTCACCATCAGAGATAACTATGATTCGCTTTCGGAGGTTAGGTAAATCCTTGCGATAATTTACTAATGTGGTTCTTGCAGTGTTGAGTGCGTCATATAAGCACGTATCTCCTTTGGCTTCCACATCTTCCAGTTGGCGTCGGAAATTCTCAAAAATTGGTGTCAGTTCCTGCTTTATGCAAACTGTGTCGGAAACTAGGTGGGAAGAATAGTATACATGAGTTTCCTACCGGATTCATGGGTAATGCTCACATGTATTGAGCCCAAGAACAAGCGAGGTTGAGGTGTCGAAGGATCCCTAGATTGGGACGTTACCGAAAGATCGGCGTAAATAGATTAGACTCACGGCTCGATTCAGTAGATGATTGACGAGCTCCTTCAATACGTGCAGTCGCGTAAGATGTTTACTCTCCTCCTTTGCTCTGTGCTCTGCCGTAAATCTCCAACTCCACGTCAAGATCTCAAATTTGCGAGGCCCAGCTTGATTTGGAGAGTTGCGTCCGGCACAGTCGTCGAGGTAGTCAAACATGCGTCCCATCCTCATGCCGTCTCCGACATCGGCAAGGCCATGCCTGAAGTTCAAAATAACCTTAGCTTCAAAAGAATTTGAACGCGATTCCCTGAACTCACCAAAGTCTCATCTGCGACATAGAAAGATCACGGAGTTGGTGAAGATAGCTGAGCACGCAGAGAGAAGAAGCGTTGTGTGACAGAAGCATATCGACATGGCGGCCATGCAGCGAGATCTCAGCTGCAATCTTTGCACGCTTATGCGGAACGGTCCGCACAAGCTCAATAACTCCACCGGCCGCGAGAGTGGTCATGCCGATCCGCAAACCGCTCAAATTAATGGGGAAATGTGAGTGACTGATAGCGAAGGAGTGGTAGGCTGCCTCTGTGAACCGATTGCAGATCTCATATAGAGTTCGTAAGGTGGTGGAGATGGGTAGGTACCACGTCGTTTGTTTCCCCTTGTGCTTACAAGTGATTGGCACCCACTTTCCATCATCGTCATCTAGTGACGACAAAAGGTCACCCGCAGACACCTATACCATAAGTTAAAGTTTTGTACCTCAAATGGAGACACGAGCACATACCCAGGTTTTTAGTTCCGTATAAGCGCCTAATACAGATTCAAATGTTTCATAATAACCCAAAGGCCAATCTTCACACTGCTCGAAATAATCACAGGAATCAATGTTGACGAGTATTCCTTCACTTGGTGCATTTAGAGGCTTCCTCGGATTGCGTAGAAGATCTCCGGTTCTGATAATTCTGGTCAGCCTTGTCTTTAAATTTTAGAATAGGAACTTACTTGGGATCAAGAAGCCGTACAGGTACGTCAAAAGGGGCCAAACCAATCGATTCGGTTTTTGTAGGGTTGCGGAGCAGCTCTAGAATCGTATTCTTTTGGCGGGAGCAGGCGACAGCAAAATGGGCAAGCTAAAAGAGATCATTAACAGACAAGAGTGTGGGACTCGGGAGTGCATCGCACATTGGTCATCTCAATCCTCAGATACGGCTGGGATGAGAGAAGTTCATGGTATCTCAGCGCTTCTCGGCTTGCAATCGTTTTAAGATTGTTTAGTAGATCATATCGGTCCTCGCCCCCATGTCGACCAAAGCCATAGAAGAATGATCGGTCCTCGTTATTCTGAGGCTCCTTGAGGTACGAGGACCAGGCATGTCGACATTCGTAAGACTGGTCATTCAAAAATTGTTTGGCTATTCGGAGTCCGGGAGACATCAGTTTGAAAAATGAAGGTATAAACGACAGATCTGACCATTTTCTAAGATGATATCATCAGAAACACCTGAGGCAATCTCGTCGATCACCTTCTGTGCTTCAAGATCGGGATCATAGGGGGGTCTGTCCAGGGGTCCCTCAGATTGTTTCCCAGGACGACTGACACCAGACCGCTCATTCATAGAATTACTGAGGTCAAGGCATAACACTATTGCCTGTTATTACCGGACCGAAGGTGAGCAAATGATTAAATTCTGCACGAGAACTCTTACCTCGTCTGGGGGCCGGTTTGTTCCAGAAAGACCGTCGAAGCTGTCAACTTGCCAAGTATTTTCTGCTTGTCTCTCCACGATGACATTTTGTAGGGCATGGCTAACATCATTAACATCCACTTCAGTGTCGCCCCCATGCCTGTCGAAATGTCATGAGTATTTGTCTAGGGAACCATAAAAGATGGACAACGTACGAAGGTCTAAAAAAGTTGACGTCTCGTGTAGAACCGCAACCACGGCCATTGAATACCGCAAGGAAACCCTGCGGATAGTGATCGCACCCAAAGAAACACGACCGGAAAATGTAGTTATGACTTACCACTTCATCCAGCACAATTTGCGGGGGAATCACATTCACCGCTTTGAGGTCCAATGGTCCTCTGGTGACAAGGTCCGTCTCGTTAACTCGTTTGATGGCACTGTGGAAGTCTCGACCCAAACTATCAAGACTGTAGATAGACGATGGTGAGGGTGGATCAACTCTATGCGGAAAGAACACGATGTTCGAAGAGCGATCGAGTAACTTGGAATGAGAAAGGAGTTGAATGAGTATTCCTTTGGTCGATTCATCGATGTCCACCGCCGCTGGCACGGCCGTTCTGTGAGAGGGCCGAAATAGCTCCCCACCCGCCCTCCGGAGCGGGTTAACATCACTGTTGACGTGCTCTGTGCCCAGTAAAACAGGGTCAACAAGTCGCTTCTGCGACACACTGCAGACAAGAGAGATATCTTCCACTATGGGGTTTGCCGAGTTTAAGTCGGTCAAATCGCCCATTGTCAGGACATGTCCGAGAAAAATGCGGGCCTGATGTTCATAGTGTCTGTAAGTACAAGTTTCTCAATGGGCTACAAGGAATGAACTCACAGCTTCAAAGAATCGTCCTGGATTAGTGCTGATCTGTACAGGACCTGCCATGCCTGCCGGTATGAAATCATGGAGCGCGTGAAAGGTAGCCTCTGATAGTGCCGCCCGTTCCTCCGGAAGAGGGTTCTTGTTCCGAAGAAGGACGGCCACTAAATAAGCTTAGTAGCTGTGCAAACTGTTCTAACTTGATCGCTATACTCACTAGTACGAGCCGCGGGGGGAAACCTGGTGATCGTGTAAAGAGAAGAGATGATCCTTCTCTCTGCGGCGTTTCCTTTGTCCGCAACTAGAGCGCAGAGCCTATACAATGATGCAAGAAAGGCGGACATTCCCCGAGGCGTCTGGATGATGCTAGGCTGATACGACATATCGCTCAGATACATATTCTGCTTCGACGTGACGCCTTTGTTGTCGGTATCAGTATGTTGTCGGTGCCGTTTGACGACGTAGAGAGAAATCTCCTGGCCGGAAGAGGAGAAAATATCACTCAGACGAGCGCACCCGCAAGCAAGGATCGGCGACCGGGAGGTGTGCAGATCTACACCAAAGGGTCCCATTGATTCGGATGCCCGATTAAGGTAAGTCTTGTGAGAGAAAAGAACGAAACGCCGATGATTCTGGGTAGTATGTTTCGAAGACGAGCAAACGCTAACAAGTGTGGAGCGAGTCAAACGGGTATATCTAGTGGACAAACGTAAATCAGTGGTATTCTTCCAGGGAGAAAGTACTTACTCAGTGACTGGGTTGCGATAATGTATCCTCATAGACAATCCAGAACGCTCGTAGTCCTTCTCGGAGAGAAAGTCCTTTACAAATGTGATTATATCTTCGGTAGACAGCTGAATTACTGAGTCAACTGTCCCGGCAGTGAGTGGAATTGGTATTCGCTCAATGCGATCACCGTCGTAAACGATGATGATGTGCCTTTCAAATGTGTTAAAGATAGCTGATTCTCTGGGGTATCTATCAACGGAACAACCCGACGGGCAGCCTGGACTGTTCATTCCACGCAAGCAGTGGTGATGGTGCATATGCTTGCATCCTACGTTCTATGAGAGATTTGGAAAGTTGAGCTCGTGGACGGAAATGAAGCCTTACCTGTACTAAGGGACAAAACAAGATCTCTCCGAGTTCAATGTCATTTTCAGTAGCAAATTTCATACAATCCGGACAAGGAAACCCTGAGCATTTCAAAGTTACGATTGAGCGTAATGACAGAAAACAAAGGCTCGCCTAGAAAATCTGCACAGATACTGCAATGCGGTGGTTTGTCAGCGGGAATGTGGTCTGGAACATCCGTCAATCTATGCCTTTAGTCTTTTGTTAAATAACAAAGACTGACCGGAAATAGAAACGTGCGAATAGGGACATGTTTCATTATTGCAAAGACTTCCATTCGTCGTAAAACGACAATGCAACGTCGAGGCTAAACCATATTGCTCTATCTCTGAAGCTATAATGCAACTGCAGGCGCTTTCAGGTTCGTGTTGGCATCGGTTGTCTTCCTCGTATTCACCCCAGCCTAAAACGCGACAGGCTTCGGTCTTGAGGGAGTACTGATTGAAGTGTCAAACGTTGGACAAAGAGATGAAAAATTTCGCGCACAAGCGTAGTATTACCACTTATTGCTAGGCCTTGGAAACAATGCACCCCATTTGGGTGCTCTCCCTGCTCTTTTGGCGTCTGTCGAGCGTAATCACGGGCACTTTTGGCAGTGATGAGGCGAACCCTAAACCGTCCAGGTTCTATGGCTGAGGCTTCCGGTACAGAAGAAGTCAAAGATTTAGGTGGTTTTAGGTCAATCTGCACCGGCTGTTGCAAGGAGTGTCTCGCGGTAACGACTTCACCATCTTCAATACAGTCGATTCCGCTTACAAAATACAAGTCAGCGGCGCAATTCGCGAACGTTAATAATGAAACCTCACTCCTGCCTACGAAGCTCGAAGCCGCCAGGTAGTTCAAGGACAATGTTAGAGGGATCTTCGAGGCTAACGTAGCTCGCTATCTCATTGATTAGAGTTTCGTTCGAGGAGCTTGTGCCAATTTGAACCTATAACAATAGGAGTACCCAGGAAACCAATTCTGAACTTGTGATCTTACTATAAATTTCTTTCTCTCTTGTATATGCTCACTTTCGAAGGCAACCAAAATCCGCCGTTTCGCAGACATCGAAATCGCTGATACAACATCAATCAGCAGAGAAACAAAGGGTTACTTGCCTTGAGCGAGAATGTACCTTTGTCAAGTCAATCGTGGTAACTCTTCACAATGAGAGAGATATTTGTGCTGGGCGTTAAGAGGAGCGACCACTGGGCGGTGGACTAGCGCCTACAGGGGATCCAAACCACGTGAGAGCTCGAATTCTCACGGAGTCGCTTGCTTCAATACTTATCGCTACCCGCGCTACTCCCTCACAACGAACAGAAACGCAGCATCATCCCCGGGGGCAGCAGGTTTTTCTGGCATTCGCTGAGATGCGCACTGTAACGTTTCAACGAGTATATTATCCCCGAAGATTGGTGAGCTGCAGAGTGAGCTTCTCGCAACCTGACTTTCCTGGAATATGTTCCTTCATTAAAGTTGTTCGCCCGATAGGAAAACGTCGTCCTTGGAACTTCCACGTGCCGTGTCTAGCATGTTTAGGTAAAGATTGTGCTTATGTTGCGCCCATCTCTACGATGTCCGTGAAGTCAGAGACGCAGCGTCGAAAATTTGCACCAGGAGGACAGAAATAGAACAGGAAAACGAGCCAAAGCTGAAAGACGGCATCACTCGGCAGAGGTGATGGACCACGTGGTGATCTCCGATTGTTGATTCCAGGGCAGGACTCCGAAGTTAGACCTGTACTTGACTGACCTTGATCTGACCCTTGCAATGAAAAGCATCGTAGGGACCGATAGATCTACAAACAGTCAGGTCCTGTGGGGTCTTTGCACAAATGCCAACATTCAAGACTAAAATAGGGCCATATATACTTGATGGTTGCTTAGTACCCTACAGCCAATGGCCGTCAACGGTCGAGCCTTCCACCTTGATTGTCTTGGCGTTTTGACTTCAGCATAATAAATATGGGCTTCAAGGCCAATGCTCGAATGGGTGGCATCTTAAGGTGGGCCTTATTTAAGCGACGAGCATTCCAACTCGAAGCTAGTTCTCTATCACTCTTCGTCTACACTCCATCCACCTCGCGCAATGCTCGCCGGCATCTTCAACGCTAACTACAGTTCCCCTGCCCCGCCCCAGGCCAAAATTGGACACACGCGAGTCCTTTTCAATGTCCAAACTTTTCAAGACGATTGGCTTCGCTCAAACCGCGTACGGTGTGTAGCACACATTTTTGAATCCGTGTTTCCCTGCTCACCGGTTTCTTTCTTCGTTATTTTAGATGTTGGGTCGATATTCATGCCGTCGGACCCATTCTTCCGATCGAACTGCGCAGGACATTTACCTACTCCCCTTCTGACCGAAGCCTCCTAGTCGAAATCAGGACCATGTTCGTTGATCACACGCTTCGAGGGGGAGCACCCCCGGACCCGAAGATTAGGAAACGACTTCTTGAGGCTGAAGCATGGGTGGCCTCGAACACTATGGGACGCAGGCACGTATGGTGCTTAGGGTGTAGAAAACGCGTCGACTTTTTTCAAGATGACTTTGATCTCAGAGAGTGGCAGCAACATCGGGACTCTTGCTTCGGAATTACCGATCTGATGAAGAAAGCTGTTGTGAAGGAAATCTTCTGGCAGAATTGTCAGAAGGAGCTCGCACAATGTGCGGTTGAACTGTCTGAGGAGGAGGCCATAGGAACATGAGTCCCACAAATTGATTACAGCGAAAAGTGCTATACCCAACCCGAGCTATGTAGATACTCAATAGACATCATATTATCTGGTCAGCTTCACAATTGATAATCAGTAACGCAGCTGGAGACGATAGAGCAATGCGTCAGTAGGCATTTGTTGTATTTAACCATTCCTTATCCAAGCACCCGCCTAAGGCTGACTTCATGTTTGTTCTATATCAATCGTTTCTCATCGGCTCCAACTTCTATACAGGGTTACGAACTTCTGGTGCTCCACAGTTCCACTTCGCATTTAATGGTAAATCCACTACCCGACAGGAATGATACCTTGAACAGATGCCCTCATGATACTCCTCTAGTCGGGGTTTCATACATATGTTTGCCAAAGAATACACCGCGTTGTCCGTATCAAAGCAGTAAAACAATAAGTACCGTAGTTAGTATGAACAAGCATGGTCCGCTAGCCTTCCCGATGGCCAAGGAGGCATTGTCCTGACTATTTGAAGGATCGTTGCCGTTATCCGATAGTGAGGCTGTATTTGCCGCGGTCGCTGCAACAGAAGCAGTGCTTGACGCCAATGACAGCGTCTCTGTGGTAGACTCCGTTAAAACCCCAACGCTGACGGTCACTTGGCTCGCAGCTGCAGCCTCAGCGGTAGGCGCTAATTCTATCGTAGCTAGTAGAAAACACAAGATAAGGAAAGTTTAGAAAACTCGAAGGGAACGCAGGCGTACACTCGAAGTTCCCGCCATTAGCTTCCGCATCTTGGACTGCCTGTTGCAGTAAGCTATCAGCGTTGTCGGGGACTGTTGACAGGATGCCCACGCGTGGGGGGTCGACAGAGGGATGGGTGAGATTCCCATAGTGGAACGCTACGAGATTCCTAGTGAGAGCTGTTAGTTAGATCGGAAACACTTGGCTTAGGCGGCACTGTACGATTTAAAGAACGGATCTCCCAAACTCCAGCGATAAAGCGACCCCCGACCTGGCGGGTCAGTGGAGACGAGGTTGTCTGCAACGCAGTTGGTAGCGTCACCAGAGCTAAGGTCTCCGATAAAGTCCCTAGGATCTATGGGAAACACCTATCTTAATATTGAGCATGCTGCAACCCTACCATAGCTTGAAGAGATAGATACCTTGCCGCCGATCTGAAATGACAGCGTATGGGCCGTAGCACATGGCAAGATTGCTTGAGAAAAAGCATCTGATGCATTATATGAAGACGACACTGTCGAAAGAATGTTCTTGACGACGTCCGAGGGTCCACGAAGAAGAGAGTTTCCCTGTCGTCATGTGAGCACTAAAGTGGATGACACCACTAATAACTAGAAGTACGGACTGTATCGATCAAGGCAGAGACACGAGTACCATCGACACCATCGGTAACAGCTTCGGTGGAGTCAGCAATCTTCTGACCGTCTAGATAGACACCGTCTATGTCTATTTCCCAGCGGCTGGAAGAAGATGAGTTCGAACTAGTGAGGGCAACATTTGAGCTTACAAAGGGTACACCTGAAAAACAGACTGAGACGGACAAAGCTTAAGTCAAAAATAAACCTACCTCATCCGGGGCAAACGAAGGAGGTCTAAGCCCTCCTTCACTAGAAGAATATAGTCTAACAGGTACCCAGGTCAAGGACGAATTATCAATGCCATCAGGCAGCTTGCCAACAGTAAGCGTGCCATCCCCACCACCAATGTCAATAGTATCTCGCTGAAGAGCAATAGAGAACATAGGCGCCTGGAGATAATCCGTCATAACAATGCGAGACAGCAACGGTCCATCATCGGAAGTCGCCAGCACAAAGTTATCCGTGTTGGTGATGTCGCCAGAGGTATGCTCCACCACGGCTTCCTGGACCTTGCTTCCACTGGGAAAGCCTAAACCGAAGATACCAGCTACGCCATATTTGACAGTGGGATTCGTAGTGGTATTGACGGCGACAAAGGTCTGTCCAGTTATGGAGATGCCAGCAATTGTGGCCGTTTCAAAGGCTATAGGTCCAGAGGCCGACGTTCCTGTGGTGGAGTCGCCATAGTTCATGGTGACTTGGGCACCAGTCAAGTTTAACGTTGAAGAATCGTAACGCGCTGTGGTTACAGACGAACACGTTCCGCTGTTACATGTGTCGGTGATCACCCAGAGATCGCTGGATCCTGTGTCTATGACAAATTGAAAACTAATGAGCTTCTTGATCGACGACACGTCTGTGGAACATTGGGGCGTTCTCACCAAGGTGTACAGCAGTAGCATCATCTCCGAGTTCAATAGGAACACTATATAATCTGGCACAAGCAGATTCGTGATTTCAACACAACGCAGCTTCCCGACATAATCAATTGCTCACAGGTCGGAATTGTCGCCTAGCCCAACGGATCCACTAACATCGCCCCGTTTACCAGGTGTGGTGTTTCGCTTGCTACTTCTCAAGATTGGCAGGCCGAATCCATCACGACGTTTTGTCACGTCCTGAGGTAGGAATTTGGCAGGTATCGTCGCACCGAATGACGAGGGGGTGATCAAAAGCCAGCATAGCAGAAGGAGAGAATGCATGAAAGAGCGCCTGCGCTGGCTGAACGGCAAATAACGAAGGGAAGGGTCTCTGGCCCACGAAAAAAAGAAAAGAAAGAAAGAAAGAAAAGTCTATATTCAAGGACTACTCGGACGTGGCAACCGCGTGCCATCAGGGGCGATCATCAGGAACCGGCTAGGTAAGTATGCCGACGTGCAGCTATAGGGATTGGTGTTCAACATTGTGTACCGTAAGTACTGTACAAAAACCGGTCGAGATCGTCTTCGAGAGCGCATTGGAGCTGAGTATTGCCCGAGTTGGATACTCGTAACAAAATCAAATTAATCGAGGCATTTTCACTGAATCGGCGAATTTTTTTGATATCAACGTAAGCGCAGTCGGTAACCGATATCAAGAGCGCGACATAAACGAAGTTGGGGGTTGCGAAGTTTGATCTACCAATAACGCGCAAATGACCCCACGTCGAACCTTAGTAAATACACAAACTAGCAAGGCACCGGGTTTTGGAGGCCTCAATAGTCAAAGCTGTACTCTGACCAGTTACATACAAGTATTGGGAACCAAGACTCATGTCACATTGGCAGGGCGGCCAGTGCTGGCGATCCCGGATCCGAGTGGGATGTTTTTTACCAAAACAGTATGCGATCGCATAGCCACAAACGATGGACAGATACATCACGGTCAGCCAATTCAAAAGCTCATCCCACTTCCCGATGTCATGATCTTGAATTGATAGTTTGTTATCCGGTATTCGATACAAAACGTGCCCTATATATAATTTAAATAAACCGATTAACGCCTCTTCGAAATGGGAGATGGCTACAAGTAGCATTTGTACACCGGAGATGTTGGTGTCCAACCCACTAGACGCGGAGGAAAATCAGTGATCTGAAAGCCAGAAGAGGAAAAGAGAACTTGCCACATTGCCAGCATTCCAACAATCTATCAGGATCACTAAAATATGTTGAGAGACAGACATCAAGAAACGATAGATGGAACGTACTACTTGTGCTTGATAGCCAAGAGTCTGTCGTAATTGGACCCCCAAAAGGCAACTGAATCCAGCATAGGTTAGTCTTTCGCATGTATGCTAGCCGAGAGTTAACTGACCTTCATGGTTTGGTTCGTATACATCAGCTTCGTTCTGTAAATCCCATGTGTCAGCCTCGACATACAAAAATGTGTGTTAAAATGAAAACGTACCACGTATGCTGCATCAGGAGTGATTTTTCGTAGATGATCAATCGCGTGGCTGGCCAGTGAATAATGGCCCTTCTTTGCTTCCGTCGATGTATCCCAATTCCACGATGAAACCAGTGTAACGTGGAACAAACTGTCCCTCCAGGCTTCGGTTACGCTAGTGTGGCCATCACCTGGATGAGACGTAGGTGCCGAGATAAGTATTATCACTGATCCTGTGGCATTGTTGGCGGCCGTAAGTGCGGACACTAGTTCTTTTTGGCTCGACGGCGTCTCGAAGTTGGATTTATTTATTAACCGGGAGGCCAGCGCTAGTGGTATTCCGACGCGCTGTAGAATTCGAAAGATTGAGAAACCGGATGCTTAGATAAATAAAAGTAATCATACCGCCACATATTGGCTAGAAAACGTGGTAAAGAACGATGACCAAGTTGGGAAGGTCGTGACCAGAGTTTTCGCACCGGTAACTTTCTGAGCGACTAACCGCTGACCGAAATTGATCAGCGGAGCCATGGAACGAGCGGCTGCTCCGGCGTCGAGGCGCGGGTTGATGTAAATGGCAACACCTCGGTTCGAGATACCACCCCAGCCTTCCTCTGCCCAACGCACTGAATTCTCAGCCATGATGGTCCATAGTTCTTCGGTGAGAGTCGAATTAGCGGCCGGGTCAAATGCTACGATGACCGTCTCAAGTTTTACCGGCGGAGATGCCAGGACCGTGCTTTCGAGTACCACACCGAACGTCCCACCACCACCTATCGCCGGGAATGTTATTTACGATCAACGGTAAAACAAAAGCCGTGAACACTCACCTCCACGGAGCGCGTAGAAGAGATCCTGATTTTGACATGCGTTGGCAATTCTGTATCGTCCGTCTGGTGTGACGACCTTGAACTGAAGCTACGGAAGCAAAGGTTGACAGATCAGGTATAATAGCGATCGGACGTGAGGTATGACGCGTACAACACGATCAACGCCCAGTCCCATTGTATTTGAAAGCATGCTGTGACCGCCGCCCTGGAAAACCGTGAAACTCCGAGCGATATTGAAAGGGATAGTAGATTCGAACCATTAACCAACCACCGGACGCGCCGACGGATCTGTCGGTACCTACGGACATTCAGGACCTGCGGTAATTCCGAGATCTAGACCTACCTCCAACGATGGTGATATTGTTAGCTTCCGCGAAGGCATAGGCCTCGTACCATTGGACGCCGGCCTATCATTTTGATCAATCGATCAACTCTAGGTCGAGATGTAAAGGAGACTAACCCCGAGTGTTACCGCTGGTCGTGTTGACTGTGGATGTCTACACCCATCAGGAACGAAATATTGATTATACGAGATCTAGATGAATGTTCATCGTCTGCGCAGCCTTCAACACGTAGTATCACATACTTGCTTGAGATTATGTGTCTGGAAAGTTTATTAAATGAGCTTCAATACGTCGGCCTTGTAGTATGAAGACGTACCCAGATTCCGAGGGAGTTAGGTGCACTGCTTCGTCCCTTGTAATCGTGCTGAACAAATCATGAGTCACTGGTGTAATGCCGAACGAACAGATAGGCTCACTCCGGTGTTCTTTACGACAAGCGGAATTTTATACGTTTTGGAGAATTCAAAGGCAGTTGAGACATCCCTCGCGGAACGTACATCGACCTTGTGCCGCTGCAATTCAGGAACTGCCGCTCGCAAACATAATATAGGCACTCACATAATAATTTGATACACTGCCCATTTGACATTTATTGGGTGCCCCTATCGGACTAGTCCTACTCGTGTTGGTGTAATCGAGGAGGCACTGTTGACCAGTGGCCTGACAACTCTCCCACTGCGCATTGGTGAAGCCGCCTGGTCGATTTGAACGAAACACTAAGACCATTGACCATCGTAATGAACACGATACACATCTTGCTGTAGATATTGGCGCGTACCTTCATCTAGATATCCGTGCTGTATCTCTGAACATAACGCTGATGTGGGGTCATCCACGCAAGGCTGCGCAAGGGGGGAGCCTGCAACAAGACGGCCGTTGACAGATGCGTTCAAAGAGTTCCATACACGGTCACCGCCAATCGACCAGGGTTCCTGAGGATATGTCGCCGATGCCATTACATGGCTGGTGGCTATCACGGAGAGCAAAAGAGGGAGCATCACTGAACTGAGTTAAGGGTATATCAGTTGAGCCCGTCATGCTTATATATTTTGCATCCACGGGACCGGTAATTCCAGTGTAAAACGCGCGCCAGATACAGATCTTTGATCCGTCGCCGCCATCTGTAAGGAACTTCATTGTTTGAATTACCGAGTATAAAGGACATTCACTCACACCGTTGATCGATCTAGAGAAGGCTAAGCAATTCAGTCAATCAGCAAATGATATAAATTAAAAAAAGCAATCCCGGATGCTCTGGGGCCAGGATATATGCAAGTAAGGGGGTCTCAGGTCCGACTCCGTCCGACAAAACATCAAGGCGGTTGAAAGACCGCGCGCGGTGATCGTTCCGAACGACGCTCATTGCGGAAATGAGATCGAACGGGTACGAATATTCGAATGTTCGTATAATTACCGCCAGACGCGGAGGATAATCGAAAAGGGTCAGCGTCGAGCGCACAGGAGAAAGTGTTCCAAATCTCTGTTGCATTTGCATCGTCAAGTAATGGGTGTCATGGCATAGCAGTGTAGATGACTCGAAGTGTCAGATATCAAACAATGTTGATAGTTCAACTGGAGTCATATTGAATGCTGTTGATAGGTTGTATGCAGAACACAGGAAGTTGACAGCTTGGGTTCCCAGCACTGGTTAGACTCGAAATGCTCGATAAGGTTGCTTCAGTGACCTCGGACTGTGAGCTATCAAAGGAGGAAGAAAAGAGGGATGACTTGATAGAAGCGCACGAAATGTCACGTGGTATTTTCTCCTTCCGCTTTAGGAAGAGACTTCATTTTCGTCCTTTTCCGGTCAGTGTTCAACGTTCAACGTTCAGCATTAATATTCAAAGCTTGAGCTGAAGCCATCCTTCTTCCGGGAGCTCTAATTACTATCAATATCTCGCATACCCTATGTA
The DNA here is from genome assembly GCA_030435655.1 of Armillaria novae-zelandiae. Classification (NCBI taxonomy): domain Eukaryota; kingdom Fungi; phylum Basidiomycota; class Agaricomycetes; order Agaricales; family Physalacriaceae; genus Armillaria; species Armillaria novae-zelandiae. Next base: position 2,741,492 of record JAUEPR010000003.1, on the reverse strand, counting down.
AACGCCAATGCACTTTTATGCCAGAGGTCATCGAGAACGATACAGAGCCAATGCTTTGGTCTTTCCTACTCGTTCAAGCCGTCTGTTACTCGACTTCACCGTGTACGTCGGGTTTACACTCCAACGTGAAGGTTTTTTCTATTGAATTCATCGACGCTAAATACACAGACAAGTACAAAGTAAGGAAAGGAACATCTGCTCTTCTGTACTCGATACTCATGCTTACCTCCGGTCCCAAAATCTCCGGTTGAAGATCACAGGAAACAATAGATTCCTCCGGCAGTCTTATCCGTGTCGGCCTTCAAATCCAGGGGAAGTAGAACACCTCCTCCGGGCTACGTAAAGATCGAACAAGGAACTCTCGCACATCTATCGTTGCGAATGAATCGGGGTGCTGATGTTTTTTTGGAGATGATCCAGAATCAAGAGATGCATAGCATGGACAAGATTATCCCCAAGACATGTGATGAAATCTTGAAATAATGTCGGCGGAACCACTGAGGTATTTAATATACGGATCAATAAAGCTTACCCATGGGAAGAGGCGGACCGACTACGTCTGAAGACGGCGACGCTATACCTCTGGATTTGTTATGAATTCGGCGTATTGTTCCGACATCCTAATTTACCGTGCAACGACGTTTAGTCCCGTTCATACATGTTTATTCCCTTCGGGGAACCATCCTGGCTATATAGTTCTCTCGGGAGTCCAAAAGGGACTCTATACGATCTAATGGTGTCCCGCTATGACAAAACATCCGATAGACCAGCCTAGCCAGATCAAAAATACTACTACTTAAACGCGGAAGCTCCCTAATCTTGTAAGAGGACGTGAGGACAAGGCTAGGAGAATGTGTCTATTGCCGCAGTGACTAATGCCGGAAATACTTCAGCGAATTAATGAAAGGCCAGTTCTCCATGAGCCTCTTGCACTGGCCAGATTTTTAAGTATGGGTGTACGAAACTCCCGCGATTTCCTTTGGGAAGTTGGCGATACCATAGATGGTCGAATTACTTATGGTGGATACATTGGGTTGTAAATGTAATAAGGTAGGCGTCGTCCAAAGTCCACTAAGGTCACATGATCCTTTGTGACATGACCAAATTGAGCGACTCTCAGATAAAAAGTTAACTATCTCACTTCCTCATGTAGATATATCGAAAGTAGAAAATAGGAATTATGTATTGAAGTCTATTTCATTTGATTACAATAATGATTTAGCCAGAAAGACCATACAAAAGAAGGAATTACAGATTTAGAGCATCACCACACTAATATATGTGTCTCGATGTGTTGCAAAGCTTCCTGATCATGGCATGAAAGTCAAATCAGCTCAAAAAAAGACTAGAAAGCATAGGAAAAGCTGTAGAAGCCCTTAAAAACAGAGTGAAGTGGACAATAGAGTGTTTGTGTTAGACCCAAGTCTCACATGATCCAAACAAGCGTAAACTCTGAGTCATATACCGGTGAACACCGATGACTAGAGTAGAGCTGTGATGTTGGACTCGTAGAGGCGTGGCACTAGATGCTAGTCGTTGAGAGAGTAAGATTGGTATTGATAAACTATAGCTCGAAGCTGGAGTATTACAGCGAGAGTCGTGCTACTTATATACTAAAGTCTATGTGCTAATAATAAGTCTGTTGGTAAGCAGCAACGAGTAGACAACGAGTGAATGACAATAAGTCGAGCGAGAACCTTATGGTGGAAGCGAGCCGTAGCGGGAGAACGGTAGTCGCCTGTTACGGTCGTGGGATTAGCGTGGCGAGATAGCGATAAGATTGACGAAGATAAGCGCTTGGGCGCTTAGATGAGGAAAATCGGGAAAAAGTGAATAAATCGTAACATTGCCCCCTCGTTAAGGCAGTCGTCCCGACTGCCATTAAGGTTTGTCTCCGGGGGTGTTGTGATGATGTAGAATTTCCCAATATTCCGCGTATTTGTCGTCTGAGGTTACGATTTTGGTTATTTCTACGCGTCCGACATGCTGGACGCGTTGTTCATAGTCCTCTATCGCTTCTTGGGCGTGTTCCATTTCTGTTTCTCATACCCACGAGTTATGTTCTCTTGTCCATCCTTTCCATTTGACTAGATAGTCCGTTGTTGTTTTGGATTTCTGTCCCTTCTTTCCTCGTACTCGGCGTGTTCTGGAGTCTAGGATTTCCTCAATCTCGTATTCCTCCTCGTCTTCGATCAGATCTGGGGGAGGTGGTGGTGGTACTTCCTGGTTAGGAAATGCTGGTGGTACGAACGGCGAGAGTAGTTTCTCATTGAAGGTGGGGTGAATTTTCCAATGTGGTGGGAGTTTTAGCTTGTATGCTGCCATCCCGACTTTGTTCAGGACTAGGAAAGGGCCGACGCGTTTGTCGTCCAATTTCTTTTTCGGTCGTGGTAGGTTTAGGTTGCGCGTATCCAGCCAGACTCGTTCTCCGACATTATATCCGCATGCTGGTTTGGTCTTTTTGTCGTATTGTTTTTTCATTGCGGCGGCGGCATCTATGAGAGCTTTTTGCGTTTCCTGATGGATCTTCATCATCGTAGCGGAAAAGCCTTGAGCGCTGGGGTTGTTGAAGGGGGTTTCTCGGATTGATTCTGGTAGGAGTCGGGGATGCATTCCGTGGTTGACGAAGAATGGCGATTTGCCGGTGGCTGAATGAACTCTGTTGTTGTGGGAGAATGCGACTAGGGGTAGCCATTCTGCCCAATCTTCTTGTCGATAGTTTACGAAGATTCTGAGATATTTGATGATTTCTTGGTTGGCCCGTTCTGTTTGGCCATCCGTTTGGGGGTGGAATGCCGTGGAGGCATTTTGTGTGATGTCCAGCATTTTGTAGAGGTCTTTCATAAATCTTGAGACGAAGTTGGGCCCCCTGTCTGAGATTACGTGGGTTGGCATTCCGTGTTTGGCATACACCTGGTCTCTGAGTATTCTCGCCCATCCTTCTGATGAGAGCTCTACGTTGCAGGCGATTGGTACTATTTCCTTCGAGAATCGGTCTACGATTACGAGGAGAGCGTCGTGTCCATTTGATTCGGGTAGTCCAGTGACCATGTCTACTGAAATGTGGGACCATGGTTCTGTGGGGATTGCGTTTGGATTAAGTGGGGCTGCCTTTGGCTGGGTGTCGGTTTTTGTTCGTTGACACGTTTCGCATCCTCTGACGTATGCTTCAACATCCTTGCGTAGCTTTGGCCACCGGTAGGTCCTTTGTACGAGTTCCATGGTTTTTGCTACTCCAGGATGTCCGGCGGTGATGTGGTCGTGGCTCATCGCGATCACAATTCCCCTTAGTTCTGCATCCTTCGGGATGTAGACTCGTCCGTCGTACATTAGGATGTTGGTGTTTTCTCCTTTGGGGCCGTCCTCGTAGACCCCTCTACCGTGGATGAAGGAGTCGTGGACGCTTGTGTCTAGGTTTTCGTTTTCCTTGAGTAAATCGAGGATGCGAGGGCAGAGTTCTTCGTGGGTGGGCATGATCATTGCCCGGAAATGTTCTGGATTGAGGACGATGATCTCGTCGTTGTCACTCTTCCCTTGGTCGTGGTCTTCTCGGTGGGAGAGTAGGTCCGCTTTCTTGTTGAGGGTACCGGGTTTGTGATGAAGAGTGAAGTGGTACTCGGCCAGTTCAGTAACCCATCGGGCTTGGCGTCGATTGAGTTTCTGAGGTTTTCTGAAATACTGGAGGTTTTGATGGTCCGTCCAGATTTCCACATCTTCTGCGGCTCCCATTAGGTAGTGTCTCCATTCAGCGAGGGCGAGCATTATGGCGAGGAGTTCCTTGTCGTAGATTTCGTAGTTTCGCTCGGTCTCGCTGAGCGCTTTTGACATGAACGCTACTGGCCTCCACTTTCCGTCGTGCTCTTGGCTGAGTACGGTGCCGATTGCTCCTTCGCTGGCGTCTGCTTCTACTCTGAATCTTCCTTCCTGTGTGGGGATGGTGAGGAGAACATCCTCGGACATTTGTTTTTTGATCTGTTGGAAGGCTTGATTCTGTGCAGCCCCCCAGGTCCAGGGGGCGTTTCCACAGAGTTGGGTTAAGGGTCGGGCAATCTTGGAATAGTCCCTTATGAACTTCCGATAGAAGTTGGTGAACCCTAGGAACGACTGGAGTGCCTTCTTCTTTGTCGGGGTTGGCCATTCCGCGATTCCTTTTACTTTTATTGGGTCCATCCGGACCGTTCCTTCGCTGATGATTACTCCGAGGTATTCGGTTTCTAGTACCTCGAACTCGCATTTCTCTGCCTTGAGATATAGCTTGTGTTCTCGGAGACGTTGGAGAACCATCTTGACGATGCGTCGGTGCTCCGACAGGTCCTTTGTAAAGATTAGGATGTCGTCGAGGTATATCGTGACCTTTCTGGTCTCAATCAAGTCTTTGAAAATGTCGTTCATCATCCACTGGAATGTAGCAGGAGAATTGGTCAATCCGAAGAACATTACTGTGGGTTCGAAGAGTCCACGATTTGTGCGGAATGCTGCTTTTTCTTCGTCTCCTTCTTTGATTCGGACGTTATTGTAGCCCCATCGTACGTCTAGCTTGGTGAAGTATTTGGCACCTTGGAGGCGGTCAATGAGCTTGGTGATTAGCGGAAGTGGGTATCGGTTCTTGATGGTCATTTCGTTGAGCTTTCGGTAGTCTTGGACGGGCCGTAGGGTGCCATCCTTTTTCTTGACGAAGAAGAACGGGGATGCGAATGGCGATTTGGAGGGGCGGATCTGTCCTGATTCAAGGTTTTCGTCGAGGAATTTGTCGAGTTGTTCCTGTTCATTGCGATTCAGGGGGTATACCTTGCAGTCGAGTGTGGAGGTAGCGTTTGGGGTCAGTTCTATGGCATGATCCCAGGTCTTGCGCTCTGGTAGTTCGTCGAAGTTCTCTTTTGAGAACAGGTCTCGGAAGGAATGGTAGTGCTCTGGTACCAACTCTTCAAAGGTTTTCTTGGGTTTTCCTTCGTTGGCCTTTGCTGCCAGGTCGTTTGCATGGTGAACCGCACAGATTAGGATTTCTTCTTGCATGTTGACTGCGAGGATGCTTTCTCCTTCCTCTAGTTCTTCATCCCATGCGTTGTCGGGGTCTGAATCTGGAAGTGGTAGGCGATTCTTTTGGCATTGGCACCTCCCGAATATGAGAGTTCCGGTCTTCCAATTTACTACAGGGTTGTGTTGTTTCAGCCAATCGTGTCCAAGATAGACCTCTTTTGTACCGAGGTCGGTTACGGCGAGGTCAATTCGTTCCGTGTGTCCCCCGATGCTCATGCAGAGTTCTACGAACTCTGTGATGTCCCCGGCTTTGTTCCGGGTTCTGTCTGCATTGTAGACGGGGATTGGGACCGCGGCCTTTCTGGTGTCCAGGTTATGTTGGCGGACGAGTTTTTGGTCGATAGAGCTTCCAGTGCACCCGCTGTCAATTAACGCCTTGACTGAGAGGGCGAGGGTGCCTGAACAGGGTTCTAGTCTGGCAGTGACTGTCAGGTCCTTGCTGCGCTTCGTAGTGGTGGCGCGGATGTATCGGATTGGTTTCTGGAGTTCGTGCAGTCGTTCTCTCGCCCGTTCTCCTCCCCCCTGGAGTTCTTTGAGTAATTCTTCGGTGTGTTCGACCTCTCTTCCCTTATGAATCCAGAGTGCGAGGATGGCGTTCGCCTGATTAGGCGTACGCGCTTCTTGGATCGCTCTCAGGGTCCACTCGGCGGAGAAGGGTCGAAGCCATTGATTGTTCGGCGATGGTGTGCTGGGGAGTCGTTTCCCTTCTCCCGTTGGAACGGGTGGAGGGGCGTGCTTCTTGGCTTCCTTGGCAAGCCACTGTTGGTATGAAGTGTCGTCTTCTTTGTCGGGTACCTCGATAATGGTGGTGCGCGGCTGTCGGGGCATCTCTCGCCCTCTTCGGCTCTCTTGATCCTTGTGAGCGTTTGAGTGTGTAGGGTCGTCACCCTCGTCTTTCTGCCGTGCTTCACTGACTATACGGGCGGGGAATGTCGCGCTCCCGTTTACATCGCAAGTCGAGGGTGCAGCACACGCAGGTGCCATCTGAGATGGGGGTCGTGATCGTCGCGTGCTTGTCGCATGGTCCGTACCCCCGGCGGGTCCCAAGGGCAATGCAGGGCGAGGGCTAGTTCCCCTCAGGGTGGCGGTAGTGGCGGTGCCTCGGGCGTCAGCTCGTCGGTCCTCGGCGCTTACTCATGTTCTTGAACTCGTGCGCTTGTGGCTTGAGCCAGGCGCCTTTCGGACTGGTCCGGTGGCCACCTTAGCAAGCGGACTTGAGGGACTCTCTGTCCCTTGTTCGGCCCCCTTAGTCCTGGCAGGCATTTGAGAGGGCATCTCCTCGTCGTCGGTGAGGAGAGCATATCGGTTCGATTCTTTTCTTACTGGTTTTGCGGTGGAAGGTGCTAAAAATGATGTATTCGAATGCGCGTATTTATTGGTAACTACAGAAGTATTATAAGTCCGACCACCAGGGAGCGAGTGCGTACCAGAAGAATGTCCTTTGGCCAGCCGAGTGGAATCGATCACTCGCTGGCCTCGCCTTTTACTTCCTCGAGACCTGAGGTCGTCTTCTCCTCGGGTTCCTTTTCTAATTCCTGCAGCATTGTGCGTAGCTCTGCTTTCGTGAATCTTCCTTGGGCGTCCTGTCGTCGCGGCTTCTTCGGCTTTGGGCATTCCTTGGACATGTGCCCCTTTTCTCCGCAGTTGAAGCATCGACCCTCCTTCCTGAGGCGGTCTATCTCCATTGCTTGGCCACGTCCTCCGTATGTTACTCCGGTACCCGTCTTCTTGTCTCCGCCGGGGCTGTTCTGTGGCGGGGAACTTGTCGCGCCGGTGGATTTATTCTGTCCACCGGCGGGGTTGTTCTTAGGTCTGTGGTCCCGTTGTTGACCGTGGCCGTATTGGAGTCCGATGGTTTGGTTGAAAATTCGCTTCCTGGTACGGTTTTCGTACATCTTGGTTACCCTGGCTTTCCATTGCTGGTAATTGCTGGGGGTATTTTCTCCGTCGGCGATTGCGCGGGAGTAGGAATCTGGAATTCCGATCTCTACGGCTTTGCAGAGAAGACCTCGGTCGCTTTCGTCTGCAAGTCGTCCGGCGAGCTTTGCTTCTTGTTCTAGCGCCTGGAAGTAGTCTTCTGCCGTGCCACCGGCCATCTGGAGTTCGAACATTTTCTTTTCGTGGACCTGTTCTATTGCGTGGTCCTTGAAGCGAGCTGTGAGCATCTCGACGAACTCCCTCCAGGAGGGGTATCGAAAGTGGCGGTTGATGGGGTCCCAGAGTTCTGGCCTTTTGTGGGTCCACCAGTCCTTGGCGACTCCTTGGAAGAAGGAAGCAGCGAAGGTGATTCTCTGGGATTCTTCCTGGAAGAAGGGTAGGAACGTCTCGAAGTAGGCTAGGTTATCTCCGACGAAGCGGAGAATGTCGTGGTGATCTCCCTTAAAGGGGCGTGGAGTGTCGATCAGTATTGGCTTTACCCCAAAGTATGGGGCATTGGGGAGTCCGAGTCCTACCGGGGGGTTGTGTGGCGCATATGGCCAGTCCAGGTGTCTCGGGATCGAGTAGCGGTCGTCCCTGTCGTGTACGGGTCGTAATTCGTTGGGGACGGGGGCTCCGGCTGGTGCGGCTGGTGGTGCGGGGGCGTTATCGGGCACTCCCGGTCTTCCCCTTTCTTCTTCTTCGTCCGGTAGGAATCCGTAGCGGTTTGCGTAATCGTTAGTTCTAACGATTGCTTCTTCGACCGCCCTTCTTGCCGCTGCAAGCTCGTCCCTTCTTCTAGTCATCTCGGCACGTTGTGCGATTACCCTCGCTTGTCGTTCTTCTTCTCGGGTGGGCCGGTCTGGACCTGGTGGGTTTGGTGGCGCTGTGCCTTCCATTCCGTCATCTCCTGCTGCGCCGAATAGTCGGCTCGTGGTGGGATAGGGGTAGTACCCTTGTTGTCTGGTTCGGACCGGTGGCGAGTCCGGCATCTGAGTCGGCCATTGTGGCTCTGGATAGTAAGCGGCGAACGGATTGGATTGTGGGTTGGATACGTATGTATTAAATTTAATTGGCCCCCCGGGCCCGACGTTCTCGGCGATATCTCTCGTTTGCCCAAACGTATCGGAGGTACTCATCTCCCCTCCTTTCTGCGCGGTGTTCCAACTCATAAAGTCTGTGGGAGAGCTCATCATCCCTGTCATTGCTTCTGCCCCTGGTGCTCCTCCTATTGATGAGCGGGCCCAATTCTGGTGGATGGAGGGTGCGGCCTGCGTTGGCCCGAAGGAAAAGTCCGAGGTCCTCCCCGGTTGTTCCTGGGGGTAGATGCGCATGGGCGATTGAGAAGGCCATTGGTCCGTGGTCGAGGGGAACGCGAGCTCTTTGTTCCACATCCTCTCTTCGGAGGGTCCAGGCCTCGATTCTGACGGGGCCGAGTAAGTCCCGGTCGACCGGTCCGAGTTCTGGCCATAATCTGTCCGGGCTCCATCGGTTGAAGAGCTCGTGGTCGATGAGTTCGAGCCACTCGGGCTCGTGGGCGTCCTGGATGGGGACCAGTCGAGCGGGCTCAGGCGCTCGAATTCTGATTGCCTCGGGGTTTCGGAATGGGGTGAGTATGTCGGGCTCTGAGGAATCGGGGTCGGTGTTCTCGGCGGCCTCGTTACTGGGCCCCTCGATCTCTCCTGTGGAAATTTGTACCCTTCTACCAGAGGCGGGTCGTTCCACCCTCGCTGGGCAGGCTGGGTTGTAGGCTGGGGGTGGGGTCGGGCTACGGAACCTAGTCCGAAGCTCCCTCCCGTATTCTTCGGCCGCGGAGGACCGCCTTGGTTCTGGCTCATCCACGGGGGCATGGGCTGGTTCTGGAGTGGGTGCGCGAGTGGGTGCACGTACTGTCCCCTCGCGTAGGGGGAACTCGTCGGAGGAAGCGTCACCACGGGTCTGGGGGGTGCTCCGCCTCCTTGCGTGCTGGGTCTGCGAGCTATGGGGCTCGGTTTTGGGGTAGGCCCCCGGCGGGGCCCTTGTGGTGGCGGGGGTGGGGTCTGTTGTGGTCTGATAGTGGAAGGGGGGAACCCTCCTGGCGGGCCTTGGCTCGCCTCCGACGAGGTATCCGTGTCTGTGGAGGTATTCATGGATTTGGTCGTACTGATCGTAGACCGTGAGGGCGGTGAAGAGTACGAGGAGGAACGCAGCCGGGAGGGCTACGCCTAGTTCGATGGTTTGGGTTTTGGTTAAGTCTGGGGTCATTTGTTGGTTCGTCGTGGCTGGCACTGAGGAACTGTAGGGAAGCTTCGAGCTAACTGTTAGACCCAAGTCTCACGTGATCCAAACAAGCGTAAACTCTGAGTCATATACCGGTGAACACCGATGACTAGAGTAGAGCTGTGATGTTGGACTCGTAGAGGCGTGGCACTAGATGCTAGTCGTTGAGAGAGTAAGATTGGTATTGATAAACTATAGCTCGAAGCTGGAGTATTACAGCGAGAGTCGTGCTACTTATATACTAAAGTCTATGTGCTAATAATAAGTCTGTTGGTAAGCAGCAACGAGTAGACAACGAGTGAATGACAATAAGTCGAGCGAGAACCTTATGGTGGAAGCGAGCCGTAGCGGGAGAACGGTAGTCGCCTGTTACGGTCATGGGATTAGCGTGGCGAGATAGCGATAAGATTGATGAAGATAAGCGCTTGGGCGCTTAGATGAGGAAAATCGGGAAAAAGTGAATAAATCGTAACAGTTTGTCTCCCCAAAAACAGAAAAGAAAATTTGATAACAAGGAAAATGTGTCTGTATTTGCCTCTCATTGCATGTTAGTGTGGCTTACAATGTTAGCATGATAATTCTGTACATGCAGCAGCATCTATGATGCCTGTGGATGCATCGGTAGGCTCTTTAAATTCACTTGTTATGGTAGGGTCAGTTGAAATTCTTGTTCCTAGATTTGTCAACCGTTCCCTTCGATTTATGGATGCCTATGCATGTGGATTAAATGTCAGACAGGCCACTTGGGCAGCACAATACTATAGAGGATACAGGGTGCTCCCAGAAAGCATTCTCGAGGAATTAGAGAAGGAGAATATCACATAACTGCACTATTTTAGTAATAAATCCTTAATTACTCAACCAATATGGAACCTCTTGCAAATCCCTTTCATTTGTGACTACTTATACTTGTTTTAAACAACTGCTATTTTTGATATCTGAAATATCTAGCCCGTAGCAAGTCCTACATCTCCTCAAGCATCTGGTTTGCTCAATTTGGGCATCAGTGTCACACAAAAAGTCACATCACCTGACCTTAGTGGTCTTTGGATGATGCCTACCTTACTACACAGAAGATGTCATGGCATAGGTAAAGTCACTTGCCCTAATAACCACCAGTGGTGTTTCTTCTTTTGAACTGGTATGTGCTCTGGTGGGACCATGCACCCATAATGGCATCAACACTCTACATGAGGCTCTAGAATTTCATAGCCTTTCATCATCTGCAGACAATAGGACTTTATGCATATCCATACAAGTATGAGATTGCTGCTTTGTTATCTGATGCATCATTTGCCTTGCCTAGGAGAGACATGTCAGTCGTTGGGAGCATGCATCATAAACTAGTTGTTGAGGGCCATCACATTTGTGTGGCATTATCCGAGTCCTATGGTCTTAATTTTTATCACATCTATGTTGCAGTATATACATGATATTGGAATTTAATCATATGTTATGGTATTATATATATTATGTTGTAGGTGTATGTCTGTATAACTATGTTTGCATTTGAATGGTGTATATGTACAATTCAGGTATTTGATCATTAGGTCCATCAGCTAAATCAATTTCATGGATATTGCCTTCATACTTTGCATTATGTTCCAGTGTCAATCCATCATGAAACCATGCATTATTATGTCTGGTTTTACTGGACTAAAATGCGCGATCGCACAAGGGTAGGTGCGGCCGCATGAGGACACCAATCATTGGAACAGTGATTCTGACAATTCTGTTCCCAATGGAACACAGTTTGTCACATCAGTCACCTGGATTGCTCCTGGGCCCAGGTCATACTTTTGGGTAGCCAATAATGTATTTTTATTTAATGCCTGTGAAATTTGTCAATAAATTCTGCCACCAAACACTTGAAAAAAACAAACAAGCATGTGCTTCACACTGGTCAAGATCAACCTCTATGTTCCACTCTCCAGACTCTTAGCTGGCAGTGCAACTGATGTATTCACTAATTGGACCAAATGCTTAGATTTCTGGCTTTCCAATACCAAGACAGTTGCCCTTTTATAGACTATTTAAATTGAAATTGGAAGCTATTATGCATTGTCCATGATGTCACTGAGTCACAAAACCAGTAGGTCAGTCACATAGTGTGACATTGGATAAATATACATGTGATGTTCTCAATATGATGCCTCCCAATCCATAACATCATGGTAATAACCAGCAGATTTGGTTAGGGATGCAGCATGTTCAGGGTACTCTGCATCCACATCTGGGATGTGACCCAACTCAAATGGTAAAGTGGGAGCCCAACCAAAGGCTACATAGAAACTTTCACAATAAAACAGGGCCATGTCCCATTGCAAAGATGTCAATATATCCACCATATATCTGTCCTTTTCATCCCATATACTCTGCAGACAATTTCTCCATGTACTCATCACATGGCATAGTGAGGAGACATATGGAGCCTGACACATCCAGCTAGACTTTGTGAGACTATGGTGGGCTTCTACAAGCTCAACAATCCAGCACCAGTCATAAGGTCCTCTGAGAAAACAGTATTTCAAGTGTTTTTGATGCCTCCTTAGAGCAGAGTCATTCACAATGACCCTCAAATGACTATCCACAGATAAGATTTCCAACCTGAAGCCCAATTCAGACAGCTCCCAAAGGATTTCATGCATGTCCTCTATGTTCATGTGAGGTGTAGACTTGCCCTGCCAGGTTGCATCCACCAATACTCCTTCCTGAATGGACATTTCATCCAGACATCCAACCAAGAAGGTTGCTGCTAAGTTACAATAGTGGGTCTCCTTTCCTCTCTATTGATAGAAGAATAAATGTGAGAACTCAGTCTGGTGCAGCGTAGGCAAAACGACTGAGGTATGGGGTAACTACAGCGAGGTTATATAGCTAAGATTGAGTAATGACAGGAGTTTTGATATAAATGGTAAGTAGGAATGAGTGATGATCAAAAGGGAAATAATATATGATATAATGCACAATGGGACAGGAACTGATATCCTCCAACACTCTCACCCAGTCATGCGCATCTGACTTCCTAACTCAGTCATAGCTCAGGATGGCCTGCTACATTTGGTGGCTGACTTTCCCAGGGTGGTATGAGGATGTCTGCATGGCCAGATGGCCTGGGCAAAGATGCAGCCAGGTACTCAGCAATAGGTCTGTCACAGTGGATTTGAAAATCACAAGGCATTGCTCACATGACATTGATGCTGTGATGTGATGAACCAATAGGTCCGTCATAGTGAGTTGTATGGTTACAAGGTAATCAACTGAGATGAAGTAATTGTTTTAGCATAATAAACTTATTGAATTTATTTATTACAGGAGGGGTCCAGAGATGGTGGCCCAAAGTAGGTGTCACCCTCTGGTCACATTTGAGGGACCCAGGTAGCTATCTTTCAGGGGTGGAGGCACCCACCCTCTCTCAGCCATGTGCGATCTCGTGCAATCGTGCTGGCTGCGCGTGATCTTGTGTGATCACGCATTTTAATCCAGTAATACCCAGCATAATTATGTTTGTTATCTATATACCATGCAGTGAAATGAGTGTGTCCAAAATATATTATGCCTTGTAAATTATATCTCAATTTTTGACTATGTATCTGAAGTTCAATATGGGGGTCTGCAGGTGTATTACTGGATGATACTAACACTGCCAGCAATGGTGGGGCAGATTCAAATAAGTCTTTTTTGTAAACAGGTGTATAACAATATGTACATCTCTGTTTTAGTGTCTTGTTTGAGCTGACATCCAGGTACTCTTGAATAGTTGCTGCTTTGATGTGTTGCCATTGTGAGAAGGTATGATAGAACAATTGAACAATTTAATTACACTAATATTGTGCAGATTAGAACATTCTACTATTAATTTGTTGAATATGGTTGAGGTTACAAATAGTTTGCTTACAATTGCTTCCACACTTGTGTTCTGCTCAAATACAAATACATTTGAATACATGTTACACAATTTACGATGGAAAAAATCTCTTACCTCTTCTAAAGTGTATTCATTTGCTGCATGCTTTTTAAATGAACCTACAAGTAAACCCAGCCATTCTGTATTCATTTGTGTGAACAGAACAGAATACACATCTAGATTTGAACTCCATATATTAAATAATACAAACAATACAGCATCATATGCACAGCTATTATTATACCATTTATAACCCTTAGGTACAAGATTTTCTGTTATTACTGGTAATTCTGTATTATTATAAGGAGGTATATCTTGCAACTTGATAGGTTTCTGTATGTCTGAATTGCTGGTGGATGGAACCTCAATAGGATCAGAAACAGATGTGTTTTCCTTAAATAAATAAGAACATACAGGCAAGAATATAATCAGTCATTGTAAGAATAGTGGGAGACAATGCAAAACACAACAGAAAGTGAACAAATGTCATAGGAGATGGACAGGAAATCTGAATGGCCAAAAACAAAGGAACCAGAATAAATTTCACCTGACCGACAATTAATTCTGATCGGCCGAAGAAAAACGCTAAGAAAAGTAAAGGATTCCCAGGATATTAATGAATCTTTTTCATTTTTTCCCACGGTTGGGCTCATGCAGCAAGTTTGGCAATCACTGAAGGAATCATTTTAAGTGGCCGATCCTCTATAAGGACCGATTACCTATATACATAGGACTCGGAACAATACAAACCATGGATTATTGGTCTAGCAAACTTGCAAACTTTGCAAACTTTGATTAAAGCTATGTCAGCCTCTTCTGAAGTGCCATCAGCTGTACAGTCATTCACTGGTCACTTAGACCCCCCCAGTCATCTTAGACCCTGGCTCAGAACGCACCTTCCACTTATTTTCCAAGCCTCAAAAAATTCTTGAAAATAATATATAATATATAATTACTTTCTTGACCCTTGGGGTTTGTTTTATGTAGTGTTTCACCATGTTCTGAGGCATTCTCACTGCAATCAACAGAAACTCCCTTATTAGGATATGTCACATGACATAAAATAAGTTAACAGTATCCATCCATAAAAAACATATTCCAACCCCCAATAAATCCTCCAGTGAGTCTCCAGAGCAGTTTTACAACTATAGCAGCTTAGAAAATGATGATATTTATAAAGAGAGATGATGTAGCCTGATTTTGGACTGGGGTCTAAGATGACTGGGATTGCCTTTTTTGGACCCTCACCAAATCCATCCTCTGTAGTGACCATTTCTCTACATATAGCTTTGGCAATTTTTTTCAGACTCAGTAGATTGTAGTAGTATATATTGAGTACAAAAGGTTTTAGCCATTTTCAAAAAAAAAAAAAATCTAGCTATCAATCAAATTTTGGGGTCTAAGTGACCGGTGAATGACTGTACCTTTCAGAAAATCAACAGTGCATGTTTTTATAGTATTGTCTTTATATTTCTGCCCATACTTCTTGTGGAGTGCATAATACTCATCACTCTTGTCCTTGGTCAGGCCCTGCACCTGGAAATATATGAGTGGGGTGTTCAATAGATAGAAACAAGGAACTGTTGACACACCTGCTAGGCATTTACACATGTAATTTCATGTTTTATAACATTATACACAAGTTGAGAAGTCCCACAACTGAAATAAGAGAGATTAGAGAAGAGTGCAATGAAATAAACCTAATACCATGCATATTTGAAGTGACTATTGGTAGAGCACATGCTCTAGTTTAGGGAGATACAAGATATGGTCATCCTAAGTATGAGAGCCCAGTGTTTGATACTAGCTGCACTGAAATAAAGTGGCATGCATACTCTAAAAAGATAATTGAATACACATGCGATGTAAATGAGCTACAAGAGACATTGATCTATGACACACAAGGCATGGATCAACTGGCAACTCACCTGTAATGAAAGCCCAAGCCTAGATAAAACTGAGATACTACACTTTGGCCAAAGCACATGAGGTCTAGACACCAAGCAAGTCACCTTGCCAACTGGAAGACAATAGAAGACTGTGAGCAGAGCGAATCCTGATAGGTGGGAGCTCCGAGGAGATAACATGTGGCAGGTTATGTGCTGCACACACTGCTAACCAACACCACAACCATGCACACAATACAAGTCTGAGTCTTCATTGACCTTCTGACCAACATGCTACTAGATGGCATGCTCAGACGGAATGTGCAGGATGCAGACAATTGAGATCCGAGCAGGAAATAGTACTAAAACCAGTTGTATTAAATTGTAGAGTGCATAATGTATAAATACAGTAGTATAGAAGTAGTGTACAAGTTTTGGACCCCTGGTGTAATGGTGCAAAGCAGATCAGCTATGCACTCAAGCACTTGGAGCAGTTTGTAGCTTCTAGAGAGAGAATACAACCCATATCAGATACATATTGTGTGATTTAAGTTGTGTGCTTGGATAAGACAGTGGTGTGGCACTTTGTGCAGTAGTTTTGGTTTTGGTTTGACTTGTGCTCTGTGAAAGAACAAGAGTACGGTGTCTTGAAGGTCACCCTTTCAAGTTCTTGAGGGCATTCATGTGACGCAAGGCATTACAGGTGGCAGAGGTTCAAACCCTTTGGTCTGATTAGTGTTCACTCTTCTGTGTTATTTCCACAGGTTGGCAAAGGTTCAAACCCTTTAGCTTGTTGGACAGGGTTTCTCTGGAGTGCATAGGTTCAAACCCTGTGGCTCTTGTGGAAGTTCTGGGAGTTTGGTGTCAGTGTAGACACTTCTCCATGTGTTTGTGAAGGTTATGGTTTAGCACATGAGGTTTTAAAGTGTTGTGTTGAGGTTTAGTGGTTTTGTTTGGTGACTATTTGAGTTGCATGTGATTACTAGAGAGTTGTGGTTACATTTATCGGTGTTTAGAGTGTTTGGAAAGCCCTTTGCCATGAGGCCAAGTGATGAACATCATGCCTCTTGTTTAGAGATAACCTTTAGACTTAGTAAAGTCTAGATATGAGACAAGCACTATTGCTTTATGTGTATCTTAGAGATATCAAGAATATAGTTGTCTTAGTTCGCTACTTTCATTGCATTAGAATCTCACCATGAACTAAAGAGTGTGTTTGTGTGTGTAGTGTTAGGTGTGGGTGTGATCAGTGTCTTCGACGCTGTTGCATTTCTAGCTTTGTGCATGCAGATGTCTCTTCACCATACTGCTTCAAGATTATCCTGTGTTAAGCCCTCTGCAAGCTGAAAGGCCTTATATTTAGCTGCTGGACAAGCACCTGTAGCAATGTCATAAAGCCTCTCAATGTTTTCTGGACATAGATTATATTTGTGAGCACGTTCAGTGAAAACAGCATAGTAGGCTTCTCAGGCTTCATCAAGTGCTTGCTTGGCAATGACAACACAGTCAACTGTCTGATAAACTTTTGGTATCCAAGGGGCTGATGGAATAGCAAGAAATGACATACCATAATGTAGGTGTCCTTGTTTGCTTTTGCACCCTTCCAGCACACCTGCTAATTATCCTGGTTAGAAGGAGAAATGACTTAGGAAAGTGGAACATACCTCAGGTTCTTTACCCCATTGAATGACTGCCTATACAGCAGCTGAAAGATAGTCCTGCTCATTAACAGGCATCTTTTCAGAGACAGTGAGTTGTATGTTATGCAAAGTAAGACAATCTAACATACAGAGGTACTATTATTTTCAGCATCATGAAAATAGTATTCCCAAAAGCAGCCATCTTATACATGTTTCAGGATATCACAAGTGATATGGGCTGAGAACATCAGGCCATATGTATTACCAGCCTCTTGGTGAAATGCATATTCTCCAGCCATTGACAATCCAGCAGCAGTCAGGAGGCTGCCAATCAACTCAGATATCCCTCCAGATGAGCATGGCTGGAATGAAATGATAAACTCTCACCCTCCAGGCTTTGCCTTGGGAAAGCTGGAGAGAAGGGAGAAAGGTTAACAATTTAATGCACAGCTGCATACTACATACAGAGCAAATTGGCCCTTTGCAGGATCAAGCCTGTACTCCAATCCTTTGAATGCAAACATTTCTCCACTATCTGGATAAGAAAAACATTAGCTGAAGATATTTTGTGACTTTGTTACTGAGTTGAGAAAAAAACATTGCTTGATTCTAAGAGCTTTGTTATTACCCTTGTAATTCTTAAAGTGGACAGTGATGGTAAAATTCATGTAGCCCTTGCAGTAAACTCTAAGATTTTCCAGTTTCAGGTACTAAAGATACAAGGTAAACCATGTGAATGGGAAGAAAAAAGAGTGACTTACAAATCCTAGGTCACAATATTTGTGCCACATGGGCCCAAGTGTGAATGGTCTGGTCATGTAAAAGGAAAAAAGGATCTTATCCAGTCATGAGAAAAGTTTGAGAAGAACAGAAAGGTGACATACCCACATAATAGTGCTGATCTTCACCAGCCTTGTTGATGGACTCTTTGTTGCAGTATCAATGACAAGTTGGATCTACAGGCATCCAAAAAACCATTGTCTGTCAAAGTAGTGATTGAGCTTTAGATGGAAGATGACTAGACAACAGATGAGGAGGGTGGATGGTTGAAAGAAGAACTGACTTACAATTTGAACTTGATCCTTTAGTTTTTGAAAAAGGTTGTATTTTGTGGCTTTGTGACAGGATCTGTTGTGTATCATAGAATCAAATGGAGGAAGAGGTTCATAAAGCATACAAGTGTATGAGATTTGATGACTTTCTTCCCTTTAGCTCAGGGTTGTGTAGTATGCACATATAAACACAATGAGAATGATGAGATTTGTTGAAAAACAGGCAACTTACAAGTCAAAACATAAACTTGGGACTGACAACAGCAATAATGGCAGGATCCCAAGCATTTTCAGATGGGACATTAGAAAAAACACAATCCACCTACTTGCCCTCCATTCCCAATTGAGCTTTCTTAGTGGAGGAGCTTTCAGAGGAAGTAACCATGGTCTTGTTAAACTTGTCAGACTTTTCCATCAGCTCTTTGAAAAGTTTGTCAATGTCAACATCCTTCTTGTCAGCCATTTGGCATAGTGCTGTATCAGCCTGGAATTTACCACATTTAGTTGCAGCTTCAGCAGTTGCAGGGTTGAATAAGAGGTTGGGAGCAGCAACAGGTTTATTGTTGATTGACAGGGGTACATAGGGGTAAGTGATAGGGTCAGTATTCAAGTCAGGAGGAGGGAGAGGCTCATCAGGTTGTGGAATAAATCTCTCCTATACAAATAACTAGGAAGGCCTTTGGCAGGGACAAAAGCAGAAGCTGGAGGAGAGTCTATTGCAGTAGAGAGAATATATGTGCAACTATTTAAGGGCACAGAAAAGGAAGCACTGCCAAAGGCAGGTAATTATCCACTTCATTTTTACCATAGAACACTCACCTGGAACCCAATTATGTGCTCAACTCCAGGAGGTTAAAGTGTCACTTGCTGCTTTACTGCCCATCCCACCTGATGCAACTCCTGGAACAATTAAAAAGCCAAATGATCTTTTGGAGCATGTCAAAGAGAAGCTTGTTGGATGTGCAGAAACTGTGGAGCAATATTGCCAGTGCTGAGCTGAAGGTAGAGCTAGACCTTGTGGGCATGGTGCTGGGCAAGAGGGTGCTGGACAGCCACATGTGCTCACTACTGGTAAGGAAAAGTGCATCAAGGCAATATTTGCATGTTTTGACCAGCCAACACTGAAAGCTTTGGACTTTAAAGTGGCTTTGCTTTCATTTTCCAGAGTTGTGCATCAAGATCAATGAGAAAAAGAAGCCTTCAAGCATCTTGTCCATGGGTACAACAACCAAACACAGCAATGGGTGAGCCTCTTTCTGTCCTTTTAGCAAGAACAATAATGTGCATAAAAGGCTGGAGGTGATAAATGATGTAAGATGCCATACTTGTGACTTGTTGATGTGTCTGACCTTTTGTCAGTTCCTGGAGTTGCAGACCAGTGTAATGAGTAGTGAGTCTTTGCTTGAGTACATCATCTGCACCATTGAGATGTTCAAATTTGTTTCAGTGTGGAAAGAAGACACAGGCAAGGGCTCAAGGAAATAGAAAAGTGAGTTTATTGAGAAGCAATGCTGGAAGCAGCAATAATACAGCTGTTAGGAGAATGCAACAGATGAAAAGGAGAAGGAGGAAAAGGTTGTTAAGGTGATCCTTACCAAATTCTGGAAAGACCACTGATGCATGATGGCATCAAAGAAGCAGCTACTCAAACTATACAGACATGTATGTTTTCTTTTGTCTGGTTGCTTTCCAATCTCACCTATCACACAGTTTGGTGCTATAGTCTTGATAGACTGCACCTGGGACTGGAACAATGGAGGGATCTAATGTAAACAAAGCATATTATTTGATGGCCTCCTGGACCAGGTCTGTAATGAGTTGTCTAGGGTGAATGATGCTACATGACTAGCGCTCAAGTATGAATTGGGTGCAAGCTCACTTGACAATGTCATCAACATCTTTAGTGATGCTAAAGTTGCCTAGCATGTTCAGGACTTTTTAGATGAGTATCCACCAATTTGGTATGATTAGTCTCATCCTATAATTTGTGATGAAAAATACCCAATGTATTTTCATAACTAGCAGTCTATGATAAAATTCTACATGAGTGTATCCCAAGTATATCTGGTGTGTTCCCTCTAGCTGGACCCCAACAGCCTTGCTCACACCCACCACAACTGGGCTTGCTCTTATTCCATGCCCCAGTCATCCTCACTAAGCTACCTCAGACCTTGCCTTTAAGCAAGGGCAGTAACCACTTGGTTTCAGAAAATAGATAGAATAAGCATCCTGGGGCACCGGCAGATGTGCAAAACCCAGACCAGCTAGTTGTTTGTGCAAGTATCATCTTGGCTGAGGATTTGTGGAGGAAAATCATGCAGTGACTATAGAGTGACCCAGGCCAAGAATGCACCAAAGGTCACAGTTACTCATGATATGAAACACCGTACTCAACTTTGAAGGATGAGAGCATAAGCTCAGAGACAAAGCAGAGGTTGGTATATGAGAGGAGAAAACCACTATGCTAGATGGTGAGTGCATTTATAAGCAGCACAAACATGTAACATTCACATGATGTCTAGTTTGCAGATGTGTGGCTGTGTGCCACACCTCTTTTTGGACCTCCAACCCCTTGCAGAAACACTGTATTGAATGAGCCCTCACTTCCAAACAACCCAAGTCAGGAGGATTGAACTCTGCACCAAAGTGTAGAAGGATGAGACATGATAGCAGAAGAAGTTGGTGATATATAGAAGCAGATTGGTAAGCACCACAAATATTTGACACTCACATAGACACTCATATATAGTCACATCTGGTTTGCAGAGTCTGAGTGCATTGTTGCTGTATGCCATACATCTTTTTTGACCCTCAGGGGATTAAACCCCCTGGAGCTATCTGTGGAGAGAACAGTATCAATATATTTCTTGACACTTACAAAACCCCCTGACAGTTGTCAGGGACTCAGAGTGTCAAGACTTCTTTTAAATTTTCAGGAACTCATAGCAATGGCATGCACCTCATACAGTGGAGAATTCTTGAATGGCTAGGCCCTGCAATAATGGAAATGTCCAAAATAGAGAATGAGTGATAGGATTGCACACAAAACTCCCAGTTTTGGACCAGTAAGTTACCGGTAAGAAACTGGTAAGAAACCACAGGTCAGTGGAGCATATTTCATTGCAGTAACTTACCAACCATGTGACAATATTACCACCAATGTTTTTGTGATTTCAGTTGGCAGAACAGTAATAAGTAAGAAGATGTAGCCAGAGAGTTCTGATAGGTATTGGGACAGAGTTCATGAGTATTTGAGGTATGACAATGGGGCAGCAGAGTGTCACAGTGTGGTACAGAAGAAGTTGGAAAAACAACTTCCTGGTGGTCACTTGAATGGTCACATGACCAGTAAGAAACAGTAAATTACCATACCAGTAAGAAACCCCCAAGCAGGGTGGGTATAAAATGGTATCAAAACCCCCTGGAGGCTTCGTGGGCAGCCCTCATGAGCGACGAGCAGTTAGGTTGCATACTTGAAAGGGAAATAAAAAGATGGACGTTCAGGGGATTGAACCCTGGACCTCATACAATTGGTTACATAATTCACGTAGAATCACGTCACAATGCAAAGCATGCGCGCTACCACTGCGCTAAACGCCCATAGTTATAAATGCTTGTTTTAGGTTCTTTATCATGACAAAGAACCCAGGTACTACATCTTTCCATACTGAGCTACTGGTCAGTATTGTCCGGCTTGTTTTCGTATTTTCACCATGACGTTGAATTCTTTGCTTCTCTCTTCTGGCAGCCTGCATATAGATGCGGAACTCGATGCCCTATTCCAATCAAATGTAAGTGCTCTTCTCTGACTGGAGCATCTGTCTTCACACCATAACAGCCTACGAAACCCCCACTTATATCTGTGCCATCCAAAAGCAATGTCACCGAAATCACCTCGAAGAAACGTAAACACGAACAAGAACCTACTGTTTCTACGAAGCGACCGAAATCTACCTCGTTCGAGTCCGCGAAGCAAGGCAAAGCGCCTAAAAAAAACCAAAAGACTGCGAAGCATACAGTAGAGGCCGCCATCGACAGCGACGAGAGCGACGACGAACTGGAAGATACTTACGCGAAGACGAAAAAAGTTCAAATTGAGAAGGATGGCGAATCCGAGTCAGACGAAGATCCCTCGAACCTTGTTCACGAATCGATAACTCAGACTACTCTTTCTACTGGTCGGGCCAGTCAGAAGCGTAAATTCGTTCCTTCTGATGAGACACAGGACCAACGGGATTTACGCACGATCTTCGTTGGAAATTTGTCTATCGAAGTTGCGCAAAAAAAAGTGCGTTGCACGCCTTCTCTTGATGTCGACCCGTTCTCATGGTCACCCGCAGTCTGTGCTTAAACAGTTACACCGACATATTATTGGTCTGGTTCCCAATGCAAAAATCGAATCCACTCGTTTTCGTTCTATCGCGTTTCAGACTCCCACGTCTAAACTTCCTGAGGATGATGTCTCCGAGAAAAAGACAAAGACACCGGGGAAAGCAAAGAAAGGCAGAGAGCATGGAAAGGATCGTGCTTCGTCATGGAGAGACAACAACGAAGACGACTCCACAAAAAATGATGAAAAGATATTTCTTACACCGAGCCAAAAGAAACGTATCGCTTTCATCAATCATGATTTCCACTCCTCCGCCGACCTCACCAATGCTTACATCGTTTTCGCCCACCCGGTTCCGCCAGAAAATAGACCATCCAATCTCCCCCCTTTGCCTCCTACGCTCGACCCATACGAAGCGGCGCGCTTAGCGGCTGACGTATGCAACGGCTCGACCTTCATGGATCGTGTTCTTCGTGTGGATCTCGTTGGCAGAACAAACTTTCAAGATGGCGGCGACTCGGTTGACGGCGATCCCAAGTCGTCAGTGTTCGTCGGTAATCTGGATTTTGGAAGCAAAGAGGAAGATCTCCGGGTGTTTTTCGAAACACTTGTTACAGGAGAGCGTGGTCCGCCAGCCAACAGCAACGAGAAAGATGGGGATGTGAAGAAATTGTCCATGTGGGTGACCAGGGTTCGGATTGTTCGAGACAAAGAATCTCAGCTTGGGAAAGGGTTCGCGTACGTTCAATTCACTGTGAGTATCTCTTCATTCTCCATCTGCTCAGATGACTTAAACTTACGACCAGGACCGACAATGCGTCGACGAAGTTCTAGCGTTGGAAGAAACCAAGCTCGATTTCGCTAAACGCAAGTTGCGTGTGCAACGCTGCAAGACGCTACCAGGAGGACGCCGTACCACTACTTCGGTCACCGCGGGAACGAAGAACTTAGTCCAGCCGTCAATACCCGCTGGTGACCCTTCATTAGGCGACAGACTCGTTCACCTCACCAAGGAGGCCCGCAAACACGTCAAGTCCGCCGATGCCGACCGTGTGGCACGACGCCTCGCAAAGAAGAAGGCGAGAATAGCGTTGGATAAGGACGGAGTGAAAATGCAAGGGAAAGAGCGCGATAGGGTACGAAAGAAACCATCGTCAGCTTCATCGCGCAAAACAAGCACTTCAAAATCAACACGTGTGAGGAGCGATAGGAGTGTCGTGAGGAAGAACATGAAGAAGCAATAAGGTATATGTTAGGTGCGCAGCTTCTACCTTGTTTCTTTTCGTCTGATCTGACCATCATGATAGATATTCTTTAAAGTAGTCAATGCATTCTTGTTTCTACCGCGCGCGCACCGGTCTAGGATTCCCGCACTCAGATCATTGGATTTAGCGGCGTCAAGATCATCTTTTGTTTTTCCCAGCGCCCCTCGAAGTATGCGGGGTCAGAGTGGGTGCCTTGTCATCAGCTTACGGCCAAAACATGTAGATACTTCGTGAGTCACTGTTTCCAGTTACCTTTTCACACCTGAAGACCCATGGTTAATCCGCGTCTCAGAGTTAGAGCGCTCCAGTCGGAAAGATTTTGCTCACAAAAAAAGCGAATCATGAATGCATGATGACTGACTTTAACCGCAAAGCGTAATGTCCAGATATATTTTACACCGTTTCATGAGCTGCTCGGGGCACTCTAACATACCTTTCGTAAAGCGGATTCTGTGCGGTGATACACGCCATGTGGCATGCGGTCTGCATTTTCTCAGCTTAAGATTGTACCCACCATCCAGGCCTCGGATATGTTATCGACTTCAGAAGTCAATTATTCCGGGTCAGAAAGAGGAAAATCCGTGACTTTTCCCTTGCTTCTATTCATTTTCGTTTGTCAGTTGTCTCCTCTTCTTCGGTATGGTGTGCGTAGGGTCCCACGAGCCGGGGGGGAGGCGTTTCTTTGCCCCCGGTCTACGCATCATCTCGCATCATACCAGAACTGTGAATATGGTTGGTAGTACTTGGGTCACTGCGAGTCAGATCCGTTTGACGCATCGGCTTCCCAACTGGTAAATTTGCGGTGACGATGACTCACGTATATGCTGCAGTATTCAAGACTCGGGAACTAAGCGCTCCAGCTCCTACTGCTTAATGACCGACGCCCCGAAGACTGACACACGGATTCATTGCCATCGAGGACGTCACCGAAAGTTTCTCGAATTCGATTAGTGTGAAATACTTTTAATACATTGTTCCCGGACCCTGATGTCACGGCACTTGGCAAGGCATATATAGCGACTTCCATAAGCGGGGGATTCTTGCAACTTGTGGTCAGTCGCCAGCACCCCGTTCCTCATCCTTCCCTCCGATACTGTCCCATCCTCCCCTCCACCTCAGCATGTCTAATCCTATCCGTGTCGATTCCACTCTTGGCGCAGCATTCATCGGGTTTGGTGTATCTTGTGCAATAATTGGGGCGCTGTGCGTGCAGGCTTTTTCATATTTTCGGCGGTATCCATCCGATTTACCTGCATATAAACTTCTGGTGCGACGACATCCCTCTTCCGAAGCTACAACCAGTTAATTGTGCTCGTGGACAGGTGGCGGCAATTTGGTATGCAGGTGATTTTCGCGATTATGCGCAGATCCGTTGATTTCCTGGGTATAGGGTTTTAGAAATAGTCGACCAGGCGTTTATTGGGCATTGCGTGTATTATTATACGATATCGTGTGTGGCAAAGCTTGCACCATAACGCTCGACTAACAGAGACCACTAGAAATTATATGTCGCCGCAAGTTATGTTGTTTGGGGACGTGATATGGTCACTTATTGTAAGCAATCCCCTTCACCTAATATCGATGGCTCACAAAGACTGCTCAACAGATTCAATTAGTTTTGGGTGTACGTTCCTGTCAAATTTCACCGGTCTTGCAAAGTATTTATGTCCTTTCACTAGGCCTTAGTGGGTACTATTGTTAAAACGTACGACATGTGCACCCAATCATGCATTGGTTACTGACTCCTTCCTCAGATGCTTTGCCATGCGTGTATGGCGATGTAAGAATCTTTAGTCCTGTTTCTTCGGGATGTACCTAAACAAGACCCAGTCAGCGGACATAATCTTCCCATTACATGCTTAATTGTAAGACATCATTGTTTAAGATATCTATAGTCGCTTAACATTCATTTCTTGATACAGCTCTTCCTGACATATGGACAACTCGGTACGCTATAGAAGGATTCCCCTCGTGCCCATTCTGACCGCCGAGTTCCGAGCAGGGCTTGCCATAGGTACCTGCAATTTCGGGCCCGTTGAAAGACACTAGTGCTGACCACCTGATAACAAAAGCATATGCCGTACGAGCGTAAGATATCGTTCTTTTTCACAGAACCATCCTAGGTTCTGACATGTGATCGATAAGTTTTCAGCTGAACAAACTGACTTACATCTCGAACTTGAAGGTTAGCGCTCATCAGTTCCGAATGCCGTAGCGATTCTAATTCTGGTCACAGACTTTGGCTTCACTTTCGCTGGGCGCTGGGGCCCTGACTGATATCATCATTGCAGTTTCCTTATCCTTGTGCTTGCGGAGGTTAAGAACTGGTTACAAGAGGTGCGCCGTTTTGCATCCTGAGGTGGCAGAATACTCATACTGAGTTGATGATAAGTTCGGACTCTGTTGTTAACAGACTTACGGTTTATGCCATCAACACGGGCGTTCTGACAAGGTTGGTGGGAGAAAGTCGTGTGCTAGAGACTGATCCGAACATATTTATAGTACCATCAGCATTACAACATTAGTATTGGTGAGTCCAGAAAGCAGAAATCAGCGAAACGCGTCCTGACCGTATGGACAGTACGATCTGTATCCTACGAACTTCCTGTTTATGGCCTTCTATTTTGTTTTGAGCAAACGTGGGCCATCTTCCGCTCGGCCGCTTTTGTGCTAACCTTTGTTTCTATTCCAGTATACGCCGTTTCGTTCATGTGTACCTTAAACACTCGGCATATCGTGAGAGGACGTGGAACGGACAGAGAGATTGGCACTGCAAGCCCTACTGCACACCTCTTTGGCAACGCGTTCTACATGATTCATCCCCAGACGCTCAGATCGCAAACGCAAACGCAGAAGGTTCTTCTAATCTAACTTTTATTTTCGCATGTGTTTAATCGATGCGGCGTGCAGACTCAATTGACCATCGGAATACATCAAGAAGTTTCCGTAATGTCAGATGCCGACGAACCACTGAGTACTCAAGACCAAGAGGTATGACATCCGTTCCGCTACGGAAGTCAGTCTTTTAATTTGGATCGTGCAGTTGCCAATACCAATGCCTTCTTATCCAAGCCAGGGTCACATATCTGCAAACTGACTAGGATCTGCGTGCACTCGTCAACTCTTATCTTATCTTCGATGTGGCGACGGATTCTGAGCCCCATAACCGCGATGGAAGAGCATGCGTTAGAATGTAATATGTGTATATTTTGCAGACATCTTGTAGTATTCAGTGTAAAAATGCTATCTTTGTAGCTACCCCAGAAGCATCGGCTGATATCCCACATGCATGCCATCTCCGGCTTTCATACAAATGAACTTTTCTTGTCTTTTCACACATGCGGGGCCGGCATTAATCAGGCACCGTACTCAGGGCTCATCAACCGCGGAACGCTCAACACTCTTCAAATCTCACGGCAGGCTATTTTCGCTCACACACTGCCCCCAATTACATGAATCCTGGGCTACGTCTTTTTCAATGGACCTGCGCCGAAAATCTTTTTCAGACATCAAGGTAAATGCTATGTTGGGCACAGGAACTCAGTCCACATCAATCGGGATGCCAAGCGGCGGTACTTGATTTCATTTGGATCACTTGATTTTCCGTAGCAATCGAAGACAGGGCAGAATATAACTACGGTCCATGAGTCTCCCTAGAACGCATGTGCTGTAGCGCAGATTGCCAGGTTCGGATCGGTAGTCCTCCTACATAATTAGGCCAGGTGTCCGGAACGCCCCTTGCCCCCTCCCTTGCTTCTGTGGGTCGCCTCTTCCTCTCGCCTACCATGGCGTCGCTTCCGAAGGATTTGAACATCAATAATACGCTAGGCGCGGTACTCATAGGATTCGCGATAGCTTGCTGTGTCTACGGAATCCTCGTCACCCAAATCTTCAGCTATTTCTCGAGATATCCCTTTGATAGACCTGTTTACAAAGGACTGGTACGCGTATCTAGCGTTCTTCCGTGCCTTCCCTCCGCTGAAATCAAGTTCCACAGGTTTTGCTAATTCTGTACGCGTTCTTTTCGACATTTATTCCGTCTCATACTTATGTATATCTTTGTCCTCAAGACTCCTTGAAACAGTCGATCAGATCTTTATAGGACACGTAGTATATCACTACGCTATCTCAAATTTTGCGAATGTGTTGGCTTTGGTTCAGGGATCCGTGACTTGGTGTGCCGTCTGGTATCTTCGCTCTGGTCACTAGCTTACATTGTCTGGCACATAGGTCATTTATTGTGAGTGTTCGAAGTTAGAACCCCCACCTTCAGTTTATTCATTCTTCTTGAAGCTGCAGCAAACTGTTGGGGTGAGTTGCAAATAATCATTGTCCCTTCACTTCCTGATACTCGAGCTAGGCCGTCGTGGGATGCATAGTAAAAACGTTTGTAGCACTCCTTCCGCATTCGTCGCATGCTGACATACTGGTATAGATCCTTCGCCTTGCGAGTGTGGAGATGTGAGTGACAGTCTCTCGGTCTAAAACCCCAAGGAGACTTACATTCCGACTACAGTCAGTGAACGGAACAAATTTATCACCGGTATCATCGTAAGTTTAATGATTGATCCTTTCGGTTCCTTACGTATCTGGTGTCCCCTTTTACTAGTTATTATTAACGTATGGCCAGCTGGGTACGTCACCCCAAAAATTCGCCGTTGCGTGGTAGCATACTGATTTATATCGGTGTCTGTAAAGGCTTAGCCATAAGTGAGTACATTCTCTGCCTTCGAAATACGGTATCTCACTCAGTAATTTAGCTTTTACCTTGAAAGCGTAAGCCACTATTTAACTCTTGATCAATCGGCGGCCGACACTCTTCTAGATTTGAATTGACTGGGGTCTTCGAAGTTGTCAATCTTCGTGTCAGTGGTTCTTGTCCACGCAATTATGCGTATTCTCAAGCACGGCCATAGGTACTGGGATCTACCTCCTTGGGCGTGGGGGTTCTGACCGATATGGTCACTGCCATATCGCTGTGCTATTTCCTGAATAAACTGAGAACAGGATACCATAAGTGTGTAATCTAATTTCCGCAGTATCTCATGCTCACTGCTGCGTAGATCGGATTCGTTGGTGAATAGCCTTGTCCTATATGCAATCAATACCGGCGCTTTGACTAGGTGAGCAGTATGCGGAGCATAATACTCATGGAGCTAATACTAGTTCTAAAGCGCTGTCAGCTTATCGACATTGATTCTTGTAAGTGCATCTGCATGTTTAACGTATCCCATATCTGATATTTCGTTCAGTATAACATCATGCCTACCAATTTAGTTTTTATCGCCTGTTTTTTCATCCTGAGTAAACGTGAGTGCTGAAACTATTTATTCTAGTCATGCGCCTGATGTCTCTTCTAGTTTACGCCATATCCTTCATGGCAACGTGCGCACAGAGTTTATTGTCTTCATTCGTTGCAACTTACCGGTGGTCGTGCGCAGGTTGAACACCCGACGTATCGTGAGAGGCAAAGGGACTGATAAGCAGGGAACGACTAGCAACAACACGAATATGTTCCATCTTGGTACGAGGATGCCAAGTATGGCGCCCATAGACGTGGATCAATGGGATAATAGTCCTGTCAGTCCGAGCTCAAAGGTATTTTTCATGCGCGCGCTGTTTTCGATGGCCTGACCATTTCTAAAAGGATCCGGAAAACGAGTTTCCTTTCAGCTCTCATCACTATCCTCCAAAGTGAGGTTTTTGTTTTGTATGTTAATTCGTCCGGTGCTCAACATTGTTCTACTATAGAGCCATCCATAATGGCGTAGCCGTGTAATTTTGAAATATTTTGTATTTTGTGGTGGGGTTTGTAGATACAGTCGCCTATTCTTTGGGAAAAAATTTGTACCATAGTGCTAATTCAGAATGTTGTACCCTCGTTAGCTCTTCGAGCGCAACCATCGCCTTCGGCGCCGTGTGCCACCATCAGAGGAAATCGTCTAGGCAACGGCCTCCTGATAAGGCACATATGTATCCAATGTACGGAACCGACGCCGTACAGTGTGTATTAAAACTTATTCCGTTACCCGCGGTGGCAAGCACCCCGAACTATGCTGTTTCCATCGAGGTTCTCCTTGTGAGGCTCTAGGCTCGAATTCGTTTGCTGGAACAAGGCACATATCTGAAAATCAAACCTTGGCCTCGTCGTTATCATATCCTTTTGCAGACACGACGATGTCAACTTCAGCGACGCGTTGTGATCGTGTTATATTGTACGGATAGATAGCCACGTCCTAAAACGCTGCGACATGCGCTCCAGCGACAAGTTCAATGTTTCGCGGAAGGTAGACCGAAGGAGCATGTGTAAGGATACAAAATTAGGACTCACCCAAGGGTCAATGCTCACCTATAGGCATGGGAATCTGTGTGCTATAATTGAGCATGGATGATGTGTTCCATGTAACATCTCGTGAAAGAGCCCCATTTCACCATCATTGAAAGGATGGGCGCAATTGGAAACCTGAAAGGCTCTGATAGATCAGCATCGGCGTCGTGTGTAACGGGGATCGGATGTTTTCCATTAGTTTCCGGTCTGCCTTCGATCACAAGAATCAGAAGCAGCTCGAACTGCTAGTCTGCGCGTCATAGGTCAGTGTTGGAAAATTTCTCTTATATGGTATGGCCGCGGCATGGCTGGGCAGCAGTTACCGGTACTTGCGATTGTTATTCATGACGACCGTCGCGGTTATTCGTTCCTCCTGGATATTTGATGTCGCCTTGCAGAATCTGGATCCGGTCTTCCTACATTCACGCCGTCTCTAGCCTCGAAACACCAGAATTTCTTGGGATAACAGATATCGTAGTCCGCATCTTAGATATACTCACCAATCTCCACCTCCATCATGACTCATGATCTGGGAGCATGGCGAATCTCAGGTTCGCCGTTCTAGCCCTTGAAATAATAATGATGGGCCCTCGCCTATCCTTGCCAACACGACGCGTTAGCTACTTAGTGCATTGACTCGCCTAGCCGATGCAAGAAGCGTTATAGAACCACCCTAGTCCGAGGTTCTCGGGGTGCCGGTTCCTAAGTACAGCGATCTGAATATTCCAGCACAGCGGGTAATGATTGAAAATCCAGATCCGAGGAAGCTAGGTCCGGAGCATGGCGGTGGCGTCTTTGACTGACGGTTTTGTTCTGATATTTATTGAGCACATTTACCGACCCCGTAATTCAGTCCTGCTTTTTCTCGCCCACAAACTTCCCTTTACATTATCAATGTCATTGCCGGACTCGCCTTGAAAAGGGACATGATTTCTAAAATGCCGGTTTCTGCGAAGTCCGTGACGTCGCATTGGAGTGGACCTAAGGCGTATCATATACCATCCTCTCAGGGTTCCATCTTTTCTACTTGGATTCGCACGGCCGATAGTTTGTCAGAAGAGCATGGATCAATGAAGGGGTAGACAAGACTACTTTTCGGTTCAGAAGAAGTCGCTGGACGGGTATCATCGATCAAGACTCAAGAGGCAGTTGTTTCCCCTAAGGCGAACTTGTACCCAGACGATTTGTTTGAGTCCTTTCACGTGAATCCGATTGAGTTCAGGCCCATGGACCTATGCACAGACTTAGATGGGCCTTTCAGCAGTTCCGCAGTTCTTTTATGCTTATACGCACAAGAATTCTACAGACTAGCGAAATGAAATCAGATAGATGGTCTAGTGAAAGCGATATGGATTGCTTCGATAATATAACTTGAGTGTCAGCGACCAATCAAGACAAAGGAAAGGATGTTCTGGATCCAAATCCACAGGAGTTACATGGGGGCCCAACCTAGCGAAGAGAATCCTTCCATACTATGAGATCTCGTGGCACGACAAACTTCGCACAGAGCCCGAAAAAGACGAGGAGTCCTCAGTGATGTAGATGGAACCATTGGATGGAGACATACAGGGTCATCAACCGAGCGAAGAGAATCTAGGTCCACGTTCAGAGGGCCACGGTACGTGGCGCAGTGGAGTCTACACATGTGAAGCTCTGCTGCAGAACGCATCCTTTGACTTGAAGGATAGAATGTTTTGTCCATAGGCAAGGAAGAATGGTACATCGTTACCATGTGGAGAGCCTGAAACAGGAGTTTCCCAATGCGATATCAACGGAGAGCCCATCGGTCAGTTCGACGACGTGTGTACGGTCAGTACAATCCAGGGCATGTAGATGCCCTTGAGATATACCCGGTACCAGAGGGCGACCGCGAGGGGCCGTGATATGACTCATGAAGGGCGTTATGCACACTATTGCCAAGGTGTTCCTAATACTAGAAAATGCCAAAGAAAAGCCAGTAGGAGTAATCCGTTTCGGACCACAGCTTCCCAGAATATTAATGAAGTATTGCCTCGTCGATATGGATAAGTCTCCGTTTCTGCGCGCCACTAAGAAGCGAGAGAGCGCATGAGAGTGATTCTCTGGAAGTAAGCCGAAAACTGAGGAGATCAGATTCAAATAAGAAGGAAAACAAGAAGCGGGCCGCGAAAAAGATTCGCGAAAACATAGGAAGCAGTGGAGTAGTGGAGATGTGCAGGAAATATATGTATTCGTAAGTGATAGTAGGCAGTGGCTCTTGATTGGGATAGCGGAGTTACAATTCGGAGGCCAACTGAACGAGCTACTGCAGTGACCGCTCTTCGAATTCCAATACCCATCCAGTCCCCTACAGATCTTACGCCCTCATTTCTCCTTACAATCCTGGAATGCTTTTTGTCCTCATGGCTCCCTCTGTCGCCCAGTATTCGTCAGGCAACTCTGTCGCAACCCGCCGCTCGGCGTGCTGAAGCCTTCAATGCCAAGGTGCATTGCATGAAAATCTTTCTAGGCATCCTAGAGACCGATATTCTGCAGAACGATGACATGGGCCTGAGCGATGTCGACCCGAGGAAGCTGGCGGGCGGGAAGTATGCTGAGGTCACCCTCATCGCGGAGGCGCCTTGCTGGGTTGGACAGCAGGGGACTCATACGAACAAAGAGAGACGCGCGTAGTCCGTCGACGATGACGATGACGATGTCGATGACGACGACGACGCGTACAAGCTCTCTTCTCCAGACAGGCGCGTCCGTCGCAGAGTCTAATACGAGTATTAGTAACATGACTACTACACCGGAGCTCTCGCCGCGTACGGCTCCGAGATGTATTCACGAGGTGCCCTCACCCTTGGCGCTTTCTTTGCCTCTATTTAACGAGAACCCCTGGCAAACATCGATGAGGATTCCGGTGAGATATACCGATACGATGGGTCATGCGGACGAGGACTGGGAAGCGAAGCATTCGAGTCTAGTAGGACGCACTGGAGTAGGCAATCGCCCCCAAGCAGTGACCAGAACGTGAGATTCCTGTTATCGTTGCGTTATATGTTACTGACACCCTTTCGTAGGCACTTTACGACTCCAATTACGGTGGCGCGCATTTGCGTACCTTGTCGCTACTGAAAGAGCCTGCTAGACTTTTGTCCGAAATTGCCAGAGCTCAGAGGAAGGGTTCAGCATAGAGGTTTGAGCCATTTTATCATCATTTGTCCATTAATGACCGGAATTTAGGACTTGTGGTTGATGGACTACCTTTCTACGGCCATCACGATTTTTCTTGACCCTCCTCCGGTTTTATTACCTGCCATTCTACCTTTTCCTGGTTTCCGTCCGGCTCCAGGGGAAATTCATGCCTATGAACTCTGTTGCGCGCTTCCAATAGCACGATTCGTCAGCGGTGACGAGACGCTTCACGCTTCCGCCTGTAAATCTGGTACCAACTATTTCTCGAGCATGTATCTTCCTTCTCTGTTAGTTTCGGCGGCAAGTTTTTCTTTTTTTTTGCATAAGAGCAACTAGGTTGACGTGGCAAGACGCCTATCTTCCACAGACTAGACAACATCCCTCTACTTTGCACGCACCTGTAGGATGCACTGTTTGTCTCTATGTACTATGAAGTCTCGTACTTCGTGAATCCGTGACCGTTCCATAAGGAGCTTCTTGCTGAACCTGCAACGGGCTGGACACAGTGCGCTCAGTACAAGTATTGCTCAACGCATTTTTGATAATTCTACCCAGCACAGAGACCCGTACCAGGAGATCCATCTTCTGCACGCTGAAATTTCTGTCTGTTACACAGACTCGCAGATGCAACCTCATCGTGGAGTCTGCATGACAATATACTGCATTGCTTCGCCGAGTGCCCTTGCCCCCTAATCATTGCCATGTCCTTGCTCTGGACCGCCTCTGTGATATGAACTGTGCTTCCTATGTCCAGTATTGTGATCAGGCCGTTCGGAGAGCTTATCCCCTTCCTAACTCGTCCGCGACTAGGTGAACTCCGAGGAAACACTTCAGGCCTCTCATTGTGCCTCTGCCGAGAAATTCTCAGCAACAGAAATGTCTCCCACTCTCGCATGCTGTCAAGCAATACCGGAGCCGGGTGAGGGAGTTGCTGTCGGTCCCGAGGCCTCCGAGTCTTGTCGCTGCCGATCCTCGTTCACATCTTCCGCCGGGTCCCATTGATGTATTCATGGACTACCGCCTTTCGAGATCATGACTGTCGCCGGTAGGAGATAATGATTCCTGTACATCGACTCGTCACCAGTTATTTGGGACGTAGAGAGAGGAGAACCGGTTGTTCGTCCACACGAGGCATCCCTTTCTTTCTGGGATCAGCGCTCACCTTCGCCTCTTTCTTCTGCCCTTCATATTCTAACTACTCCGAGCGATGATCCTTGACAATATTTCTCAGGAGACTCCTGGAACGAAGCCTCTCGCGGACAAAGTCCCTTGGGCGAGCGCATCACCCATCTCGGCGTATACTTTTCAAACTTTTCATGGTTGAAAGGATTGTCCCCTACGTGATCCAAGGAAGGATTACTCATTACCCATATTGCCTACTTACATCCTACATCCTATCGCGAGTGATTCATCCATAGCACCCGCCTCTTGTTTATCAGGTGTAGTCTCATGTTACTTCTCTCGAGAACGTGGTGGCACACTCATGATAGTGTCTTATATGCTGATAGTAATGGAGAACATGTTTTTCGTTGGTCATACTGCTCCTTTCAACGGCACCCATTTGACACATCCTTTTATCGATGTGTTACGCTTCGAGCGTCATAGACCATGTGTAACCATAAAACTTGAGTGATAACCCCTCTCTTTCAAATCTCTCCATAGCTTTCAGCAACCTTTTTGGTCGGGGTGAATAAGGAGCGGTCAATGTCAGAGACTTGAGCAGCGCCGTTTCCGATCGAAGGTATCTCCGAGAAGACACCATTTCGAGGAGCGTCACAGCGCTATGCGTGAATGCCTTCACAGAAGGTTGTACCGGATCGTTTCCGTACGTGTCGTCACGAATGAAGAGTTCTGCCAAGTGTGGCGCGAGACAGGAAACGGGATCGTAGGTGAGGGCCCGATATAGATCATCCGCCATCGTGCTGTCAACGCAGACAGATAAGGCTGTTAGCGTCGAGGTACATTTGTCGAGGACAGAGGTAAGAAGTGAGAAAGGGAGCGGAGGAATGTTCAGGTAGAGCGTCTGGAGCTGACATTGCGAATTTAAGATGAAATTTTCGATGCCCAAAACGCCCTCTTTGTAGTTTATGAATTGTTCTACCAGCAAGTGCTGCAAAGCGGGAAGGTGAAGAAATTGGAAGCACTCCACATCCGTGTACAGTGACAGTCCGCGAAGACTGGAGTGGGATACAGGATCACTGGCGAAACTGTGGTTTTCTCGAAATCTGATCCACAGCGTCGCTTGGGTCAGCTCGAGAGCTTGAGAAAAAAGGCGCAGAAGTTCTTGGGGATAGTAAACGTCTCCTTGGAAGACCTTTAACTGCACTAGGGAGAAGGAAACTTCTGTGATACCGATACCCTGTAATAATACGTTTCGTAATTGAGGAGCTTCCCTGAACACCTCTATGCGTCGGTCGGGTGGGGCGTGGTGCGGTGCCAGGCGGCTGGGCGTACTTCCGCCTACGTGGTCTACCTCATAGTAGTCCAAACCCTCGACAGTGAGGCTAAGTGATTTCAAGAGAGGAAAATAGGCTGACTCCCTGAAAATGTTGGAGAAGAACCCTAGACTCGAGAAATTGGTTGTCCAGTCCACGGTGCCCCAGCGGTGAGTGTGAGGACATAGACCCTGGAGCGCCGACCGCAGCGCAGTGTCAACGTACATGCCATGTACCACAATTTGTAGTATATGCCCCTTCGATCTGCGGAGAAATTTGTGGAGAACAAGCTCCTCCCAGAAGGTAAAGTAGTTGGGTTCATCATTAAGGACCACCCGACTCCAAATCGCAGGCGTAGACAAGACGATAACCCGCCAGA
Source organism: Armillaria novae-zelandiae (assembly GCA_030435655.1). Taxonomy (NCBI): domain Eukaryota; kingdom Fungi; phylum Basidiomycota; class Agaricomycetes; order Agaricales; family Physalacriaceae; genus Armillaria; species Armillaria novae-zelandiae. Next base: position 2,705,898 of record JAUEPR010000003.1, on the reverse strand, counting down.
GTCTGCAAACTTGGCCCAAGATCCACGATGTGTTATTCTTGGTATCAAGGCAATCTGACCCTGTTGACGAGTCGATGCTGGTAGCCGCAAGTATTAGTATGTGACTCATGACTTCGAATGGAATGATAGATAGTGGAGATGATTCGTAGGGAACACGCGAGAGGATGTCCTTTTCTTCCCTCGACTGTCGTGGTAACGGGGTAAGAAGAGTTTTTTGGAACTCGATGGCAGCGCGATTTGTCGCATGTCGACGGTAAAGTTGCGGTAGAAGAGAGCTGATCCTTTGAATACAGTCTTCAACGATTAAGTCCTCTTTTTCAAGAGAGTGAGTGTTGGCTTTGATGTAATTGATATCGTCCTTGGTGAGGGAGCCACTAATCCCTACTAGGTCGGAATTGGACGCTATGTCACTCTGGCTACTTTGAATGAGCTCCATTTTTTCAACTTGGAGTCTAAGCTGTTCCATGGAGCGTCTGAGTGTTTGCGCTGAGCAAACTCCAACATACACAATGAAAAAGACGATTTCACTCACGTCATGATTGGAGATCGTCAGTGATTTGGTTTGCCAGGACTCAGAAGGCATCGACCTCTCTGTCTAGCTACGGGTAAGAGTTTTCAGTTTTTCAGGCGCGAGGGATACTATAGGACACTTACTGTTGCAACAGATTTTGTTACAAGTTCTGGTTCAAGGCATATATGATATAGCTCAAACGCCACTCGGAAGGGAGCCAACGAGTGGTGGCTGTGCCCGGGTAATGCCGCGATGTGCGGTCCATGGCTATTTCGGTGATCTCAAAGACCCTTTTGCGCCCTCAAAAGGTCCAGTCTTCATGTACATGACCCGGACTTGTCAAGCTATATGTGAACAGCTGTCTTCAATGGATGGAATACGCCATGAAGGCTTCATCCTGCGTCGTAGTGCGAGCACATGCACACGCTGTGGCGAGATTATTATTATAGATATGATTTGCTGCTGTGGAAATTGCCCAAGACTCAAACGGAGAACAGATTAATCATCATATGATCATTGTAAGAAGGAAACAGTCTCTTTTTTGGGTACAATGCCATTCATAAGGCGTGATATCAAGGTGAGGTCTCTGCATCCTCTACAGATGTTAGTTGCGGAGGGTTTGCAGAAGAACAACAGAGACATACGAATAATTCGAAAAATGAGCGCGTCTTAACGGCCCTTGCCTCCACTGGACTGAGCGGTCGGAAGTGTGGGTCTACCGCTTGAAGTGGGCTGGCTAGTCTCCCTACGAGCAGGGTCAGCCTTAACGAGTCTAACGTAAGTTAAGAGTGGCATACTCGTCAGCATGACTAACCCGCACAAAATTAGTTGACGTATTCTAAGAGAAACAAAGGTAGTACATGTATCAGCAACGGCCTGAGATGTGATAGACGAAATCAAATTTACCGCCATACTCAAAACTTGGGATGGTTCCTAGCAGAGAGATGAGATAGTATTTATATCAAAGGTGAAGTGCTCGAGCAACGTAAGAAACTACCTGAGTCTCAGAACCCAGCACTCGTGAGCGACCAGGTTCATGCGAAATAATATATACTTAGGAAGCCAGGTGGACGGGTGCAGGGGAAACACCGTTAATGACGGACTTTACGACAAGGCCCTAATCCTGGGATTGGAGGAACAGATGACATGAACACAAAATAGACGCTCGAACGAATGTGGGCCATTCAATTGCTTTCAAAACACTGGACCAAAATTTGGTCACTATAAATGCCGTGGGATCGTCGGGGGTATCGCAAGGCCGATAAGGAGCAATCACAGGATATGGATTTCAAACCAAGACTTCGAGGCTCGCAAACCATTGCCCTTTTAATAAGGATGACTGAACAGAACCAGGACGTGTCACCACCGACATCAGCAGAGGTGCGCAGAAGCGTCAAACCTCTGGCCAAGTCGCGTTAGCTCGAAAGGCCGTCCATTCAGGATACAATCGTCACCAGAAATAAACGTAAATAATTTTATTTTCCGACATTCCAATCGCGTCTAAAGCACTGATGTAGTCTACACAGTTCAATTGACAAAATACTGCATAAAGGGTGTCACGACACCTGCAATAGCGAACACAGGGCTTCTTACCTCTATTGGGGGTAGTAATTTCAAGGATGACGACCTCTTATTTACTAGAGGTCGGTTTTGCAAGTTCTTTACATTTGCAGGGCCTTGAACTATGTTCAGTCCTGAATGACTCGGTTTATCCGTGAAAACGACTCACGGGTCCTCGGGCGGACAATTGCATTTTATGACGGCTCCGAAGTCGGCGGGGACGGACGCGTTCTGGCAAAATAACTTTAAAAGAGATCAGTTATAAAACCAAGGATTAAGAGGGCTGCGAGAGGTCAAGCCTTACCATCTTGTCAAGCGGTTGAGGTGGGTCTTTGTGCATCCATCACCCCGACTGAAGGGGGCTTAAGAGCAGACGCTAAACGCTCATATAACATAACTGTATACTTGGATAACAGAGCGTAGCGCGCATATCGCACAGGTTGAGATAATTTGGGACAGCATCGTAACATTTATGAACAGCGCTGAGAAGGGAGTTGTCCTAGGATCGGTCGATAAGAGGGACCACTGGCGCCCGTTTGACTCCACAGGCAAAAGATGGGTGTATGATGTATGTAGAAACAAAAACAGCGCTACAGACACCCTTTCCCAGTGATAGGTATCCAAGTATCCTGTCAGTCAAGAAGAAGTAACTTCAAGGACAGTCATATTGACATAAATGTACATTTTGCATACACCTATATGATGGTTTCTTATTTCTAGGTCAGGATCTGAAAAAATCAGTACGGTACGTGTTGAATGGAAAAAATGATGAGAACCCACAGAAATCCGGTCAATCTTACAGCCCACCTACATGCTCATCATATCCTGTTGCACGTTCCTGTCATAAATCGTTCATTGGCCATGCTCGAGCGCCCATACCGCACATCAATTTGGAGCGAACAGGATAGCGGTGAAGAATGTAAGAAAGGAAGCTATCAATCGTGTCATCATGTTGATACCGATTCTTTTCCAGGTCGCGCCATCGTGGTATTTTGAGGAACGTAGGACTACAGTACCGTCGATAGAGCCGAATGACCTTTCGTTATGCAGTTTTAAGGTGCCCGCACGGTAAAAAGACAGGATAACCTACCTAACACATAGCTTCACTCCTTTCATGGCCTGCGCTGTTCGGTAGGCGGCTTAACGTTTCTTCCAAGCGCACGGAGCCACAAAAGTCGCGGAGCAAAATATCAAAAGTTTCAGATGGTTGGGCTTGATGAAGAGCCGCGTCGGGTTGTTGATAGCACTAAGAGCCGTATACCTGTCTGAATTGGCGCGCGTCAAAGTAGTAACTTGCAGTCGGGCCGGCAACTACCGGACAAAATATCCCTTCCCCGAGACCGAGGGCTGTAATAAATATATGTATATTGATCAATACCGCACAGAAAGGATCTTCTTAGCTGTCTGATTCGTTTTGGAACAGATAGAATACCTTCTCAATCTAGTTATATGGACTACGGCATCCACCTTTAGTGCCACGTCGGTTGGAGGAAGTGTACACTGTATAGAGAGCTCAAAACGAAGTAGGACGTATTCCTAGGAATATTGATATATGAACAGGCAGAGGATCTGTTTCTTTGACGACTCTATACTGCAACTGATATACATACGAAAATTCGAATAGCGATACATTATTTAGTAGGCCCGTGGCAACGATCAAATTTCAATCCATACGAAACATCCGTGAAACATGGGTGACTGCAAATGCGACTAATGTCAATGGCTATTCTGGATTACTCATAACCGCACACACCGTCGTCATTCACAGATCTTCGAACAGCTTTTTCGGGTCCATCCCTTCGAATGAAATCCTATAAACCTTCTCAAAGAGCGGGTAGGCCTCCAACCGCCCTCGGGCTTCTAGAAAATCAAAGACCTCCTGCGCAGTCAATGTTCCTTGGAGTTTCTGGCCGTTCAATAGCTCCTCCTCAAGCTCTAAGAAAGTCTTTCCTTTCCCATTGGTAACAGTCCCGGCTGGCGCATACTCTGGCATGCTCTTGATAAATGCTTCGGCACACTTACGGTTACGACCACCAAAGGACGTCGTAATCAAGTCAGCCATACCTGCGTGAAAGCTTTAGCTCTCACATCTCGCGAGATGACGAAGACTTACCAGCAGAATGATGTGAGAACGTAAACGATGAACTTCCAGGGAAGAAATCTTGCGTGAACATGGCCATCTCCAGCAACCCCACTCTCAAAATCGCGGCCTTCGTATTCCCACCCAGGCCCATCCCATCAACAAAACCGGCTGCGAGTGCAACAATATTCTTCAGCGCGCCGCTCAGACTCACCCCAGCCACATCCTCGATCGGGTGGACCCTAAACTTGGGCCCGTCGAACACTGCATGCCACAACGCCGCGTCCTTCGCAGAGGGCACGCCAATCGTCGTCTCGCAGAACTCCCCTCTTCCGACATCGAGCGCGATGTTTGCGCCACCAAGAGCAGTGCACGGGATTCCGAGCTCTTTCTCGATGACGGAGGGGAATGTGTATATGTCGGCCTGGGTGGTCTTTCCCGCTACGTCCTTCTCGATGACAACGTCAACACCCTTGATTGCGGAGATCGCACGGGCTTTGGAGTTGACTACGCCTGAGGCTTTGAGCTCCTTGAGGGCAGCGGGTAGGAACTGGTGTGGGACGACGAATAGGATGAGAGACGCGTTTCGCACGGTCTCTACAAGTGAAGGCACTGCGATAAGGTTCTCGGGGAGGTCTACATCAGGGAGATATTTTTCGTTCTGACGCGATCCCTCGTTGATAATATCGATGAGGCGTTTGCTGTTATGCATCTTGTCAAGTCATCAGTAAGTAGTGCCAAGACACGAAGAGGGAGGGGGGAAAGCTCACTTCTTGTTCTCTTACCCACATCCTGACTTCTGGATCGAATCCTTCCTGTTCAGCCGTATTCATGGCCGCCACGCGCGCTAAGGCGGTTCCCCAGCTACCAGAACCAACGATAGCCACCTTCTCGAGCTTGGCGGGGGACTTTGTCCCGCTTTTCTCGCACACAACGTACTCTTCCGGTTCGTATGGCTCGAATTTGGTGATGAACGGGGCCATAGCGACTGAAGAAGTCCTCCGCTTGGGTTTGGTCTTGCCAGTGTCGGTCACTGCTGGTCCCTCTGCATCTGCTATCGCCTCTTCCTCTGGTTGTACCAGGGCTTCGGGGGATGCAGTGCGAGGTGGGACGCCATTATCCTTCTTGGAACTTATAGTCGTGAAGCCAAAACTCGCGCCGCTGAGGGCGTTCAAACCAAACGGCGGCTTGGTAGCCAGACCGTGCTTCGAGTTCGCTGGGAGGTGTTTGGGGAGGGGGGGTAGTAGTGGCGACGGCGGGCATGACGAATCAGGAGAAGAGGCGTTCGACAGCGCGGGGCTGCTGAGCCTTGATGGGGAAGCCGATTCAGGGGTCGAGGATTGGGTCGAGGAGCTCATTTCGTCGATTGGTGGGTGTACTCGTGTATGGTCGCGCAGGATAAAAAGGTGAGAACTCTGGGTGGCGCCGCATATATGTTCCCTTTCGAAACGCGACGGATACCCGCACGGAGACTCGCATGTGTTACCGTGGATTCTTGCTTGATGCTGGTTCTGTCGGTTCCCCGCTCGTCGGGCGCTGAAGATTATTTTTGGTTTGAAATCTTCGTTGCCTGTGGTCACCATCGCTTGTCATATTAATACTGGTTGTCCTGTACGAGTTATGAGTTACACGTAGCAGAAATGCATGAAACAAGATACCGAACGTTTTCAATTTTGAGTGTACCTTGAGGCACCCTGTTGACAGAGTGGAGTCGATCATTTGTGGGTCCTTCATTTCGAATTAAAGTCGATCTCCGGAAGTTAGTTCTTGCACCGTCGGCATGACAGGGGATATTTGTGCTAGACCAGTCAAGGCGGTCCTATTTGTGTTCGTGAGCTTCAAGTTGATTCAAAAATAAATATACTCTTACAAGTGCCCACCGAAGTATTCTAAAGATAATAAACGCAATAATAGCTCTCCATTCTATGTTAAGAAATGTGGTCCACGGCGGACATATTGTTGGCTTCTAAACGGGTGGGGGGGGCGCTCCATTGTTCTAGTGGACCCAGTTCAACGGCACATCCGCGTTTCGTGTGGTATTTGCTCCACCGTACTGCACCCTGATGACGAATTCGAAGAGGTAGATCCAATCGTAGTTCGCGTCTGGCACATTATCATGCCGAAGCCTGAATTACAGACGGTGTAACATTGAAGGGAGTTCTATGAGCAGTCCACAATAACCGTATCTCGTCCCAAGCCTAAGTGGTAGAAGGTTGGTCGACCAGTGAAGGATGGGAGATTCGACGTGATTAGCATCAGATGGAAATGGAAAAAGATAAATCCGGATCGGGTCATTTAGGGCAGGTCATTGATGTACCAACAAGTTTGAGCGCGACTTCCAAAAGTGAGGATGAGCCATTCCATTCCACGACCGCACGAAAAGATGCCTTCGTCATATTCTCAGATATCGAACGGGCTCGGGCTCGGTTGGGGATTATAGAGAACAGGTTCTTTCCTGGAGTGGTGATAATAGATTATAGAACAAAGTACTTTTAGTAGAAAATATATTTCTAACGGTGATGACGAATTCGCTGGGATAACCGCAAGAAGATACCTCTTTTCAAGAGACGTAAATGGGGACCACTGTATCCAGGAATGTGCCTTTCGTTGGCATGTAATATCCTGTAGCTTCTGCAGTCCTGAACAACGCGGGGGCAATTGTAGAATGGGGAATGCGAAGTCATAAAGTTGGTACACCTTCGGAAACCACTCGTTACCCAGTAGGCATGATGTATCCAGAAAGATTCTCCGTAAAATCTGAAGGCGCTATGGGAAATTATGCGGGCTCCAAGCCAAAGAAGTATGCACCTGATCGCGAGTAGTCCTCTGCAATGCCTTCCCATCCGAAGTGAGCAACAGTTAAGACTTTCATAGCCCATACGTACTATATGAGCGTGAAATCTACATGAAATGTTAGAAGCTGAGAAGTATATGACGAACATCGTTTCGATAACCAACTCGTAGTTATAGCTCAGGAAATCTCCGTTCTCTACACGGAAATACCGCTGGCGACAAGGTTTACCGGTTTGAGAAAAAACAGAGTCGGATGACAGAAATGACGTTGGACATAACAATATATGGCACACATCGGGCTTACAACGCCTGGTCATGTTGTAAGCCGTACACCCACCCAGTTTGACAAAGGCAAACAATGTCATTAATTCAACAAATTCACACCTTGAACTTTGCATATGATAACTTTTGTATCATTGACATCATGGCATATAGGTAGGGTTATATCAGGTACTAATGGTACTGCGACTGGAGTAACTTTTGTTCAAGCAAGAGGAAGGAACGTAAAACGAAAATACGAAGTAAATCACAACTCATAACTAATACTAAGATCATGACACTTGGGGGAAGGGGGTACGACGATGCTCTTATCAAGTGGGTGGGGAATGGGGAATGATGACCGAAAAAAACAAAAATACAATGAGCATCGAAGCCTTTACGCGACTCGAAAATGTGTAGAGTCGGTCTTTGCGAGTCCAGGGGAAAAGAGGAGGGGTATGATAGCTGGCTCATGATTGGAACGAGATGTTGTGGCTCTGCAGGATGCTCTGGTAGATCTCTGCCTTTGTCCGCCACTGCTCCACCTCAAGCGTCAGCGTCTCGACCTTGTCCTCGAGTAGCTGCTGATGCTCTAACTTGCGCTTCCTGCTCTTCCGTGCTGCGAGGGTATTTTGACGACGCTTGTACTCGATCATCTGACGATCCGTAGCGTCTGGAGGAGGAGGTTCAAGCTCGTCTTCCTCATCACCGCCCAGGGCCACTGATCGTGACCGCTTCCTGGCAAATGTCGCAGGAACTTCCTTCCTTGACGTCGCGGAAGGAATGACATAGCGCCGTGGCTGTGTGGGGGCATCAAGTGGAACCATGGTCTCCGGGGTAATGTTTTTACGAGTACCGGTCGCGGACGACTTGCGAGGCGTTAGTTTCGTCGGGCGGGCGGCGGCGGAGGGAGAAGGTAAGGGGGACTGTTCAACGGGAAGACGAGGAGACGGGTAGACGGAAGCAGGATCTATGAAGTCGACAGCCGGCGATGTCGGGGACATAGTGTACAGTTTCGTCATATCCGGGAGCTGAGGAACCTTCGCCGGAGCAGACGGTGGTGCGGAAGCCGTCAACAGTTCTTCATACGAGCTGAACATCGGTTCATCGGCGTCAGATATCAGAGGAACATCGCCGTCTTGGAAAATGGGGGTCGTGAGGAAGGAGTCAAGGGGAGTGTCAAACGGCGACGTCTCGAACGAGTCGAAGGTGTCACTGTAAGGAGTATCGAGAAGTGGTGATGTTCCCACACCCGTGAGGAAGTTGCTTGACGGGAATTCATCGAGATCCTTGAAGAGGGGCGACGAGCCTGGCGATGATAGGTCAGTGAGCCCATCTTCATCAAAAAACAGCCAATCCCAATCACCTAGCTCTTCGCTAAAGTCGTCGCCTGCTGTGGCCAGTAAATCAGCCGGGGTTACCGTTAACTGCATGGTTGCTGTAGAATCGACGGTCGAATTAGATGATGAAGGTTGGTTTAACATAGCTAGATAATTCCGCTGTAGAATCTCAAAGTGAGAGAGCGATGAGGGCGCTGGTGGCGCTGGTTTTGGCTGGGTGTTACGACGAGGTGCTGTATTTGGTGGCTGTGGAAGAACCGTTGGTATGCCATATTGAGAGGCGAGATCTTTCTGATCAAACGATACCCGGGGAAGGGTAGACAAAGGGTAATTTATCGAGGCATGGTGGGGGGCAGGGAAGCTTGAAAGGGGACTTTCAAGAGGGGTCGCTGTTGAGACATTGCGAGTTGCCGTTGACGAGGAAGGACACGTAGTGGCCGAGTTATTCACAAAGCGAACATCTTGGCTTTTGGTGATGTAAGGGTTGTGTCTAAAGTCCGAAATTGCGACGGGTTGGGGTAAAGACGACAGTGAAGATGTGCTAGGCGACACTGATGGCGACCTAGAAGGGCTGTTCAACATCGTCAGCGTTGAGCTCATGACCTCATCGTTGGCAGAATGGTTCGCCGGCGACAGCAGTAACGACGATGACGCTGAATATCGCCACACGGTAGCGTGGTTAACAGCGCTTGAACTTGCGGCCATCATTGAAAAATAAAATGGAGAAATGGCGAACAAATAATGTGATATTGCTGCGCTAATTGCCCCAGCGTAGGCCAAAGCAATAAGACGAATCTGAGCGAAAATTGACTCACGAGTGACTCAATAGACGACTACTGAGCAAGTCAGACTCCCCGAGCAGAGAATAATCTGCTAAAGCGTCGAGGTGAGAGATGGGGGGAAAGAGGGTAATGTCGAAAAAATGTGACTCGACCCAGATTATAAAGGCAATCCGTCCACAGCTTCAGTTTCAAACTCCGCTGACACTTGCACTCGGTGCCTTCCGGGGCTATTCCGGAGCGCTTTCATCTATTCAAGCGCCTATCCAACGTCCAAAAATTACATCCTCAACCTGAAAGCTGTACTTCACCACCCCCAATGTCACCAGATTCTTCCCCAACGCAGTCCATGTCCGGTATTGCTCTGACTCACATTCCCACGATTCGAGTCATATCGCATTGTGGCGCATCCGGGACTGCCAAATCGAGTACCTGACCAATCATCCGTAGATCAATCATCCGTACTTCCGGCTGACAAAGAAGCTAGCGCTTGATCCTTATCTGGACAGCCACGGGAAGCATCGCCTGAAAACCAGATATCAGATGACCCTCCCGACGCGTTCCCGCCCGCAACGTGTCGATGCCTGCAGTGTCCGTAGCAACCGAATAGCATGACTGAGTGGTACCGCAGCAATACGGGAATCTGTCGCCGCCAGAAGGAATGGCTTGCTCCTGAATCGACATAGAAAGGAGCGCCGCAGCCGTAAAGATTCGTCAGCGCATGTGGAACTAGGCGCCGCGGCCCGCGGACTCCTGAAAATATCGGTGAATCGAAGAAAGCGCAGCCAGGAAGCGCGCGCATTTTGCGTATTCACAGGAAGTTGTGATAACCATCTATTAAAGATAGTTCCTCAGCACGCAGTCAACTGCAGGAATCGTGCTTTTCGGAGGCTTCGGAACAGCGAACGTTATCGATGAAACGCACAAAGAAGATATAAAGGGAGCTGAGGGAAAACCGATTAAGCGAGGATAATTGTGAAGTCCAAGACAGGCGAAGGCCTTCGAGCTTTGCATTTTTCCGTGGTCAGTGGTAGAAGAGACGCCAAGACTTTTCGTCGCGGCCCGCGGGCATGGGAAGAATAGATTTCGAAGTCGGTGGAGCAAAGATGATTGGGAACTTGCAGAATGCGTTCGACGTTTCTCGCTTCAGAGAAAGACCCAGTGAATGAAGGGAAAGAAAGCAAGTTCAGAAAGCGCAGCTCAGCCCAGAGACCCAGAGAAAGAGGCGCAGTAGGCCGCAGCGTCTAAAGCCTCCACATCAAATACTTAGTATTGATGAGAACCACACGGAATTTCACATAAGTGCGCCCTTGTACAAGTCCCTAGTAGGCGAGTCGGAAAAGTGAATGAAGAAGAACGGGAGGAGGGGATGGGAGGAGGGGACGGGAGTAGTAAAGCTGGATGCGAGGCATAGGCAGGAAGAATGCAGCCCACCAGCCCTAGCCCTTCTTTATATACCCAGACCGGCATTTCGGGGTTGAGTCACGATGGGAATCACGATGACGCGATGGACGCGTTGCATCATGTGATGTGACTCAAATCGGGATCGGATTGCTGCTTTCGGAAATATGAAGAGCGGCCGCCCGCTATGCTCCGGCCGACGGGCGCTTTAGAGGTTGGCATATGCATCAAGATTCCATATGATTCATGTCTTTGTCGGCTGGCCTTCGCTCACGTTCGGCGCCAGCTCAATTCAGATTTAACTTCTTCTCACGGTTTCTCATTCTGTCCATAGCTTGCCTAATATTCCCTTCAGGATATATTGCTACGTACTCCAATTCACCGAGCGCTGTAAGATTCGCTCCCCTCGGTTCCTCTATTAACGCTGTCTGAAATATCCAGCCCCATCTCGCTCAATATCACTCACGAAATATTTAGTGAGTCCGGGAAGTGTCACCTTGCCCTGGTCAGAATGATGAATACGACGCCCTCTAGTGCTCTCTTATGCAACATGGCAATAACTTGAATCGTGAATGCTTACTGAATTGCTTTATCCTACGCGAGTGTGACCGGTATTCATTCATGTGCTAGCGCTCGAGGCCAATACCTTTAATGCTAAACACTTAACCCGACAAGTGCATACTTCCTATCCCCTCTACTACCTTCCCCAATTCCACCTTCGACTTACCCGACTTATCCCTAGTCGGTCGCTTTGTCTGAGCAGATTTCCACCACCCCCAGTCTATGTCCACCTCAACCTTTCCTCCTTGCTCCTCAGCTTCTCGGAATATCTTATCTGCCCGCCTAGCCATCTCGTCAGCTGCTCTGTTCGCCGCTTCGATCTGCTCTGGATGTTTGGTGAAATGGTCGACATAGTAATCTTTGAGGCGTAAGAGAAACGTCACAAAGTGGAAAACTTCGATTGGGGAAGAGATATCGAATTTTTGGACGCAACGGTCGATGAGATAAACCCTCTGTAGAACATTGTTTAGCATTCAGGTCGTATTGTAGGGGACCCACGAAACAATATTACCTCTGATGTCTCCGAACGCCATGCCATCAACACGACGCCCTCATTACCATTAGTCGCCAAGGCAAAAACTGGAAGCCCTATGATTCCATGCGCCTCTAGAAGCCTAACCGAAGCCTCCACATAAATCCTAACCTGGTTCAATGGCTTGGTAGGGTCATCGCCAGGCCTCTTGTGCTCAACAACAAGGATAGCGAACAGAATTTTGCCACTTAGTTCAAAAGGAATGATGGTAGTAGTAAACTCATCGGACAGCTGCGGAATGCCGTCGCCCATTGGTTTCTTGCGGCAATCACTACAAGCAGATGAAGCTGCTAGGAAAGAATTACGTGACTGTTTCAAATTCTGCCTGAAGTCTTTATCAGAAGAGTCGTCGACCTGTTGCTCGACATTGGGTGCTGGAGGGACACGAGTTTTAGCACCGGACCCCGGTTTGGGTAGAGTTGAGTCCGTCTTGTCAGCTAAAGGCCCGGCTTGGGAGGAAGGAGCGGGGAGCAGATAGGTACCACTGTCAGCGTTATGGCGTTCTCTCTGTAATGGTGGCAGCAGACCCTTATCGTCCTCAGGAATGGTAATGAAATTGGGTATCGCGCACTTCGACGAGGGCAGGGCAAGCTTGTTCATTGTAAGTATGACGACAGCATCACACGTCCCTGTGTGTGGTTCGCTGCTAGCGCGCCGGAGGATGGAGGATTTATCGAGTTCTTTCTTGTCGCCATCAAACAGCCTATTAGTCTCGGTCATGAGACGAAAGGCGACCGATGTAGCGGCTGCTTCCTGTACCGACATGGGGTCAATATCGCCGGACGTACGATCTGTGTAATAGACAGCAGTGGAAGAGGCCAAGCAAAGGAGATGATTGTCGCGCGCGCGAGTTCTGGCTTCAGGCATGATCTCGTCGATTGTTTCAGCCGAATTCAGAGCATCGACAAATCGATTTCGAGACAGCAATAGAGAGCGTTCAAATCTTGAAAGTATCAATAAGGGTATGATCGTCAGAAACCGAATAACGTACAAGGGTCTGATGTGAACTTCATCGTCTTCGGAAGGCAGGCGGTTCAACGCATAGAATATGAGCGTGTCCCACTGAAGACGAGACTCGGCCTCGTTCACAGACTTCCGCTGTCCACGACAGAACGCTCCGAGAGTCACCCAAAAGAATAAGGACAAACGTTCTGAAATGATCGGCTCATGCAACTTATCCACGGGGCGAATGTTTTGAGCGTGTCTTTCGCGAACAGCCACAAGCTGCCTCCAGAAACATCTTCGGACAGCCTCCAGATAGGCTCCTTCGACGTCCGGTAGTTCTTCCTAGAATAGCACATTAGGCTTGCATTATCACCAATATCTCAACTATGGACCCACTTCTCGTTGCCACGCAGGGTCCCTAAAGCACGATAACGTGTTGTAGATATATACGAAATCATTGATTTTCTCTCGATCTGCAACGTCGGATGAAAGCGTCAAAGTGCTGATCGATAAAACGTATCGTTCGTAGGCGTAGGTAGTCATTGAGTGACGGTCGCGTGGGTTGATTCCGTATTCGGCCTTTTTAGCGAATCTGTAGAAACCGTTAATCAAAGGGATGTAATGTGTTCCTGACAGACACTCACTCTGAACAAGATTGGATAGAACTTGCATTTGTAGGGAACCTGGAATTGAAAGTCAGAATGTGGCGTCGAACATCCAAGAGAGATCAAAAATCAACAAATGGTCCTGTGGCTTGCACTGGAAACTAGAGAGATCAGCCCAACCATCAAAGGTCGATGAAGACTCAGCACGAGTCAGGATTTACGATTATGTTGAGGGTTATCTCGCAAAAATACTGAACGAGAATGACGACAAGTATTCGGAACTCGTGCGTTTGGACAAGAGCTTCAAGACAAGCCACCAAAAAGGACGGATATGCAGTAAAACCCAGGTGGAAGGTCATGAACAAGAGCCAATATGAACGTACGTTGCAGAAAGCTCGGATGTTGACTTTGATATAATAGATCTGCAACCGATGAATATGTCTCGCTCAGTCGTTCCTGAAGCGGCGACATGCAACCTACTTAGAGACAGATCTGCGGTAATTCGTGAGCGCCGTTAGTTGGAAAGAGCCCATATCGAACCTACTTCGTAGGAACCCCTTTATACCCCTTCTGCTTCCCGCCCTGTGCTGTCCCTGTGTGCTGAGAAGTGTCTCTGTTGGAAACGGTGAAAGCTAGAACAGTGCGGTAAATAGAAATGCTTACGGCTCATCACTTCTACCAACTTTCTTCATTGGATCTGATATCGTTGTGCGGTCGAATAGCTGCACCGGAGGGGGGGTAATGGGATACGGAGGTGGGTCGTCCTCGGTACTATCAGATGATAAGACGAGGATATTCAAAGTCAGCCCATTGCATCCACACACTCAACACTACTTGGTGTTCTCAAACCCTGAATCCATGAGGCAACGAATTCTTCTGAGTGTTCTCCCCAATCGAGAGGACTCGAGGGATCGATAAGATCTGATCTCCAGGTAAACGTAGAATTGGCAGCCGTACGTGAATCGCAACACTTCTCTACCACCTTGTCATATTGATCGCGGAGTTCGACAATAAATTGTGAAAAAGCAAAGGCCGAGATGGGATCGGTCAGATTAAAGACACCGTTGGCCACAAAAGGTGAGTCTGAGAAGGCGATGTGCACTGTAGGCTACTACACAATGAGCCTCAGGATGGACAGAGGATCACATGTTAACTCACTAAACCGTCAAACGCGTCATCGCCTGGAGACTCTGAGCCGCTACACAAATCCGGTGGATCAGTCCACCCCAAAACGACCTGTGCCGAAAATCCGTCCTTGGCAAGAATAACACCTACGACAGGGTCTTCGATTCCCCAAACACGTCGCTGGTAAGCTACGCTGGCAACGAGAGGCACGATGTTCTCTGTATCTGCAATGCAGATAATGGGAAGGACGGCATTGGTGCGATGGCCTCTACCTGGAAGGACGTGGGCGTGAAATGACACGTCAAGGGACCTAGGACTGGAAGCTTTTAAGGGTGGAGACGAAGAACAACGAGATGCTCCCAGCCACTTCTCCGACTGTGTGATATCACAGGAGACATCGAGTCTTTCGTCGCATAGGTCCTCTACTAACATCGGCAGATTGTCGGATGCGGATGAAGGAGTCCGAGTGTCGGGTTCAACCTCGGTATTGAGGATATCTTCGCCTTCCCACTGTACTCCTACCTCCTCAGGGTCTCCACTAGAATTATTGCTTTGATAGTCGAAACCAGTGTGTTCCGGCGCCACAGTTTGGTCTGAACACCCAGGTATTGGTTCTACCCCCGTAGAATGCGAGTCCGTGTAAAGATGAGAAATAAGCATCAGAGCGTGCCCATCGAAAACAGATTTGCCGAAATTCTTCGGAAGGATGAAAGGTATATCGTCACTCGATTGGATGGGTAAGCGATGGGTTTCATCGTACTAATTCACACAATAGCATTACTCACAATATTTCGACGTCACTATAACATGTATAGCACAATGCACGGATCAAGGTAGACCAAATAGGCGCAGTGAAAGGGTGAGGGTCTTCCTTCATCTGTCGAAGAGAGGTCACTGTCGCTAGTATAATATCCAGAAAACCGGAAAGTGGATGAGCATTTGGAGAAGATGATGGGTTACCCCTCAGTTTGTCGAGGAGCTCTGAATAAACATTAATGTTAGAAATACATGCGTCGATAGACACAGAGAGAAGTGGCTTTGAAAGCTGCGCAGAGAGTAGCCGGACTTCTAGTGGCCACTGAGCATCCGTGGTGACGCAGTGGAATTCTATCGGAGGCATAACCAAGCTATCGGTTTGAGTTACAAAAGGGTATGGTATACAGCGTAGACACATTCGGAAGCTCACGACGATAAAGATACGCAGTAGCGCACGACGCCGAACGCGCTCAACTGAAGTCGTGGTAAAAAGTGAAAGATTCCGACATCACGTGGTATTGCTAAGTAAGTCAATGTTGTCGGCACTTTTCGCAAATGGTTCGGTAGTGTATGAGGATCTGTTATTTTGTTTCTAAGTTATTCAAGAGAAGAACGACCAGTTGACAACGAGTTGAATCGAATGCTCTTGGCATACCCAAGTCCATGCCATTCCTCTTTCAGTGGGTTACTAATATATTGAAATGCCCCAGGGTAAAGTCGCAAGTATTGTGAGCTATATATACTAAACTCTGCCATCGAAATATTCCAGTCCCAATATCAGCCATCCTTGCACGCGTAGATGCGAAGTCCACCCCAAGGTTTCTCAATCAAGGTAATGGCTCGTTGTTGTGGTTGACCGTTGACGGCGGTGAAGGAGTCGTATGAAAACACTCCCAGGAGAAAGAAGCTTCCTCGTCGGAGGTTTCGGAGTCGGACAGTATGTACATGTAAGGTACCATCGTTTCGTCGCACTCTGTTTCGAGTAAGAAGGGGAAAAAAGTGGTCTATCAGACAGAAAGTGCTATCAGATTTGCGGGATCCAGAAAGACCGGAAAGGGTCGTACAGAAAGAAGCAACGAGTCAGCAGTATCCTCTAACGCCTCGTCAAAAACTGCTGCCTCGCTCAAGTAGATTCGCCAAAGTTCTGAGTCGGAGGTCATTTCAGGTTGCTCCTTGTCGGCGTATACTGAGCGCCGTCCTTTATAATCAACGGGCGCTTCTCAAAATGTATGAGTTCCATATGTCTGGGGTTTGTGAATTTAAGAAGGATACTAACCACACATTCCCTGCTTGGGATCACTCCCGGATCTTGACCTAGGATGCGGAGAATTGCCTGGAGTGTCTACCATAACTTTGAAGGGGGAAGGATGTGGGGAAGGAATTCGTGCAACTGAGCCTGAACCTCGAAGACTCTTATATGCCAAAGGCACAGGAGATGAATGTTTCACGTCCCCAGGAATGTTCATGGAGTAGCCCGAAGAGAAGGCAAAATTAACCTCTGCACAGAAACGCATGGGCGCTTAACAAAAACCGTTGCCTCGAGGTTTCTAAAATAAGGGAGCCGGAAAGCACCCGCACGTTCGTAATCGATAATCTGTGTCTTGTGATGCAAAGTGGAGACGCTATGCAGCATACGCCTCACGAGAGAAGGTTCCGAGTGTTTACCATATACGCGGTCCTACGTCGGCGAAACGATCGTGAACCAAATGTGGAAGAATTTGTTGGTAGATGGCTAGAAGTTAAAGCCCAGGCAAGGAGCACTAAAACCAAGTTAGTCTGATTGAAACACTATATAGAAATACATATCAATACTACCCAAATCGAAGGCAGCAGACGGGACACATGAAGGTATCGTAGCACACAGAATCACCCAAGAAAAGAAGCAGGTGGAAGAGGGTAGTCACCGCAGTAGGTTTGGAGAATTAAGCATTAAAAAATACCCAACAACCGAAATTTAATGAGAAAGATAAAGAATCTCTGGGATCGAATATTGGACTAGCCCGTCACAGAAAAAGCTTCCCACCTTCTCCCATCGCTGGGTAAAGACTTCAACGCCTTCTCCTTCTCCTTTATGCCACACATGCTACACGCATATGTGCGCTGGAAAGCATTGGCATTGATCTTCCATGTGTGCCTGCCGCCGGGTGTTTTGCTGCACCGAGGGTAGGTTGAAGCAACACGCTCTCTCGGCTTTTCGGGATGAGGGGCTGTTCGTCGAGGATCAGGACGAGGAGACACGGGAGTGGGAGGCCTAGAAGACATAGGGCTACTTGTATCGACGGTTGATCGCGATGTTCGTTGTCCACTGCGTTGGTGACCGGAAGACGAAGGACTGGCGTTCGTCGCTCTTGATTTTTCAGCGCGTCGATTAGAAGGAGGAGGCGTAGGTGGAGGAGACGAGAGATGTGGACTCGCGGGCCTCGGTGAAGCAGGCTCTGCATCATCAACGCTCAGTCCGAAAGATCGACGGATACCCCGTCTAGGGGGACCGGGCCGGGATATTGGAGATGGCGGAAGTCGGTCCTTTTCTACAGGACCGACAACGTCAACATCATCAACAAGGGTATCCTCTGACCACTGCCTAGGGACGCGTGGCGCGCGCCCTCCATTCAGAGAGGATCTCGGTATTGACGGGAGCTCTTCCCCGACATCCGTATCTTCTGCTGTCCCGTAATAGGATGCAGTACGCATTGTATCGCACGTTCTAAATGATCCTGCGCTCGAGGTCCTCGACGATTCTGTGCCCAAAGGAGAATGCGAACGGCAAACCTGAGGAGTCTCACCATCATTATCCGACAGTGAGTAGAACGATTCGTAGTCGTCGTCTCCTTCGTCATCAGACGCCGTGTCCATAGTAACGTCCGAATCGTGTTTAGCATCTAGGAGAGGTTAGTGATAACTATTTATTTGACGACATGCAATATACCTACCTTCGACCATAGATGTGGCGGGTGCATAATATGAAGTGTCGTCCTCCGTTTCTTCACGACGGACTGGTATCAAAGGTTTCCGGGTCATACCAACAGTAATCGGTAAATTTCCAGATTGCACTATAGGATACTTGAATCAGGGAGAAGTAATAATGGAGATTCAGCAAACTTACAGGCTTTGATGTGATTCAGCCATCGACGACCTAACCACGAAAAGGCAGATTTCCCATTCTCGTATCCAACAAAATACCTTGATAAGATGTCAAACTGTGATATTAACGACAAGAGGGAGTTATTTTTACCAGGCAGACGCCCGAAGCATGCGTGTACGCGAATCGTCGAGAACATGTCGGACAGCTGTATGTGTGGTGTGAGTCTTCTCCTAGTTGGTCAGATAATCCGCTTTGACATACAAAAGTAACGTTCAAGGTACTTCAGCCGAACATTTTCGACAGCAGTCTCATTGTTTTCGGCACCAATAAATCTCGAAGACCGGGTTTCTGTAGCTGTAGTATTGGTATATTAGATGGAGCCATCCCACCAAGTCATTCATAAATGTACCTTTGCTCATCTTATCGCTAGTAATGGCGCGACTCAGCTCTTTGTTGAAAGCCTTGAGGTATTCCCGGCCCTCGGCAATGTACGCATCCCATTCTTCGCGCAATGCGATCCCCTTGAGGATTAAGTCGGGATCACATTGAAAGTCGTCTTGGGAATTGCCAAGAGGATTCGGCACAAGACTCTGAAGGTGCTTGATAGGATCCTTCCAGGTATCGGAACTTGCCCTCTTGAATGTTTTCAGCGCATAGAACTGATTTTTAACCGATTCGATATTCTCGCCGGTCTTAGCAATATCCTGTTAATCCACGCTTCAACACTCAATGTCTACAGCACAAGGACGATGCAACGCACCAGAACTTTCTCGATGAGTGGAACAAGATTGGCACAGTACGCTTGGTCTGCAAGTTCTTCTGTCTTCCCCACTTGTTGCATCCAAGCAGAAGACATTTGACCGAGGAGTCGGCTTCCTCGGAGATTCATGAAAACCTTGACTGCATCTCTGTTCATCTCGGAAAGGCTTGAACACGCACTAAAAGACGCGTCGTCTTCACTCAGTGGTGTAGCATATTCGCTTTGCGACTCATCATCATCACTGGAAGACGTGTTATCTTCGACTGGGTTCGTATTGGGACCGGACGGTGTCGGGTCCGATTTCATTTTAGGTGAACGTATTTTCTCAGGGTCCGGAACAAGACCTGCGTCCTTGAGGATAAGATAGAGGTCTCCATCCAGGTCACTGTGACAAAGTAAGTACTGTTTCTCCTTTGCAGTGATGCAACACATACCCTCCACTCATTTGGCTGGGCTCACTGTATCCCCCTTTACCGGCAAATACTATGAAGGGGTGAGGATCGAAGAGGCGCAAGTCAAAATGATGACCGTACCAATGCAGTTAGTGAGGTACGATAATCCAGGGACATTGATAGCCTCCAGCCGGCGTAAATCTTTTGAAGTGCAAGCAGCAAGTCAGATCATGGAGAATGGATATAATTCATGGCACCAACCACCGGGAGAGTAAGCAGGATTTCTGGCAACAAGAAAAGTCCCAACCTGCGGTCCTCCTTGGTAAGGCAGGTTAATGTATACCTGTCCTTCGTCCAATATGCCAAGTTCGTCTACGACTCCATACAAATAGGCCGAGTCCTGACGAAATCACGATCATAATCACGGCAACATTCAAGGTCAAGAACGTAAAAAAACCTTAACGCGGATGTGTAGTTTCGTCCGGAGTGAGTCCAGCGAGCGCTTTTGGAATTGCTTCAATAGACACGCCAAATGCCCTTCGCTCAAATCGAATCCCGCGAGTAGCATTTCGTATACTGTCACAGGACATATGAGATACTAAGCAGAGATCTAATGGATGGCAACACTTGCATTCTTGGTCGAAGTCGCTTCCTTCGGAATCTAACTCTCCATCTACCCAGTCGATAGCCTTTTGTCTATTTACCATGATTTGTTCGAGATCGTCAATCTGCTTCCGAAGAAGAGATTCGAAGACCTGTGAGATGTCTTAGGTGTAGCATAATTAGATCCCCAAACTCAGCAGATACCTCCAGCGGAATTCCCAGGGTCATGAGGAGGACGATGAATTGAATGTTGAGCCTAGCGCTGCGAGGTGGACGATTGACATTTTGAACTTCGAGCATCAAAGGACCGTCTTTATATTTGAACATAGAGTGGCGATAAGCTATTTTGGCTCCACCGCCGCAAATACGGTCGAAGACCTCGTCCCTGTACCTGACGAACAGTCCTTTTATGCCACCCAACCGTATTTGAAAGACTGCATGGAGAATTGAAGTCTAAAGGTTGAATGGACAGGAGAAATTCAAACACCCACCACAGGTATCATCGCTCACTCCGATAGTAGAGCAGACTTGATTGGCAAACGAGTCGCGTATCATACCACAACTAAGATTTTTCAGACTCTACCAAGCGAACCTGGGCATGAGACGTACCCGTCGCTACAGTCAGAGCCGTCATCAGCCATAAGGTCCTTTAGGAGATAACGATCCTCCAAGTCAACCTATCAGCGCAAGTAGGTCAAGCGAACCTACACCTCATTTAAGCAGCACCCACCTTAAGAGCTGGGACGGTCGAGGAAAAAGACAGCCCCAAACGTGCAGCATACTTTCCATATCCATATTCTCGATAAACGGAGTTCAGGTCTCCAAGCACAGCCTTGAGACTGTGGACCGTCCAGTCTTCCCCTTCTTGAAAGAAGAGAACACGGCTTTCTTTCAACTGACTTTCAGTATATCCAAAAAAGATATACCTCCGTGGAGTCAGATGAGCGTCGCTTTAATTATAGTTTACGCTCACTTCTTGCCCAAAAAAATGATGCCTTTCTTAATCTTATCGACAAGGAGCTGCCGGACAAGATTTCCTTTCAGCTCCACCGGGAAGCTCACCTTTAAAAATCGCTCGGGGTCGCTGATAAGCCGAGTCGCTCGGGATGACGGAATAACATCCTGAATTTGTTGAAAGTCGCCAGCGTTATCAAAACGAAGATGAACAATTCGAGAGCGCTGCTTGGAGAGGGAGGTTTTAGCAGACATCGGGCTAAGGCTAACTGCGACGTTAAGACGTCTGTCGCGTCGCGGTTGAGCTCTTCGAAATTTGAATTTCCCAGGCCCTTTCAAAGTAAACATCACATGACACTTCTTTATGTCGATCAGATTTGAATTACTCTCGTGACAATGACCGCGTGTGGCGTCCCCCCGGGTCGTGTCCAGCTCTGTTCACCCCGTACGGCTGTCTTCGGGATGGTGTTGATAAAACTTGAAAAACTTGGAGTCCTGAAAAGTCCATCGATCATTCCTATGTTAAAGTACGTGTCGCTTATTTTATCGCGACAGAATTCATATTAGTCTTGGTCGCGTCGATACCGCGCACTGGTTCCTCCCATTTTTCTGAATCTTCTAGTGCTACGCCATGTAAGGTAAAGCTACACGTGCAGGGCTACAGAAGTCGCCTTCATGGACTCTGTCCATTATTGGATTTAGAGCACTCGCCTTGGTGAATTCTCCTTTGACTGGAGTCAGATTAAAAGATAAGTAATAAGCTATAATATTGAAGTACAGCACAAAGTGGAAAAACAGACTAGCCGAGTCAGTAAGAAAGCAGTTGCATCAAATCCTTCTAATATTTACAGTGAACGTGAGTGAAAGGAAACCAGCCTCAAAGACTCAGCGCTGTTGGATACAGAATATCTGGCTTCATCAACCACTCCAACGCAGCATCGCTTCCGTTGCACGTGGAGGAGATCCTCTCCTGATATTTCTGAAGAAGTACTAGGAGAAGTTTGTCGACCCTATTCGCCCACAGTTAGTGTTACACGAGTCTTCAGTAGTCCAAGGTTGCTTACCAGACAGTTCCTTTGACCGGCGTCATCAATCGGTCCAACTCTTTGTTTACGCCGCTTTCATTCAAAGCTTTGAGAAAAGCTTCTCCACCGGCCGCGCAATAGCTGAAAATGGGACCAAGGAGCATATCGTGCTCCAGACGGGCCTCATTATCTCGATTGTACTTCATGTTCCATGAGTTGATGTGCTCGGGATACGGAAATTTAACGAAGGCGTCCAAGGAAGGAAAAAGTGGAAGTGGCAACGTCAGACACTTCTTATCACCGACCCATCTCAAGCCAGCTTGGAATTCAGATTTCGAGTCGGTCGCCTCAGACGCGGAGGGATGCCCGAAAAGCTTCCAACCTCGGTCACGATACTTTCTCCTCCCAACTTCTTGCCCCGAGCCGCTCGTGGTAATGATCAAGGCGCGCTTCTGATCAAACGTGGCTTTGGGAAACAAAGAATATGCGTGGGAATGACTGATGATATTCATTGGGGTAGCTGCAACAATACTGAGCATGATAATCAGTGATATGCCAAATGTGAAACACTTACTTGAGTGAAAAGACAGTATGACTTCCATCGGGGACTTCTTGGAGGTGATCAATTGAACTCGGATGCCGTTGCGAGAGAAATCATAGACGTCCGCGATACCACGGCAATGATATCCAGTCAGGGTAGGATTCTCATCACGCAGTCTAACACCCTCCGAAACGCGGCTGACAACCGCGTAAAATCCACCCTTTTGTGTCTCGCGAGAAATGAAAGTGTATCCGGCCATCAACAGAAACTGACCGACGGCATGGCAATGCTTGTGCTCTACATAAAGGTCCAGGTCAGAGTCCGGATACCTGACACATTCAAAGAACTGCACGCCACTTGATCCGGAGATCAGCACGCCAAATTCAGCTTGGAGAAGGCGGAATTTGTTGCTTTCCTCCTCTGTGAAGTACCGGGAGAGCAGCTTCCTAAGTTGAGTGGCAAAATAGAATTCTACTGCCGCCTTTTTCGCCTTGTCAGTCTTGCAAAGGCACACAAGGTCCAGAGGAGAAAGCAGAGGGAAGATGTGACTCTCAAGGAGGTCGAAGTGTCTGAAAGACGTTTAGCAGCGTTTCCTGATGAGTCAGGTCACATCTGTACGTACATGTCGTTGAAAGATTGTCGCATTGCTGAGCGCGATCGTCCTGAGAACAAATGCAGCATCTCCACCTCAAAAGGGTATTGGAGAGACTAGCTGAGGACAATAATTAGAGCCGTAGAGCAGATCAACAGATATTCTTACTCTTTCTTTTGACAAAGAGTACAACTAGGTGAACGAACCTGGAAAAGGGAGTGAACGATTGAAACGGTCCGCGTCACAGTCGCGTATTGACCTGCCCTCAAGAACGATCACGTGACATCGACGAAGTCCTCCGCCAACCTCCTCCTCACATGATGGACGGTCCCTGCCAGCAAAAGAAATATATTATTCTTCCGCATTTGCCGTCGAATATTTATTCCTTGATTGCCATCAGGAATTCGATGTGGCTCGTTACTTCAGTGACATCGTGCCTGACAACTATACAAACCGTACCTGGTACCTGAAGCCTGCGGCTCGAAGATTCAGCGCCTTTAGAATCCTGGAATTGCACCCGAAAATTCAACCACAAGGTGCGAATCGTGCACATCGCACTATTTGTACCATGCCGTGTCATTATACTTAATCAAAAGTCCTCATCGGATTTTTATGCCTTATCGATCGGTGTCTAGTCTTCTTGCGAGCGTTCACCTGCAAGTATGTGATCATTTACTTCTTAGACATTTACTTCTAGAATCATTATAATTCAGGTGTTCCCACTTTCTCTCAACGCTCTCAGAGGTCGATAATTGATGTGGTATGCATGGCATTTCCGGAGTAGTGAAAGAACCCTAAAAAGTACAGTGATCAGTCGCTACCGTCGAAAATTTCTTACTTTTAATCAAGTTGAGCTTCGCCTGAAATAAGGGTATAAAAGGGTCTGAGATTGTGATCACTGGCTGGTGGGGAAACTGGAAATTTCGAAACCGGAAGAGGTGGAAGAAAGGTACCAATATGTTTCAGCTGTCGTGCGCGCTGGAAGACGAGAGTCGCCGTAGAAGTTGCGGGCTTGCGCAACTGATGCTTCGTCAACGATTTGCACGACACAGCAAATCAGTGTGCGACCTCATTTATAGTGGGTCGCAAAGATGGCTCTTTGAAACATATCATCCACGAGAGGGACATGGAATTGCAGTGGCAGATGCTTGTGCTGACAAAATGAAGTGAACGACATCATTAAATAGCAACAAATGTTCGCTAACCACGGCGACCTGTTGCTCCAGCATGTTTCCCAAGCAAAAAATATCGGTGGAAAACGGATTACATCGATCACCCTCTTTCGACCCAATATATTCCGGAACATAACGATTGCCACAGCTGGAAACGGGCTCGTACGGTATCTCTGGTGGTGCATAACGGCGAGACACTCCAAAATCGATAATAAAATACCGCGGTCAGTATTCAGTACAAGTGATATGTTTTGCCGATCCAGTAAAGGTTTCATTCATCCGCGGCTTGGCGGGATGAAAGCCTTTGGGATAGAGTTTACTAGCATCGAGCATGATGTTCAAAGTTGGTAAATCTCTAACGATCTTCGCCTCAGTGCAGAAGCAACGAAATCACATGTTAATTGCACCGGTGAGCAATGAAGTGTTGATGCAGAAATTCAACACCCTGTTTCCGTATTCACTGAATAAGCGAATTATATCATAGAATGGAGACACATACTTCTGGAATTTGTTGAAAGCACTCAAGGAGTTCCCCGATCGTGTCGAAACTAGGTTGAAGAAACTTGCGCAAGTAAGGCATGGCAATGATCTGGTAGTCCGGGTCAAGTGGAGATTGTAATACGTCGTGTATGGATACGCAATGGTTACGGGGATCCTCTGGAAGCGGAGGTGACGAAAGAAAAACTGACAATTCGATTTCTAACGGAAACCGAGACATGGAAACTCTTTTTAGCATCACCGGTCTCCCGTGTTGGACTCGCGTTGCGTCCATGACGTAAAGAGACTATTCAATGATTAATTTAAATGAAGGTATACGAAACCAAAATACTGACCGCATGGAGTGCCCTCTCCTCGCTCTTGAACATCTCATAGCTGGTCTTCCAGGGTGGCTTTCAGCTCGGGTCAAACTTCGGACGAAGTCGATAACCGGAATTGTCAGGAAAATGCTGGCGTTGTCTCCACCAGGTTTCGTATTTCATAAACGAAATATTTGGGGGACCCAAGTCTTTGCCGGACATAGTGGTGGTCGACGATTACACTGGGCAGTGGGCGCCCCGTGTTTGATTAAGCTCAAAAAGCTCTGATCACTCGGGCAGTGACACTGATGCCAGATGGAGTACGCCTATGACAAGCCTCGTAGATATCCACCTACTGGCCGATGCTGGTGCTTCCTCCGTCCTCTGTTTACCAGGTGCACTATACGCGTCAGTGCACCATACAGTACATCACTAGAATATAGAATCATATTCCAGAGAAGAAAGTTGCCAAGGTGAACACCTGTACCGTGACGTCTCTAACTTGCAACGCTTTCTCCATAAGTCGTAATGTGCGCTCATGAAGTTTACGGTTGCAGCACCCGGTACATCTACCTAGGTGAAAATCTAATGTTGTCAGTGATATGACTTTGATGATTATCCCAGGAGCTGTTTCAGTCTCGATTATTGGGAATTGACCAGAGTAATAGTCGACTTCATATACATTCGTGGCATACCAATGGTCTAACTAACATTAACACTAACAATGCCCTAGTAATCCGTTAGACTGTCCCATCACATCCCATTCGTTTGGCATTCTTTAGCTGGTTTTGAGACGTTGGACTTAGGCTGTCAACGACGCCAGTACCCCATCTACATTCCAACTTACGCCGTTAACCGACCTGCGACGGTATCCTTGCCTGATGCTGCCTCAAGCTCATTAAGTTGATCTGCGTTCGGAATGAGAGTATAAAAAGCTCTGAGATGGTGATCATCGGAAACATGGAAGACAGGAATTATCGAAATGGTTAGAGGTGGGAGTAAGGAGCAATGTGCCCCAGCTGTCGCACGGGCTGGAATACAGGATTTGAGGGCTTGCGCAAGTGACACTTCGTCCACGAGTTGCACAAAACAGCGCAGCGGCGTGCAATCTCGCTGATCGTGGGTCACACAGACGGTCCTTTTTGAACCATATCATCAACTAGGGGGACAAGGAACTGCGGTAGCCAGTGGTTGTGCCAGAAAAGAAAAAGAATTATCGCCAGAATCGTTGGACAACAGTGGGGTTTCTTCGAACTCCATGGAAGCGTTGTTCCAGCGCGCTTTCAAAGCGAAATATATCGATAGAAAATAAATTACATGAGTCGACTTCTTGTGACCCAATCCATTCTGGACCATAACGATTGCCGCACCTCGACACAGGTTCATGTGGTATTTCTAGTGGTATAAGATGGCAATATATATATATTCCAAAATCAACGATAAAATAACGCGGCATGTTTTGCCAATCCGATATAAAATCCATTCACCCACGTCTTTGCAGGATGAAAGCCCTTTGGATAGAGTTTACTACCATCGAACATGTCATTTAGAAGTGTTGTATCTCTGTAGTTTTCATCTTAGCGCAGAAGCAAGCAGCGGGTAGCATTATCCCACCGGTAAGCAATGGAATAGTCTTGTATGTGTGTTCGGTAGTGGAAAAGAAGAAACATTTTTTGGTGGATTAAAGAGGAATATACCTTCAAAGTCTGTCGATAGCACTCAACGAATTCTCCAACGGCGTCTCGGAATTAGGCGAATGAAATCTGTGCAGGCGCAGCATGGCAAGCATGTGGTGGTCCGGGCCATGCGGAGTCTGTAGATAGGTGTACAATGATTGCTCGGATCCCCTGAAAGCGGAGGTGACGATAGAAACAGATAATTCGACTTCGAACGGGTGATAATTAAGACTTGCAGACTTTTAAAAGCATCACTTTCCTTTTGTCTTGGACTCATATTGCATTCATAACGTAAAGCGACTATTTGAGGAGCAAGCCAAGTGAAAACGAAGGAACTCACCTCGCTCTTGTGCTTCTCACGGTTGGTCTTCCAGGGTTGCTCCCAGCTGGGGTTAAACTTTGGGCGGACCTGTCAAGAAGGAGCTGATACTTCCTCCACCTGGGTTTGCACTCCAATGTTTGGAAGACCCAGGCATTTCTAAGACATAACAGTTGAGCTGAAGTTGTAGTCCAGTTGACAGAGTGGTCAACACGTGGTTGATGACGCTCAAAGCACACGGGTCGATCGCACGGCCGCCACTTTTTATAATTAAGTTCTCAGCGTCTATAAGCCTTGCACTTGGTAAACAATTGTAACTTGCTTCTGACGGCTGTAGAACAAGAGCGGCATGAGTTCATGTCGAGTAGGGGACGGCAGTATCAGATTTACAATGGGCCTATATATATAACATCATATCCGAAATCAATCATTGGATCAAACGAGTATTCCTGGCGTATGCTGGTGTAAGCGGGGACCACATAGTTATACTCAACTAGGCATATAGCCGACGCCCGGAATGAAGCAGCTATAACCGCCGAATGAATGAAGGGAAATTAATTTTATTGGGGCCGTAATGATGAACATCCCCACAACGTTTTGAGTCACACGACCACTTTTGTCGGACATCTAGCTTGAGTGACCGAGTCTCAGCCTCTTATTTGACCGGGAAACGACTAGAATAATGATAGTCGAACTTCGTACATGTTGTCCAAGTAATCCTAGCACTAACAATACACGAATAGTCCACTTAGATTATTGACGATGCCATCCCGAACCTTGTCAACCGCCTCTAGACCAGCTAAAGAACACTCCAAACACACTAGCGGCGAGTCTGCCACAATTTTCCGCACAGCAACCATCGTGGACTTCAACAAGCCCAAAACGTCAGCTGTACCCCGCCCACGCAATGCCTCCTCCGCCCGCAGAGCTGATTGCGCCCAGTAATAATCCCACATTTCCTTGCATCCAGCATGCGGGCTGGGAAAGGCGGACTCGGATCCTCCATCAAGAGACAGCGATGACCGTATGTCTGCCCACATGCGGGTAAGTGACTCGTGTGCAGAAAGGAAACCCATCCGCAGTTCGACATCCATTGAACGCGGGAAGATGACATTGCCTCCGGATGTCGCGGTGCAAGGGAAAGATACCAGCATCCGGTAGTAGACGACTCCCAAAAGCTGGCGTAGCTGGATTTTGAAACGAGACCGGCGGACCGAAAGATCCTGTATGGTACGAACGAGTGTCTCCCCAGGATGGTAATCGTGCCACAAAGTTTGAGTGATAATCCTTCGTGCCACGAGAAAAAAAAGGGGATCGAATCGAGAAGCAAAGGAAATGTCGAGGAGACGAGCACAGAGCGAGTCTATGCTCGGTGATACTGGCGTATTTTCGGTAAGGGTTGCGGAGGAGGACGTTGAAGAAGGCGTTGTCGATATAAGAGAGAACGGAAGTGCTGTTACTTCCAGCATTTTGTAGAGTTGGTCGGCAGCCCATGATTCAAAGGAGGGGAAGTGATATTTTCTTGATAGCTCTGCAATGTTAAGGAGACAAAAAATGGATGTGTTATAAACGAAGCTAGGGCTTTGTGGATCTCTAGCAAGACAATCAGTACAAAAAGATCGGCCGTAATGGAGACTCACACATGATGCAAAGCCCATAGCAGATCCCGAAATTTACTAGCATTTTCGGAAATCCCAATGATACGCGGGTTGCCAGATTTCCGGCCATTGGGGAATAATTCAAGGCCTCGAAAATCCGAGTTGTCTCGCGCCAAAATGCGTCTTCGTACCTTTAATCAGACATTAGGGTGAAGAAATATCGAAAAAGATGGTTACCTGCCTTGAAGAGCGTATTCTGGGCTTTTAGGACACAGTATTCGTCCTCCCTGCCGCTATCATCCCCATTCGGACGATGAACCGCATCCCAGACGCATCCAGCTGCCGTATCGACGGAAAACATAGCCGACCCGTCAAGCGACGCAGGCTGACGATCATCTTTGAACATCGGCTCGGGCCACAGCGGTCCAACCGGGTACAGGCGTTGAAATGACTTCCGTCTCCGACTCGAACGGCGGAAAATCCAGAACAGTTGCCAAAATTTGTGGGTTGGATCGAATACTGTGAAGCGAGTCATGGGTGGAGTCGAGTAATATGAATCTGGGGCATCTGGAAAGACACGAAGGTCATAGTTCGCCTTTACATGCAGTTGCAGAGCACCCCCTCCGTAAGACATGTTGTCTACACGTGTCGGATCTTGGAGCCGCGGACAGTCATCGACGCAGTCACGATGGATAGGTAGAGTGGACTTTCGAAACGAGAACCGAACACAGAATAAGAATCGGGTTTCGCCACAAAAGGTCACCGTTGATTGCGAGATTATACCGTCAGCCACCGGGCCAGATGGAAGAATCGTGGGGGTATGGCAAAATGCGACGGCGATCTTGGCGCAGATCCTCAGAGAAAGAAATACGCAGTCGGATCATGGGCTGCGCTGTTCCTGGGATGGCTTCTGTGCTATAAAGCACACTAGAACCTAGGTCTTCCTCGGAGATGTTCCATGTTAAGCCGGCCGACCACTAAGGATTTGAGAACAGAAGCCTAGCAAAGAATGCCGGCCAATGAAATGCGGTGTATCTTGGCGTTGAAGCATGCCTTTGTGATGTTATCCAAGGTTGATCCAGGAATTGTAGTCCGGGAAATATCAAGTTGCCTATGTTGCCATAAATTTCAAGAAAACGCCGGGAAACTGCTGCTGCGTGGCGCGGATAAAAGCCGATCGGAAATGAGGAGCAGGGAGCGCCGATGACGCATCGACGATGATGGCGAGATGGCAGTTCGAATGTTTGCCAAATTTCACAAAGCCAAACTTAGACGGCATCAGCCATGCCGATTCGCCCTTTACCAATTGCCACTTCCATTGACCGCCGGTGAAACGCGCGAATGTGCCCCGGTTTTCCTGCTGTAAACTGCGGCTACTAGAATCACGGGGCCGTTCTCAAACGAAGTGAATGGAAAAGGGTTACATCTGTAGCAAACTACATACGAAACATCCAGCCTTATATGCTAAGAAATACGTAAGTAAATTTGTACGGCGCCTGTGATTGTCTGACGAGAACTTGAAGCTCGAATATCTCACAGCACCCTTGTTTCAGCCACCAGTCTTAGGGGGGCAAAAATTCGACGGCAATTTTATTTCTGATAATAATAATGTATCTACATATATATTCGAGTCATTTTTGTCTCCCGAGTTTTTCGAGACTCGAGCTGTCTGCAAGCTGTTTGTTCTTTTGCTGTCATCCTTTGTTGTCAGCAAATATTGTCACGTTGATCGAACACGGTCATGATACAAGCCTCTCTTTCACAGCGACCGCCATGGTCACCGTCGAGGACCCATTGTCTCCGTCACAAGCAACACTTCTTGCTCTTTTCTTCGTCTCGTCCTACGTCGGGTCTCTTTACATATCCAAAAATGCGCGTCTGTCGTTCGTCTCCAAGTCAGTGAAGCTGTCAGACGGCCAGATCCGGCGAAAACAAGATAAAGAACGATGGAGAGACGATTCGGATGTTATTCGAGCACGACTGACGGCGGTGGTGTTATCGACGGTGCTGTCATGCTTCGTCGTTTACTGGGTGCGGTTGAAGGCGTTGGCGGTGTGTACGACCACTTTTGCTTTGGTGTGCTTTTCTGAGTACTGTGCAGACAGCCAGTGAGGCGAAGGCGGACACTCTCAAGCGACTAGGACTTACAGCGCCTCACCCTGTGGTTGCCCACTTGATAACCCCAGTGCTCTTTCTCGGTCCGTTGTACGCGATGTCCCTGTACAGAACACTACCTTTCCAGAAGTTATACAACCTCAACAATGCCACCTGGATTCATTTCAAGTCTCTACTCGGAATCAGGACATATATTGTCGTAAGAGGCCTGTTTCGTTCTGTTGATGTGTATCGCCTGATAGCTGTTGCAGGCACCTCTGACAGAAGAGATTGTGTTCAGAGCATGCATGCTCTCCATCTACCATTTATCGGGCGCGTCGGTTTATCGTATGATATTCCTCGCTCCGCTATGGTTCGGCCTGGGTGAGTACCATTCAGCTTTGTGGCGGAGATCAACGCTGAGCATACTTCCAGCACATGTTCATCATGCTTGGGATGTTTATAACCGTTACGGAAGGACCACCGCAGCACTGAAGCGTGCTATTTTAGCCATTAGTAGGTCGCGTTCCCTCTCCTGGAATGCATTGTCCTGACTTCTAGTAGCATTTCAAATGGCATATACAACGCTCTTTGGGTTCCATTGCTCGTACCTATTCCTTCGAACTGGGTCAATATGGCCTCCTATCACCGCACATGTATTCTGTAATATAATGGGGGTCCCTGGGTTGCAACAAGAGTTAAGACATTTTCCTTCAAAGACATTTCGTGCGTCCGTCAACTCTCCTTCTCTTCTCTACTAATTTTTTGCCTAGTAATCATTGTGACGTATATTTTGGGTGTCGTTGGGTATATCCTTACGCTGGGCGTATGGTCTTCAACAGAACACAACATTTACTGGAGCCAACCACAGCCGGTGGTTTAAGCTCGATAGAACGGCTTTATGTTTCGTCATTATGGTGTGGAATTTATAATTTTTCTTGTTTTGTTCAGAATACCCCCATCGTTTCACGGAAATAGCTTATAGAATGTCAATAGGGAATATAGCCCAGTTCATTGGGGTTCTTTTCGCGTAGCAATGTCGATCAGAGTCAAGCCGCGATTCATTCGATGCCTCTGTTTAGTATCCCCAAATGCAATCTCAAAATAACCGCCCCGAGGCGGGCCTTCGGACTGAGCTGTTCATTCGTTACGTCAGGCGGGGAATTGAAGACGCTGCTGTATATATTTCTTTTCGCCGTTGCCTGTGGGTCAAAGCCTGTCTAGAGGCTAGAGCCATTGTGCTTGAAATCTCTGACGTAACGCAAAACAGGCTTCGTTACCGACGTATAGGCCTAGGAGGTCTAGGTCTCCGCGTCGCGTACATTAAATGAAAATGCTGGCCCTATTCGGACCGCTGTCATATTAGCAGCCCAAGCTCAAGTTTCACCTGGACTTGTCGGCGTTGACGCTCCACCTCGGGTTCGAACTTTCATTCTGCTGTTGAACCCGTCTCCTCACGCGCACACACACTAATGGACACATCTTCCAGAGATGGTCAAAGTAGCAATGATCAATGTTTCGCTTGGGTTTCGCAATTCGCATTCTTATAATTGCACCACGCTCCGCAGGTGCTTCCATTTGGTGCCAGGGGTACCAACAAGAAAGAAGGGGCAGGATTTGCGCGAGCGTCGCGGTCGCGATGCCTTCGCAACCCTCGTCGTGGTTCCTGTTATTTCAGCCGACGCCATCCGAATTTTCGATTTTCCAAGTAGCCAATCCCCGAACGTCGCCTCCTCCGCATTTCGTTCCTCAAACCGAATTTCCCTTCCAGTCCAGTATGGAAAGATTCGACCCACGTTTATCAAATTCCAAAAAGCGGCCGTTACGTGCCGGTGTTCTTCTTCTCTTGAGTCTGGAGTCTGGAACTGGTTAAGTTACTGCGTGCGATGAGGCACCCGGTTTATTGGCAAGCAATATCGCGGGGGAAATAACGTTACTGGAACCCTCGGTCCAAATATGTAGAGTCGATGCACGGTTTATATAAGGACGCAGCGCCTGGGCATTTCTTCAGCGTCCCACGTTATGTCTGCCCAGGAAACCGCTACCAGCTTCGCCTCTCCCCAATTCTCATCCAAGGGCGGCATTGCCTCCAAGGAGCCTCCCTTGGACCTTCGCTTAAACTCTAACCTCGAGGTCGAGATCGCCAATCAGGCACTGGTGAACGGAGACATCACCTTGTCGCTCCTATACGTACCATTCAATCGTGTGCTGGAGCGCAATCAACCCGACTACTGGGCACGCAGTGAGTATATATCCCCTTGTCGACGTTGAGAATTGATTGCTAACCAATCGTCGGGTTTTCTAGGTGAGATGCATCCTCCTTGTGTAAGCTGTTTCCGCGGTGGAGATGAGCTATGACGCCACACTACTCGCACCAGGGGGAAATAACGTTCATGATTTTGCGATGACTCTGATGACCCAAACCAAAAGTAATCAGACGACGTTACATTTTATTCCATTACTACTAAAACATCATGTATATCAGTGTACATACGGGCGGTTTCTGACTTATACCCATATCAATCTATTTTGATTTTCTGCATACGTCCAGTCCATCGCCTCGGACAATGGCCCTCAGTTCGTGTCATAGGACTTAATAAATCCCTTATGTGAACTTCTACTTGACTTAGGGGCGAATCGGAGGAATTAAGAACCTATCCAGACGCCAATTTGACTTGAATTTGACAAGTGACTAGGACAGTACCTACTTCGCTGTCCAAAAAAATTAGGGTTCGTGGGAGTTGCGGTTTTGAATCTAGTATTCTCCGACAGCACGCGAGTTCTCAAATACACGAAAAGCATCTCTTGTTCTCGGATATCCAAAGACGTTCGCGTGCGGCGTGGTAAGTCTCTTATGGCCTCTCCTTATCAGATTACTCCCGACTTACAAATCAAAATGGTGATTCAATTGCTTTGAGATAGTTTCTCTCAGCTTTGTAACGCTTCCCAGCGCATTGATACGACAATGACGAAACATAGCAAACGGGAGCAGTGGGTCCCTTCCTAGTTCCAACACGACGCTTCTCAGGCGCCCAAGAATATCCACCTCCGGTCCCACTAAACTGTGCTCCATGGCAATCCCCCAAGTCCCCGTCCACACCCTCTCACAATCATCATGAGACGTACAACCCCTTCCTCTCCGAAATGGTGGGGGGCATTCCCGTATTTTCGCAATAAATGTTGACAGGGAATAATAACCGCATCGGACGTGGACGTTCTGGATACTCGACAAAGGGGACCTGACCTCGATGGACTGGCCTGCAGACAACAGAGGATCAAGCCCGACCATATGAACGTAATACGCATGGCTCAGGAGGTGCTCCAACCGACTAGGCTCTCTGCTCCCCATTTCTATCGCTGGCAGCGGAGAGAGCTCCCCTCGGAAAAGCCTACACAGCCACTGGGACTGCACTGAATGTGATAGCGCATCGTCTTCACAGATAAAAGCCATCCTGAGAAGCCGTATGAAGGTATCCGTCGACGCAAAGCGCAAAGGTCTGTTTTGTGTGGCGTTCACGGCCGAGCGGACACCCTGCATGGCCCAGCACGCGCCATTGATATTTCCGTAATGGAAGGACATCTCTGCAACTAGGAGGATATCGGGAAGAGACACCGCTCGAGCGTCTAGATTGTGTCTACGCGGTATGACTCAACACGGTGCGGAGCAGAGAAAGTAGCGGGGCCTCACTGTTTGAACACTCCGAATAGGAAAGCCTGGAAATGTTTCGCGGATTTCGGGGGATCAGAGAGTATGATTGGGTCATCAGGTCGGTCTCTATTCCTTGAGGAGCTGATTTCTTTTGCTAACACCGGCGCCAGCGGAAGAATCGAGGGTGTGTAAACCTGTTAACGTTAGCGCTAATTTGAGCTGCATGGAGGAACTCGATAGCCTACTTTGAATAGCTCTCCACGGACCTGGAGAACCTGCAAGTCACTCGACATCTCGTTTATGGACGCTTCCGTTTCAGCAGGATTCTTCATCCAAATTTCTCGTAGGTGGGCAGGTACCCATAAGGCAGGTCCTTTGGACGATCCATTCGTATGCAAGCAAGAGATCATGGCGAAAATGTCACAGGCTTAACTGCAGGAGAAGTCAGAATAGTTGGAGTCATTCAGACGCTGTTGGATGATTCGAAAAAGGAAAAGAACCATCCGTGTCCTTTGGCGCCAAGTACCATGACGTTTATGATCTTTAGTTTGGGGTCTCCACGTTTCGAAGAGGGGGGAAGAAGGCAGGGAGGGAAGGTGGTTCCTTCCCCTTGATATAATAAACGCGAACCACGTAGTGACCTTGCGAGAGGCTGATGGGGTGATGGTGATGCACAGATGATGAATGAGAACAGTCAACGTGTGATGGTACCGAGCTGAATCAAACAGACGCCCCTGCGCGGCAAATGATGCCTCGACTTTGAGAGTCTAAAATAAGAGTGATAGAGTCAAAGGGAGTGATACAATGATACTGCGAATAAAAGATTAGTAGTCATACACGATATACTAGCAAGCGACCAGAAAGAACGAGCAGAATAAGCAAAAGAATCCTCTGATATTAAGTCCCATTGTTCGCTCCAAGGACTCCCCGGGACCAGGCGGCGTCTCCTGAGATCCTGTCCGCAAAAAAGTCACCTAAAACTTCCCGTAAATTGCTTCTCAGAACGATGTCTTCTTCTTGCGTCATATCAAGCGTGTCAGCCATGTCAGAGCGAGGGTGTAGAACCTCAAAGGCAGCCTAGAAGAGAGTTATATATGCTCAAGTCCTTGATGAGGAAACAGACCCACCATGACAGAGTCTATCAGCGATGCGGAGTCTGGGCCACCGCATTCGCTGCCCACAACCTTCGCACCCCCACCATCCACAAGACCTTTTCTGACGGCCTCTTGGCCTACGCCCATGAGGCCGCGAATAGCACCCTCACGTGTACCTTTACTCTTGTTGGGTGATATGAGAGCTAGGAGGAGCGTTTTCATTATCCTAGGTGAAAGTGAAGGGTATGTTGTCGAATGTTGTGTCAGCAGTCGTGATAACGTCTGGGATGCTGATGTACGGAGATATGTCGCATGAGTAGGGGGCAAAGAAGAGTTAAGCAGGGTAGAAAGGATGGGCGGAAGTATTTGGTGAAGCTATCAAATCTTATTAGCACTAAGACGGCTTTATAGGAGAATGCTTTCAGGCGCTGATAGGTCATTCCACGTAGGCATGGGACCTTACGACACAAGGGCGACATTCTGGGACAAACCCCGAAAACGGTTTCCCGGTCGAGATGGCAAGTTGAAATGCCTCACAGCGCCCAGAAGAGACAACAACCCGTAAACAAAAGACTCACATATGGTTCGACGAATAAGGTTTTATTTTCCATAAGTGCACTGATGACGTCGAGAAGGACCTCAAGCACACGACCATCTTGTTCACTCTGCGACCCATCCTTGAGGGCGCCCACCACTCCTTCACCGACCCACTTGATGAGATAAGGAAGTAGCGCCTGCAGACCCGCATCGTTTTTTAGACTGGCCAGTGCCGCTGTTCGTTTGGTATACTCCGAGGAAGGAGGAAGCAAGGAAGAGGTGAGACGGCTGTAATAGAGCTGCAGCTCGCGTGACAGAACCTGCTTAACAAGCTGTTGCTGTTGTTGTTGCTGCTGCTGCTGTTTTTTGGTCGTTGCGGGCACAGTTGGCGCTGTTATACCGTTCATTCGAGGTGGCGATTTCCCGCCTTCCTGGTCAATATCGCGCGGAATGGCGGGGGGATTTTCCGGTATAAGAGGTTGGACGCCCTCCACTGCCAACCAATGTGCTGCCCAGCTCACGCCTGGCAGCAGGGATATCTTCTCTTCCCTTAAAACACGGTCGAAGTCGATCTCTTCATCTTCCACGAAATAGACGGGTCCAGCAGCAGGCATATGTGAGAATGCCGGCGCACGTCGGAAGGTCGGCGGATTATGTGGAGTATGACCGTACAGAGGCTCGAGATTGAGGACGCGAAATGCCTGGTCGATGTCAACTGTGGTCATCATCGTTCGCCGTCCATGCCGCATGAATCGAGCTGCTTCCTGCATGAAACTTAGTGGATGATTTGGTGGCACGCGGTGACAACAAACCTCAATAACTTGGTGCAGCCGATACTCAACATCACTGGCCAATGATGAGGCGACAGAATCCGAGATTGTTATGTTCAGAAATTCGGCAACATCCTGGGCAGATGTAGACTGTGTTTTCGGTCAGATAGAAGAGACCTGCCTTGACTGATTCAGGCTTGTACGCTCCCGCTTGTTGTCCTGGGACGGCCTTTGGTTTTGCTGGCTTGCTCATCGCTCACAGTGAACGCGAGGTCGGGACGTCGTGGCGGTTGGTGAAGGAGCTCGGGCAAATAGTCGTCAACAAATTACCGGGCCGGCGAACCGCTCCTTCCTCTAAAACCCCCACTCAACATTGAATCCTGGTGATAACTGGATGCTTTTTCTGCTATGTATTCGTAATATTCTAAGGGGAATTTAAGTCCGTATCGACACAGCACTCTCATCACGTAGATTTAGTTTGATTTTAGTTTGACTCGTATCGAGATATAACCAAATTCCAGAAGGTTGGGAGGTAACCACGGTCAAGTCACTCCAACTGTGTAGCCGGAATATTAGAGGTACGTCAATGATGCTTCAATCTCCAAATTTGACCAACAGGAACGAACGGAATCTGAATATTTTAGCTCCTTTTTTTTTTGCTTTACCGCCGGTCTAGCAAAATCGAATCGAGATCAGCACGGTCCGATCGACTCTGAACCTTCTCTCCACGTGCTACACTGCTATCGGCCAAAAGGAAGCCGTACTGAGAACAACGAACTACGCTTTCGACGCTCATGTTCAATTGGAACTTGCTTGCGCTTTTCCCGCTTTGCGTTTCTCCTTTTGCCCTGGCCGGAGACCATTTTCTTGCCAGGCGTGCGGCGCCTGAGGCGGGATATTATAATCCTAGTAACAATGGGGGGTCAATGTTGACGGTGAGCGTTCTGATACACGTGCCTAGGACCCCACTCACTCTAAGTTTTAGACGGTACTGGGGACGTTTCCACCCGGTCAGCAGGAGCCTATCAACATCATAATATCAGGCAATTCGGATGCAGCGGTTCTCGCCGTGCAGCAGACAGATGGAGGGCTCCTAAACTATTACTTGTGAGATAAATATTCTATCGTTCTTACATGAAGTACCCAATGTTTTCAAAGGTCCTTGTCTTTCTCTGGTGAATGCTTAGGCTTTCACGATGGGGACTCCCAGCAAGCAAATCTTGGGGACGGGAAAGGGCTTTGTACGTGGGGCTTCTCCACGGAGTTTTCACTTTCTGACTAGCACTGCCCTCCGCAGTGAACCAAACCGCCGTTATGCGCTACGATTATGGCGACCCCGCCGTAGGAACATGTACAGAGACCGTGCAAGGAGGAGATCACTTTCGATATTGGATTCAAAACGGAGATGGAGCCAATAGGTTAATACTTCTAACAGCTATTTCGTGCTATGCCTGGCTGACGCATTCCTTCCTAGTGGTGCCATTTTCATGGCGACGTCCTACGAAATGCCCGAAGCGGAGGACCACGACATTGTCATTAATGGATACAATCTCGGCCGTGACTATATCATCGGCAACATCACTGGCTCCGAGATCCCCACTCTTACTCTAAGCAACACATCGACGTTTTCAGGATCAACCTCCTACGGTAACTACACGTACCAGACCAGCATCACATATGCTTCGGGCCTCCTACAAAACACAAGCATCGGCATCAACCACAACCTAACTGTAGGGGTAGAGGGCGTAACGAACGCTGTAGATGGTCTTGTCGCCGTTCTGGATGTCTCGATTACAGCACGCCCCGCGAACTCCACCAGTGGCTCTGATCAGACACAAAGTTCAGGCTCATCACAGTCAGCTCTCCCGAATCTCAGCTTCTTAGACCGAAACTGACATTCCTTGTTTCAGAAATAGTCAAGGTAATGCTAACTGGAGAGTACACCTAGAGTTGTGGGCTCTGGTGACTTTCGTTTGTCTACTTTCACCTGTCATTCTGTAGTTTCGTTTGCTATCTCATTGGACCTTCCGGACGATATAATATCCATGTATCTTATAGCGCATGTTTACCTCACAAGCCGCTAATTTGATGTATCATCTGTATCACGTCACAATGCCTGTGCCCGACACCTATACTAGTACTCAAGCTGGCGGCGATCAACTGGATACACGCCTGTGGACAGCCGTTGTGGGACGCGTAAATTGCCCGTTGGTAGATCATCTTTATCATGGAATTATTTGTCATTATGAATCGATGGATGTGATAAATGGGTGGTTTACAAAATGCAGTGTTGAGTATGAATGATTGACTAATAACCAGAACACAAGTATTTGCAAACAATTGCCAAAAACAAAACAAAAACTCATCTTCAAAAATAATGCAATCCCCTACACTCAAAAAAATATGCAATTCCCATAATCCAGGATCATCTGCGCTACAACCACGAACCCTCCAATAGCCGGAGCAGCCACCAACGCCCTCATCGCTACCTCGCCCCATCTTGTCCTCCACGTTGACGGCACATCATACATCCTAATCCCGAACCCAAGCCCATACACCCATCCAAACACCATCCACGTCGTGATCCACACCCTCTGTGCCAGCGTGCTCCCTCCAGACTTAAACCCCGACAATCCCCCGATAATTGCTAACGGCCCACCCACAGACACCACGAATGTCGCAACCAAGTTGATCAGTGCATTGTCCGCCACCCCACCCTGGAGCGGACTCGGTA
This sequence comes from Armillaria novae-zelandiae, assembly GCA_030435655.1. Lineage (NCBI taxonomy): Eukaryota > Fungi > Basidiomycota > Agaricomycetes > Agaricales > Physalacriaceae > Armillaria > Armillaria novae-zelandiae. The sequence goes on along the minus strand of JAUEPR010000003.1, from coordinate 2,666,263 downwards.
TGTTCTCGAGGAACGAAAAGCGCCAAGGTGTACGGTGAAACTCGGCGCACGCAGGGATGGAGATATGCGCGGTCGTACCTGGAGAACAGCACTCCGGGGCGAGGACAATTGGGCCCCTACCACCGTTGATCTCTACGAGGTGTTTGTCTCCGACAGATGTGAACGTGAGCTTTTGATGGTCTGTTACAGTCGAGAGCATCCCCACAGTGCCGTCAAACCACCGCCCGTACCGCGATTCTAGTTCGTCCGTCACTTCCGAGCGTACAATGTACACCGTCGTGTATGTTGGCGTCAGCAAGCTTCCGAGGAGGTTCACCAGGGACATCACCACGTATGGTGCGACCGTCAACGAGAATGCGACGTAGCCGTACCGTTCAATCTGATCGCCTCGTGCACGGTAGAGTGCATACGAAGAGGATACAGTCTGGAATATAGAGAGGATGATCTTGGCATTGTTGAGGGAGTAGGCTAGTTGCACGTTCTGGTCGTTCCCGGGAGTAGAGACCACGGCAGTAGGTGGGACAAAGGCGAATGCGTAGCCTTCTGGCAGCTGTTGCGATGCCCCACGCAGATGGAGCTTGCGCCATGCTGTGACCGCGGCATCAGCGAGTACTGTTCGTGAGGAGCGTATCCAGTCTGGAACATACACGTTCCATGTTGCTTCGGAGAGATCACTGAAATTCGGATTAACATTTATTGTCTCTTATTAAAGTCACGCCTACCTTTCACCGGATACTTTGACGGCATGCATAGTATGGCCGGCAACCGGTGTCCATTTGTCAGTGCGTACGACCATGCACAGTGCCCCCGCAGCTGCAGCTTTCTGAAGGTCCGATCCTCCGCGATTCGCTAAGACGAGGAGCCCCCGTGCGACACTATTGAGACCTCGGGCTACACCGGACGCTGGGAAGAGCAGCGACGTAAAGAAACTGAGAGTCTGATCGAAGACGGGTTCGCCAGGGTAGGTCTGAACAGTAGCGGCATGACTGACATAGTTTGAGAGGAAGAATGTGACGACGGTGAACCATGTGGAAGGCGTGCACAGCAGGTAAGGTACGCCGTGATCTGTGGTCCCAGGAGGTAGTTGAATGTTCTCTACAGGCAATGCCGACGCTGTGAGAGGAAGGAACAAGGATAATAGGAAGGCAGCCATAGGACGGAAAGGAGCGGGAGCAATTCAGTGACGGTTAAAAGCGAACTCATGTTGGGTGGTGAGATGGCAACGACGGTCGTAGTTCAGTATTACTCGGCATGATCCTATTTGAGGGTAATTGACTCCAGTCGGATCAAGGCCATGGTTCCAAGGCATGCTTTTTTTCCCGTGTGATTGTAAGGACTGGGCCAGCGTGTAGAACTCCGGATGCGGCAGGTCTGGTAGTTTGAGTAGCAGAGGTGGACGAACATAGTACCGATGAGATCAGTGGGCTAAAGGGACACATGGGAAGGAAGGTTGTTATGTAACCCGCATGACGCGAAGAGACACGGCTCTTCAACGGACTGTTCAGAGCTCAGCATACGCTTTAACTGATGTACAGGACGACGTACCAGCAGAGTCAGTACGTTAAGGTCCGTCGAAGCCCGTGACTACCCATACCGGATGGTTCTGCAGAGACGCCACGGCCGCTTCAGAAAGACTGCAAGTCTCCGTTACATCAGTACAAAAGGGCCAAGACGAGCGCCCCAGCACCGATGACCGACATCCAGTCGGATCAACACCCAGGTCACGGTGAAGTGCTATCAAGTCTCCCGTGTATTTGATGAGATGGCCAGAGGTCGACCAATGTGGCTATCGAAGTTCGTACTTGCAGAAAATGAATGTCTTCCAAATGCCAAGAAAGAACCGCCACTCACATAATAGCAGCATTATGATGGGACCGTAACGAATAACCCATCTAATATTGATTTCAGCGGTTAATGCTGCGGTGGTACTGCACGTCCAGAATTATAATCTCCTGAACTAGCCCTCGTCGACTCTTTTTTCCCCTTCAGATGACGGTACAGAGAAAGAAGGGGTTAGGGATCGCCGATGTTCACTCGAAGGGATTCATCGTATCGACATTGGGACAAACCGCGGTCAGGTAATGAGGGAGCCCAGATATAACATGAGGGTCAGGGTTAGTCCTGCCGCGGGGCGGTTCATCTGCGGCTTATCTTGGCCTCTTAACTCCGAGTCAACTAAACGATTTGCTAAACTTTTATGCTAGTACCTTCTGACTTATTTAACGCATTTTACCCTCGAAATGTCTCTTCTCTTGCATGTGGCTGTGGCCAGAACAAATAGCATGCAGCATTCAAGCCAGCGATAATTGTACTAGTAGCCTCCGACGATTGCAAACACTCCGCTACTATCTCCTTTGATATATGATCTCATAGCTTATTTACCATTATTAAACCCGTAGACTATTTCCAATCGAGCCCTCTCGCGTGCTTGCAAGGGTTCCCTACGTACTGAGTCGCGGGAGTCCCTACTAAGGCACTATCTGCATACTCGAGCTGCTCAAGATTACTAGTACTTCCACAGTTACTATTATTTACCGTCAAAATGTTTACCAGAATCTGAGCCGTAGGTCTTTGACTGGCGGGAGAGACCAGGCATTGCGAGACCACCTTCTCCCACATCCAGTCCGGAATATCAGGCGGCTTATCCGGGAGGTTTCCGCAGGTCAGCACCTCATTGATAATTGCTGCCTCTTTTCGAATGTGAGAAAACGGTGGTTTCCCGGTATATATCTGGACATGTTAGCACTATAGTAGAGATCAGAATGCTAGGTCAATAACCTCACCTCAATAACCGTACATCCAAAGGAGTACACATCTCGTGCAGTAATATAGGCAGGATCGAATTGTTTATCATCCATTATTTCGGGAGGCATCCACCGTAAGGAACCACCTAAAAATGCCCTTGATGAAGAGCTTGCCGCTACTTGTGACTCGACAGCAAGGGCTAGACCAAAATCCGATAGGCAACATGATAAGTCGTCCTTGACCAAAATGTTAGCCTACTCGGAGATGAATATGAATATATATTGCAGAACGAGACACAATACTCATACTCCGCGGATGTCGGCATGCACTATTGGTGGATTGAGGCTATGAAGGTATGTGATTCCTTCGGCAACTTGAGTTACCTGTAGAATCGTCAACCTGAACATCCCGAAATTGACTAGGCCAACAAACCGCAGGTATCCGCTGAATCTGCAAGGGTCTTTTGTTAAGAAAAGCCATTATGTTCCCATATTCCATCCACGGGGATATCAGACAAAAACTGGGGGCGAAAAGATGCTTGCTGACACCGAGGAAAGGAAGGATATTTGGATGATACAAGTTCCTCCAGACGAGCGCCTCACGACAGAAACTCTGAATTATATATTAGAGGAGATACCAACCTAAAAGCCCGTAAGCTACCTTTATCATTTTATTCCGCTCTTGGGGGCCATTGTCCATGAAAATACGTAGAACTTTGATGCATATAAGTTCGCCATTCATACGACCTTTCCATATGTTCTACAGATACAGAGCAGTGATGGGCACTACTGTCATGTTCTTAATTAAGAATCCACTCACAGCGAATCCACCGCCCCATACAGGGCGTCCACCAATCTGCTTTGCGTGCCGACATGAGAACGAAGTTGGAAGAAGGTGGTGACGCCTCGTCAGATAAAATAAGCCCTTGATACATCGTGAATGATAAGCAGTATCTTCCCGGTTCCGATCGCATTCCTGCATAGGAATGTGATGATTTTAACATTAATGACCTGGGCTTTGATAACATACAAGCTGCAGAAAGTCAATGACCTTGCTGGGATTATCAGGTGAAATGCTGAGGATACCCTTCAAGCGGCGGTGAGACCGGAGAAAGTCGCGTATATCATCCATCCAAGGTAAGTCTTCGATGCTATCCTCTGCGTCTGACTTACTGCGTTGTTCTTGGTCCGAATCAGATTGGTCGTCAAGTAAATCTATGTGCGCGTCAAAAGTTGTTGTACTAACGCTTCCGGTTGCACTTGTATCCAGTGATCTGAGAGATCTTGGAGATGCCCTCCCATGTAGGTTTGTACTGGAGGTTCCGTGGTATACCAAATCCTTCCCTTCCTGGGATGAGCCTGGCGTCATTCCAGCTACAAGAGAGAAATGCAGAATAATCACCACATAGTTTCTGATCGCCTGTCTGATACGTTTCACAGTCTTCACCCTTCGGAAGGGCTTGTACCACTTGACAGTTCTCATTGCTATCAGATTCTCTTTCAAGACTCTGCTGAAATTTAAAAATTGAATTAAAAGTATAAGAAAAGGCATACAGATACAGCATGACTTCGAGGGACGAGACTTGGAGAACTTGTTTATCGAAGCAGTCGATGAATTTGACCATAGCTTCCAGAAGCTCTCGCGTTCCGGGCAGACGATCGTGGCCCTAGTGTGTAGTATGTGATCAGATTTGCGACATGATATGTGAATTGAAAGCTCGTACTTCTATTAATTTCTCCAATGCGTCGAGGTGGATTTTCAGCGTATCAGATGTGCCGTTTGGACGTGACGTATCCTGTAGATACGGAGAGATCTAATAATCACGGTAGATGTAATGATTGACCTCAACTAAGCGTCAACATAGGTACTCACAGAAGAGTATGAATCACTGCTAGTAGATTCCCGGAAATGGAGGGATGAGAGTGGCGACTCCACGGAGGATAATGGCGTCTGTCGAAGTAGACGCCTTCGCCAGGTCCAGATATTATATAATTCCAGCATGCGTGTTGAAGTTATGCGCACTTGTCCAAGTTGTCAAAGCAAATGGCCACAATATGCAGGGCTGAAGGAACCCGGGCACGACCTGTTTCGCCTAGCGGAGTCGATTATCAACCACTACTTTGGAGGATGGAAGAAGAGAGGATAGCTGTTGGGTCGGAAGCGCTTAGAAATTGTAGTTCTTCCCATCATGGTCGCGAGTAATAATCAGCCAGTCGCTGCAACACCGGCAAGATCGGCTATACTTTGGGCGCCAGCCGAAGAGGAACATCATAGTGTGACCTGGCAGTTCGACCAGAAACGCGGAAGTAAGTCGGAATAGGTATTTGGTGTTCGGTGATATATTTTGTAGTGCACAGAACCCTAGTGTGAGCGTACCAATTTTCTAAAATGTGGCCATGAACCCGAAGACTCGTTAGCCTCTCGTAAACAGCACTACTGTAGACGGCCTCGAAGCAGAGCTAGACGCCATATTGATGAAAAGATGTAGCCTCACGAGATGGCAGATAGAACCCGCGGAATTGTGCGCATACTACCAGGAGATTCAAATACTACAGAGGCTGCCAGGCAGGACGAGAATCCTACTATTCTTGCATGTTGCCGCATGCCTATCATGCAAGAATCTCGAAAATGTTGCTGTTGCACTGTCAGTCGTTCACCCAACGCGTGGATCCGGGCGTCTCGGGAATGATGAGATAGATGCTGTGTCCCGTAAAAACAACGATCATCACCATTGAGTTCCAATAAAACCCTATCCCACGTCGGAAGATGCAGTCCGAGGCAATTGAGGTGCAAACTATGAAGGGGTATGAACATTAAATCTCTCTCCCTGAGAATAAGTAACTGTTGGTAAATATAAGGTGCAGTGGTGGTTATAACATGTACGTGGCGTCCATATTATTCGCAGTGAGATCTCCAATTGTCTATATGTGTGCCATGGGTGTGAGTGTAAGGGAGGGGCGGAGTGATTGGTCATAAAGATACGTAAAGGTCGAGAGCTTTCTCGGGCCAGCCAGCGAAAGACAGGGGGTTGTCATAGACAGAAAGAGGAAACGAAGGAGACAATCAGTAGGAGCAACCATGTTTCTGGCTGTATTCTCCACCCAGCGCTCCTATAATAGATGAGATTTCTCCTGATGGACGTTCAGACAGAAATATGGACTCACTGTGCCTGAGGCTGTTCTAATATTGACACGTCCAGAACAGCCACGAGACCATCAACAGCATTGGTCACCCCGTCAATATACACCGACCAGTTATGGTTGATACCAATGCTAGTGTTCTCTAGCAGGCCTGAAACATACGAGATGTCTGTCTTGTAGGTATAGCCACCGTAAGACGTATTTCCAGAATAGGTGGACGAATTTGTGAGGTTCAGCGTTGGTATTACGGACCCGGTTATATTGCCGATGATGTAGTCGCTGTTAATAGTTGGCCCAAATTTAGATGGTCGGCCGGAGAAAACAAGCGGAAAACACGCACCGTGCCAGGTTGTAGCCGTTCAATACAATGTCGTGGTCGTCAGCTATTGGCTTTTCATACGACACCGCCATGAAGACAGCTCCGCTGTTAAAGGTATTAGAGAGAAATATCGTGACACTGCATTGCTACGCACGTATTCGCCTTGTTGCCATTCTGTACCCAGTACCGAAAGTGGTTTCCTCCCTTTGATACCTATTGTTAGTGCCACTATTTTCGACATGCCGAATATTCGACACACTTTAATTGTCTCTGTGCAAGCACCAAGTGATGGATCTCCATAATTATACCGTATCACAGCCGTCTCGTTTACTGCGGAAGCCACAATGAGTACCAAAAGACCTCTGAACAGAAATCTAACGCACAATAGCCATTCCCGTCTCCCAAATCCACTTGCTGGTCAGTTCCCGAATGCTGCCCTAGGCATTCGCTGGAAAAGGATAATGATCTGCAGGTGATGCGGCTTTAGGGTCAGCTGGAAGGCGCGACAACGTAAACGCACAAGAAATAATTTCTGAGACCCCCGTCTGTCTCCTGGTCAACGAGCACTTCCGAGTCTGAATTTCCTGATATTATAGTATTGACGGGTTCTCCCTGACCGTCTGGGTATGTTATCCCTAGCACTTTCTACACGTCCCCGGTAAGCGCTAAGAGCACAAAGCCACGAGGTGGCGTCCTCACCGTTAACATCGATCCTCCGTCGTCATTGGGGCTCACATATCCTGCAGCCGGGACATTTCTTGATGAACGTCGCCAGAAGGCCAGTCGGGCGAAAGTTTGGTGGATGTCCAGTGCGAATGCGAGGGACGGCCAGCATAGGAAAAGAAATAAGAGCAGTGAAATAGAGAGCCGCGCCATGGACAAGGGTGGAGAGAGGTAACACTGGAAAGGAGAAGAGGCCTGCGTGAGGGCACCTCAGATCGAAATTTACGTAATAAGAACAATACTTTTTCGATGCGAATGCGAAAGCTGTGCTCTCCATTTCTCTCTTGTTCTTTCCGACTGAGAGGACAACACATATATCCTTCTGGGTATGCGTACCAGTACAGATGCCGTACGCGCAGTGCACCTGGCTTAGTGTGTTTTTGACAACAACTTGAATAAAGATTTGGATCAGAGCTATCCTATTATATACACTAGGAAAAAAAACAGATTTGAGCGTTACAAAGATAGATCAGGTTCTGCTCGTAAAATTTCGCAGAGTAAGATCCGGCGGTTTTACGACGAACCCGATGGCTTTTTGGGTATGATCATCAAAGTTCAAGCCTGCAGCACCAGCGCACACATATCTACTCTTGGCACGTTGGAAGCTCGTGCCAAGGATATCTCAGTTCTTTGTCACATTCATTCATCTGATTCTCTGCCATTGAACTTCCATTTAAGCTGTGTCTTCTTGGTGATTAAAGATAATTGAGCGTGTTCTATGGGACATCATGTCACTGATAATCATATACCTCTTCCTGGAGTCCACGCTAGTAGCCACGAGATGAAGTGTATACTCACCAGGTACAATAGCAGAGCAGTGCCGAAGTCGTGTAGATCATCTACATTACACAGCGCCCAAAATCAGAACTCCAAGGCGATCAATCCTCGATCTGCATAGGCCCATAGGGCTCTGCCTTGAAATACGACTCGTCAAAGTGGTGCATCCGCACGAACCCGTCCTCTCCACCAGAGGCGTAGCCCGTTCCAGCGGGGTGTATGGCGATGCTGCGCGAGTCGGTAAATACCAGAGATAGGAAAGTAATAGGAAACGTACGTATTGATGGGCCCGAAATGCCCTTTTACTCGGCCGACTTCTTCTTCGAATACTTTATGCCAGAAACGTGTTTCGAATTTACCCTGGCGCAAGGAGGTGGTGGTGACGCTCATGGCTTCCTGGCCACCTCCGAGGAGGACCTGGAGATATACGTGTCGGCATGGATACGATAAACAGGCAGAAAGCTCACGTACATATGGTTTGTTAGGCGCAAGAGCGGCACTGTTTAGTGGTGTTTCCGTCGTGAATGTTTTGATAACCATAAGAGTTTTTGTGTCGTGTATCTAGTGAGGATAGTCAATCGGGGCTGGCGCGTTAAAGAACATAGGAACTTACCCGCGCAGACTTGTCTTTGCTGCTCGTGATACAGTATGTTCGGTCCTTGCTCAGCTGTAGATCCGTGACAACCTCACCATGCGCGCGCTCATTGTTCTCGATCTCTTCACCCGTCTTAACATTGAATAGCGCGACCTTGCCGGATTCGTGCCCGGTAATAATGATATCGGGAACCAGCGTGAATGCGCACACCGTCGCTTTTGATCCGATAGGGTTGAACATATACCGAGGTTCTTTCGATTCTACCATGGAGAAGGTCAGCCAGGGACACAAATGACAAAAAAAGGACTCCACGTTTCGTCCCGTCCCCCTCCCGGTTAATGTCAAACACCCGAATAGCACACTGGTGACCCATCCGCTGCTCAGTGATACATACGACCTGCGAAAAGTCTTCTTTGAATGCCACCCGCTTCACAGCCGTTGGGAACTCCCATGTGTAGAGGCACTTGCCCGTCGCGACATCCCATAGCCGCAGCGTATTGTCTGCAGCGCCAGATACCATAAATCGTGATTCTGCTACAGTGCAAGACGTCAGAGCGCTGTTAGATGAGATGGGCGTTCACGCACAGTCGACATCGACCGTCCACACTGTTCCATTATTCCCTTCGTACGTCCCGAGTCGTTCACCATTGTGAGAGAACCAAACATTGATGACGTTGTCTTTCGAACAGGTAAATAAGAGGTCGCCTTCGGCATTGAACTTGATTTGAGTCAAGGACCGTTCGTGGCCTGTATTGTGTGTTAATTTGGACAATTCAAAGTCAAAAATGAGATTGGAAGACCTTGTAGTAGAATAGGCCTCTATAGATAGCTCGTTAGAGGATGAATATCAGTGAGATGAGCAGGACTCGCCATTTTGAAAGATTTTTCGGTCCCGCTTGATGTGGTCGGTGGAGAGTTTTCTTCGATCACGTGACGATCAATGTGCTGGGATTATGTAACAATGTAAGAGTCTTTCAAGTTAAGCTAAGAATAACATTTTATCTTATCCAAGGACTACTATCATATCATGTTCAGCTGGTCCAGAAGCCTGGTTAGCCTATGCGATTGGAGGAGACAAGTGTGGTGGTGTGTTGCAAAACTGTATTTTAGCTTGCCTCCCACTGACTTTGAACTGAAAATTTCTGAATCATCCTCCAAAAGTTAAGGTGCTCTCAAGGAGTCAGCAACTAGTCAAAATTAGAATTTTTTTCCCGCTGAAACAGCAGAGCTGCATCGAGGCATCGTTATTGCTACCAGGTAAAAAACTCAGTGACACTTGATGATGTCGTTCTCACGTACGAAAGCGGTTCTGCGGTAGAGACCTTGTAGCATTGTGGCTTCGTCCGGTCCGGAAGCTACTAATTGCAGTGCGATTAACCTTTGGTGATGAAGCATTGTCTACCTCAGGCACCGCAGCTTGATCAAGAGTTGCATGACTTGAGGGGATGGAGAGATTGGTGTGTCATCGATAGGGAGAGACTCGGCCAGGTGGACAGAGGGATAGGTGGAGGACAGGAAGAAGCAATGAGGGAATGGAATGAAGGAGGTGGCCTTTAATACTCATCGGGAGGCCCGTGCGCGAGGGCGGGGGATCTGCGTATGATGGTCGGATTGCGTCATAGATACGTTGATGATGTTGGTATATTCGTCATCGACGGCAGCCTGATGCACGCTCACGGTGGGCGAACTGGGCCCGCCAGCTTCAATATTGGTCGAGTACGGGCACTCTTACGCGATACAGGCAAATTAGCCGTGTGCGACTTTCCGGAACGAACTTGGGCACCGCAAGGCATACAGCTGCCAGTACATTGATGGTGATAAGTACAGGTGACGCAACGAGGCTTGGGAATGAAAAGGGACAACTTGATTTTTGCAGGCCGAGTGTCCACAGCCAAGTCCCAAAAATGTGAGACCATTTTTAACCCTTCGTCTTACTTCGTTCGATTGTTGATTTCGACCTCCATTGGGGCGCGTCGGCTGCGGGTAACATGGTTTCATCAAGCATATATAGTGAGTGGAAGGAAAGAATAGTCGTATGCTGACGAGACGCTCAAGCACGGACCGCTTGCCAATATTCAGGTCCCTTTGTGCTTACCTGGACCATGGAGGCATTCCGCGTGTCACTCCAAGGTTAGACAGTGAGTTCAATTGAAAGGGGTACCGAATTTGTTGTCTCAGCTTTGTCTCTATCCTTGCTCGGTGAGTGGAAATCTCTGAGCATCCAGTCTTTCTCAAATCGTTCAATAGTCTCTTGACGTTGCCAAAAATCATGAGTTTCCTCAGACCGGAGAATCGCCCAGCAGAAGCCCTCATTCCTATCCTCCGTGGCGACGGCGCACTGTCCGACGAAGGCATATCACAAATACAAGCCACCATCTTCACCTCAGATCAAGCTATCTATCACCTGTCTGCGCTTCTCACTGGGCAATGTTCACAACTTCTGGAAACAGAAGCTCCACAACTAAGTAAACGTCATAATTCCCTGGCGCGGTATGTGTCACAATGTCGCTCTCTATTTGTGCCCATTCGTCGTCTTTCGCGCGACGTCCTGGAAAGAATCTTTGCCTATGTGGTAAGATCAGCTAGGAATAGTTTTGACATCCGCAGTGCACCCTGGCTCCTCGCCCACGTCTGCTACATGTGGCGGGATATTGTATTCACCACCCCGCTCCTATGGGCCGACATCGTAGTATGTCCTCCACACACGCGTGACAAAGTTCCAATGCTAGGCAGGCACCTCCAGTTCACAGGGGAATGTCCTCTCGACATCTCGTTTTCATTCCGGGACTTTGTACCGTTGGAGGACACTGAAATGTTTAGCCTCATTCTTCAACACTCTACCCACTGGAAATGGATGCAGATCACCTTCTTGTATGATGTTTACACCATTATGCAGAAACTATCAACTCTTGTTGGGAAGCTGCCATTGCTGGAAGAAATAGTCTTCTTGTCTACACGACGAATTGAACCCGGAATCATGAGATGCCTGTCACCGCATCTTCCCTTCGGAGAGCCTGGCTTCCTCCACTCATTGGTGTTCATAGAATGCCTTTGAATGTGACACTGACTCATTTTGCCGGCGCCGTCACTTGTCTCGAAGACATTCAACGTGTCATGGATCTACCCGCCCTCATCGAGTGTCAGCTAATACAGGACAACGGTCTTTCCACGGGGTCTCCTCCTTTGAGGAACGACCATATACAGCGGTTTTCTACCGACACTCCCGACATATTACAACATCTCACCCTTCCTTCGTTGAAGGAATTGCGAATATTTTGCGAATGTCAAAGCAAATTGTTGATCCCATTTTTTACCAGATCGTCGTGCAACTTGACGAGACTGCACATTGCGCACTCCAGTTTGGAAGAAGCTCTTATTTTGTCGGAATATCAGGCAACACTGGAGAAGCTGATCATTGATGCGGGCTGGACCGATATTGGGATCATCGACTCGTATCCTAACCTCTACCAACTGACCATCAGGCTAGCAGAAAACTACCGAAGTCCTCCTCAGGATGAAATAAAGAAGATAACCACACATCTGCGGAATCGAACTCGCAAGAAGGGGAACGACCGGAGAGTAACCTCCTTGCGAATTTCGTGTCCCGGTCGGAGGTCTATTCATCAGGGATTTGATTATGTCAGGGCGTTGCGGATGAATGGGCTCGACGCGCTCGAGAGTGGAGGGCTACAGGTTGCCGTTTACCAGGAGGCGAGGACGTGGTTGAATAGCAAGCTCAGCGTGCATGAATTATGTTGAAACAACGAAAGCACTGGATGACTTCTACCCACTAGAAGAAATGACTCAGGCGCTGCCGTGCTGACGACTATCGCATATAGAGCGGTGATATGGGGTTGATTATACGAGACTTCGCCGAACATAGTACACTCTTGCATCGCTCTTGCAGTGCGATCGCACAATACAAACCAGGCAGTCCCAAGAGGGACGGATGGCGTCATAGGTACGGGTCGGTGTATTGGTCCCCAACAACGGCCCGATACAAATTAGCATTGTGCGGGCATTCATCATGACTCACCAAATCCATTAATGACTCGACCGATAAGGACCTTATATTTAATTTATGGACGAAAAGCAAAGGACCCCATCAAACCATGACAGACGACATATACGAAACCTTCACCCTCAACGTCCCACCCTCAGAGGATGAAATCAATCGATACATCGCCATCCGCTTACTCGCACTGCGGGTAGACCCATCCTCCTTTCGAACCACGTACGAAACTGCCAAGAGTTTCCCTCGAGAGAAGCACGTCCAGCGGATCGCCTCTCATGACCAGGTTATGGTCATCGTCTCGCACAAGGCCACGGGAGAATGGATGGCCATGTCTGGTGTGACTTCGCCCAAAATCCTCGCGGAGTTAGATTATCCGCTGCCGGAGGTGGTGTATGAGGGGAGGAAAGGAAGTGGATACCTTTTCGTATCATTGTGGGTTCATCCGGAGCACAGGCGACGGGGTCTCGCGAAGAGGATGTTTGACAGATGCATTGAATGGGTCATGTATCACGGTACTGATAATATGACAGAGAAGTTCATCGCCAATGAGGTTTACAGTGACAACCCGGGCCGAAGGCTGTATAAAGCTCTAGGATTGATCGAGAGATGCGGGGTCAAGGAACAAGGTAGTAATCGAGATGTCGTTTGGTTGTCGAGATCCTTGAATGAGCTGTAGAACATCCGAATACGATCTGGAAGTAACGGGGGTGGCGTGCTGTTGGCTACCAACAAGTGATACCACGGAGTGAAAATCATACTGAATCGAGTTTTATATGACATTGACATTGCGCGCCAGTGTGGTAAGCCTCGGGAGCGGGAGATAGTTGACCATTCGGCCAGACAAATGCAAGGTCATTTGAGCAGCATTTGAGTCTTGTTAATGATCTGAGTGAATTAACATTTAGTTCACGTGCGGGGCTTCACTTCGATTTTGTCGCCATCATAAACGGTTACCTCATTCTTACCGGCTCACTCCATGGAAAAACGCGAACCGCGAGAAAACATCGGTCTCTATTCCGACTCGGTCGCTGTGTGTCGTTCAAAGGAGCTCCAGGTTTACCTCATGACCCCCCTTGTGATTGTCGTCTTTGGTGATCCTGTCCGCAAGAACCACGTACGTTTAAATTTTATTGCACGTCGAGGGGGCAGCGGGATGGCACAATCATAGGGTTGTTTCTGATTTACCACTGGTGTAACGTAAAGACCGACCAAGGAACAGGGCGAACGTGCATGCTTCCATCGATGATCACCCTCTGGGCTTCACACTTTGGACTCTGGCCAGTTGTTTATCAACCTGATGGGCTCGATGGAGGGTGCAAGGCATGGATGGCAGTACAACAAGGGTGCGTGGTCGCGATCTAGGCCGAGCCGGACCGACCCTCGGAAGAAGACGGGGGAAAAACCGCGGTGAATGCAAGGTACAAATAATGCGTGGCACGGAAGATAAAACTTCACCCTGGCTCGTAGCGCTTTTACCCTTCTCTTCTCTCCCCAACGTTGCTCCCATCGGTGCGACGTCCCCAAGCTTCCCCAATCTTCACGCGCCGACCCAGTCGCGAACTTGCTTAACCACATTTCGAACTCGGATATCCGGACCGCCGATCTGTACTTTCCCCTTGTGCGTCATTTTGCATCAGTTGACCAGAGTGAATTGCTGATTTTGTATTGTAGTGTCGATCATGCAGCTCGGAATCAATACACTCCCCCAGGAGCTCATCGACGCTATCATCGACGAGAACCAGGACGACCAGGCTGCCTTACGGGCCTGCTCCCTCGTAGCCCGTCCGTGGACCTATTCTTCTCAGCGGCACATTTTTTCCCGGGTCCACTTCCGCAACCATTCGCAATGTTATTATCCCGGAAAATTATTCAAGACGTCGTGCTTGATCAACAGCTTCCACGACCTCATCTCTACGCGCCCCCATTTGGCGTCGTTCGTCAGGACACTCGAGGTCGAGCCTATCCTTGATGCAGGGCAGGAACAGCTCCTGGCCTGCACCCTACAAAAGCTCGTCAACTTGGAATGTATATCCCTCGATCTGGGGGGCTACTACTGGGACGAGCTTTCTCAATGTATGAGGGACGCTCTCATTACTACTATCCGTTCCCCCCGGATAACCAACCTCGAACTCCGAGAGGGCCTATTCCTCCGGTGTGCTGATTTCCTGGCTCTCCTCGGTGCATGCGAGCATCTCAAGCGGCTCTCCCTCTCCGCCATGTCCTGTGACGACCTCGAAGAGTTCGTCCAGGCCGACGCTGCGGTCACTCTACCATCGGGGCTCAATCTGCAGCTTGATTCGCTTGCGCTGAGTCTGTACGAACAGTCGTACCTCCCGCTCATGCACCGTTTGCTGCAGCTTCAGCCCACTATGGATCTCAGCCATCTCCATCGTCTGTCCGTGCTCACTGCTGGCTCTGGACACTTGTCAGAGCGTATTGAGGCAACGAAGGAGATACTTAAGCTGAACAGTAATTCACTCCAACATCTCGTTCTGAACGTGTGTCTAGGAGGTCAGTCTTGATTGTTGAATTCTTTGCTGTTTGCTCAAGTATTCGTAGAACCGTTGTCCAACTTTATCGATATCAAACAGCTCCTCTCCATTCGGATAAAGCTATGGTGGATCCGACTAGACCAGCATACCGAGCCCACATTGTGGCTTCGCTGGCTGATCGAGTCGTTCCAAGAACTCGACAAGTACCGTGTGGAGGAAGTCACGTTTGAGATATTCTACAACTCTGATTGGACTGCCTATACAGCGGAATGGGCTGCGCTCGACGCTGTTCTTGGACAGATGCGCTCTTTGACAAAGGTTCATGTCAAGTTGGACGCGTACGATGATGTCAAAGGGAGGTGGAAATACCCGAGGGAATATTCCGTCACCGCAGCGAAGGATGTGGAGAGGATACTCCCTACTGTGTGCTCACGGAAGATCCTGGCGTGTCAGTTTGCGGCTAATTTTACTTGCTAATTTGTTTCTCTACTATGGTACTTGATACCCTGCATATTATTCCCGTGTCTTAATGGTCATTGTATTTTTTCTTTGTGGTATTCATTTTTGTGCATTATGGAGGCGTACTATAGATGCATGCGAAAACTCGCATGGTGTTCTTGACTAATGAAAACTGGTTCCCTGGATTAAATTTTGTCAATGCAACATTTGGATATCGAAGGATGTTGATGTATGTATGACGCATCCGGAGAAATTCCCGACCACGTGTGCTCCTTGCTCCGTTCCATCACTCCCCCCACCGCCAACATTTCCTGCCTTCAGTCTCAGTTCGACGTCATGGAGAAAACGATGCGCTCACCATCCTGCGTCACCTCCGTCATGTTAAAAAAGTACTATAAATTCCCGGACCACTGATGGGGGGAGGGCCTTTTTTAATTTTCTCCAACTTCCAACATCCCCCAAATTTCTCCCCAATTAATGTCTTACGACCAATCTAATCCTCGTCGTGACGACGAGTACAATTCTCCTATTGCAGATGACAATTATGCATCAAGAAATACGAATGTTCAATCGCAGAATCACCGTGCGTAATATATATCTACTACTTGGCCCTCATATCAATAATCCTTCGGATGTTAATACAGGCGCGTCTTCGGATGACAACAACACCTCTCATTTTGACAGCGGAGTCAATGAAGAGGTAAGAAAGAATTCTGAACCTTCGGATGCACCTGGCAAGTCTTTCGTCCTCAGCTCACGCCCTCTCGCTAACTATAACGATCAGGGTACGCCGGTGAAGATTCTATGAATACGGGGCCTATTAGATACGAAAGTTATATGCCCGGACCCGGCGACGAACCCCAGAACGGTAGCTATCATTTTACCCTGCGCAATGTATTCATGCTCAAAATCATTTTGTAAGATTCAACTAGTAGTCGCGATATCACATCGAGCCGCGACGGTGATCTATATGAAGATTACGATGACGGTGCTGGCCGCGGCGCGGAGGCGCAGAGGTACGATGCCAGCAACGGTGAGTAAATATAGTCTTAATCTAACCGAGCTCACACTTTCTCAGATACGGGTAATGCCAACTTTGGAACTGGTGATATTGGCCAACCTATTAGCAATGGCTACGATTCAGGATCCGCTAGCTGGGCGCGCGAGCATTCAGTGTCCGATGATTCACGTAGTGCCTCGAAAGGTAAGTCTACAGCTGATTTCTATCATCAATCTAGTTCTCATTCAGTATAGGCTACGCTGGCGACTCTTCAAGCTCGTCTGCTGCAGATACCTCCGCAGGTTGGCTAGAATTTAAGTGGTGCTTCATGCCAGTGGGCTCAATTGAATATTTACAGTTGGCGTTTCTCGCAATGATGCAGATGACATGGGCGGTGGAGATCGAAGTATAGGTATGGACAGCAAAGGTAAGAGTAAAATATTGTACCTGTCTTTACTGGATGTCAAATTTTTGTAGACTCTGGCGTACGATCCACCAGCGACGATACTCGTGATCGTAATAACGCAGGCGGTCATGATGAGTCGGCGAGGAGTGCGACCGCTAGCACTTTCGAAGAGGCTACGACTGGTGAGTTCCGCCGCCATACATTTTCCCGTGTCTGAGGGCTTGCAGGCAATAAAAGCACCGACAATACCGGTTCCGTTGGAGACAACAGCACCTACAAGAGCAGTGATCCTGCGGGTGCAGAGCCTCATGCCAGTCGTCAAAGCGCTGATGAGCGAACAGATAACGACTACCGGAGCTCACCCTACGATGCCACGGGTGCACGTCATGATTCGCAAACTACCTCCTCGGATGGTCAACCCTCACTCAGTCAACGAGACTCCTCTACGCTTGACGACGATCGACAAGGACAAGACGCTATCAGTGACACTTCCAAGATGTCGAGAGAAGATGTAGGCAACACTGGGGCAAAAACGTTCGATGTTCCACCTGGACCGAATGAAGACCAGACTTCAAGGGAAGGCCTTCAACAGGATCATTATATGACGCCCGACACATCTGATCAAGGTCGAAGTTCCACCGCCAACTACGGCAAGTCTCCCTACAGCACCACAAACTCAATTCATGATTCGTGGACTTCCTCCTCAGACGGTCGACCTTCAACCATTCAGCGTGATTCCTCTGCTCTTCACGACGATCAACAGAGTAAAGATGCCACTACCACCAAGACGCCAAAATCAGACTTGGACAACAAGGTTGCGTCAACTTTTGACGATCAAACTTCACCACGCAAGTACCATCCTTACAATATTATTCGCAATCAGCGACATTGATAGCGTATTCCTAGGATCGGGCATACGATCTACTAGAGATGATGCCGGTGATCGCGAAAGTGATGACCAGTTGAAGGAGGGTGTTGATGCTCCCGAGGCTCCGTCCGGTAAGTGGTGCCGCTACTCGATCTTCCATGGTCTCATGGTTTGTAGGTTATCGTGCCGACAAAACCGGTTCGATCGAAGATAGCGATTTAGGTATCGATGCTCCAGTGTCAAATGGTATGTCTTCTATTGTTGCCATCTCGTGGACTTTGTTGATTGAGGAAAACTCTGAAAGATAATACCGGTGACGGGAGTGGGGGTCGTGAAGATGGAAGTGCACAGAGCCATCGTGATGACAACGTACGGCCTGACTCGCACACTACGCCGGACGCACAGCCTTTACCCAGTGAAGAGACTTCCTCTACTCTTAATGACAAACAGCAGGGAGAGGTCACGACCAGTGCGCCAAGGGCGGATATGGACAATGGCGGTTCGTCGTCTTTCGATGATCAACCCTCCGTCGGAGAGTATCACTCGCCGGATGACAGTCAGCAATATCGTGACACGACCGACACAACTGGAAAGGGCCCAGGATCGAGGGATGATAACTCCGACCATGGTGGGCTACGACACGAAGGTTCTTATGTAGGTTGTGATTCTGTAACTATTTCCTCTAATGCTCAGACTGCCTTTCAGCGCGGTTCCTCTCAAGGCCAAGACGCTTCTAGCAACATCAATGCGCCGACCGAAGACGTGGACAATTCAAATTTTGATAAACAAAACAAAGACAAGCAGACCGGTAGTGATACAGCTTCCGACACATCTGGACAAGACGTAGGCTCCAAGAGAGAGGATACTTCCAACACGTCTGACAGGTCTACTTCGGGAGCTGATCAGCCTCCTGACACCATAAGATATAGTAGTGAAAGAGAGGATAATAAGCCTTATGTGGACGACCGTGCTGGTGCTGGTGCTGGTGCTGGTTACGATCATAGTGGGTATGGCGGTTATGCTGCTAGTACTGGTTATCGTGTTGGCGGCAAACCAGGTTTGAAAGATAAACTTCGAGGTGAGCGGGTGTTCCGTTACTCTTCACACACGAACGGATAGCTTGACCTTGCAATTCAACAGGAAATGCCGAAGTATTGGTTGGAAGGGCTGCGAAAAAGCCGGAACTGGTTGAACGTGGATTGGAAAGAAAGGCTGGCAATGTAGTGTGATTGTTGACGTTGAGTGCTCATGCGTATATTTCAGTCGAGAGTTGTACCTCATATCATTTGTATGCCGAATTTATGATCTTTTCCGCCTCTATACAGAAAACAACGCTTATCTGGAAGCGCAGTTTTGGATTCTTGTGTAGGCGCCCGTGGCATATCTGCTTCACAAGTCTCTCAAGGTCCGATTTCGACGTAGCTCAAGATCTCGCAATCCGCAGCTCTACATGTGGCAACGCAATTCTTCCATTCACAGGTATCTTAGGCGTAGATGGCTCAGTGGTCATTCGCGTTCTCGTTGCCCAAAATAGGTCTTATTGGCTACCCCTGTGGTATATAGATACGGCAGATCACAACTCTTCACGTTGTCCAGAATGTTGTTGTACTCTTTCCTGGTGTTCGCAATCTGCTTTTTTGCTTCTGCACGAGCCGACGTTGAAGACGCTCAGGTCGTTTTAGATCTCAGCACTGCTGATTCGAGTCAGAATGCTCCTCATTGGGTCGTATATGCTGATCAGTACCAGTCGGGGGTTACTGGTCCTCCAGCAGCGTCTGCCATCGAGGTGCGCACTCTTGACAGATAATACGTCCTTGGCTACTGACAGAAAAACATAGGGCTATAATGTCTTGTAAGTAACGATCGAACAATTTACTTATCAAATCTAACTTTAGTTGAAGCATCCTCTCCTTTCTTCTCACTGAGGGAGCATGGGACAAGGTACTTTCCACGTGCTAGAAACATCTTTCTACTGATTTTTTTTTTGATTTCCGTAGGCGTACGAATGGACTACGTTGACAGTGGACGAGAGGACGTCTATCAAGTCAGACTACGCTGCAGCTGGAATTAAATTGCTCGTGTCTGTATTTGGTTCTACGGATGTTCCTACAACGTCAGGAGCCAATCCTAATGCTACAGCTGCGACAATGGCTTCGTGGGTTATTGAGTACGGCCTGGATGGCATTGATGTCGACTACGAGGTGGGGACACGATGTATCTGGACCATCCTTCTTATAATGCGATTCCTTAGGACTTCGCCGCGATGAACAGCGGTACGGCTGAAGTAGGTCGATTGCTTCTTTGTCCCTGAGGAGCTATGATTTATATTTGGAGAGCAGGAATGGCTAATCGACTTTACGAGGGCACTTCGTGCATCCTTACCCCAGGATAAGTACATTGTTACTCATGCTCGTGAGTCATGTATGAACTTCCTACGTGATTCTCATGATAAAGTCGTATTCCCAAGCCGTCGCTCCCTGGTGATCAGCATAGTATCTTTGATGCCGTCCACTGTATACTGAGTTATAATTTCTTAGGTTCACACCGAATGGCTATGTGGGTGGCGGGTATACCAAGATCAACCAGGAAGTGGGTGATTTGATTGATTGGTACAATATACAGGTTCATCGCATGCCTTTTCCTTCACCTCGATATTCACACCTTTTGATCTAGTTCTACAACCGTAAGAGGCATACTACAATAGACTCACGGTTAGGCTAAGCTATTACAGAGGGATCTACCGAGTACACCGACTGCGATGGTTTACTCGCCGCTTCGTCCAGTACATGGCCAGAGACAGCGATGTTCGAGATCGCTAACAACGGTGTCGATCTTTCGAAGCTAGTTATTGGAAAGCCTGCTACAGCAAGTGATGCCACCAATGGATATATGAACGCCTCGATGTTGGCCACTTGCCTGGAAACGGCTAAGAAAACTGGTTGGGGTGCGTGTAATCGATCTCACGCTGAACCTTGAATGGCTTATTTATTTCTCTCTGCCATAGCCGGTGGCGCGATGGCGTGGCAGGTACGCGTTTTGTTTGGTCCATGTATCGTATTACTTATCACTGGTCTAGTACCCTAATGCCGATGCGTCGTGGATCTCTACGGTTCGTTCGCTTTCTTGGCCCGTTTGATTAGCACCCGTCCTTCTATAAATGTAAATTTGCTCCTCGTCTCTGTCCTGTGCAACTCTAAGAGTAAGGGATTATTTATGTACACATTCTAGGTGGTAAGGGGAAACCCGACGTGAGATGGATCGTACCACGTGAAGTACACCCAGGGCGACAAGCATAGATTTCCTAATTCCTAAGCTACTTTCACTGACTTCGATTCAACCTCGACTCTTTGGCGACTTTTCGGGTTGTGGGTCCACTTTGTATGAGCAGATTTCCATCATCGAAGTCCAAGTATGTGGACCTCAGCTTTGTCTAGGCCTGCTCCTTCGCATCTCGCAACTCCCAGTCTTTGTCGAGACAGAGTTGAAATATCTTTGAAACAGAATTAGGATAGATACTACATGCAGCTCGTCTAACACATATTTTTTTGAAACCAAAGCTTGAGCATCATGCCATGAACTCTCGCCAGCTCTGGCAGGGGAGATGCTATCAGCAGAAGCTGGACCTGGCCGGTGGAATGTTTCCAAAGCGGACCCATGAAGCATAAAAATCCGAGGCATGCCTACGGTTTGATTGAATACCGCCATACAGCATTGGACAAGGAATGTGGTGTGCACGATTCCGAACACCTTGTAGGAATTAATAATTTTGGCCCACAATTCAGGGTCCCGAAAGTGCCAGATCGTCGTAGCGCAAGCATTGGGATCAAATACGGTTTGTGACTCTTCTGCAGCACGGGACTGGACGAATGACTCACATTGAGATCCTGATGGTCGAGGGATGAATGTACGGTGGTGAATACAGAAGAAGATATCTCTTCATCTTACGTTTTGCTCCCAGTACTCTCAATCTCAGCCAGAAGATTGGCTGTATAGTGTAAGAGCAGTGTATGAGCTCAAGCACTCAAGGGCCGATTCTACACTAAGAAGGAGCTATGCTTGGTGGACCGTACACGGATTGGATTATTCTTACATTACCTTCTACCTGGTACTATCAACGAGTACCTGGATAGCAAACGGAGTAAATTTCCATTGTAAATTCTCTCTCTGATCATTGATGTCTTTCTGATGTTCACTTTGCATGGAGCAGTTGCATTTGATCAACACAGTGCCTGCCGTGAGTGAGGTATCTTCTGACAAGCGGAGTTTGGATGCTAAGCTGCATCGGTATGCTAAACAAACACTGAGGAAGCATTTAAAGAATAAGATACAACTTCCGACAGCCCCTCCCAGGAACGAATGGACTTCAGGGTTCCGAGAAAGTTTTGATTCGCAAAACCAAATTGCAAAGCAAAAAGAGAAAACTTGTTCCAATTTCATACACCTCTCATCTTCTCATCAGGATTCTGTTATCTATTGAGGTTTAGACTACTAAGTACCTGTACGTCCTTGTGCATAAACCTATACTCAGACATAACTGGGCACTTACACAAAAGAAATGTGATATGTTGAGTGATAGAGAATATATAAGTAAATAATACAATCCGTCTTGAACACTTGATTGGTCTTCTAAATGACAATATCCAGTGTAGCTTCACTAGGACGACAAAATGTTCCTATCACAAAGCGATATAGCAAATTATAAAAAAGACGAAGAGAATTGTCCAAGTTTTAGATATTTCTGGCCATGCGAGATTTCTGTTACAGTTTGAAGCTTGAGCTAGCTTTGTCTTGAGTAGAAAAATTGCATACCTTGAACCTGAGCCATTACCACTATCACTAGCACTAATACTAGGTGTTCCTGTTATTGAAACGTTGAAAACTGCGACAAGGCCATCTACGGCGTTCACCGCGCCATCATTGGACACAGACTGGTTATGGTTGATGCCGATGCTCGTGTTTTGTAGCAGTCCCGCAACATAGGTGATATCGGTTCTGTATGTATAGCCCTGAGAGGACGATTTCCCAGAAAATGTTGACGAACCGGTCAGCGTGAGTGTGGGTACTTCCGAGCCAGAGATGTTGCCGACAACGTAGTCACGTCCCAGGTTATATCCATTTTCAACAATATCGTGATTGTCGCTTGAGGAGGTTTCGTAAGATATAGCCATAAACACGGCACCGCTATATTCAAGGTAAATCGGTGACTGAAGCTGGGCTGACGCATAGGGCTCACCTGTTGGCCTCACTGCCGTTCTGCACCCAGTACCGAAAGTGATCGCCTCCCTTGACCGATTCTGTGCAAGAACCTAAGGAAGGATCGCCATAATTATACCGCATTACGGCAGTCTCATTGCCTGTCATAAACATGAACCCACATTGCATAAGGAAACTAATTAAAAGCACGCACGGAGACCGTTGCCGTCCCCCAAATCAACTTGCTGGGAATTACCGGTATGTTGACCTAAACATTCACCCGAAAATGATAGAGACCTCCGGTATAAAGATTAATGAGAGGCGCAGTTTGAAGTAGGGTGATTGGCTTACTGAAAATAGTTGATAAGCCCTCCGTTCGTGCTCTGCTGCGCGAGAACAGCCTGGTCAGAATTTCCCGATATAACAGCATTCACCGGCTCTTGTTGGCCGTCTGGGAACGTCTGTCCTACAACCTTCCGCATAACTTTGAGCCTTCGGGCAATTGTTAATTTTCGGGACTCATCCAGCCTACCGTCAACATAGATCCCCCATTGCTAGCTGGATTGTAATAGCCTTCAGAAGGCACATCGCGGTTGAAAATCTCCGAGGCTAGGGCAAAAAACGAACAGAAGGGGGAAAGGAGCACGATTACTGCCTTGGTCATGGAAGATGAGTGAAATCCCTAGCTCTCCCAGGCATAGCATTGATTTGTTAACGGTCTCCACACAATTTCATTATTATATTCCGGCGGCAAGCCATCGAAGCTGTGTCGCAGATAATGATGACATCGTGAGACGCTTCAATCGTTACTCGATGTAGCTAAATATTGTGGTTGGTGTGTCAGCAGAGTCACGTCCTTGAGCTCGATGTTGTTGGAGAGAAGGGAGGAACGGTGATCGATCATAGTGACGACGACGATAGCATCAGACAACATCCGGTCGATGTCTAAGTTCTATAGTGACCCTAAAGTTTTATCCTCACTCAGAAAATGTTTTATTCCTCGATAGAATACGTAGTAAGATAGATACAGTACCATATCCAAAACGTTACAAATTGAAAGCATAGTAATGTGAGAGACCAAGAATTATCTAGAGTATTAAATAATAAGCTCCGCAACTAAAGTTTGTGACCTCACTATGGCTGTAACAGATACATGAAAGATTCAGCATCAGACCTGCTCTTCACCTCCATCTGGAACAATGAGCGGCTTCTCAGCACCGGAAACTGATCCTCTATCCCCTGCTGGAGCATATCCATGGAGCTTGCCTGTATCGGCGTACAAAACAGCTGGAATACTAATCCCCGAAGCCGAGATCTGGTGGCCGAAAGGGTAGCATCCCATGCTGACCAGACGCCATAGTCCATATGGCCAAAGAGACTTGGTGTCGACACGACCGTACGGACAACGATCTCCTCCACTTCTTTAGCGCGGTCATCAAACACTCTACCCCAAGACTTGATTGTCGAGGAATGGCGTTCATTATATATGGGGTGGGAGAAGGTGATGGTAACTTTCCGGAGATACGAGATGTCCAGATCGTCCAGGAATATTGGGCGTAAAGCTGTATATGGATATGTTAGGCGCGGATAGTTAAGGAGTCAGATAAACATACATTGATGCATCAGATGAACTTCCTCCAGCGTGCATGACGCCGTTTTCAAAACCGCGCTGACAAAGGCAATGTCCGAGTTATCTTGTACGCTGATGGCAAATATACGGAGACGACTAAAGGAGAGACCGCCTATTTTGGAGTTTAGCATGAGGTCACTCAGCCCGGAGCTAAACGCCGAGGATGAGATAGAAAAGCTCTCGAGGTGGGATGCTCGCGCCGGCAAATCGTAGTTGGCGTCAATGGAAGCCAGACGTGGCACGGAGAGCAGTTCAAGACGTCGCATACGAGGATGCAGTTGTATGAAGCTGAGTACTTCGGAGACAGATGCATAACAGTTGCTGTCGTGGAAATCAACGGACAGGGAGCGTAGAGAGGGAAATGATGTCACGCCCTGTCGGTGGACGAGTTCGGTGACCCAGAAGATCCAGGAGACATCCTTCATCACCAGCCATTCGACATTGGTGAGCGAGGATATGATGAAAGTGATG
The DNA here is from genome assembly GCA_030435655.1 of Armillaria novae-zelandiae. Taxonomy (NCBI): domain Eukaryota; kingdom Fungi; phylum Basidiomycota; class Agaricomycetes; order Agaricales; family Physalacriaceae; genus Armillaria; species Armillaria novae-zelandiae. The sequence continues at coordinate 2,641,430 of JAUEPR010000003.1, read as the reverse complement.
ATGTCGTCGGGGGGTACGTAGCGATTATCCAATGTAAGGTGTTTGATCACCCGAGGAATATGCGGGGAAGCGCGACACATGGCGACAAACTTGTCGCAGCGAAAGTTGTGGCCAAATGACATCCTTCTGAAGATGTGTATACGTGTACGGGTATAGAATGCATGAGAGGTGAGAGCGCATGATTTGAGTGCAGCTGGGTCGTCCCATAAATGGTCGATTACGGCGTCAGTCAGCTCTTGCGGAAAGGAACCGTAATGAAAGCCATTCAAGGACATCTGAAAGGCCGCAGGAAATTATCAGCTAAGGAGTTGAACGAACAAGTTGGACGCTACCCACTGGGGATGTAGACAGTTAGGTCTGCTGAAGAGGGGGTGGCGAGACTAGTGTCTATGTGGATGTTAGGAGACGAGGAGGAACCGACAGTTGACGGCAGACAGAACGTATGATGATGACGATCTTTTTTTGATGAGGTGGTGATATACATGGAAAACAATTCCCAGCCCCAAAACTTGTGGCTTTGATGGGGCCTAGACCTTTCATTTGTTTAATTGCCGGAACCGTAAACCTTTGATGCACGTCCTTAACGAGGGTTTTCCGCCGATCCAAACACGGTGTCATAGAAAATTGGATAGTTGCGGTTAGTCAAAAGTGATACCGTTGGGTGGGTCCTATGCGTCGTCACTCTTGAGTCCCGGATGCTAGGTCCTTGGAAACTTGAAACGGCTGGAGGTAGTCTCCGCGGACAAGACACATCGCATCAAGCAACCCTTGAAACAGCTACCGGTAAAGATAAGCCTCATAAGGGTGGGTAAATAGACTTACCAACAAGCGGCGTGATCATCCACATTGAATTTGCGGTATTTGGTTGAATGCCGGATGCCAGCATGTCTCATCATGTCCGGTAGATGTCCCATCGTTTCCCCTTGAACAGGACCACTGAGTGATTGCGCGGTTAGGAAAAAGTCTCAGAAGATGTAGCATTAGTGTAAATCGCTGTAGCCCAAGGATGACAAGAGTAAGTAGAGGATGAACGATCACGAGATGACAGCGGCCTTCCACCAGAAGCAGACTCTAGAAGCGTCAGAAGCGTGCTCGGTATAGTATAGCTCAGGGATATGTAGTCAAACTGTGAAAATTGGGCGTTAAATGTGCGATAAGAACCAATGTCGGTAACAAAGCGTCGACAAAGAGGTATCACTCTCGCTCCGGTTGCATTTGAACGGCTAACGACCTCACTGATTCGCAATTGTGAATGAGAAGCACGAGTCACCAATATCAGTCGACGGGTCATTGAAAATCTGCCGGGTTTCTGTTGGTAGGTTCTGATGTGAGAAGGTCTGTAGTAGGATATTCAGCGAAACTGGAAACGGCCAGACTCCTTGATACATGAAAGTGAGGCCAGCAACGGTTGCGCAGCATTCCGGGAAAATATAGTATTGCCGTAGGCTGTGGTCTTGATGCTCTGTACTCGTCGAAATAGTACAGGACACAAATAAAGGCGAGTGGCTTGATGTCGCCTTGTGTGTGGTGAAATCGATACAAGCGACTTCAACAGGCGCCGGTGATGTAGTCCAAAAGTCCAAAGGTGCAATTGCCTGCGTACGATACACCTTGGCGCCAACACTGTAGTAACGGGATATATTAGTTTAATATCTCAATATAACAGCCACACAACGCACCTTCATTGCCGAATTCCTTCTGCCCGAGCACTTCTTTCTAGCCCTTCACCTAGGTGGATCTCGCACTTCTTCTAGAGTTCATTGAAAAACAGTGCTCGCCCTGCATTGTTTGTCGACAAAGAGCTAGTAGCCGACTTGAAAGCCGGATCGCGGGAGAAGAAACCCCGCTTGAAGTCGATGATGGCGGTAGGAGACAACGAGGGCATACGGCCTCGTGATCGTACGGTCTCGTCTCTTGTTCTTGAACTACGACGTACGAACTCGATGATCCACGGAGTATCCTCTGCGACCAAGACCCAGGGAATTTGCCATCAGAATGTAGAAGGAAAAAACAGTGCAGAACAGCGTCTGGCCTTGTGAATATATTTGTTTTACCTTCTGTGTTCGCTCACGTTGAAATGTAATATGTAGCTCAGCTCAGTCATGGGGGGCCCAATTTTACATATGCATAGAACCAATTTCTTGCGTTGTTCAATCTCGGTGTAATCGCCACGCCAATGTGCTAGCTGTCGCAATTATGGTACTCGCATCCTCAGACATCCATGAGCGCTATCGGTGAAGACGTGCTAGACCTGATGGAAAATGGACCCATTGAACAGTGGTATCTGAACCGAGGACTTGCCAACAGAATCTGCATACAGGTCAGCTGCCCGAGGTGCGTGACTCATAATAATTTTCTCGAACGCAACGAACATGATATATTGTTCAGTTATGCGGCTATGTCGACGAAGGTGTCGTCGTGATTTCTATAAAAGCTCTCTGAACAGTGACAACAGCTTTCAGGTCGGAATCAATTCGTTGATCCGTTGCGATTCTGGTATTGGATGAGCAAACGAAGACGTGAAGCAAGGTTCGCTGGAGCGGTATTACCAAGCAGCACTGGTGTGTTGCTGCCTTTCTCTCATACCTCTTGAAGTTGATCTCTTCGTGATTTTCGGGCAAAAGTGAGGGCTTTGATTACCCCTCCATTACATGGACACATCGTAGCCGATTATGGTTACATGGATGACCAGGGTGTCTACCATAGTACTGTTTTATTGTCCAACTCTGCTATATACAAGTAATAGCAAGTAAGTCGTTCCGCACGAACGGGCTTTTAAATAATGCATATTCACCGTTTAATCCTAGCCCGGACCATAATCGCGTTATAAAAAAACTCGTGGTACTCGTAACCGTGGATACATCTATCTCTTTCTCTAACAATAGGCCCGAGAATGTGGACACCTCACCCTTTCGACGGTTCTGATCCCACGTCGGATATCTGTCTAATATCCTCTGATGATATTCGCTTCCACGCTCACAAAACCGTCCTTTCCCATGCGTTTCCCTTCTTCCAAGATCTAATCACCTTGGCCCCAGCCCCGAGTGACGGCTCTCTCCCCACGGTCCGTTTGGGTGAAGAGAGTAAAATCATGGACGAAGTCCTTCGGTTCTGCTATCCTACCTTCGATGCTTCGTTCAACTACGTATCCGAGGTCTACCAGGTCGCCGAAGTCATGCACAAATACCTTATGGATGGCGTAACGAACAGGCTTCCCAGTGAGCTGAAGATGCTTTCTGAAAAACGCCCATTGCATGCCTTCGTCGTCGATTGCAAGCTGGATTGGAGAGAGGATGCCAAATTTGCAGCAAGTTAAGCACTAGCGAGGCCCTTACTCGCCGACAAGGATAACGTGCCGGAGCTCGACCTCCCTGCTGTCGGGATCGTTTATCGCCTTCTCCATTTCCACGAAGGACGCTTGGACGCTATCTAGTCGGCGTTTCTCCGTATACTGGATATAGCTCAAGCCGAATGTACGATCTACTCCAAAGGGTCTCTTGCAACGTACTTGACGTTTGCGATGATACGTCTGACTTCATAACCCCCTTTCGAGGAATCCGTGGCTTCTCCAATACAGCACGCCGTTCCTGAAAGCCACGCTCTTGTCCCATAGCAGAGACATGCCCTGATTGTGCACAGGCCGATCTTGATACTATCTTTGATGTGACGATCCCGGAGAAAGTCCTGGCCAAGTCCATAAGACGTTGGACGAGGTGAGTTGTCCGAACAGCGTCTTTAGGCAGAGAGTTCACCTATTTGACAGATTTGAACTTGACGTGTCGGAGTCGTAAAGGTTACCAAGGTGCATATGTTCGAAGAAGTACACACGGAATGATAGATATTGCCTTGCCTGAAACTTTGCGCCTTTCTTAACTTCCCTGCGAAGGACATAAGCCAACGTTTCCCACAAGATCGAGCACTCTACCATACCGAAGATTGGGGTCACTATCCTAATGCGCCCTATTCATTCTCAATATAGCTCAACTGATGACAGTTAGGCAACGGGTGCGCTCAGCAGATAGTTCTGTGAGTAGTCCACGCAAAAGATTTTAAGTGCTCAATTTTGTGTTCGGCGTCGATCACCCGATGCGTTTCTCTTCGTCCGGATATTATGTATCAGGACGTCGTAGACAGCGAATTTCCAGACTATGAATTGAATGAAATAACACACAGTTCGAACGGTCCGGCTCGGAGTGACGTAAAAAGGCCACTGATGTCCAGGGACGCGTCAGCCGCGTCTTGTGGCATTGTGCTTCTTCCTTTACTCCGTCATCATCTTGCTCTAAGCACCCACTGAAACAACTCACGTCAGCTACGCTACCTGGGATACTGCATCCAAACCCTTGTCATTCTTAGCAGCAAACGCCTTGTTCCAAGGTGCATTTCGGATACGTACAACAGATATTTTCAAAAGTATTCAGTGCGACTTTCAACTTTACTTCATCCTTAGAGTAATTTCTAACGCATTCTACAAGGGATGGACTATGACGACCAACCTCCGCCTCGGGAGTCCATAGCATCTTATCCATTTGACAGCTCTGATGCTACCTCCGACATCGTGTTGCTGTCGTCAGATAAAATCCACTTCTACTGCCACAAAGTTATCCTCTCCCTCTCCTCTCCCTACTTTAAAGAAAAGTTCACTATACCCTCAGGGTATGTCGATGCCGCTCCCATCCTATTCATGAGCGAAGACAGCAAAATCCTCGACAAAATCCTTCGCTTCTGCTACCCTGCCGTCGACCCCAAGTTCGAGAGCCTCTCCGAGTTTTATCAGGTCGTCACAGTCATGGTCAATAAGTTCTCCATGCGTAATGTTGCTAGACGGGCTCGAGGCGAATTGCGCAAGTATGCGAGATCTGAGCCCCTTCGTGTCTTCGCTATTGCATATGCCATGCAGTGGAATGACGAAGCGGCAGAGGCTGCTGCGTGCGTGCTCAATCGGCCCTTGTTGGCTCTCGATGACCAGGACATCCCGGAACTCGATATTCTCCCATCACCTCGTGTTCTGTACCGTTTGTTCAAAACATACCGCACGCGGTTTGACGCTGTTCGTCAGGCAGCGAATAAGTCCGACGATGATGCTATCATCGGTCTGATGAATAGCGTTGCATGTCCTGAGCACGACTCGTTTCCAGACCCTGAGGGCACACCTACCAAGACGTGGTTTGCGAGGTACTGTACGTCAGTTCGGGAAACGTTGTGCCACGATCCTTCGTTAGAGACGTTGTTTACCTGTGACGAATGGGCCCGACCGCTTGCTGAGCGTACAGCTTCTTCGTGCGTACATTGCTCGCAGCTCGATCTAGAGGGCCTGTTTCGCAATTGTATTCCTTATATTTACTTGGGAAATATAAAAAGGGCTCTGAAGATGGTACGTATGTAAACGGTTCGCTTCCTATCTGTTCTCTGATTACGCTTTCTACAGAGGTTTGAGTTGTAGATTCTTCCAGAATTTTCCGCCGGATTGATACCCATTTCAATATTATTCATATGTCCATGTTCCTTCCCTCTTCAGACCAATATAAATCTTGCCAGGTTGGGAAGCCCCTGAACAATGAATTGAGCTCTGGTACCTACCGAAACATCTCTATTGCTTACTATCACAGCTATTCTTCTTTGACTATCGCCAATCCTCTAGGTGCACGATGTCAACAATCTAAAAGCCCGGCAATTATGCTAACGTTTTGCACGACCTATAGCAGCATACCTGCCCTTTATCTCCCCGTATAAGTCTGCTTCAGACGGTATGACGCTTTCCGTTTACTCAATGATTGCTTATAGCATTCCTCAGACATGAACGATAACTACGAATCGGTTGCCTCTCATCCTTTCGATGATGTGCACTCTGCAGCATCCGACATCATCCTTGTGTCCTCCGACGAAGTCGCCTTCCACGCCCACAAATCTGTCCTTTCGATCGCCTCACCCTTCTTCAAGGACATGTTCACATTGCCGCAGCCCATGATAATCACGAGCAAGCCTATTATCAGTATGGCCGAGGACAGTGAGATACTCGACAAAATTCTTCGCTTCTGCTACCCCGTAGTCGATCCGCCGTTCGCGAATCTGACGGAGCTAGTCCGCGTCCTAACTATCATGGTCGGAAAATATCTAATGGACGACGTAGCCAGGTGTGCTCGTCCCGAACTTCGCAAATACGTACAAGAGGAGCCCCTGCGCGTTTTTGCTATCGCATATTCCCTTCAATGGAAGGAAGAGATAGATGAAGCCGTCAAGTGGTTCCTCAGCCGGCCTCTCCTGAATTGCGATGCAAGAGACATCGCTGAGCTTGACGCACTAGGCTCTGCCCGGGTTCTCTTCAGGCTTTTCCAATTTCACAGAGAGTGCTCCATAATGTCTTACTTCTGCGCCCGGGACCACGAGTTTGTGGCCAGCGACGTTCAATTTTTGATGAGTGAATCGGGCGGATGTACACTCCACGATGAGCTGGGCGATCCTGAAGACCCTTTCCTGGAGCCAAGGAAGACGTGGCTTGTCACATATTGCAACTCTGTTGCTAAAGAGTTACGGTCGGTTCCATCTATGCATGCTTTGCGAAGTGGTGAAAAGTGGGCTAGGCAGGCTGCCCGACAAGTAGCCTTTATGTGCCCAGATTGCTCAAAGAACAAGTTGGATGCGATCTTTGTATGGATACCGCAATGCTACCTCAATAGAATTGAAGAGGAATTGGCGCTGGTATGTTCTCTGCTCACCTGTCGAACTGACTCAGGCTAATGACCATATATACACAACAGAAGGAATTTAAAGGGTGATTTCTATGTTATAGTGGACACGTCGAAAGACAAGAGACTCGCAGGGGGTTACCTTATCTAATGTATGGCAAGTATCGGAATAAGCTGTAGAAATAATGTAACCATGTACACTGACCACATTTCTATGAGTGCTATTCAACGGGACGTCAAAGGTAAGCTTGGGCTTCCTGGTTTAGTTGTATGGCAGAAATTGGCCGCCACGCGAAACAGATTCACCACTAGTGTATAAAAATAAGAACACTTCGTAAAGATATGCTCATTCGGTGGATGGCAGGGGTCAAAAGAAAGAAAGACATGCTGAGTAAGCACTTGCAGCTTAGCGCTGATCCACCATGACCGGATACCCTTGCCGCCTTATACATATCTCCTAGTCTCTACTACCATGCGCATTGATGAACTACCCCCAGAAACTATAGAAGAGATTCTGCTTCATGCAGATCCCACTAGTGTTGCCTCACTATCTCAGTGCTCCCGTTTTTTCGACACCCTGATTAATCGTGGCCCGGACCAGCACTTATGGCGTTGTCTGTATCTCATTCAGCCTCTCGATGACCCCAGGAAATGCGTATCCCCCAATGGTGACCCACAGAAGGATATCGACTGGAAAAGGAAGCTCCAGACCTTTATTCGCGCCCGGACAGTGGTCATGGATGCTACCGTATGTCGTCCAGCCGAGCGATGCGCCATTCTGCGGACTATGGTACATCTGATAGAGTACGTACCTCCACGAAGGGGGTCCTACGAGGGCGATATGCCCCAAAACCTGATTTGGATTCGGGATGTCCTCAGCGGTGGGGCATTTATCGACCCAGAGACGATTAATTGGGTGCCCACCGATACTGAGGAGATGCAATTACGCGACAAGTTACATACATACCTGGGAATTACTCCCGCGGATCGTGCGTCGCGCGCGCTGGTCGACTCGAGGGCGTATGTGTATGATTTTAGGAACTATTCGTGGGAGACGGATTTTGGGCCGTTCTTTGAAGACGGTAAGGTGAATTGGGAGCATATTAGAATGGTACGTCATGTACTGGCGATGCATGTACATGGTGTGGAGGCTTTCCAAATGAGTTTGGAGTATACGCAGATACGGATGACGGACATGGCCGATACTAGAGATTGGGCACGTATTGAGGGGATTTGGTGGTGTGGATTTTGTTTTTGTGACCATACAGATCTTGCATGTGCGTTCTTTGACTCGTTCTTGATCACCATGTTGGCTTAACGTCTCCAATAGTATATAATTTATCTACAGTGAGTTACCTACTGCTGGGTTGATTTGCTCATGCTAACTTCCATCAAGAGGGCGGATGGTTCTTTGGATGTCAGTCTCTTCGAAGATCCTGGGTTCACCGATGTATTTCGTTCCGTGGAAGTAACTATCCGTGTTTTAGAGGTCTCCCCGGATCCCAAACATCCCAAACATCCACGCATATACTTTGGAGGTTCCATGGGGCAGCATTCCATGTCTACAATGAGTGGATATGTGCATATGACGGACGAGAATCAAGTCCGGTGGCGTTTTGTGTGCCCTTTTCTTCGTTGTCTTGTATGAAAGCTTATACGCAGCTCAGCGATCTGGAGAACAAGTGAACCCTATATGGAGTTCGGAAGGAATACAGGTGGGGGGATTGCGGTCTCTGTATGGCGTTCTAGGAACCTGGACGACAACGTTTCATAATACGAATGATCCAGTCGGTACGTTCTGCTGGATATCTTGTGGAACAACTCTGACGGTGGAACAGGTCCCTTTTGGCTTCGAAAAGCAATAGATCTACCCCAGGAAGACTGATTTGACGCTATACGGACATTTTGTGACTGTATGTCAAAGTAGTTTATTATTCTTAGTCTTGTCGGCCGTCTTCAGACCCTTCAGACTAGCTGAATGATAGCAGCTGGCTACGCAGCTTGCAAATATTGGATCATCTTAAAGCTAGACTCACACCTTTCGTCTTATGTTACTGAATGTGATTTGCTACTGTTACATGGGATAAAAGGCAGTATGATAACAGCTTTCTAATACAAATTTTTATAATTTCTTATGGACCTGACAACGGACAGAGTTCCTGAGGCTGTAGCAGTGTTACCTAGTTGAAACTGTGTAGTCACCGGCCCGCAGACCCGGTACCTGCCTTCAATGATCGTGAGAAAATCTTGACTGCCCTTTGCATCGTGTATTCACGGCGATAACAAGCTTGTCTTTGCACCACCACACCAAAGGCGATATCGACTCTGATACTCTGACAGCATGTCGGATCAGCCATCACCCCCAGCAAAGCCCAAACCAGGCTCTTTACGCGACAGGATCGCGGCTTTCGAGAAGCCCACAAATGTCTCCACACCAGGACCTGCACCTGTACCACGACCGAAGCCTGGCGCAGTGTCGTGGAAACCAAGAACACCATCTCCATCGTCGGTGCATCCTGGCGGTGACTCCTCAGCTGCGGAGCGTAGAACAGGAGGGATGTCTGCTTCAGATGCGAAGGAAAGTATCGGTAAGGGCGGAAGTTTGAGGGAACGTATGGCGGCGCTCCAAGGACGAGGCGCATTCGGTGCCCCTCCGCCGCCGCCGACTTCACCCAAACCTGTTATTGAGCGTCCCAAGTGGAAGCCTCCTCCTCCTGTCGCGTCGCCTCCACCAGACGACCATCTAGAAAAGGACAGCGTCCCACGCAAGTCTCCCGAGATTCCTTCCAAATCGCCTGATTCTTTACCAGCTCAGCCGTCTACTCCTACCGGAGGCGAGCATGACGCGCCCGCTGTAGCTGTAGCCGCATCAGAACCCGAGGGACGGGTTGCAGATGAGACTGACCCTGAGGACGAAGAGCGGCAACGACGAGCAACGATTGCAGCTAGGATGGCTCGGTTGGGTGGCGCCCGCGTCGGAATGGGCCCGCCCGTCTTTGGGAAGGTGTCCGTCAAGCCAAAGCCCAAAGCAGAACCTGTGGAAGAAGAGGCGAAGCCTGTTGAAGTCGTATCGCCGCCGCCGCCTTCTGGCGATGACGGTATGTGCAATGCATGATTTCTTTGTCAATTTCTGACGTCGAATATCAAGAAGCGCTCAAGTCTGCGCCGACATCTCCACCTCTCGGAGAAGGAGCGGGATCGAAGGCTCTGGATGTCGGTACGTGCACGTGTATTTAAATGACTTATTGTCTCTTATGATTTGATTAGAGCAATCTGATGAGGGCAGAAGTTCTGAATCTTTTGCATCCCCTGATACTGATATATCATCACTTCCTGCCCGCACTCCCGCTTCAATGCCCGTTCCGGCTGGTCCCAGAAGGGCCGCTCCTCCTCGCCGAAAACCCGCGAAATCTCCCGCTCCATCCCCCGCCGAAGACAAGCAGAAGAATAGGGAAAGCCTTGCCAGCTTGGATATCACATCACATCCTATCAGCGACGCAGAGGGCGCACCCAAGGAGGAGGCACTGAATGTTGTTACCGAGCCAGCGTTAGAATCGCCCACCGAAACTGCAACGACACACACTGCGAATGAAGGGCTCATCTCTCCTCATGTTGCTGAAGCTGACGTCGCAGATATCAGAGTATCTCCAGAGTCACCCTCGTTCCAAGGTCGCATCGATCTACCCGAAGCGCCTACGAAGACATCTGAGTCAGGCCAGCAGCTGGATACCGATGAGATTTCTGATGTGCCTGTAGAGGAGCATCTCTCTCCCGACCCAGAGCCGTCGGTCCCATCTGTCGAGGAAGAGGAAGAAGATGAAGAGACCAGACGCAATCGCGTCGCCGAGAAGATTGCGAGAATGGGTGGAATTAGCCCCTTCGCTCCTCCCCCACTCCAAAGAAAACCGAGCACCAGCTCGAATGTTTCCGATGTTGTGGCGCCGCAGTCGCCCACAGTCCAGAAGCGTGCCAGCATTGGATCTGTTTTACAGTCTCCGAAGAGCAAACTGAGCGTTAGAAAGCCATCTATCGACGAAATCTCGTTTGAAGAACAGTCTAGTTCCATCCCATCTCCACCGCGCCGTCGCAGTTCTCAGTTGAGCGAGAAGTCTCCGGCCATCACTTTGCCCCCCACTAGGACTCGCAGTATTGATTCAGTAACCTCAGGAGAACAGATACATGCTAAGAGACGATCTCAGGATGGTAAATATTAATGTTTTCCCTTTTCGTTTATCAATCGTAAAATGTGTAACAAATATTGATTTCATTCTTTTTGCTGTCTCGTAGACGCTATCTTCGTCCAGGATGAACCAGAACCCGGATTCCCCGTCAGCATCACAGAAGAGCCAGAGTCGTTTGAAGAAGAGATCAATGCGAGGGGTGCGGCTGCCGTCGAGGCGGAGAAGCAGGCCGAAACGAAATTGGATACGGAGTCAGTTGATGAGGATCAGGGACTATCAACCCACGAAGAGAAAGCTTCCCTTGTTATTGAGGATCAGGATGAGATTAATGACGATGATGCCCGTCTGCCGCAACTGGCCAATCTCGGGCCTCCACCGCCGTTGCCCCCGAGTAGCACACGGCCACCTATCCCGGCGTCCGAGCCTGTCACTACTCCGCCACCTCCGCCACCACCACTGCGAAGGCTTTCCATACAGCGTGTGGATGACGATGACATTGTTGTTGTCTCACCGAAACGCACATCAATTTCGCCACTCGCCTCCACCGCAGAGGTCGAAGATGCCGCTATTTTTGCCCCACCACCGCTGCGTTCGGTCCCTCCTCCGCCATCTGTTGAGCATGATTCACCGATATCGCCAACATCACCTTTACAGATTCCTCCCCCGCGATCATTCTCTATCTTGCAGTCGCAGACTGCGGAAGAGGATGATGAAACCACGCCTCTTCCTCACCCAGGCCCTTTCCATCGTCCCGTTCCTCCACCGCAGCGATCATTGTCTCAATCAAGCGACCAATCTGAGATGGAGACGCCTCTAGTGTCTGTGCACCCACATCCTCACCGTTCTATTCCTCCTGTTCCTGTAGAAGAGATAGAGTCCGATCAAGAAGCAATACCATTGCCCCCGCCTCCCCCAAGGCGCCCATCTCCTGCTCCAGAAGAGCAGCCCTTGATCATTCCTCCTCCTGTGAGAAGGGAGTCGACGAAGATTCCTCCTGGTCTTGAAGTGAACCGGCGACCCTATACCCCACCTATGTCGACTCCCACTGTTTCTGTCAGCGATCATTCTTCAGAACAGGAGATTTTGGACGAGGAAGAGGGTGGTAGGTTCATCAATAATGACGAATTGTCGAACACTGATGGGTTTGTGAATAGATCCAATTGATCCGATATTCCATAGTCCGAGTAGGCGTGCATCGTATAACAATATTCAAGACCAGGCCGCTTCACATATACGAGAGCCTGCATCGCCGTCCGCTTCTGTAAGTTCTCATATACGAGAACCCGCAGCCGCGGTTCCAGTACCAGCTGCGGTGGCATCGCCAGAAGCCGTTGCCATAGAAACTGTATCGGTCGAGGAGCCTATTGAAGCGGAACCAGAACAAGAAAGGCGACGGACAATTGCCGAAAGGATGGCGAAGCTGGGCGGGATCAAGTTCGGTGCTGCGCCTATTCCGACCTCACGGCCTCCGCCCCCGTCTCAGAGATCCCCCGAAATTCAAGACGATGGGGCTGAAGGAACTCGACTGGAGCAAGAAGAGCCGGAGTCTGCGGAAGAACTGGATGAAGAGGAAGAGGAACGGGCACGCAAAGAACGTATTGCCGCCAAATTAGCAAGTATGGGTGGAATGCGGATTGGAATGATGCCTTTGGGTGTTGGTGTTTTGTCACCGTCATCTGGTTCGTCTCAAAAGCCCCCACATCCATCTGTTCGAGCCCCTCCCATGCCCCGTGCACCACCACCGACCGAAACGCAAGAGACCGATTCTGAACAAGAGAGTCAGGCAACGTCAGACGATGTAGTCAAAGTGGAAGCAGAGGAAGAGAGTGATGCAGAAGAGGTTCGATACGAGGAAGTTGATGAGTTACCTGAGGATATACCTCCCCCACCTATCCCTACTCGCGAAGGCAGACGAGCTTCGGTGCAGCGTCAAGTGTCGACGGACGTTCCGCCGGTTACCACGCAATCGCCCTCTCGCCCTCCTCTTCCTCCTGGTCGCCCACCTGTGCCCACAACAACTCTTCCACGACGCACTAGTGCCCAAACTGTGACATCTATTAAATCATCCTATAGTGATGCTAGCGCTAATCCTCCTCAGACACATAAACCCCAGTATGACTTTGTCATGGTCGAGGAACCTGAGGCGCAAGATATTCCTCCAAAGCTTGTTACTCGACCACCTCCTCGAGGACCACCGCCGCCACCGCCGCCATTCTCCGACAACAATCCTCCCCGAATGGAGCTGTCCGACAGCATATCGTCACAATGGGAGCTCCCGTCGATTCCGAGTTCCTCGCTCGAGTTTGGTACCGGTGGAAACATGTCGGTACCGTGGACCGATGATGCAGCGGAAACAGAGACAGCTGTCCCTGCTCCCGCTCCTGCACCTGAGATCATCAAGCCCGCAAAGAGCCAAGAAGATGCGGTTCTGACCTCAGAGGAATTGATTGCGATATGGGGGCGTATTGGCGTTCAAGTGTGTGAAGTGGCTACGTCGTTGAATGATAAGTCAAAGAAAGCATTGATTGGCGACGGGACATATCATGGTTTTATCGAGGCTGTTTTGAACGAGGTGCCTGGAGCAGCGCCACCTTCTCCTCCATCCTATGGATATGTCATTTATATGCAGTCGGGTTCTTCGGTGCAGAAGAGGGCTGGAGAGATCATGCCTGGAGATGTTGTGTGGCTTTCGGATGCCAAGTTGAAAGGCCATAAGGGTATTCAGACGTACAGTCAACATGTGGGCACGAAGGAGCCGCTTGTCGGTATTATCAGCGAGTTTGAAGCGAAGAAGTTCAAGCTCAGAGTGTTCCAGGCAAACCAACATGTCGGGCAGCAGGTAATTTGTTTTGAACTCCTAGCTTGTTATCCATTTGTTGATGATTGTTCTAGACAGTGGAGTCAGTAAGCTACCGCTTGGAGGACTTGAAGAGCGGTGTTGTGAAGGCATGTGTCTTATATGCAAGTCGATACTATATCCCTGCTGACTTCATCACTAGGTATTCCGGATTTTGGAAGCATGACTAATGAAAACACAACTGTGGTTGCACCATATGGATATTATTCATCATTTTTTCAAAAACTCAAGTCATATTCCATTCAGTAACGTAGTACATGCGGGACCGGGATGAGCTAAACATGGATACTATGGACGTCATTGGTATGGGACTAGGAGGAGGACATCATATACTCACTTGGGCGGTAACAATAATCAGCTCGGATTCTATAATCATAACACATTCAGCATCTAGCGAGTGAGAGTGTGCCCACCAGCGCCATCGCCTTTAAGATTACGTCCAGGATAGTTCTCGACTAGTTTCTGGTATTCAGCTGAGCATCCAAGTGTCAGCGATGTTAGTCAGCAGGCAATGATCAAGCGCACTCTTTACTGAACTACTGTCAGACTTCTGTTTCTTGGTCGGCGGGTCTGCAGGTGTCGAGTCGGCGGCTGGAAGTGGTCGTTTCCCTCGATTCCTCTGGTATAAAATGAATATCTGTTCGATTACCGATGAGGGTCAACTCACGAAACGGTTATCAAAGTTTCTCTTTCTAGAGACCACATTCATGATAAGTAGAGAACGGTAGAGAGTATATCACGCGCTGACCTTTGAAGTTCCTCTTCACGTTTACGATTTTCGTCGCTTTCCTGTAAAGAGATTCTTGTCTTTAGAGCTGAATGCAAAACGAGGATAGGAGATGAGATTGATACATATCATACCTTCATGCTACGTTGGATGCGGTCTAGGAAAGAACCATCGTTAGAAAAGACGTTGACAGGTTTCACTGCTGGCTTAGGTTTCGGCGGTGGAGGTATAGGATTGGCGTAACCTGCGTAGCCGGTGGGGTTGGGATAGAATGCTTGGGACATCGTGGTGGTCGGAAGAAGGGAGGTGCTGTGGCTGTGTTCTAGGTCCACAGATTTCAAGAAATGATCTTCCGAATATTTGAACCTCAGGTATTCGAAAACGATACAGCATGCATATCGTTGTAAAGAGAGTGATTAGAACATTCAGCTAACACAAAACGGAAGAGAATGTTGACCCTAACACTGAACAAATACAAAATTATTGGTTCAACCCGGGATCGAACCGGAGACCTTGTGTGTACACAAATGTGAGACACAAATCATAACCACTAGACCATTGAACCTATGCATGAGGGTGCGCCCGTATATATATGACATAAAAGTTCATCCGGAAATAATGCTACCCATTAGAGTGCGTATATGAGGCTCTTGAGGAGATGGAAACTAACAGAACTGGCGTATAATTCCAATTTCGGAGCACCGATACATTTCGCCTACCCAAGGAATTCACATCAAGTGTCACGAATCGTTTCACTACGGGGACTTGGTGCTGTGCTTGGTCTACCGTGATATGCCCGGTAACATCTATGAATACATAGCCACTGTTGCCAATACATCTATGCATTACCCCTTGGCCAACCATATCTTGACAATATATGTAACGTGGAACCGCCGTGGGAACAACGCGAAATTCGAAGCACCGTGGGAACAACACGCCATTTTTCTAACTTCCCTTCCGTCGTCCGCCACGGAGTCGATTCCAGGCCCCTAGAAATAATTCTTCCGGCACCTCCAAAATGTCTCGCCGCAGGCTGGTGGGCCAGCCATTACTGTATGTTGTATCTATCTTCGCCAGTCTAGGCGTATTTCTTGTGGGTTCCCGTGTTTCTGCAAGGTGGAAATTGCCAGCTTATCACGTCTTCCCCAGTTTGGATATGATCAAGGGTAAGAAGCCGCGGAACCTTGCACAGTAGAAAAGCGGCAGTTCATGACTTTCGCAGTGTCATGTCGGGTATCATAACGGGTCCCCATTTCATTCAGTTTTTCGGTAGACCGGGACCGATACAGGTAGGGAGCATGGTTGCTGTGCTGGAGGTGGGTGCATTTGGTATGTGTCCTTCGTATGTTATTGTAAAGTCTGTTCTGACTGTGTACACTTATAGTTACTTCTCTAGCTGCTGGCCGAGTGGGCGACATCATTGGCCGAAAGGGAACACTGTTCATTGGGGCTGTGGTGTTCACCCTAGGTGGGGCGGTACAGACATTTACAGCCGGATTCGCAGTAATGGTGGTGGGACGGATTATCAGCGGATTTGGTGTCGGTCTTCTATCGTGCGTTGTCATGTTAGGGTTGATCGTGTGCCCGTCGCTGAAGTATTCGCAGCACTATCGTGCCTATTTATCAGAGTGAAATATCACCGCCAAATCATGTACGACATTTATTTCGTTCACATCAACTGTTCCCTAAATTCCTAACTTCTTGCAGAGAGGAGCCTTGGCATGTGTAGAGTTTACTGGCAACATTTTTGGCTACGCATTTTCTGTCTGGACCGACTATTTTTGTTCGTTCATAGACTCAGACATGGCATGGCGGATCCCTTTACTTGTTCAGTGCATTATTGGCGCCATCCTTGCCGCCGGATCACTAGTTCTTCCGGAAAGCCCTCGCTGGCTCATAGACACGGATAAAGATGATGAGGGATTGCGCATACTCGCGGACCTGCATGGCGGTGACCTCGACAATGTTGTGGCCCGGGCAGAGTATCAGGAAATCAAGGATAAAGTCATTATGGAGGTACGCACTAGCAAGCTAATCGACCTGTTTCTTATTTGGGCACTGCCAGAGAGAATCCGGTGAGGCCAGGACGTATGCCGTCATGTGGAAAAAGTATAAACGGCGTGTGTTACTAGCCATGTCGTCGCAAGCTTTTGCTCAACTCAATGGCATTAATGGTGCGTCGCGCAATATTCAATTTCTCTGGGTTGATACTCACCAAGCTGCAGTGATATCTTACTATGCTCGTAAGTGGTTATTATCTGCACTATGCAGCCCGGATGCTTACCCAACCCGTCCACTCGCAGCTAAAGTATTCGAAGGCAAGTAGTTTTCAGACATATAGCCGCAGATCGTATTCTCACAGCAAACGCATCGCAGAGGCTGGTTGGCTAGGCCGACAAGCTATACTTATGACAGGAATCAACTCCTTAATATATCTCCTTAGCACATTACCACCGTGTGTCCCTTCTCTCATCTTCCCCCACTTTGCCTAACGCGTCGTTTCAGATGGTACCTAGTCGATCGATGGGGACGTCGACCGATCTTGCTTTCCGGTGCTGTTGTGGTGAATTTCCTTCAGCACTATCTCCAAGAATTATAGCTCACACCAAATCTGTAGATGAGTCTAGCACTTTGCGCTACTGGGTACTGGATATATCTTGACTTACCGCAAACACCTAATGCTGTGGTGGCGTGTGTCATCATCTTTAATGCTGCCTTTGGATTCAGGTTGGTCTTTACTTCCAGTCGCCCTTTTCTTTCGCTGATATGGTTTCATAGTTGGGGTCCACTACCGTGGCTGTACCCTCCAGAGGTAATGTTCTCCCTGATTTCTATAGCTCGGCTGTTAATTTCTTTTAGATCATGCCTCTCACTGTGCGTGCAAAAGGCGTGTCGTTGTCCACGGCGACTAATTGGGCGTTCAACACCCTCGTCGGGGAAATAACGCCTTACTTGCAAGAGGTCATAGAATGGCGCCTCTACTTCATGCACGGATTTTTCTGTGCATGCAGTTTTGTTTTGGGTATGTCGTCCCCTCCGTTGAGCCTCTGCTTTAACTGACGACCTTTTGAAGTTTATTTCCGTGGGTCCCTCCTTTCATCTCCTCCCCTTTCAACATTAACCTTCTCTCCTCAGTATACCCTGAAACGAAAGGCGTCCCTCTTGAAGAGATGGATGCTGTATTTGGCGAAGATGAGAACGCCGGTTACAAGACCGTTCCACTGTCCTCTACTGATGAGCATGCGTCATCCTTACCTGGACCATCGTATCCACCAAAAGTAAAACACGCAAAAGGGACGTCGAGTGGATGGGTCTCGAGGATGTTCAACAGGAATGGGAGCAGGAAGAATGATGGGGTGAGCGAGGAAGAAGAGGCGTTGAGACCAGAGGAGGAGGACACTGATTTTGAGATGTTGGAGAGAGAAGGGACGGGACGATAGCATGGGCGGTTAGACGTTTTGTATATTTATCAAGCATATACCAGTTGTAATAGTACTCACAATAGTCCATTAATGTGCAATCAATTGGCCGACGACGAACTGCCCTCACGTGCCTCAATTAGCCGCCTCTCAGGCGGGTATTAGTATAATTCTCCATAGCACTAAGCTTACGTAGCTGGTGAGATTTGTTCACATGCTTCAGCCGTTCTGCGATGATACTACTGTTCTTATTACCGCTTCGCATAGACTTCGAAGAGATGGATACCGGGTATACTTTTGACGGCTCTGACACGACGGCCGATGTCGTCCTAGTATCACGCGACAACATGCGTTTCCACGCGCACAAAGTCAATCTATCACTTGCATCGCCTGTTTTCAAGGACATGTTCCTGATAGCTCAGCCACCGGCCGACGGATCCATTCCTGCAATTCTAATGGACGAAGATGGTCAGACCATTGAGAAATTTCTTCGTTTCTGCTACCCCACTAAGGATCCGTCATTCAAGGATATATCTGAAATGTACCATGTGTTGGTAACCATGGCTCGGAAATATCTCATGGAGGACGTAGCCCTCAGAACTCGAAGCGAATTGCATTGGTTCTGTGAATCAGGGGGAAGGCCCTTACATGTTTTTGCGATCGCCTACGCGATGGGATGGAAGCAGGAGGCCGCTGTGGCCGCAGAGAAGGCAATTGAAAGACCTCTATTGATGATGTCCCGGAACTCGACATCCTCGAGTCACCACGTATCATATACTGTCTTTTGAAGTTCCACACACAACGAACGGACGACGCTTACAAGTTGGCCAACATTAATGGAGATGGCGTTGATTTCGTATTCAAGAACAATCCCTTTTGCGAGCATCATGATATTTGCGAAGATGACGGGTATGGCAATGTCTATTTCTACGCTGTTCCGCAAAAATCATGGCTCCTGGGAGAGATCCGAGAAGTGATTCTTCTCAATCTGACTGCGGCGAACCTTCACGGCCGTCATGAATGGGTGATGCGGCATGCTCGGAGTATCGCATCGGCATGCACCTGAGTGCGCAAAGTGCGATCTTCCCGCCCTTTTTGACCGTATCTCCCCCAAACACATTTGAAGCGCATCGATGAGCTTCTAAACAGGGTATGCGTCTACCGCACCTCATGGCCCTGAGACGTTTAATGATTTATTTAAACAGAAATTCTGTCTGTAGCGCGTGTCACGGTACTCATGCTGTGTGGTGATGTACCAGATGGAGGTTGGAATACTTGTATAAAACATCCTGTGTAATTAAGAGTACAAGGCTATGTACGCTTCATTGTTCGTGAGTTTGTGCTGGACACGACGCTCGCACAGGTGGAATCTGCCCTCGAGTGCGTCTAGGTCTTTGTTATGAGTTTCCCTCAAGTTCAAGCTTCCATACCAGTACTCACCATCGAGTATCGACCTACTCATCTAGTTGAGAAATGAGGTCCCGGGCTCATTGAGGAAATATCGCTCGTTTCGGCAAGTCAAGTAGTCCATTTCTATCTTCATCAATAGCACCCATGTCATCAGTGCGCGCCAAATGGTATCGGTGCACCGTTATCAATGAATAAGGGTAGCTACACATAAAGCGTTATGTAAAATCCCACTGAGATTCAAGCAGTAATTCGCAACCATCCGACCTGGGAGGCTGTACGAACCTTAAAATCCCAATTCGAATACTGTAGAGTTATTTCCTAAGTGCAGTATCTGTGATCTTACATGTCTTCAGAGATTTATTTGGGTTGAATTGAACACGTTTTGGATGGCATGAGCAGCTATCTCAACTGACAGTCCACCCTTTTGATATGCCGTGTACTTTTCATAGAAATTTTGCCTGTTGGGAACCCAAGGTAGCTTGAAAGGACGGGGGAGAATGGAATTGGTGCCGTCCCGACTGTTTGGGCCTCGAGACAGATTATTGATCGAATAATCTGGATATTTATCTTCAATTGTTCTTCAAGGCGAAAACCATGTTTACTGATAAACTATCGGCGCCTCGCAGCATACTCGACAAGCTGTCTTCTTTATTCATCAGATGGATCTTGACCAGACTCATGGGGTTTCCAAGTCCGGGTTGGCCTATTCCTTCATCTCTTCCTCGTCACTCGTGAGACTCTTCTAATGACGAAGATCCTTTTGGATGGGTAGTCATTTAGGTAATTGTACCCTCCATCTTTGTCTCCAGGGGTCTCAACTTTGTTTCATGAAAATCAAAGAGAGAGGCGTTCGGGTGGTAGACTCGGCTTTCCATAGGATTGCATTCGAAAACTTAGCGAACACACAAGTCCGCTGAAAACTAACCTAAACCTATCTATTTCCCACGAAAATCTGGAGATTGATTGATACAGACTCCCCGGCCCAGATTACCCAGGCGTGTGGTTTCAAATATGACACAGTACGTGGATCCTAGGAGGAGATATTTTATGCACAATTCATAAATCTGAACTTAAGGTCTTTAAATCTACGTCCAATCATCTTTCACGAGACGGAGTGGTCTAGAGACAATATTCATTACGGAGGCGACATCACTAACTCGATTGGTGCACCCGGGGTGTATACTCTTATCCAAGCCAGGTTCAATGATCAGTGATGATCAGTGACAGGCCGGAAGTAGCTCAAATGCTAAACAATCCATTGAATCTAATGGTGACTAAAAGAACTGGGAGGAACGCACCGACATGGTGGAACGTAATGAACTGTAGTCAATAGAATTCTTGATCGAAAACAGGGTCGTTCCTGGTTCACTCCGTACCCATCGTGCGTCCCTTCCCTCAACTTCAACGGCCCCGGCGCGCAGTTTTGGGATCCCCGGTTGTTAGATATTCAAGGATATGCAAGTAACCCATTTTCTATATTCGAACAATAGCGAACGAGATGGTGTGTTTCTAACTCAGATGCGCTAGGTGGTCCGATGCAGGTAATAGGTATGACCGTAGAAAGGAGCCAAGTGATCAGGAGAAGAGTATCAAGACCTGAGTAGCAGAGAGGGTGACACTGATCGAGGTTTTAGCTCGAATCGCCGGCAGGTACATGGGTTAGTGAGGTCGGTATCAGTATTACCGTCCATGTTATGTACGTGTTGATTTGGTACGTTAACTATCCTTTACCGCAACCCTTGACACATGTTCGATTCCACCGTAAGTATGCAAACCCCATGGGCTTGCTCAGTAACTGAACGGACGTCGTAACTAATGTTCCCGCTAATTCCATCGAGAGAGGAAACCGGTAATACAAGCGGCTTTTGTCAAGAAGGCCAATATTGGATAAGAACAGCATACAAGCGTAGATTCCAAAAGAAAGATAGCAGGCACGCAGGCACAGTTTTAATAGTCACAAACGAAGACAGAGGAAGCTGCCTTGTCGATTGACTCGGAGTGAGGATATTGGAGTGTAGCAATACAATTCATCGAGATGGACGTATTCAAGCAGTCATATAAACGGCGCAGCTTGAAACATGAATACGGAGAACTCGAGTGATGTGCGAGTCATCACAGTAATGTGAACACGACGTGTCGTTGTTTTCTTGAGTGCGGAAATCTATCTGTAGAACGCCGATCAGCGCAAGCAGGACCCAGTGCCAGCATTCTACACCATTACAACCGCATTTTCATAGGCTCCACCTCAGGGACGCTACGCGTTATGAGTAATCGGCCGTCAATACTTAATAGTGTTAGGTTCCCTATGAGACGTCCGTGTCAACTCATCAGCAAGGTTCTAAGCAAGATTACCGATGTACCCACATGTCAGAAAACCTCTGCGAAAGGGAATGGGATCCTAGGAAATGGAATGTGGAGCTAGAGAAATGACGTGCGGTGCAGACAAGTCAATCACTTATACAAAGGTCAATTCAAGGTTACTAATTGCATAAGTGCCGGCATTTTATCTAGTTCATTCCTTTAGCATGTCTAACATAAAGCCCACCCGCTTTTTTTTTTTTTTACCTGCATCGCTTGTCTTCTTGCATAATTTCTTCTATTGCCTCGTTGCCGTACTTGCTCCCGACCCGCCCCCGACCGGCTTGTATCATCTGCTTTCAATTACATATGAGCGGGTATTGCGTTGCATAAAATTCCAGCTTACCAGGTCCATACATAGTATGTGCATCAATATAATTAAGTCAATAAAACTTTATTGTAGTCGGAGCCGTTGACAAATACAGGGTTATCCTGACGATTTGATTAAGTGTGACGACTCTCAAATTGACGGCGAAAGGAACGCACTCCGTTGCACAGGCGGCTTTCCCAGAGTCAGCGGTGTCTGCACCTTGCGTACATGCGTACAATTGGCATTTATTAGGTATCACAGGGTATTCTACTTCAAGGAGTTCACAGTGAGTCTCAACTCACGACCACATCATAGAGCCCATAGAATACGTGCAACGTCAGGACATCGAGATATAGAAACAGACAGAAGGGAGAAAGGCGAATACTACACGACACAGATCAGATAAAAAGACAGACAAGTTATGTGCAATTCTCAAAGCCCAAATAAATGATCGATCGCGCTTGGAGGAGAAAGAAGGCGCACGTAGAAGTACCGCAGTTGTGAGTATCAGCGTCCGCGCAATAAAAACAGTAAAAACAAAGGAATCTGCAAAGAATGAGTTAGGGTGCGGAAACCCGATGCGAAATGCACTCACGCATGCTATGTACAAGAAATGCGAAAGAGCCCGAGTCGAGTCACCTTCCAGCGTGAGGCCAGATGTCTACAACCGTCCGCCTCCTCTCTCTCTTCAAGCCAGGGAGAATAGAAGATGCCGCACTCCGATCAGCAGCGTGCGCCGCCTCTGTCCCGTCAAGCGACATCCTCGCCGACCGATTGACCGTCCGCCTCCAATCCCTCTCCGTCTCAGAACCCGACATCGGCGAATGGATATTAGCAACAACTTCTGCATCATCTGCGTCCACAGAACCCGAAGAAGACGACTTGCGCTGCCTCTCATCCTGCTGTTGAAGTCCGTTGAGCGTTGAGACTGAGATAGTCGACGGGCGAGAAAAAGTCACCGAGCTCCGGTTTGACTTGTTCGAATCCGTTCGCTGCATCGGGCTTGCACCTGGGGGGCTCGGTCGATCGGGAGAATTGGATACCGTGTGTGTGCTTAGAGCCGTAGTTGTATTTGGGCTCCGAACAGAGAAGATAGAGTTGAGGTTCTTGCGGCGAGAAAGGGTTTGATTTTGCTGGTCCCGGTTACGATCTTGAGGTTGCTTTTCTGAAGAAGTAGGAGTGACGGACAGTCGGGCTCGAAGAGATTCGGAGGGTAACGTTGGCAGTGGTTTTGGAATGTCAAGGGGGGGAAGAGTCTGAGTTCGATCGGGGGCGCGATTGATACGAGAAGCAGGTGTAGGTGACGGGTCAAAAGCACGAACGGTTTCTTGAGAATCCAGCGTAGCGATACCATTGGCACGTATCGAAGCGTCCCGGGGCTGAACTCGTCGCATGGAACCGGAATTCACGCCATTGGTAGTAGCACTTCGACGAGGTTCTCGAGGAGACGGAGTATTAAACACAGAACGGGTATAATCCTCATTCTTCAGCGTGTTGAGAGCCGACGGAGGTCGAACAGCAAGAACACTTTCTGCCCTTGCATTGAGCCGTCGCGAAGCCTCTTCCCGCTCCCGATCTCTGATGTCCCAGCTATGGCGTAAATCAGCGCTACGTCTTCCGCTACCATTCACAGGGGTTTCCGGCGTAAGATGAAGCCTCGATAGACGTCCTGTAAGACCGTCTTCATCCAAACTGATACTTCGGTTATGAGAATCCCCAGCGCCACTTAGATCTCTGACAGCCTTGCCAACACCCAGCAGGAACCCTGTCACCGCTCTAACAAGCTCATCGCTTGCCCTCATGCCCTCTCTATATTCCCCGCCAACTTTCCTCCATATCTCCACCAAGTCCGCACCCATGTCACGATCGCCAACCTCCGCATTAATCTGCTCCTCCAGTGCCCGTCCATTACCACCCTTCATCAGTCCTTGCAGCCTTTCAGCGGCCGTCACTATACCCTGCGCGTTCCTCAGCAAGTCATTGGTTGCATTCAACTGCACCCGGCTGACCTGCGATTCGAACATCGACAGGCTGTTGTGCATAAGTTCCGTATGATGTCCAGACTGCTGTATCCCTGAAACGCGTGGACTTGGGTACCGCTCCTGTCCACTGTAGGCACTGAGTGACGACTGCGACCTCTCCACGTCCCTCCGAGATACTGACGGATCTCGATCCCGTAAGGGATACGCACTTCGATGACTCCTCAGCTGACGCGAAGCTGATGAAAGGCGATCGTCATCATCTTCGAAATCACGTCCGTATTCCGCCATCGACGTAGCTGCTCTCTGTCCAACAATAGTACCAGCACGAGTCCTAATATCGCTGCCTCGCCTCTCCTCACCATCCCTCAATCCTATACCTGCCGCTCGCAACCCTTCACCAGCCAAACTTCTTCCCTTAGCACCCACAGTCAATGCACTCTCTGCACTCCCGCCCCGTGGTGTTTGCCGTCGCCCTATGGCAGGTTCCTCGTTATCATCAGGAGGGGACGTCGTCGACAGATCCTCGCTCATCCAACGCGTTTGATGCCGTCGATTCAGGTCTCGAACCGTTGACGACCTGGCAGGTGTTTTTGGGAGAGATGAGAAATGTAGGGTAGAACTTCGGGTAAGTGTATCATTGGCACCGTTTCGCTGAGACGTCGAGCCACCGCCACCGGGTGAATCACGAAATTCCGGAGGGAGGGGCTGCCTTTTCTTCCCTAGACCCACAGTAGGACTCCGTCTGGACGACGCAACTGCTGCCAGCGCACTGTGCGTCACGCCACGGTCCGGAGATCTTGTACGGAAGGATGATGCTTCTGTAAGAGCAACTGAAGCGCGCTTCCGGATATGGGAAGGGGAATTTGATGAATGGGAGGAATTGGACTTGGATGCGAGAAGGTCCTGTCCGGGAGATGAGGGGGCGGATACAAGGCGCTGTCGGCTACGTGGCGTGGACGGGCGAGGGTCGGAAGAGCCTGTTCGGGAGGATGTATGTGAGGAGGAAGAGTGGGAATTTGTTGAGAAACCGGGAGGATGGAGAGACTCCCGCTCGGTTTCAGAGCCCGACTGGTGATCTGGGGTAACATGGTGGGAATGGCGCGACGAGCGTGTTCTCGATGAGGATGAGGAAGACTGGGACGATGTTGAGGCAAGTGGTGGGGCATGATGCTTGGGCGTAGTCGGGTGACGTGGCTTGGGTGAGGGCGTACTTAGCCGAGAATAAGAAGAAAGTTTATCGAGGGCCTAGAAAGATTGCAAAAATTAGAGAAGGAAAAGAATCGGGTCATCCGAAAGACGTACCATTCGGTTCCTCTGCGTGAGGCTCTTGACGCGTTCGAGCGCCTGTACATTCTCGCTCGAAGATATGGAAGACTGTCGTCTGCTAAGACGCGCTGTATTATCCTCATCATCGTTGTTGTCATGGTCGTTGTCATAATCGCCATTGTCGTCCGGATCGACCGGACGACTGCCGGACCCATCCTGCTCTTCATCAAAAGCATGGTGGAATGTCTTTACATTCGATTCAGTGAGCATTGCACCAGGATGGGGCCGAGTTCTTCGAGCGATGCTGGCAGGATCGCCTGTGCTTCCACTGCCAGTTGAATTCGTTGCCGGCGGAGAAGGGAGACCGGAACCTTTTGAGCTCGTGCTCGCGATAGGACTTGGTGGTTCCGGTAAATCAGGCAGGTTCGGGGGGGAAGAAATGTACTGAGGATCTTTCCCCAGGTATACAGCAGAAAGCGGACGTTTTCCAGTAGAATTGATAGGTCGGGGGGACATTTAGAACTTTTCTGGCAGCTGAGGGTCGATAAACAACAAAAAAGAGCGAAATGTTGGAGCCCCAAGGCCTAACAAAAAGGCATGAAGAGAAGAAAAAAAGACCGCAGCGCCCGTCGTGGGCGTCGGAGGGAAGGGAACAACGTTGTCTGCATCTGTTTGCCAGCACGCCCTTCACGTGCGGACGTCACTTCACGCCAAACGTCTAGCGGCGGCAATTCGATTGTGCCAACCATACTGTCTTCCTGTTTCTTGCTTGCGCTTCGTGAATTTCTTCGTAGTCGGGACTTTCTTTCGTAAATGATGTGTGACAAACAATACTTCCCATCGCTATGACCTTGCAATGGAAACAACAACAAACCACCGACTCGGACAAGAATAACTTCAAGTTTCGGTCCTACGGTCTACCAACTTCGTCGTGACCGTTTCACTTCGTAATTCCATCTTGTTAATCTTACCTTGTTTAGGTTGTGCTCTCTTCATACTCCCGCGGCACCGACCATAAGAACCGAAGCCGAACCGACTTCAGCTCAAGCCTCAAGGCAAGAACTCTCTGCATACTGTGCCTGGTCTCTGTGTTTGACATTTGTGAACAGGAAATGCCAATGATCTGACCACTTCTGTGTCATAAAAATTTAAAATCCAACTGTCTCGTCGTCTTCCTTGGAGAAAGAAAAAACCAAATATTTATCCTACAAATCGAGGGTCATATGGTCGCAGCAGTCGGCCACGACAGCCCGTGTGCGGTGGTTTCCAACGCGCCTACCGAGGCAGCAACCGGTAACAAACATCTTCTGACCCTATTGGCAACTTCCGCCCTTCAGGATAGAATCCCAGCCTGCCGTCATGATTAGCGCACGAGAACGGACTACGGAGGTGACATTCATTCGGACTTTCCCGCTCCAAACACATTGCTCTCCGTCGAGATGTGCATAGGTGTATATCCCATATTCCACGTGCTGGAATCCTCGTAACGTCCGCAATGTAGGGCCCGAGGATACATCCAGGGTGCTGCTATGATCGAAGACCTATGTTCTTTCGGATTTACAGACGTCGAACGAAACGCTAATAAAAAGCTACGCAGCTGCCGGTTCGCATATCATTGATCGAAAATCAGATTCAATCAGGTCCCGTTGGATCTCATGAGATGAGATCTTTACTGCGCACAATCCCCTCGCTCAAGTGAACCAACGCCGCGACTCGATTCATTTCTCGCATCCGGAAAACACAGCACGGATATCCGTCCCGAATGCGGACCGGCCCCGGAACAGGTATGAAGCTGGTTGCTTGGCTTCCGTGTTTTAACCGAAAACCCATTGGTGGTCCTCTGCCCTTTGTACTGTGATGCGATTTTTTAATTTTCACCGCCTGTCAAACATCTTACCTCCGTGAAAGTACGCCGTTGAAGGAAATTCTTTGTTGTGACTGCTCGCTAACCGACGTCGCGTTGTCGCACCGTTAGTCATAACGTTGGACAACTAGTTTTTGGTGGCGTTTGATGTTCCTTCTTTCGGCGGGCCGTCTTGGGCAGAGGCTGCTCTGAATTTCTGCAGAGAGAGAATGGCATCGTGACTTTACCATCTGACATTCGTTCAGGTGTCGGAGCAATACGAAGCTTCCTGGCGGACCGCGTACGGACGCTTTGGAGTCCGTTATAAAGGCAATTTAAACATCGAGTGATTCGCGAAGAACACTTCGTACAGTTGCACAATGGTGAGTACACTCCATCAACTCCGTCTTGAAACTGATCGTAAGCGTATAGAAAACTCTGCTTCCTTTACTGTCAACGGCCTGTTTTGGAGTTCTTTCGACTTTCGGAGCGCGTAAGTGTACATATCAGTGGAAGTGTTACGTGATTTTCTTAGTCAGAATCTCTCTTCAAGTTGTCGCCCCGGTGTATAACAGAATTCCAACGGGGGCGATCAAACCAGCCGGATGGGCCTTGGATCAAGGTAATGTCCAGGCGGGGGGCCTCGCCGGACATTTGATGGACTTCGACAGCTAGTGAGCCTGAACCAGGATCCTTTCTTGTCAGAGCGCCGTCTGATGGATTATTTCTAGCGTCAACGGGTCAATCTGGGTAGAGGGAGGCTCCATCGAGTACAGTGCGATGCACGAATCAGCCCCGTATTGGTTGTAAGTCTGGCCATTTCTCTATTCTATTTCAATGGCGCCACTATATCCCTCTCAATTGACAATTTTCAAACGATAGCAACGGCATGGTGGCGCTGGCTTTTCAACTTGAAGATGAACGCCTCTTGGGTCAAGTCCGTGCATTCCTAGATTGGACTCTAGACCATCAAGGCGATGATGGTTGGATTGGACCCGAAGTCCTTGACGGGTCATCGGATGTTCCCCGTCTGACATGGCCCCGTTATCTTGTTTTAATGGGACTTGTTGTGAGTGCCATTCGCAGTTATTCGAGCACAGTTCTTGATGTTGTTGGAATAGCAATATGCCGAAGCGGACTCTTCCCAAACCGAACGGATCGTTGACGCCATGCATAAATTTATCACACTTGTTCATAGTACCTGGTCGTCCGGCTCGGAGGGCGATCCTGCAGATGGCTTCCAGTTTGAGTATCAATACGTGAGATGGGAAGAAGTGAGCGACTTCTTGCCCTTATTTTATTAAAACTAAACTTTTTTCTTTCCTAGTTGGTTTACTCCTTACAATGGTTATATGATAATCATCCCAACGGTCTGAGTTCCCCACACATATTAATGAATTCATCTTACCACGTTGTTCATTTTGATTCTGCGATGCAGGCCGGGAAGATCTCTTAATCGAGACGATGCAACTCGTCAGAGACTCGGGATTTTCCTGGAAAGACGACTGGTATACGGAGGCCAGTTTCGCAAGGGAAGCAGTGACATCCTTCTTCTCCTACACGTAAGCAAACCAAGCCTTGTTCAATGGACAGAACAACCCAGTCTCACGGAGAACTGATCAAAAACTCACCCTGCAGGCATGGTGTGAACAACGCAGAAGGTATGAATTTCCAATACCGGTTGTTTGGCTCGCATTTACGAAATTCTATGAGCTAGCGCTCAAGTCTGAGGCGCTGGCGTATCGTTTTACGGGTGATCCGGCCGATGTTCAGAGCACTTTCGACCGGCTCGACATGATTTATCAGTATCACGGGCGCGCCTCCGGTTCGTCTGAGTATTCATCCCCCACCATAAAATCTATTTACAAGCCGGTTCCGATTCTTTTATGTACAGGTACCTTTTCAGCCGACGAACATCTCGCTGGTCTCGGTCCTTCTCGTGGGTGCGTTCATGCCGTAACTTGTGTAGCAGGGATTCTTGACGTCCTGGCAGAACTGAACTGTGCACCGTAGTGTGGGTCTCTGCACAGCGTCTTGCTTGTTTGAGCTGAGTTTTTTCCAAGGGAACAAATCTTCTCGCTTGCGATAATCTACCAAATATTTGGCAACAATTCTTTGGCCGATCGCGCGGAGAAAATAGGTAGATATATGATCTGGGGCATTCTGGCAACTGTGGATTGACCTCAGTTGGACAGCGTATAATGCATTACCTGCCGGAATTATGCATGATTGGTGGTGTAGGTTTTCTTCCCCCTTCTACCTAAAATTTCCCGGCACTTAAGATTCTCCGTCTGTTATCATCAGCACACCAGTATGACCAAGAAGGTCACAGACACTTGGCTAATCTGTTCCTTTTCTATTTTATTTTAACATTCTTGTACAGTCAATCAAATTTGGGCCCAGGAAATGGACCCATCGCCATGGGGTAATAATGGTCCTAGGTCTAACGTCTTCGGATTCGAGCCGTGAGTTCCATTTTTTATTCGTGTCACTAAATAGAGGACCTTCTACAACGTGTAAATAGGAATTACCCATGTTGTACCGCCAATCATCCGCAAGCCTACCCGAAATTCTGGGCTCATGCGTTCATGACCGATCCAGCGGACGACGGGTTGCTTCACGTTTTTCTAGGGCCTTATACGTATTCCGGAATCGTTGGCGCGTCCAACCAAGTTGACGGTCTGTCATTCCTTTTTTTGACGGCCGCCCACCCCAACTCTCTCACCATCCTCCCATTCAGTTGTCGTTGATACTATTTACCCGTTCAATAACACGCTCAAGTACCAAATCACGACGAGCGAACCACTGGTTTTCAAGATCCGTATACCAGATTGGGTTACCGAAGAAAGTGTGATATCGGTGAATGGGGAGGAGACGACGGCCCTGACGCTTGACGACGCGAATTTCCAGGTTGTTGAGGTGACTGTTTGGTTGTGGACTGGCCAGGTAACTCGGTTGACATGGTCTAGCTTTCGGAAGGGTCATCGACGATAGTTCTTTCCCTTCACGCTGTCCTTGACATCGAAAAACGGTTCAATGATGCTGTCGCGATCAACTATGGGGCGCTTAACTATGCCATCGAACTGTCTTACAACAATACGGTTACTGAGGGATTACGGTACAGTTCTGTGACTTTCAGAAATGCTCCAAGGTTTTTCTCACCTTCACTGACAGGAGCGAACAAGCCTTGAACGATGTGAAAACTCTTTATCCAAATGCACCTGCTGAGTATCTTACACCGGCAAGTACCATTTTTATTTCATTCGGGCGCCTGACTTACGGAAAATCTAGTATGATAATCACACCAAGGACCACACGCTACTCCCCACCATGGAATGGCGTCTCGCTATTGATCCTTCTACCATTGAGATTGTCGATCGTTCTTCCGAGGTGTCAAAGTTACCGTTCTACGTCTGGGCAGCCGGTTCTCAGCCTATCACCATGACCGGTTCGTAGCCCATCCACCCGCCTTCTTTCATTCTAATTAAGTGCTTGCTTCTCGTCCAGCGACTGCATGCCAAATCGACTGGGAAATTTTCAGTGGAACAGCCGCCTCTCCCCCTCAAAGTCCAAATACCTGCGCCGGCGATACCTTCGAAGTCAAGCTTGTCCCATTTGGGGCTGCGAAGCTTCGCCTCGGGGAGATTCCTACGATGATCATAGCTTGAACTGACACCTGTATACATAATTTGTACATGTAATGGATGAATTGGCTTTGCACAAATTCGATACACTCGGGCGATGAGCCAATCTTGAGCAACCCATTTCAGGCGTCAGCTCGTCACGTGCATGAGACACCACTTCATCCCGACTACGATGGACGTCGAACGGGGCGTGAAGGAGTACGAGCCAATAGACAGTGAAGCGCCACAGTCTCCACGTTCTCGAGATGAATGGCCCAAGAGCCCAGTGTACCAGCCAGCACCCTCATTTTACAGCCAGCCTCATTTCACTTTGCTTCATCTTGCTATCGCCTTCCTTGCTGGATCCTTGGGCTGTTTCTTTGCTCAGTACGCTATCTGTGGGACGACCTGTTTCTCAGATGACGTGGCCAGTGGTGTGACGGGTGGCTACGACGATGCTATCGCCTTAGCGCCTCCTTACGTCGGCTCGACGAGCCGGGACATTTTCCCACCACCCACGCCGACGAACGTGTTCCCGTCTCTCTTCCCTACGGACGTCGGGTATGCTGGAGGGACGCCCACAGGAGTTGAACCTGCGTTGATAGCAACGGCCCCGTCGTACCCTGTACACAGCGGCGCTGCCGTTCTCGTCGCGCCTCAGTCGATGACGCACAAGCAGAAGTCGGAATCATTTGATTTGTTCAAGAAGTGGGGCAACCTCTCGCCGTGGTACAGTGTGGATAGGAAGGCATTCGGACTGGATTCGAGCCCGGAAACGCCAGAGACGTGTAGGATTACGGGCCTGCATTTCTTGCATAGACATGGTGCTAGGTATCCGACCGCATGGGGTGAGTGATGAATCTTTGTGATGGATGGTCCTATTCAAGTTGTTTCCGCAGCATCATACGGCGGCCCGGCGAACTTCTCGGGAAGGCTGCATGATGCGGCTGCAGGACTGAGCGCGTCTGGAGACTTGGAATTTTTGAACGAATGGTAGGTCGTTTTCGGTTACGACAGGGGCCATGAACGAACTCGTTTTCAGGACGTATAAGCTTGGAGAAGAAGTCCTTACACCCTTTGGGAGACAACAGCTTTGTCAGTATCCTAACCCACATCTTATGTTGCGTATCCACTAACCTCTTCTTCAGATGACTTGGGCATTTCCATGAGACTCAAGTATGGATACCTTCTCAAGAACTTTACGGATTCCAACACTATTCCCGTCTTCCGGACCGAATCCCAGTAAGTATGTCTTCGAGAAGAGATGGCTAGTGTTTATTTATGCGCAGAGATCGTATGCTCAACTCTGCCATGAACTTCGCAATTGGCTTCTTTGGATACCCATTCGAAGGACAGTATCAGCAAAGCATCACCATCGAAGAACCTGGTGTAAGTTCTCGTTGTTATCGATCCTCCCATGTCTGACCGTCTCGTAGTTCAACAATACGTTGGCCCCGTATGACACGTATGACATTTTTACGTCCACAACGTCTTGCCCTGACAGCCTTAAAGATGTCCGAATGCCAAGATCAGTTCCAGAAGCGATCGTGGCAAATGGTACGTGGAACGATGGGCTGCCATCTACCTGAAGAATGCCCAAGAGCGCCTCCAACGTCAACTCGAAGGGTATAATTTGACCATTGAAGACACATATGTTCTTCAGCAGATGTGTGCGTACGAGGTACGCATCTGATCCCGTCGCAAAGGATCCGCGTACTGAAAATACATTTCTAGACAGTGGCGCTGGGGTATTCGCAATTCTGCACGCTCTTTACGGAAGAAGAATGGGATGGCTTCGATTATGCGTGGGGGTTCCTGTCTATGTCCTTCTCTGTTATCATACTGACGTCGTCTTTCTGTCACGTTTTCACCATTATCTTATCTAATCTAACCAACTCGACCTCACCAATACCTCGACGGTATCGTTCGGTAAAGGCTCGTATTACAACCTCACCGGTATACACTCGTATTATCGTCATAAACCGCTAGTCCGCGCAAGGCGCTCACTAAGGCAGTCTAATTATAACAACGTAGTCAGTAGTATATAAACCCATGTATTTAGGAGGGTAAACCTCAGCTCGGACTAAAGTCTAATAACACTAGTCTTAACTCAACTGCTCGCCGCTCTAATCCACGGAACCTCTCTTCAATATCGGAGACTTACAGCTTACACGGTGATTGTCCGAACGCGAGACAGCCGGGTTAGTCAACAGTCTTACGAGTTGAGTTGAGCCCTGACAATTAGTCCGAGCTTTACCCTACCGACTATCTCGCTGAACCTGAGGCAACGGAGGTTTCACCTCCGCCTTCATGAACACCGCAGAACTTTCCGTACTCTCCATCGTCGCCTTCGGGCTTTTCTTCACTCTCATATACTCCCTCTACCGCTACCTAAGCAACCGCTATGAGCGAGAGCTACAACAGCGGACCGTACGCCGGACCCCTCGCACCAGAGGCCCAGTCATCCCGATCCCTCTCCCGATCCATTATCGGGAGACCCGCATCACGTACTTCCCAGGCTTCCCGCAAGACCTTAGGACTCAACACCACGTTGAGGAAGATCTTTGGGAAGAGGAGAGCGTCTACTCCGTCGCTGAGTACTACAGCAGTAGTAGCGGACTCGACATGGGCAGCGGCAGCACCCGAAGCCCCGCTCCCACCCATGCTCCTACCATCCCTAGGATTAACGATACATTCACCTCTACCCCCGATTCCGCAGACACCACCACCTCTAACCATCCTATCCCCGACTCCGCAGAAACCCACGTCGACTCTCTCCCCTATATTCCTCAACCGCCAACCGACACCAGCGAGCATCGCTGGAACCGAATCAACAACCGGGCGACCCAGCTCAGTCGCCAGCTCATACAAATCGCGCGCGAGCTACGAACCGAAGGAAGCTCCGATACGCTCGGAGCCTGACTGGACCCTAGAAGAATGGGAGGAACGGTTCGCGGCGGAGATTCCCCAAGAGAACGGGTGGCTAGCAGGAACGGCAGGGATGATATATTTAGAAAACGAAAATATTAACCCACTCTATTCAAAGCACATAGTCACCATGGAAAGCAGGAACCGCGCCACGAACATGTGGAACCTACTCCACCCGGCCCACCGAGTACCCGTCTGGCCCCCATGGATAGAGCCGGCACCAATGAAGCGAACCCCACCGCAAAGGTCCCCGCTTCCCGAAACCCCCTATAGCTACGAGGGCAAACTACCCCCAATCGCACGACCCTTTGCCGGACAAGGCGGAGCAGGAACCAGTGGGAGCGGAGCCGGAGGCAGTGGATCTGCACCGGCACCCCCATCAGGACCCCCCGCGCAACCCGGAGCAGTACCACAACGGTGGCTACTACCAATATTCCCAGACCCACCTGGACCACCGCCACCACCACCACCAGGAGACTGGAATCTCCCGACAGGACAAGCCGCCCCATGGGACGACTTAAAGCCGAAGATGCTCAAGGACCCGGACCCCTTCAAAGGGGACTCCACGGACATTGCACGGTTCTTCAACCAGTGCGAAATCCATTTTGAAGTGTACAACCGACACTTCCGACACCACCCCCATAAGGTGGTCTTCTGCGTCAGCAGATTCGAAGGGGAAGCCCAAAACTGGTGGAATCTCCAGTTGATCGGGCTCCGACGACAGGACGGCCGAGTAGGATACCCGGCCTATGAAGAATTCAGAGCAGCCGTACGGGCTCGCTTCTGGAAAGACTCAAACGCGCGCATAAAGCAAGCGCAATGGGAGAAACTCCGACAAGCAAGCTACTCGGACGGAGACTTGTTTATTCAAAAGTTCGAAGAACTGGCACTAGAAGCGGGGGTACTCTACGAAGAGAAAATGATGTACTCCCAACTTGAAAAGGCGGCACGCCAAACCTCCAAAGACAAGATCTACACCGGAGACGCGGCGATACCAACCACCTACAGCCAGCTCAAGGAACGACTACTCCGCCTGGACTACAACTTCCGGCTCCACAAGGCCCAAAACGCCCCCTCCAGCAGCACCAACCAAAGCCGAAATCCCTCACGGAGCAACGACAACCGAAGCGATCAACGAGGCGGCAATAACGGTACACCGGAAAAGAAGACGGGCTCCGGGGTCACTTACGGAGGACAAGGGGCGCCAATGGACATTGACAAGCTCCGCAAGGAGGGGCGATGCTTCAAATGCGGCGAGAAGGGACACATGTCCCGCGCATGCCCAAAGCGCAAATTCAACCGCGCCGATGTACGAGCAGTGATGGACGCCATCAAAGAGGAGAAGGAATCGGAGGCGAAGACGGAACCGACTCCGCCCACGACCAAAGTAGAGGAGGTAAAAGACGAGGCCGGGCAGTAGATTCGTCTGCACCGGCCAAAGGACTAACGGGCACAGACACTCGCGCAGGACGCATAGTTACTAATAATTCAGTCGTAGGAACCAACAATAAATATTCAATTTTACCTGTCGACGAGTGCGAACCCGAAACCGAATCAGAAACCCCAACCACCGGAAGGACGACACCGGTCGAAACACAAGAGGGGAGAGCCAAGCGCAAAACCTCTAAACGTCCGGGGAGTAACTCATTACGAGCGAAACCATCGAACGAAAAGGCGGTCACCATGCCGCCACCTGCCATAACGGGATCCGCTGGATCACCGGGCGGGGCATTGGATAGGCGCCCACGGGAGAAATCCTGGAGGGTAGTCCCCTTTGAAGAAGCGGCTCAGGTGGGAACTGGGAATACCGCGACGCCACCCGAAGAAACGCCACGATGGCGTAGAGCTCAATCACCGCCTGTAGGCGCCAAAGCGCCGGGCGAACAGCAGAATGTCCCAGGAACGGCGGGACGAGAAGCTACACGCGGATCAAGCAACGAGCCGAACGGCGCGGACAACCTGACCGAATACCTGGGAGACACGCACCCACAGGACGAGGACGACTCATCCGACAAGGGCGGCTCAGACTCGGATTCAGCATCTGCGCTAAGCGAAGATCAGCAAGCGTTCTCAATCGCTGGGGCACAAGCGCCTCATCGGGCACGAGAGTGGGTAGCCCATTCAAGATCTTCATCGGTAAGCGCTCCCACCGTCACTCGAAGCTCACGAAGCGTTTCTTTAGTCGAAATACCGGATGAGGAAGACGATACCTCATTCAAGCGATGGTTGGCTGCCGTGGCCAGGGACTCAGTCCAAAACACGGACGCATGCGGGCCATCCCCGAAGCGAAAAAGTCCTCAGGCAACTGAGGCAAGACGCCCAACCGGAAGTGCCAAGAGTACGGCAACAACCGGCGGCAACACCCTGCCTGCAAAGGTCATGACTTCCTCGGAAGCTAGACGGGTACCCCTCATCTCGGTCTGGATGAAACCCTTCACAGCCGAATGGACCCAACGCGCGGTTCGAGAAGCCAAGACGAGAGAAGAACGTATGGCTATCCTACGCGATTGGGTACACCCCAAACGACGAGACGAAGTCTGCGACAATATGATAGACGATGTCGCAGGACCTAAGGAGTGGAGATCAGAACGTTGGGACATGATCCTGGATTGGCTACACGACTTAAAGGGGGCCCCAAGGCACATCAGGGGCCGAACCGGGAAGTCAGTCAGTGTCAAGCTGCAGCTCGAAGCAATAGACACCAGGAGGACTTTTGACGTAGAAGCCCTGTTGGACAGCGGCTGCACTCATAGCGTTATAAGCTCTGCATTCGTGCGACAACAAGGACTTAACACGGTAAAGGCAACGTTTAAAAGTCCTGTCTATAACGCCGACGGAACCCGCAACAAAGAAGGAGACATCGAGGAGTACGCCCATATGCGAGTAAAGATAGGAGACCACACAGAGCTATTAGAACTCGCAGTCACTAATATCGGGACAGCCACAGTGTTTCTCGGGTACGACTGGCTAAAAAGACATAACCCGGTAGTCAATTGGCAAACAGGAGAAATA
This sequence comes from Armillaria novae-zelandiae, assembly GCA_030435655.1. Taxonomy (NCBI): domain Eukaryota; kingdom Fungi; phylum Basidiomycota; class Agaricomycetes; order Agaricales; family Physalacriaceae; genus Armillaria; species Armillaria novae-zelandiae. The sequence goes on along the minus strand of JAUEPR010000003.1, from coordinate 2,604,828 downwards.
TCGCTAGTACGATGCGATTGCAGAAAGGTAGAATTCAAACTACCGGACGAAGACCCTGAAGCCAGATGGGGAGAAGAAGTAGAAGCAGGAGACCGTATCTTAGCGATTGACTTCGGTGAAGCAATCAAGATACGCGCAATGGGAACCAAAGCAAATGACTTGGCAGCCCAAGCGTACGCCCAAAAGGAGGGCAAGACCTATGAAGAAATAGTTCCCGAATGGGCAAGAGACTTTGAAGACGTATTCTCAAAAGAAAACTTCGACGAACTACCAATGAGGAAGCCCTGGGACCATGCAATCGAATTGGTACCCAACGCCAAAGCTTCCCTGGACTGCAAGGTATACCCATTGAACCTTGCCGAGCAAGAGGAACTCGACAAATTCCTCGACGAGAACCTAACCACCGGACGAATCCGACCGTCCAAATCACCCATGGCCTCACCCTTCTTCTTCGTCAAAAAGAAAGACGGAAAACTCCGACCGGTACAAGATTACCGAAAGCTAAACGAAATAACGGTCAAAAACAGATACCCGTTACCGTTAATTGCAGACCTCATGGACAAATTAAGAGGCGCAAAGTATTTCACCAAGCTGGACGTACGGTGGGGATATAATAACGTCAGGATGAAAGAGGGAGATGAGTGGAAAGCCGCCTTTAGAACCAATCGAGGACTGTTCGAACCACTCGTAATGTTCTTCGGGCTTACCAACTCACCAGCCACGTTCCAAACAATGATGAACGACCTGTTCAAAGACCTGATAGCAAGTGGAAAGGTCACAATATACCTCGACGACATCTTAATATTCTCCAAAGACCAGAACGAACACAGAAAACTAGTCAGACAAGTGTTGGAGGTATTGAGAAAGAACGATTTATTCCTTAAAGCGGAAAAATGTGAATTCGAGGTATTGGAAACCGAGTACCTAGGGGTAATCATCAGCGAAGGAAAGATCAGAATGGACCCCGTCAAAGTAAAAGGGATCATGGAATGGCCAACACCGGAGAAGAAACAAGAGCTTCAAAGCTTTTTAGGATTCACGAACTTTTACAGAAGGTTCATCCGAGACTACTCCAAAATCGTGCGACCAATGACCCAATTGACGGGAAAAGGAGAGTGGCAATGGGGAAAGAAGCAGGAGGAAGCATTCAGAGAAGTGAAGAAACAAATGGAACAGGAAGCAGTCCTAATGATGCCGGATGTAACAAAGAAATTCCGCGTGGAAGCGGATTCTAGTGAGGGGGCAATAGGTGCGGTTTTGTCCCAAAAACACGATGAAGTATGGAAACCAGTCGCCTTCATGTCAAAGGCGCTGACTCAAACAGAACGAAACTATGAAATCTACGACAAAGAACTGCTAGCAATAATGATCGCGCTGGAAGACTGGCGACATTACCTTATGGGAGCAGCAGAAGATTTCGAGATATGGACGGACCATCAAAACCTCCAATACTTCCGAAAACCGCAGAAACTCAACCGAAGACAAGCACGGTGGGTATCAGAACTAGCGGAATACCACTTCATGCTCTACCACAAACCAGGAACGGCGAACAAGAAAGCCGACCTATTATCAAGGAGAGCAGACCATGACATGGGGACCAACGACAACCAAGATGTTGTCCTGTTAAAACCGGAACACTTCAGAGCCGTAATCATGCCAGCAACTGAAGAAATCCATCAATCGATCAAACAGGCAACCAGAAACCGAACACTATGGGACCCCAAAATTGGAAGCTCTCTAACGCATGAACGAGGGATGAAGCAGAAGGAAGGAATGATAGAATATGACGGAAGGATCTATATCCCAAAAGACAAGAATCTACGAGGCAACATCATCGCGATGAGCCACGACCACCAAACGGCAGGACACCCCGGAGTAGCAAAAACCCTGGAGCTAATACAAAGGGAATACTGGTGGCCCAAGGCAAAGAAGGACGTAGAAGAATATTGCCGAGGATGCGAAACGTGTCAACGAACCAAACCAAGAACCGGAAGACGAGCCGCTCCTCTATACCCGAATGAAGTACCCAAAGAACCCTGGGAACACATTACGGTAGACCTTATCACGGATTTACCAGAATCCAAAGGCTACGACTCGATCCTAGTCGTAGTAGACAGATTCAGCAAAGCCGTAATCTTTGTCCCAATCAACAAAGCCTTAACTGCGCAAGGATGGGCCAAAATCCTTAGAGACGAAGTTTTCTGCAAATACGGAATGCCAACCAAGATAATCTCTGACCGAGGACCTCAATTCGTGTCAGGATTCATCAAAGAGTTCTACAAAGAATTAGGCATTACCGGAAATGCTAGCACGGCTTTCCATCCCCAAACCGATGGCCAAACGGAAAGGGTCAACCAGGAACTAGAAAAGTACTTGCGCATGTTCATCAATTACAAGCAAGACGATTGGGTAGACTGGCTCCCGATGGCAGCTTTTGCACACAACAATCGCGTCCACTCAGCCACAGGATATTCCCCGTTCTTCATAAACTATGGACGAGAAGTAAAGGTCCGACCAGCAGAGAAGCGGAAGGTACGCCCCGCAACGGAAGAATTCGTAAAAGAGATGGAGGACGTCCACGCCAAAGCAGCAACCCAAATGGAGAAAGCCAATCAGCAGATGAAAAAACAATACGACCGAAAAAATGAACAGTCCCTCCAATACGCAAACGGGGACCAAGTCTGGCTAGAAACCACCAACTTGCGAACCGAACGCCCCAAGAAGAAATTGGAGGATAAACGAATAGGACCGTTCACAATCATCGAAAAAATAGGCGCCTCCGCATACCGACTAGAACTTCCACCGACATGGAAGATCCACAATGTCTTCAATGAAGCACTACTCACCCCCTTCCACCCCGCTCAATTCCCCAATCAAGAATTACCCCCACGACCCCCACAAATACTGGTCGAAGGCAATCTGGAAGACGAAGTCGACCAGATCCTAAAAGCCGAAAAGAAATGGGGACGTTGGTATTACTTCGTACACTATAGAAACTGCCCGAACGAAGAAAACGAATGGTTCCGAGACGATGAAATACCACATTGTCAAGAACTCATCCAAGAATTCTGGGACTCTCACCCTAACTAAGCAATCATCGGGACGATGATCTTAAGGGGGGGGTAATGTCACGTTTTCACCATTATCTTATCTAATCTAACCAACTCGACCTCACCAATACCTCGACGGTATCGTTCGGTAAAGGCTCGTATTACAACCTCACCGGTATACACTCGTATTATCGTCATAAACCGCTAGTCCGCGCAAGGCGCTCACTAAGGCAGTCTAATTATAACAACGTAGTCAGTAGTATATAAACCCATGTATTTAGGAGGGTAAACCTCAGCTCGGACTAAAGTCTAATAACACTAGTCTTAACTCAACTGCTCGCCGCTCTAATCCACGGAACCTCTCTTCAATATCGGAGACTTACAGCTTACACGGTGATTGTCCGAACGCGAGACAGCCGGGTTAGTCAACAGTCTTACGAGTTGAGTTGAGCCCTGACACTTTCTCGGCAGTCTGGACCTGAGTTTCTGGTACAACTCCGCGTTTGGATCTCCCGTTGGCCGTGTTCAGGGCACCGGGTACGTCCAAGAGCTCGTGGCTCGGCTCACGCAGGAACGCATCAAGGAACATAGGCTCTCGACGAACGCCACACTGGACGATGACCCTACGACCTTCCCCTTTGGGAACAGCTTGTATGTGGATGCTACCCACGAAGTGGTGGTGTTGAACAGTAAGCTCCGTGCATCGCTATTCTGGGAATGTAAAACTAATTCACCGTTCTCTGCACTCTATTTGTCCAGTCATCACCGCATTGAACTTGACAACCTTAGCAGCCACTGGACCGCTCCCGTATGACCACATACCCGAAAACCGGTCATTCAAGGTATCTGAGCTGGCTCCGTTTGCGACGAACATGCAGTTTCAGTGTATGAATACTTCTTCTTTCATATCATCAACGGGACTAACGTAACATAGTATTGGAATGTACGTCGGTTCCGGGACAGCAAATCCGAATCGTTATCAACGATGGGGTCGTACCGCTCACGGGGATCAAGGGGTGTCCTGACCAGAAGGATGGTATGTGCCCGGTGGAGACGTTTGTGGCGGCCCAAAAGGAGATGATCGATAAGGTTGACTGGGTGCATGATTGTTACGAGGAGTGGGATGTACCAGAGGGACCGGCATGGGAGACGGTCACAGGTGACTCGCCCAAATCTTGAGGAGGATACTATACATGTACCGACGAACCGTTCGTATATAATATACCGTGTTTGCTGATGAGGAGTAGTAGGTCCATGTGTACACTTTAGTTGCACAGCCACAGCGGAAGACCCCAAACAACAACCGACAATCGACGTGTCGCTTTACCAAATCTAGCAACGGGACCACCTTGTACGCCTTGCCCAACGATGTTTACTGAAGAACTGAAGGCCTTTCGAAGGCTTGGATTCCGCCATGTATGCCTGACGCTTCTCTGCTTGCTCTTACCTTACCCGCCGTTACACTAGGTCCTCCTACAATGTCTCAATTTCGCGACTGTCATCGCCTCGGGACTCATGATATGGAAGGGCTTGGGACTCGTAACAAACTCAGAGTCACCCATTGTCGTCGTGCTGAGGTGCGTGGTCTTTCGGTCGACCAGTGAAGCAACGTGTAAATTGATGGGAAACAGCGGCTCAATGGAACCAGCTTTCTACCGCGGCGACCTACTGTTCCTTACCAACCCTGCGAACGAGAGATACCATACAGGAGACATCACTGTTTACAAGATCCCAGGAGCCGATATCCCGATCGTTCACCGGGTGTTAGAGACGCATGATTTTCCGCTGACAGATAATTCTACGTGCGTGTCTTTCTATTCCATAGGACCTAGGGCTGATGATTTAAGGGGACATTTTAGTATGGCGAAACAGTATTTGCTTACCAAGGGAGATAATAATTATGTGGACGATATCGATTTGTACCAAGGGTTAGAATGGTTGGAGAGGAAGCATATTGTGGGCAAGGCTAGAGGGTATGCTTTGAGCTTTTTTGGTCTGTTTCTCCGGTGTTGACTCCGTTTGGCCAGGTTCCTACCGTACATTGGATACGTCACAATAGCGATGGTTTGTCGCCCTAGCTTTTACGTGCTCGGGGCTCGCACTGAATGTCCTTCTAGAATGATTTCCCACAGCTCAAATACGCCCTACTAGGAGGACTTGGGCTGTTAGCGCTAATACAGCGAGAATAGGCGGGATGTAAGTACAGCCATTTCCTTTTGTTCAAGTTATAAATGCTGAGTGATCTTTCGCAGGTACTTAGCTTAGACATCATCTGTCGTGTAATCATAACAAAACACTCTGCCAAGAACTCGGCTATTATACCTTCTGATTTGCGTGGTGTGACATCATGAGTCGCAGCCAACACGAGGAAGCGATGAGGCCCATTGAATGGACGGAACAAACATAAGTACCTTGACCCGACCCCTTGTCTCCATGGACAAAAGAGCGAAGTCCCTGGCATTCACCATTCTAACGGCGCTCTGCGTCTATTTTCGTGCGTATATTCATCTTCAAGCCCGACATCCGAGTCTCTTAGACGCGTAGAATCTTCTCTACTCAGTGAGCTCAAGGCGTTCACGGAGCATCCGGTGGATTACGCATGTATGCATTCTAGCTGTTCGCTCTCGCTTTTTCTTCATTGTTTCGTAGATGAACGACTTGGCCGCCTCTTCCAGCGACCCGCGAATTTTCCGTACAAAGTCGCCGTGACCCTTGATCAGCACAGTACGGCAGAGGTTTTCCCCATATACAATGGCTTATTTTTTCCTTATGGTCCCCGAACCAGTGAAACGGCTTCCGTGGCTCTTCTTAATAATTTTCAGCACGGTATTCATCGGTCCCGACATCCTCTTAACGGGATTCATTCTCATCCGAGAAATCTTCTTTGCCGTCATGTATCACTTCCTATATCTGTTTCATAGTCGCCTTCGGTGTGAGCGATCCTCTCCCCCCCTTCTCCGAGTCCATTATCAACTTACTAAAAACGTGTTCATCGGCTGTCTTAGCCCCGCCGCTAATCAAATACTACGAAGAGCGCACGAATGACGTCTCTCTTCCGGGGAAAGAATTCTGCATTTTTGTCAGATATTCCAACGACGTGTACAACACATGGACGACCCAGTCCAGAATTTTGACAGTTCTGCGATGCGTGTCGGTCGCGGGCTGTGCCTACATGATGGTCGTTCTTTGGTTCGGGTTACAGTAGACATTGGACTGATGTCCGAGGAAGGGTTCGTTACCGAAGACTATAGTCTTCTAATTGTGTACTCTAGTGTGTGTAAAGACGGTTCTATAATAGTGATGTACACCTCTCTATATGAGTCCGCGTAAGATGCCAAATGTATATATCCATTATATATAGTCCAAGAAAAAACGAGGGTCCGTCCAAAAGGCACAAGTCCATAAAATGTTCGGGTACTTACGACCCCGTACAAGTTGCAGTAGGGAGTGTGGCGTTGACCGCATTCCATGGGCTGCAAAACACAGCGTTAGCCAATGGAAGGAGGGATAAATATAATGACGATAACGACGACTCACTCAGGATAAGAGCATCCTGCGACAGTTCTACAAAGAAAGATCAACCGGCGTTCAGCATAAAGATAACCGACAACACAAAAAAGGGACAGAAATACTGACACATAGGCCAATTGCGTATCAGCGGAGTTATTCCAGCCGCTGCCCACCGTCGCTTTAGGCGCGGCGGTAAACGTGGGTGCGAACAGGGTCTTTAGCGTGCCTGTTGCGGTATACGTTGGGAGGAGGGACATCTGGGACGGTGAGAAGGACGGGGACAGCGAAGGCGGGGGGAAGGCATGTGACGATGTCTGAGCAGCTTCAACGGTACCTGCGCCGGACTACAAGGAACAACAAATCAGCTTTATGGGAACAAATAGACGGGAACGGAATTCTGAAGACCCACTCCACCGGTTGCAGTTGCGGGATAGCTCCCATCGAATATCTGAGATGAACTGAGAACACTTGCACAGTGGCCGATGGCTTCCCGTGGGTCTATAATTAGCACAAGGGAAAAAAAGAAAACTGAGCTCTCGACGCGGGGCTTGTAGAGGTGCTACTTTACCTTTCGGAATCCATCCTTTCTGGACACCCAGTTGATAATGCCAAAGGGGGCTCGAAGACGTTCCTAGCTGGGTAGAATTCCCGATCTTCCACGTCCAGAAGAAGAAATTCTGGAGCGCGTCCATGGATGCTAAGGCGACGTTCTTGAGGCCTGCAATGGTGCTGGCGTTGTACGACTGTCGCGGGACGGTTTAGCCTCTGGCTGCGTTAGGAAGTACGAAGGAGATCACGTACGGTCCAGTCATCCCAAACGGTGCAGTCCGGATAGCCAGGTGTAGAACCAATTCCGTTGAGCCTGAGAGAGATGCACGGAATGAGAGACCGATCATGATTCAATTACGGAGGTGGTGGTGTGAGATATCGATAAGGAATGGGGGTACCCACCATAAGCCACAGTCGTTCACTGCAGTAGACCACTCGCCGCCCAAAGTGACTCCGAAAGCCTTCGAAGACAGGTTTGTAGCGAGTGCCCAGGCACTAGGGACGGGGCATTAATTTTAGGTGAACATCACAGGATCATTACCCGGTGAGCCAGAACACATACCAGGGCTTGACTGCCAACTGATCAATGCTAACGGCAAGACGTGACGTGTTGACATGTCATCTACTCGTGAGGAGGTGAAATGAACTCACGAGCTGGTGTGATCGCCAGTGAATGCCAAGTACTGCAGGAGAGAAGGTCAGGCGGGTCAGGATGGATGACGAAGGGGACGGGATGGGACGTACAGGATGTTGATCTAGTGCGATACGGTCGGCACCCGATAGGAACCTACGAGAGAAGGACATGAGCCAGACGCTGGCACCGGCATCATCACACGCACCCTTCCCAGATGGCGACCTATGAATCGAGATGAAAACGTCACGCCCGGAACACCGTAATAAGATACGACTCACCCCCTGGAAGCCTTCATGGATAGCGATATAGGGTCCAGCTCCGGAACCAATGCCACTGACGAATTAAGTTAAACGATACAGCAGATTGAAGACATAGGGAATGGAATCCCGCACGTTGAGGTTCTGATGGCTTGGTATGCCGCGTAATAGAAACTCTGCACAGAAGTTTGTCCGATGGTTGCCCACAGGATCTCGTTGACGATGCCCACACTATGCGTGTGTGAGTGAAACGAGAACCTAGGAGGGGGAAGAAGCCCCGCGGGAATACACGTACATGCCTACAACGTCACGGTACTGATCTTGGCTGACGAACTCTGTAAGGATTCGGAGATATGTGAGCGTGCGCTCCGCGTTGGCTATTCCCATAGTGCCATGCTGTTTGAATGGTCAGACTCTCGCACAAGGGGACGAATAGAACCTTCCCGACGAACCATACTAAAAGACAGGCAGGCCATAAATGAATCATCCGTGGAACAGCGGTAAGAAGAAAGATAAGATCTCACAAGTTGACGGTGCCGCCTGCGTTGATGGGAGGTGGATTGGTTAGTTCCAGAATTGACCAATATAAAAAAAGAATAGTGCACTTTTTCCAGAATGGTTCTGCGAAAAAAAAAAGAAAAAGAAAAAAAGAAAAAAAGGTACGAGTCAGTCAGTCAGTTAGGCAAGAACACGTTTGATCGACACTGACCCAGCCGTTTTGACTTCCAGGGAGTGCGTGCAGGTCGAGGAAGATGCGGATGCCATACTTCCTGCCCCATTCGATACTAGAGAACTAGGTCAGAAGGTTCGGCTGAACTCTGCTGGCGATCATCAACTTACGCCTTGAGGAAGTACGACCATGAGGTGCCTACGAGAAACGGCTCATCGCCAATAGTCTCAATTGCCTAGCAATACGATTAGCCACCACCATGAGAACAGAAAAGAAAAAAGGGCAATCGCTCTGCCCGTGAATAAGCAGACACTAACCCAAAACCCGAGGGGGATCCGAACCCAGTTCAAACCGGCACCTGAAAGAGCGATTGAGCTACGCACGCACGAAAAAGAACCCGGCCCGTTTGGGCAAGTGTCCTGCTTGGACGTACCCGCGATATCTGCAAAGTCCTGTTCGGTCTGCAGGGGAGGGGAGACAAACAGGGTCCCCGGTCAGCATCACGCGGGAACCGGACGCGGGGCAAGCCATCTCACAATGAACGTCTTGTAATGCGTCTCCATCTCCGACGCCAGGTCCTTCCCCATCGCCAGGGCCAAAGTCCACTCATCAACAACGACGATATCGCTCTTATTCACGTACTTTTCGTAAAGACTCGGGCAAATGAAAGGCTCTGTCACTTTAAGAAAAAAGACGTCAGCGAAATTTCAGAGTCCGACAGGCGAAGCGAACCTAGCCATCCACTAGCAAAGGAGGTAAAACAAACCGAGTTATTAACGAGGAGGGATGGGATCAGACAAGGGCGCTCTCACCCTAGGTTAACGCCGCGGGCGACGTCCTGGCCCCAGACCCAGTCCTCCGAGCCGATGCGCTTACTCCAGCTCTGCGCCTTGCCCCCCGCCGCAAACGGGCTCGTGGGGTCCTCAGCCCAGTCGCCGCCGAACGTGTTCGTATACGTGAACGTCGTGCCGTCGCTCATAGTTACCAGACTCCCCGTCGTCCCCGCCGTCGCCCCGCTGCTCCCTCCCCCGCTCCCGCTCCCGCTCCCCCCCGACCCCCCACTGCTGCTGGAGGAATTCTTGCTCTTGGTGAGGAGCGCCACGGGGACGGCGACAGCGACGGCGACGACCGCGAGGACGCCGCACGCGAGGAGGAGGAGCTTCTTCCGGCGGGACGTCGCGAGGGGGTTGACATGCGTGATGTGCGCGGAGACGACCGATTTCCGGTGCGCGTTGTTCTTGAGGTTCCGGCGCTCGGTCAGGAGCTGGCGCTGCTGGGCTGCGCTCATCGAGGACGCCGTGGGCGCCTCTTTCGTGGTGTACTAGAGAGGGGGGGAGGGTCAGCGAGAGAGAGAGAGAGGGAGAGGGAGAGATAACGCGTACCATGTCGATGAGCTCGTCCTCGGAATTACGCATCCAGCTCGAGGCATCAGGCGTGCGCGTCGGTGTGGCGAAGGGAGACTCGTCGAGAGGCTCGTCGTGCGTGGACACGTTGTGGTAGTGCGCCATGGTGAGGTTCGTGCTCGGAGGGGCCCACGCTTCAAGGCGATCGCAACCCGTCCGTAAAAAAATATTTGGCTGTGTAAAACCTTTGCGTGCCTTGGCGGAACGTGGGTCGAAAAGGGTTATCTTTCCCCGTCGATGATGATTATTGCTCTGCGGCCTTGGAACGCCGATCGTTTCCCACCAGCCCCTTGTTTTTTGGCGCCCAAGTGCTACTCTAGACACCTCCAAGAGCAGCCTGGAGGATCCTTTTTTTTTTTTTTTACAATAAAGTAACGTTATAATACGCGTATTGATTGAAAGCGTAACTTTCGAACCAGCGAGGATTCCGTTTCAGAGATTACTGTCAGTGTCAACTCCTGGAAGATAACGATTTGCACTGCAGGGCCCCGTCGAACGTCGACTGTCTTCGATTTTTCGCCAAGCTTCTTTTCTTCCCCCCACCCTCCCCTTGCTCTTCCTTCCTTTCTTTGTTCTTACTTAGTACTTACTTACCCGGGGACGCAGGGGATCTTTTTTAATATTCAACTAGCACGTATCACAAAGCGGTTATGCCCGGATTCGGTCGGACTCTTTATCCCGACGCTCCTGGCAACGTTACCTACTGGGATCTGCAACTTCGAGGAGGTACCACACTCTCGGTTCTGACATACCCTGTCCCTTCCCTTGCGGAGGAGGAAACATTACGAAAGTGCTTCTTCGTGATGCGCCACACTTGCCAACGCACCCTAAAGCAGCCAGTGAACACGCCCTTGCCGGCGCCACCATACTTCCGACACATAGTGTAAGTAAACGGTAACCTTCGCGGGAAAATCAAGAAATTATTGCATTTCAATCGAAGCGTTTCATGACCATCACGCCTCCATCACACCACAGACGTGGTTGCCAACTCTCCTATGTCTTCTTTATGAATATGTAACGTTGGACCGTCTCGCAAGCAAACCGGATACTCAATTATCGAACAACAAGGTACTTACTCTAAGCGTTCTCCCGCTCCATTCTCCGCCTTTTTCTATCCTGCTCTTCCAGTATCAACCGCTCGGCTGCTGTCATGGGTACGCTCCGCTTCTGCGCCCCGGAGCTTGAACTCGAGCTTGAAGCTGCCTTGAACACGTTCGGTCGCTTCAACGGGTTTGCTTTGAGTGGGTTAACGGCAGCTTTCATCTTTATGGCAGGGCCGGATGATGATGATTCCCCCAAGGCAGGCTTCGAAAACGAGATCGTCAGTTTCTCAGCGCCCTCGTCTCTCTTCAGTCCCTCCTCCTTCTCGTCCTTCTCCTTCTCCCTCTCCTCCTCCTTCTCCTCCTTCCCCGCACGCTCAATCTGCTCAGCGATAAGCACCCTCTCCCTCTGCTCGTCCGACACCGTCGCCCTCTCCTTCTTCATCGACGCTTCCTAAAAACCAACCAAAAAAATCAACAAAACCCACGTCTCCCAATCTCTGCCCGACTCACCGCCTTCGCCAACGCCTTCGGACTACTATCGATCCACGCAATGAACCACCCCTTCTCCGTCTCGTCCACCCGCGCAACGCCCGTCCTCCCCAAATGCTTCACAAACTCCGTCAGCGTCACCCACCGCGTCGAGTTCATATGCACATGATACTTATCCGCGATATACTCCTGGTACACCTGGTTCGCGCGCACGCGCTTCGTCCCGAAGCGCCGCGACAGCAGCGCCACGAACTCGCCCTGGAACTCGCTCGAGAAATTCGAGATGTGCTTGCCGGCGTGCTCGCCGACGACGAGCATCTGCCGCAGGTGGCTCTCGGAGGCCGCGTGGCACTTGAAGCCGTTCTCGTCGCGGCACTGTTTCTCGCACACTTGGCAGTACCAGCGGAGCCTTTGGAGACCCTTGGACTTCATCTTGTTCGCGAGGTACTTGGGGGTTCCCACTGCGGGTCGTCAGCGTCGGTATTCACAGGTAGTTTGGATCGCTCACCTTCGGCGCGAGGCATGGCTGTAGTAGTGGTGGTGGTAGTAGCGGTGGTAGTGTGTAACGGTGATGATCGTTAATGACAAGTTGGGTCCCACAATGACGATGACATAACACCCAAGGGCGATGCCCCATATTATGCACCACCCCCGAACCCACACAAACAAACCTTACTTGTCTAACCTTGAACCTTCCCCTTCCCCACCGCTCAAAAACCGTCCGAGAGCTCCGATCTAAGATGTGGCTCGAAATGATATGATCCATAGAGTATCGAATATTAATTTACAACAACAAAGAGTTCCCATTCATTCTCACTGTGCCTTGGGCTTTTTCGCCCTCAGGCTCGCCTTGGCCTTCTTCTTCTCTTTACGGATGTACCTCCTCGCACTCGGGATGCCGAACTTTATGTATGACACGCAGTTAATAGGGGAAAAGGGGACGTAATGCGAGATCTTGGGCTCACCTGAACGACCGGGTAGAGCACCAGGAGCACGGCGCCGGTACCCAAGCCCCATTTCACGCCTCGCGGGAAGGGATCCGTGAAGACGCCCACGCTCCATTTCCTGATCACGAGCAGCTCGGTGAGGATAGTCGCGAGGAGGAGCCAGACGTGTTGGCCCATCCGCACCGCCCGCCTACGTACTTCAGCATAGAGATAAGGAAATAAAACAAGACATACATACCGCGGATCATTGATATACTGATACAGCTCCCTCACCGCAGGGAGCGCACACAAAAAGACACCCGCCAGCCGCATGATGACGATAGGATGATCAGGCTCCATCCACAGCAACGCCTAACCAACACGCAACCGATCAATCCATCAAACCCCGAGCAAGAGAAAAAAAGAGGCTACCTTGAGATAAAACGGGTTTAGCTCCGCTGCGAGGAAAACGGCCAGGAGGAGGACGACGATGACGTAGTGGCCAAAGGACGATGCGGTGCCCCATTTGAAGGCCGTAAAGTCGTGGGGCGAGAACTGGCTGAGGACGCGCCGAGCCTTGGAGCGCAGGCCCCGGTGCTGGCGTAGGCCGCGCCATTCGTAAGGCTAACGTACACGGACATGAACTATTGCGGATCGGAAGGGCAGGGGAGGGATGGGTACCTTGACTTCCAAATACTGACACACCTTCATTCCTGGGAGGGGGGGAGACGATCAGCTCGCGAAACGAACTCGAAGAAACGGGCCTTACCGAGATAGGTGCCAACCCAATTGCAGATTAGCACGTCGAGGACCCACTTGGAAGGATGAGTGAGTGATAAGCACGCAGTTTCCTTATTGGCCACAGCGGAGCACGTACGTGGTCCCACCAGCACTTTGGTATCGGGGAATCAGGAATTGAATCAGGAATCAGGGCGAGGCGAGAAGGGGACGGACCTCTGCAAAGTTTGCGAGCTGGTGCTGTAAGCTGTACTCTGCGAGCTCGAACGCGATGCTCAGGATCTGTGCATCTCGCTCAGGGGCCCTGGGGGGAGGGAGGATCAAATCGAATGACGCACCCAGCAGAACCAGTAGTCCCTCAGAATCATCGCCTTGCCGAACCAGCCCAGCGCATGGGCCACGCAGAACACGTCCAGGGCGTTCTAGCAGACACATTAAGCTCCACCCAGCTTGATAGAACAGGAAGCGCACCCAGATAGTGGACCACGCGAGCGAGCAGTCCTCCGCGTAGCTCTTCTCGGGGAGGGGCACGCCGAGGGCGGGGTCGAGGAGCGTCATCATCCCGCGCGCGGAGCCGAGGTCCTGGAAGAGGAGGAACACGAGCGCGAGCTCGTACAGGAGGTTCACGCCGAGGACGACCCGCCAGAAGGCGGGGTGCGGCCGGATGAACGGGCCGTCGCGGAACTGGAGCATCGAGAACACGAGGAAGGCGAGGATGGAGGCGTACACGCCGCTGTGGGGGGGTCAGCGTTGGAGGAGGAGTGGAGGAGGGCGGGAGGGCGTACACGCGTTGTTTGTCGCGCCCCTCTTTGAGGACATCTGGAGTGGTGGCGACGTATGCGAGGAGGCCGAGGCCGAGCGCGAGCGCGGAGAGCGTGATGGGCTTGTAGAAGAACCTAGGGGGGGGTGAGTGCCGAGTCGGAGTCGGTGCAGAGTTCGGGGGCGCACTCTACGCTGGTGTCGTGCCGTTCTTGGAAGGGCGTGATCCGCGTGTACGGCTCTGTGCGATCCGCCTATACGGCTCGGTGAGTAATCCCACAGAGGAGGAGGGGAGGGGAGGAACGTACATCGTACCCTAGTAAGAAGTCAGCTCAGCACATCAGCGGGGGGCAAGGCACCTACATCTAACCGGAACCCCATTCAGGCCAGGGATCGGCTCGAGCTCGTGGGGACTATTACTATCCGAATCATCAACTGGAGATGACAGCTCCATGTCAGAGGGCGAAAAAAAATGAAATGAAATGCAAAAAAAAAAAATGGAAAGGAATTTGGTACAAGGGTTCGAATGGACGAGGGAGCAACACGTGGGGGGGAGGAGGGTGTGACTTGTGTGACGGGCAGGGGTGTGGATCTGCGCAGGGGGTATATGCGCACCGCGTTCCGCGGATGGATATGGTCGATTTACGTGTACAGGACGTCAAGGAGGTGCTCGGGAAATTTTACGCGCCATATCGGCAATTCAAGCCCTAAGAATACCGGCCGGACGGAGGGGGGGGAGGATATATTTGATTTTCAGGGCCACAGCCCACGTCTCTGGAATGGACCTTCCCTTCTGGGCAGGGCGAGCGGTTTGGTTCGCCATCTGCAACGATGGATCTTTACTTAATGGCGCCGGGAGCCTCTTAAAGACATTCCTCGAGCGTGTTCCTTTCTGACCTTTCATCTGTTCTCTCTCTCTATACATGGATCCTTTTCAGCCGCTGCAGCTCAAGGGGGAAGTCATGGATCTGGAGTTTACCATCGACACTGACCATCGGTGCGTCTGCTCCCCCCCGTCCCCCCGCTTGTAAACCCCCCGCCACTCACCCTTGCTCGTGCAGAAAGAGAAGACGGAACCGGACCACCCAGAGTTGTCTCAACTGCCACACGTCAAAACGAAAGGTGCGTGCCCCCGCCCCCGTCTCTCGACCGTCCCTCATCTCTCTTTTTTTTTTCCAGTGTGATCGGAAAAGACCGTGTCAGAGATGCATACAGCTGGGCTTGGTACGGCTCCCTGTCTCTGTCGCGTCGTGAGCTTATGTTGTGCCTGCAGACGGGTCTCTGTGTGTACGAGATTGACGACCCCGCACTGAGGTGGGTGCCGAGCCGTCCTGCTCTCGCCGACGCTGACCGCTGTGTGCAGAGACGACCCCTCCGTGGACGAAACCACACGCCTCCGCAACAGAATCGCCGAACTCGAAAGCCTCGTCCGCGAACTCCGAGGTACCACCCCCGTCTCCTGCCCAAGCAACCACTGACCCCCCACAGGCAAACCCCACCCCCGCTGGGCCGACAGCTCCTTCCGCGACGGCGACTCCAACGAAAAATGGCACTCGCGCGCGACGAAATGCGCCCCGCTCTCCGCCGCGAAGCGGCCCCGCGCGCCCTCGCCCTCCGTCAAGGCCGAGGCGCCGCCCGACAGCACGCCCGGCGCGGGGGGCACCCTCTACCGCTTCTCGCCGTCGCCGCCTGCGCCGCCCGCGTCGATGCGGTACCACCAGAGCGAGTACGCCGGCGGCGGGTCGTACCACTCCTCGCCCGCGTCCGCGTCGTACAGCGCGAACGGGAACGGCAGCGCCTACGAGGGCGGCGGCGGGGGGGAGTACGCGCGCGGGTACGCGGGCGAGGAGGCGGAGCACCCGTACTGCTCGTGCCGCGCGAGCCCCGGCGCGAGCCACGCGTACATGTCGCTCTCGCACCAGCTGCAGAGCACGCTCTCCGCGCTCCGGCAGTACAGCGCGCACCCCGCCAACACGCCGTGTCTCCTCTACCGCCGCATCTCCGAGCTGCATAACCTCATGCAGTTCAGGCCGAACGAGCCGGAGGCGGGGACGTATGATAGCAATACGCCGACGGACAGCGAGATCCTGACGCCGCTGTCGGCGTCGAGCAGCACGCACGGGGGCGCGCCGTTCCATAACAGCTCGCCGCCCGGGGGCGTGTCCCCGCACGAGTGGAACACGATGTCGACGCCAAACTACAATCCGTATTTCCCGATGCAGTCCAACGAGCACGGGGGGATGTATAACCATATCATCACCTGAACATTTCCTAGCTACTCATCTTGGACTTTATTTTGTATACATGGACCCTCAATGTTTTTTTACGCATGCGATTATTATATATTGGATACAGGATTATAGAATCACTTGAAAGCGGTATACACGCTGGGACGAGGGGGGAGCCCTGGTAGCAGAACCATCATGATCCAACTGCCAGATATCCCGTTCTACAAAGAGTACCTCGCCGTTCTTGCGAACCAAAAGCACCGTAGACAAACGCGTACCGTACATCCTGCCCTCTATCGACAACGGCAGGACATGGATCGCCTTCTTGAGCTCCGAACGGTGCACAACAGGCTCAGGCGGGTGCTCACTAAGGACTATAAGCTTAACTCCAAAACGCAAGTACACACGCACTCGAGCAGCCCAAACAACTCGTCCACCACCTCCTCCTCCTCCCCCCGCGCGCCCTCCACGATCTCCGCAAACCGCGTCTTCCCCCGCACGACCTTGTCCCACTCCTCGTCGACCGCATTCGAGAACCCGCCGGTGCGCTCCACGGGCCTGCGCGCGATCACCCCGCCCGCGCCCCCATTCGTCACAAACTCCGCGTCGAAGCCCCCGGGGGCGGGCACGAGCAACAGCAGGTTGAAGCCCGCAAACGGGGCGTCGCGGGGCGCGGGGGGCTCCGATAAGAGGTGGGCGGAGACAAGGGCACCGCGGGACAGCGCAAAGGGACGCGGGGGCGGGGGCTCGGTGATGTTCGTCAGCAGCGCGACCCTCCCGGCCCGCGTGAGCCCAAACCACGTCCCGCCCCCGAGGACGTCGATGCCTGACAGCACCTCTCCCTCGCCGTCCCTCCCGAAAGAGTGGAAACGGGCATCCAGCGTAGGCCTGTCGAGAAACTCGTCGCGATTGGTGCACAGGATTCTGGGCCCATGAGAAGTCGCGCAAAGGAAGAGGAACTACTCACAGAGCGTAATCCGGGTGCTCGAGGGTCCAGAAAGCGATACACATCAAAAGAGTTGCAGTTCCCACGCTCGATTCCGGATGACGCCAACGGTCATCCTCGATAACGGCGCGTGCACGGTGAAGGCCGGCGTCGGCGACAGCGCTGCGGTGCTCGTCCCCAACGCCATCGCGCGCAGCAAGACGTCGACGTATTTCGGACACGAGCTCCTGGGGTGCACGGACCATGCGTCGCTGACGTACCGCCGGCCGCACGACAAGGTACGCTTCCCCGCTGGCATGGCTGACACGGTAAGGGCTTCATCGTAGACTGGGACGCGCAAAAAGCGATCTGGGACGGCGTCTTCTCCGGCGAGGTCCTCGGCATCGACACCACCGAAACCTCGCTGCTGCTCACGGAGCCGTACCACAACCTGCCCAACATCCAGGCCGTGTACGACCAGTTCGTCTTTGAGGAGTACCAGTTCCCGTCGTACTACCGCTGCACCCCCGCCGCGCTCCTCGCCGCCCCCGCAGCCGAATGCGCGCTCATCGTCGACTCGGGCTTCAGCTTCACGCACGTCGTGCCCCTCCTCCGCGGCGCGCCCTGCCTCCCCGCCGTCAAGCGCCTCGACATCGGCGGCAAGCTCCTCACGAACCACCTCAAAGAGCTCCTCTCCTTCCGCCAGTGGAACATGATGGACCAGACCCACATCACGAACCACGTCAAGGAGCTCTGCTGCTTCGTCTCCCCCGACTTGGCCCGCGACCTCGACGCGTGCCGCGCCGTGCCGAGCCCCCTCGCGCGCGAGTACGCCCTCGCAGAGCAGCGCCTCCGCCGTCCGGGCGACCCCGGCCAGGTCCTCGTCATGAACAACGAGCGGTTCAGCGTCCCGGAGATCATCTTCCGCCCTGATGACATCGGTATGACGTCCCTCCTTCACCTCAGCATCTCACCTCCCCCCCCAGGCCTCAACCAGCTCGGGCTCGCAGGCACCGTCGCCGCGTCCATCGCGCTCCTCCCACAAGACCTCCAGCCCATGTTCTGGGCCAACATCACCCTCATAGGCGGGAACACCAACCTCCCCGGGTTCCGCGACAGACTGTCAGCCCCCCCCTCCCTTCCCTTCCTCCCCCACTCACCCACTCACGCGTTTCCTAGGCTCGCAGACCTCCGGCCCCTCGCCCCCGTAGAATGGGATATCTCAGTGCACCAAACCCCAGAGTACGTCCTCCCCTCCTTCCCAGCCCCCTCCCACTCTCACCCACTGGCGGCAGCCCAATAACCGCGGCATACGACGCGGCGCGGCGCCTCGTCGCGAGCCCCGCGTACACAGACCGCGTCGTCACCCGCGCAGAGTACCTCGAGAGCGGCAGCACCGCCACGCGCAGAAAGTGGGCGCGCTGCGAGGACGAGGGGAGGGAGCAGAGGACGAGGAGCAGGGCGGGTACCACGAGGAAGAGGTAGACGAAAACACACAGTGCTTGTTCTTGTTCTTGATTGAATTGGGCACTGGTTCGCTCGACTCGCGCTTCAAAGCTTACGCGTTCGACTCTTGGATTATCAATAAGTAAGCTCAGCACCTCGAGGTCCCACCCCTTCAGGTCCCAACCTCCTTCTCTTCACCACGCTTAATTTCAAATAATCCCAAGAGTGAAAAGGAAGGGGGGGGAGGAGAGAACAAGAATTCTCACTACCTGGGAACAACAACACCCGTTGTTCGTTCCTCGCCCACCCCACCGCATGTCAAGTCTATAACTCCAGCCCCTCCCCTTTTTCATTTTGTGCACCTTCCCTTCCCTTCCCTTGCAACACGCGCCGATTCGGGATCTTTGGCTAATGCACCCCTTCTTCGAATTTTAAGCAATCCCCAGGATCTGGGCTCGATGGGCAGGATCGATGCTTGTTTTTCTCTCGATGATCTTACTGATACCGGCGTTTCCGCCCCTCCGTCCGCCCTACCCTCTCTCATGGATCTGCACGGGATCGCCCACAGCACCTCCATGGGAACACCAAAGTCTATTGGCCACCACCCCCTCCTCCCTCATGTGATTAAACAGCAATACAAGAAAATACACTACACACAAATCAGAAACCATCCCTTCTCGGCATCTCATTTCGATCCCGCATCCGCCACTTTCATCACCTCCATCAGCACCGTCTGCTGTTCCACCGTCAAAGACGTCGTCGCGGCTTGATACACAGGGCTGCTCTTCATTTGGAACGCTAGCCGCATCAATCAACCCACTGAACAACAATAACAGCGGCAGAAGAAGAAAACTACATACCGCTCAGGGCTTGTTGGAACGAGACGTAGGGGTTGACGTTATCCAGCGGGCTGTAGTACCCCAGCTCTTCCTCGATATCCTCGTCGTCCGAATCATACTCGTCAGACTCCCCCCCTCCTCCTCCGCCGCCCCCTCCGAGCGCAAGCTTGTCGGATTTGTCCCTCAACCGGGCGCCCTGAACGAAAACAAAACACGCGAGGTCAATTCACGCAATGGGGAGGGGACCTGAATTTATCACCTCTTTAGCGAGCATCTCCAGATACGCTGAATCTTCGTCCCAGACATCCTCTAATGAAAAAAAAAACAATTACCCATCAGTCATCGAAGGGGGGGGACCTCAGATCCCATGATCCTCACTCACCATCATCCCCATTCAGGTTCAGGAACTTCTCGTCATCAACATCATCCTCATCATCGTCTTCCTGCAACGCATCTTCCAAAGCCTTGCGCGCTAAAAAACACACAATGATTAGCTCATCATTTCATTTTTGACAGTTTGGGGGCGCAGACCTTCGACGGCCTTGGGAAACTCCTTGAACAGCTTCAATATCCCGCCCAGGATCCCGGGCCAGCCCTGCTTCACGCTCTCGGGGACCCCGCCCGGGTCCATCTCGATCAGCGCACACAGCGCGAGGATGCTCAGCCGCTTGTCGTGCACCCGCGGGAGCTGCGACTCAGAGTTGATAGCCGCGAACCACTTGTCCAGGAAGACCCGCGTCAGCCCGGGGCGCGACGCCTCCATGATGTGCAGCGTCCCCACGGGGTTGTATAGTATAGCGTTGATCAGAACTTCGAGGTTCGCCAGGCGGAGCGCGCTGGTCTCCGCCTTGTCCAGGTGATCCAGTGCTGTGACGATAAACGGTTGCAGAGCCTAAAGAACGTATTGTAAAAAAAGTGTCAGATGTTGCTGTAAATGGCGTACACACATCGTCGACGCTTCCACGAAGGTTCAATAGCACGGATTCGGCTAGCTTGCATCCGTTCACCCGGTCATTTTCCCCCAGATGCTCGTTCGTGATCGAGGTCGTGTAAATATCCACGAGCATCTGCTTATAGTCGGCCCGACTCCTGATTACATCACTCCCAAACGAGACGAAATTATCCAGGGAAGGCAACATTTCTTGGCACAAGTCTGACGTGAGTAAAAAAAACTCGACGTTTTCGAAACAAGGACGGAGCAGTGACCTACCTTCCAGGTAATCAACCGCATCTGATTTGAAGAGCTTGTATGTCAATTCAAACACCGGCCACACGCTCGGAGAAATCGCCCGGAGCTTAAAGGTCAAACTGTCCACTAGCTCGTACATGCTGTCGAAGAGATCTGCGGATTGTGACACACACAAATGAGCGCATGATGACTTGCGGAAAATAGTAAGAGCTTGCCAAGGAACTTGTTCTCCAGCGTGAACGTGACTATGGGAATCACGATCTCCTGCACCTGTGCCAGAATTTCGGGGGCACTCTCGATCGAGTTGATGACCTACGCACAACTCTGTTCAGCAGACGGATTCCCCATGGACATACAATGCCATACCGTCCAGATTGTCTTCGCGATGCCCATAGCGTAATAAGTTTTGTCATCTTCCCCTGTTGATATCAGGGCTTCGAGATCCATCCCGTCCGCTTCCGAATCCTGGGCGATGGTCTCTCTTGCCAAACGCAGGTACGAATCGCACTTGGGGGAGAAATTAATCAGAAAAAGAACCCGGCTCGGGCCAGTGTGCAATGCAGTCTTACCAAGCGTGCAGTTAACTGAGCCGCGACAGGAAGTAGCTCCGTTTGGTACTGATCAACCATTACCTCCATGCTATGGTTCAGGATATCCAGGTCACTCTCGTCCGATAGCTTGAGAAGGCCTAGCGCGTGCACCACGATCAGCCATGCAAAGATACTTATCATACGCGCGTAAGAGCGACCCACTTTGTATGACTTTGCTCACTTGAGGCGCTACGGCAGCTTTCACTAGACAGATATACCATATTAAGCCCACAGTGGAGGGGACTGAATTGGAAAAATCCCACCAGAGTCATAGGCGACCACCATCTCCGTAAGGGCGAGACACGCCTGAACCCTGACCGGGAATTCCGGGTCATCCATTGCAGCGACGATAGCTGTAAAATTGGTATGAAGATGCTATGAACAAACGAGCGCCATTAATCATCGATCGGAGCGGTTGCCAGGAACACGAGACTCACCTCTTCACTAGTCCATTGTAGGCGGTTCTTCACGACAGTGCCTATGACTTCGCACGCCTACAAATAAATTAGATCAACCTGTGACTCCGTTTCATAGTAGACGGCGCATACAATGGCACGCAAGTAAGGCTCTGGACTGCTTAACTGGGGCGTCACGTATTGCATTATGAAGGTCTCCATATTGTCCTTAACTGTGGGATGTTTCATCATCCAAGGCCCGAGTGCCGCGGCCATGTTCAGCGCGCCAAAACGTTGCGTCGCAGATGCATTACTAGTGAGGTAAACATTAGTACACCGCCACGGGTCTAGAAAACCGACGTACGATTGCAGTACGGAATTAATGAATGTCAAAATGGGTAGGAACGTAGTCTTGGTTCTGTTAGTGGCGAGGCCAAACAAGAAAGTGGTCGCCGCGGAGACGGGAGTGGCAAAGCTCTCATACTCATCTGTCAACGTTAGATCAAAAAGGCTGTTTGACTCGTCGAAGCTTATTGAAACGAACCAACTGAGATCCTGACATAGTCGACCGGGTCACTCTCCCACAAATTCTGCTTTGTGGCATTGAAGGACAGCTGAGGGAATACGAAAGATGAAACAAGGGTGTCAAAGTGAGGCTTGAGTAAGGTCCATGTAGATTTGGGCTTGACACTGAAACGGTGTCAGATGTGAATGCAAGACTGAGAGAACGGAATGTACCATTCACTGAAGAATGTAAATATCTGATACTGACACTTTTGTGACAGCCACGCCTGTCCAGACACGAACAGGTCTACTTGACGGAAGTAGACGTTCAATATCTCCGGTGCGAACGTGGTCACGAAATGCTGTGCAAATCCAGAGTAACTTTGCATCGTGCTCGGAAGCTGAGAAGGATTGCCATAGCTGAGACAGAGGCACAGTGATGTGAATGTTCTGTTGAATAGGAGGAGGGAGATGCATACCGATGGAATAGGCGCCCAAGGATAGCGTAAGCCCATTTCTTGGTTTTCCACCATTCAGAACGCTCCCGTTCTTCCTCATCCTCGGGGACAACGGCGTTCGGGATTTGGAGATTGACGATAGAGAAGAATAATTGACCCCAAGGAACAATGCTCTCTGCGCTCTGCTGGTGCGCACTGAGAGACATTACAATGCTTGTCTTATATGTCTTCAAGATGAGATGGAGCATGGCGGGGATCTCTTGCGATGTGCTTGGGGGTGTTTGCATCATGTGTGTCGCTATGTTAACGAGAGTAGGGAAAAGTTCCGGTACGACCTTTGGTAGCACTTCATTGTTCTGGATGAATCTAGTTGGCTGTGGGGTTAGCGGGATGCGTATATGCTGTTGTTCTATCACGCACCTGAAAGCCCTCACTGTTTCAAGTGCCGCCACACATCCAGCATGAACTTCCCTGATTTCTGAGCTCGCCAGCAACCGCTTAATTTCGTCCAAGAGTCCGGGCCATTTACGGGGGAAATCGCGAGAGATTACATGCTTGACTGCGTTGGCGAGCTGGAGGCCGATGCTGCGAGAAGGTGCAGCAGCGATAAGATGAAGGAGATTTGCGCGCAACGCTTCGCGATCTGTCTGCGAAATGCCGCCTTTTATCTCTGTTGAGTAGTGGGTAAAAACACGGTTTTTGACCCACACAGCACAAGCCTGGCGGGTGGCACTGTAATGAAGGGCCACCGTAAACCAAAAGAGAGAAGAAGAACGCGTAGGAACACGTACAGGTCGATGCTGTCGGCGGCGATAATCTGGAGAAGGGCAGTGACCATGCCATCCTGGTTGCCCACCTGGACATGGCGTGATTAATGAAAATCTTTCCCCCAAAGGATGCCCTGCATAATGAAAGCTAACCTTGCGAATCTCAAGTTCAGCAGATTTCCGTACATTAGGGTCTGGATTGAAGGTCGTGGCGAATAGGTTCGATAAGATTTGCAGGTCCATCTGCAGGGCAATGTCAGCCGTCGGTAGCGACCAACACAGTGAAATGCAGAAGCCAGGAAATGTATCATACCATGAGTAAAGCAAGAATTAAGTGAGAGTTAGAAAGAAAGTACACAAAGGCGAACGGAAAGCTCTCAATTGAGACCCCACTTGAAATTTTCTGACTATGATGGCACGTGGTGTTTAGAAGCGCGACCTGACCAACAAGGAAAGACAAAGACGCGCTTGACTGCCCCCTCCACAGCTCTTTTCATTTTTCAAAAAAACAGCGAACAATCTGCACAGGAACTCGAAAATATATTCTCTCGTTTGGTGTCGGCATATCATACGCGAAGCTGAAAATGAAATCAACGATTGAATTGGTACGCATGACAAACTTCATTTTATCAAAATGGTCCCTTACTCAAGAAGCGCGCTGCGCAGACAATTCCGAATGGAAGCAGCCCCCGACTGTCATCGCTGCTAAGCAGTCAGAGTAGCAGGAAGCTGTCGCGGATTTTCAGGGAAGCTGCCGCACTGGAGCCTACAAATAGAGAAAAAAGTCGGGATCCTTCAATTGCATCACGTTCCTGCGATCTACGGGTGATCTAAAGTGTCAGGCGCCAGGCCTCGAGGCCAGAAAGAGACATATTTAGACACACCCTGAAAACTTTGCGCTGACACTAGAATCATTGGAACTGCCGCGGAGACCTTTGAGCACGGGTACTAGTCAACCCTCGCGTTGTTCAGAATGCATCCACCATCATAATAATATCGTGCTGCGTGTCCGAACGGCGCCACATATATACTGAGGTCCGAACAATTCTCCTAGCTCACGTTCATTTCCAGTAGGACGCCAGAAGTCCGAGAAGCCAGCATGAACCTGTCACACTCAGATATGAACCCAACCGAACATCAGCCTGTGTCCGCCGACAGATCTTTGCCAAGAGGGGAGCCTGGGGAGGGCGTGAACAGAAGATGATCATTTCCGGACCCAATTAAGCTGAACATCTACCACCTGCAAAGATTGAAACCCGGCCTCTCTGATTGGTAGGTAATCAGCCTCGACCAGACTCGCCTTGCCGAGAGACAGCAGAGGGATCATTTTGGATGTGGCCAAGCCTCCTCACCAATCGGTTCACCCAGAGTTGATGCTCAGACGCGATCGTCGTGCGTTGCAAATCTTCCCGATTCCGGAGGGGCCCACCAGGTTCATTCCTATTACACACATTTTCTTGAATTTCAACGCTTGGAATATATACACCGCTAAGAACAAGCGAAGGGGGAACAAAGGATCCTATTATAGTTCAGTGACTCAACAGCAACTTGGTTCGACCCGAAGGTCAGAGTCCATCTTTCTATTCCGGGTAATTTGGAAATGCATCTAGCTTCTAAAATAAATATGAGCAACTACGGGGAACACAGCCATATTAAACAGTCACTGACTCGAACCACGACGGTCATCTTCCTTATTCTGCTCCAGCTATCATCGTTCTGCGTTCCCCCAGTCTATCTCTTGCCAAAAATTCACGCGTTTACTGGCATTCAGGCCTGATGCGCCACTCGACCGCGAGTCTCCGGCATACGGTATTTGCTATGGAGGCTTGACCTCAGTGAGAGTCGAGACCGTACAAGGGTTCCGGTATCGTCGACGATGAAACGGTAACATACCTCGACTTTGAAATCCACACTCTGATCGGTTGGAAAATATAACAGTAAGGTGTTGAAGTGCGTTATGTCTGTAAGTATGAATGACTCGGAAGTAGGGTGTGGTAGGTAATCCAGCTATGCAAAGAGGTAATGCTACATGCCCTGACTAACAATGCAGGGGTAGGTAATATGCCAAATGACTGTGGGTTGATATAGATGCTGAGTGAGGTATTATAACAGATGTCAATAGTCGGCGAAATGACCGTGGATGAATATATAAAACGAGGTAAGCTAAAACCATGTCAGCCCACGCCGACGCTACAGATAAACAGAGACTGACCATATTATTACATATAACAGGGCGCAAACCGTCGGTGTGACTCCAATGCCAAGGTCCACTTGTCATCTCCGTCGTACGTTAAACCACCGAAAAAGGTCCGCTCGCCTAAGAGGTCAACTCGACGTTTGCCTTGTCTCTCGTTGACGTAAGTGATTCCGGGACTTTTTGCGCAGCGGAACTTGAAGGCCGTAACGCACCAGTCTGTCTTCAGGTAATCCTGGTACCGGAGCTCTTCATCTGGCGTCAGAGTCGTCTTGAAACAGCTATAAACGGCCTCGAAGACATCAATGCATCGGATACCCTCCTTTCGCCTGACCTTCACTATCCACGGTATAAATGGATGGTCGACCTTGACTCGGATATTCATCTTGCGCAATGAGCAATGAGGCGACGCCGTCAGTGTGCGTTCTTCATCCTTCATTTCCACGTAATAGTCTCCATTGAAGCGTTTAAGCTGAGGCCGGTTTCCGACAGGATCGAATATTATGTTGAACATGACTACCCAGAACTTGGACATCTTATCGGAGAGGCTAAACCTAACCAGAGGCCACTGTAAAGTGATGCGTTCCCGTTTTGCTGGTGCTACCCGATGTTCAGTGGGAGGATATTTCTACAAAGTTAGCTCTGTGGGACGCACGGATCTCGGTCTTTAGCTGCAACGACATCTTGAGGGGAGCTTCACTATCCGTTAGGTTACCCGGACGATGTCTGTCGGCTTTCTTCGGCTTTGAGCCCATGGACGTCTGTGGTCTCGGCGGCGCCTCATTACGACGTGACTTGCGATAGGAACCCGATGGCGCTTCAAGCGCATCTACCGGTTTGGATGGAACTGGGGCAAGATGTCAACGTTATGTTCACAGGCGGAAACGAAAATTTTACATACAGGCATATTTATTTAATGAGACGGGTGGGTGGTTTACTTTGTTATCGTTATTGGTAGCGGCTAAAGGCACATAAGCAAAATACAGATGATAGGGATCTGGATGACTTACGCCATCCCGATGGACCTTGATGTGACGAATTGGATTGAGTATAAGCTAAAACTGGTGGCCTAGCACCTACTACTAAAAACTCAGGTCTCAGCGCTATCGCCACTCTTAATATCTAGTGAACACTTACCTGCGGCTTCAATATCATCCACTGGACTCGTTCTTGAGGCCTTACGAGGACGGGGCATTGCTATCGCAGACATCAGTACAACTCCGACGCCGATAACAAGGATCTTCCTACCGATCTCTCGCTGGACTGGCTCTGGCGAGGGCTTCCTAGGCTTCAGAAATAACTTCAGCCCTACAAATAACGATGAGCTAGATCAGATCAATTTCCGAATGCGTACATACCGCCTGTGATCGACGGTTTGCGTGTCCGCGATGAAGATGACGCTGTGAATGAATCTTTTCGAGGCCTCTCGCTCGGCGCAGGGGTCATGGATCGAGACGAAGTCGAAAACGCCGCTGCAAAACGGCTGGAGTGTCTGGATGCCGGCCTCATCATAACCGGTGAGGAACTCTCTGGGAGTTCGATGCTGGAAATCATGGGGGTGCGCGGTACAGTACTCGACAGTGATTTGAACATAACGGACAGAAACGAAAGCGTGATGTCGACGGCAAGTTGGAAAGCACAAGATGAAATGAGAATATCGAGAGCAGTAGAGAGCAGACGGTCGTGGGCGTAAAGGGCGTTAACTCGTGTAAGACAGACTAGAGAGCAGGGCCAGCTGTAGAAGCTGTGAGCCGACGTTCAAGTATACAAGATATAGCTTGCCTGGACATGTACAACTCTTTGACGTAGATTCGTCCGAAAGTCGCTCTCAAGACCCCAGGCTCGTACTGCGTGCAGCCCTTATGTGCCGAAGGGAGGACGGAGGAGCCTGTCGAACACGAGGTGATACATAAGGCTTATAAGTCAAGGGTCCAATCCGCTTCTCGACTACTTCACGTGATACAGCATTTACTTTCCTGGGTGGTCGGTTAGATTTTCAACGCTGATGTAGCGGGGCGTTATTTCCTCGAACCCACCATATATCCATCCGCTACTGTCAATAACACCAACAATGCTTTTGTGTTTTTGAGCTACACAGCCACGCCTTCGGCCGTTCTTTCTTCCCTCAGTCCCTGCGCCGTGGTTCTCAAATTGTCTGTCAGATCCGAACGAAATCCTCATGTTGGGGAGTCGACGTGTGACATTCGTAAGGAGATTCCTCGGAGAGGTTCATTGTAAAGTGGCAACTACTCATGTTTTGATGGTCGTGCCAGCAGCGCTGAAAGCGTATAACTTGATACATGGAAACATTCTAAAGTGCGAAAAGGTCGTATCACCTCGACATCAAAGTGCTAACAGCTGAGGAACATTTATCAGGAAGGCTGATCCCCAGATAGTGGATAAAAAATCTGCCTGGACGTAAACGGAATAGATATACGACATGCAGGTTCACTGGTATTTCTTATGTCCATCGGAAGGATCGGATTCAGGATTTGTCGGTGCAATTTGAAGCGATGTCGAATAGAAATGACGACAACCAAGGGCGGACGGGATGCCGTACGATCATAACGATAGCTTAGCCATCATACGAAGCATTCAGCAGAGTTCCGCTTAGACTTAAGAAGAAATGGCATGCTCCGGCTGGCGACCCTGTTTATGAAATGTGTGTGTGAATGCTCACCCTTTGACAGCCTGAGTACACACATCTATGCGTCATAGGGCAATCGCACGAGTAACATGGCGCCAAACACTCGATCTGTTGAGCGTGATGATGATTGAATAGTACTCAACCTGAGAGACTCACGTAAAGAAGGCGACACCTCCTGGTGTTAAAGATGGTTTAGGACGACTCAGCCAGAAGAGGTCAAGGTACTGAGTGAAAGGCAGGGTGTTAGTTAAAAAATGCCTCGAGGTACAATACACCTGTCCAGTTTCCTCTAGAGCCTTGATGATGTGACAAGAAGGGATGGGGTCCACGACCCGCCTTAGACAACCAGCATGGGTCTTGTGATTCGTTATCTTTCAACATGCATCCAATCATTCAAACCTGTAACGAAGTTCACGGATGCAATGCAATCCATTTCAATTCTAGTAAGGTAAACCAAGCCCGACCCGATCTTGGATGTGGCTCGGTACCGTCTTCAAGACAGCTTTCATTGAAGTCAACCATTCAGCGGGAATGGATATCAAAATCTGACCCGGTCAACTTCGAGGTGAGCCAGATTGGAACCGAATTCACTGTTTAAGGCCTAACTCGGCGGCATCTTCTTGTGAACTTAAGATCCCTAGTCGGGATACTATATCTAGCTTTTCGAGCCAGATCTCAGGCCAAACGAACGGGTTCCGCTGCCCTTCCGAAGGCATTCGAAGACCGAAGCTGAATAGTCAGATATACTTGGATGCGATGATGACGGTCATACTACCCGTGGAGAAGCGCTGAACGTAAGAGCTGCATCAAGACTCTGCCACATATCAGAAGAGAGAACCCGGAAGCATTCACCTGTAGGTGGGAGCCTTAGTTTAGCGAGAAGGAGACCGCTGTCCACGCACCCGATCGTGGAATAGACAACAGCGATGGAATTTTCAGCACGCAGTGCGCATGTTGCCCATTCACCCGGGCCGTCCTCGCTCGCGATCCGTCTCTCCATGGAAGCATCATTGCCTGTGAGCCTGACGGAACGATCCTGAGTACGATATATGGCAGATGTGAGCAAGAAGAATAGCCTTACGTGCTCCACAAGAAGCACAACTGGGCCTTCAGATACCGAAATCGTTGTGTTCCTCGCCAATGCTTACCCCTTCCCCACACTTCTACGCCACCATCAAGCCAATACGACTAAAGCACCTAAACTCTTCGTGAGACGGCTATTTCGGCCGTCCTAATTATATCGTTTGGACGACCCCGGGATCCCTCCCAGAGAAAATACAGGTGGACCCCGCGTTCAACGATCGACAGGACGACCAGTGACTATACCCCCCGAGTGCCAGGGATCATTTATCAATAGGTGTCGATATAGCCCCAGAATAAGCTTGAATATATACATATACAATGTTATGCGTCCGACGAAGTGATCTTTGATGACTTCATTTACCGACAAGAGTGGCGAGGTCGAAGGCTATTGGCACAGTGGTCCTGCGCTAAAAATAATCGTGGCGATAAGCATAACGAGAATCAGGCAGATAACGGTTTCTGTAATTGTGCATGTAAGATCGTGACCACCATTGAAAAACGAAATCGTAACCGGAACCCCGAGAAGTAGAGGTTCCAACGCAGGCTTTGTACGTTTCCATCGATCAGAAGATCGCACATATATACATACTGAAGGAGAATAGATAGGATACAGATAAATCAGGACCGACGAGGAGAGAGGGCACCAGGATAAAGGAAACTACTCCTTCTTCTTCTTCTCCTTCTTTTTTTCCTTCTCCTTCTTCTCCTTTTTATCTTTCTTCTCCTTCTTAGGGACATCCACATCCTAGGAACCGCGATTATCAGTCGACAATACAAACTGGGAGAAGATCAAGCGTACCGCTTCAGCACCCTCTTTCTTGGCCTTCTCTTTCTCAGCCTTCTTCAGCGCCTTCTTTTCCTCTTTTGACAACTTCACCTTTTTCTTCGGTGAAGGCTCGTCGTCGTCGTCAACGTCCATAGCGTCACTCTTTCGCTTTTTCTTCTTCTCCTTCTTTGGTGACGGCTCAAGAGTCGTCAAGGCAGGCCCATCCATCTCGACATCCCCCTCCTCCTCTTCTGCAAGCTCATCCAAAACCTTCCGGATGGCATCGGCATTCTTTGATGGAGGCGTCCCGTTTTCAAAGAACTCTAGACGCTCTTCGACTTGTCCTCGGAGTGCCTCGCCGAATTTTGCGGTGGGGTTGTCTACCCAGAGACAAAATTAGTACATTCGAGAAGAAATGAATAACAACATACCGGAGTAACAATCTATCCGCGACGCAATCGAACATTTGTTGGCCAGAAAACGTGAAATACGACCCTTATGCTTTGGGCCGGCACGACCGATGAACGTCGAGTGATAAATAAGACCGTACTGATCAACAGGGTTAATCCCGAAGCCGACGAAAATCATGATTGGCATACCTTAGGAGTGTTGCCCTTCGTCTTCAGAGCTCTAAAGAGCGCTTTCTCGGCACCCAAAATCTGTACGGTGCTAGCAGGGTATTTACTGAGATTCGTCAAACTCCCAGCATGGCTGATAAGCCGCGCGCCGATTCGATCACCCAGTAGAGCCGTAAGACTTGGCGCGACGAGGTTCATCTTGTCGGACAAATAGGTAATTAACGACTTCCGGTATTCGCTCAGCGAGACGACACGTATGGCAAAGGTAGAGATGTTGAGCATGTCAATTTCGGAGAGGGAGGAACCCATGGAGCCACGGGCAGCATCTAGAATGTTTTGGGCTACAGTGGAATTGTCTTCGAGGATAGCCTCTATCTCGGGGAGCTTCTCCTCGGTAAGTGTCTCCTTCTCGCCGATGAATTGGACAAGACGGGCGTATTGGTGGTTGTCAGGAACGAGTTTGACAAGTTCTGGGAAATGATAACCATACCATTCCCGAATGCGCATGGAGAAAAGGTTAACGTCTTTGTCGAGTTGATCGAGAAGCGCAATGGCTTGAATGATCATGTTGTCGTGCCGGTTCACGTTGAACTTTAGCTTAGCGCGGGAATAGGAGTGGCCTAAACCGAGTTGGGACTTGGTAAAATCGTCGTTCTGCAATCCTTTAAGCAATTTGGTTGCGTGCAGACGAAGGCCTCGAATAAGCTCCATAGCCATATCCCCCGACTCGCATTTCACTTTCGTCTCAGTGCGTATCGAGTTTCCCAGATTAGGATCCGTTACGGCCAGCACAATGGACGATTTTTTGGTTGGCTTGGAAAGGTTGAGTTCGACAAGGGATTTCAGGTAATCATTGACGATTGCTGTAATATGTTAGATAGACAAAATAAACGTCAAAAATGCAGCGCACATTCAGAGATATCATTCGCGTTCTCCAACGCATGACCTGCACTTTTGAAAGGCGAGAAGCTCATGAGCGACACCATTTTTGAGAATTTCGAAAAGTCGATTATTGAATCCTGGAAGGCCTTGGACTTGGCCTCGATTTCGCCTGTGAGTTTGACCTCAAATATAGCATAGCCGGACGCAGTTTCGAGCAGAGCATGGGTAGGCATGGCAGTCGGGGACCTCGAGCTCGACGTTGAGGAAAAAGTATACGAGCTGAAAAAGTTTCAAAGTCCGACAGTGGAACTCATTGGGTTAGGGTTAAGCGATCTGAACTTCACCGGCCCGGATCCCGCCCAACTTGAACGCGGCCCTCCTTGATGTCTTTGCGCGGTTGACAACCTTGCAGACTCTAGACAGGTTGCTTGGAAGATTTTGGCATGCCATTTCTCTTCAAGGAACTTGGACACTGCCCTCGCTTTGTCCAGTCAGTATGAAGAAAGGATTGTGGCACACTGCCATCGACCTTGTCTCTTTGTTCGATCGGGTGCACTTCCTGTATAAAGGTCAAAGCTAAGTCGTGATTCCTCCTCTAACACCCCCCTCCATACTCATCGGAAGGTGAGTGTTAATTCTTACGATCCTGAGCATTAAAACTAATCAGCGTCTAGAATCTTCACAAAACTCTTGTCTCGTGTTCAAGTTGGATCGAAACTTGTCGTCCCATCACCTTTCACACGCTTCAATCTTCCTTCCGCAACTCCATTCACTCCTACATGTATCGACGTTCACATTCTTCTGCTGCCGAAGAAGCGATGTCCTTGCTGCATTCCTCACCCACCAGTGGTCCCAGTCCGGACCAAGGTCAAGAACTGGCAATTCCCATCCCCGGAAGCTATCATTCGATTTCAATGCTACATCCTCCCAAAATGCGCTCCCTCTCCAAAATGCCCCGTCATGTATTCAAGCTGAAGTCTAGACCTGGCTCCAAGGAGACCTCGTCCAAAGAGAATCCTTTCAAAACAAAACAAGGGAAGTGCACGCCATTGGAGCATGTCAGCTTGGAGAACGACGAGACCGTGCTTGCAACCGTTTCCGGGAACTCAGATGAGCAGCCTTGTTCTGGGTTGTTGCAGTTGTCTCCTGTGTCTTTGGGATACCTAGAACTCAGTGGCGACCACAGGCGTCCCTCGTTGAGCCCGCTCTCGGAAGGGTTTGATGACACCAGGGTGGTCCCATTGGCTCCTTTCCCTCGTGTCAGTCATCTCCCCTCTGCGTTCTTTTCGGACAGGGAAGCCGCTCCCGATTTCACCAACCCATTCGCGACTCCTCTTTTCCCTCCGAGTGGCTTTGGTGGCACTTTGCTAGTAGCCGACTCAGCCGAGCACAGCGACGATCAGCTCTCCCCTGGTCCTACGACTTCACTGTCTGCTATCACGAACGTAGAGGTGGATCATCTGACCTTCGACCCGACTCAGGTCAAGACTCAGCAGGTGAAAGGCAAGGCGCTAATTATCCTTGGCGAAGAGGTGGGAACTTTCTCCGGGACCGCATGCAGGAAAGTCGACTCTGAGTGGCTACTGTTCGCATCATGATTCTGTGCACACACGTCTGGCTGTATACTGTCACCTCCTCATCATAGTAGGCATATGAAGGTCGAGTAGAAAAGATCTAGGTGGCTCATTGATGTCCGCTTCCAAGTTTACGGGTAGCCTCGCATCGTTTCAATGTAAAGGGCCAGAGGTCATTGCCATTCTTAGAGCGCTCCACCAGTTCAAAATTATTCTTGTCTGCATGTTATTTGTCAGTTACAGATCTGAGATCTGAGCGTGTTTTGGGTAAGAGACACATGGATCGTGTTGCGTTATCCGAGACGACACCTCCTCACGAGGCGAAAGCGCATGGTGGCCATTGACGGTCACTACGCCTACCATTCACTCTCATTGGATGCACCAACCTTGTAAATGACGGAGAATACCGAGATCTGGTAGCCACAAGCAGAATCTGTGCCGGAACCGTCTATCTACCTCGCTGGCTCCGAGCCGTCGTCTACGGTCCGGTTGTGACTGTCATTAATATTCACATCGTACACCTGGGAAACACGCGTATATGTGATTTTGGAAGTACAGGATGGTAGGATGAGAGGTTTATGCTGCTGTATATCAATGTGCATCGTGGGAGCCTTCTCGAGACAGTGATGAAATCATATTCCTGGCATACGAGCCGAGATTAAAAGTACATGTACTGTAACACTGTTTGCAAGATGGTTGAGCCGTACACGGTAGAGCCTACAGTTGCTTTTAATACTCTTACCGTTTCACAGGTTTCGCATATAAATGAGAGAACTATGTATGTATAATTGACAGTGCTAAACGAGATAGTACATGCATATTGATGGTCGATCTTGTCTCGTCTTCAGTACTCACATACATTAAACTGGATTTTGCAGTAGTTCTATGAGTAGTGAAACTTGAAGCTTGAAGCTTGAGTAGTAAGTATGCGGAACACCCTGAAATATTGGCTTGACGGAAGGTGGCCGACTATGAATAATGACGTCAAACCGTGACGGAACGCTTTCAGTTGAAGTCCGTGCTCGTGACCGTCACTCACGAAATTCCCCATTCTCTTTCTCGAATTTCTCTTGAATTTCTCACTGGTCTAATGAGCTTCTAAATAAGGCTCCGGTGCCGTTGAAACAACAGAGACCGTTCCGCGGCATCGATTAGGCATGATTAATTGATTCACGATTCATCAATATATCACTCCCCCCGGGCCAAGTATTGTTGCTTTTATAGCAACGCTACTTGCCATTCTAACCGCCATATACATTTGGTTGCGGAATCACGGCCCCGTCTTGGAGTCTCGTAGAATGTGTTTCACCGCAGACTCAGGCGTTGATTAAAACCATTCATTAGCATTGGACCCGTCCCGGACTTGGGCCCCAGGCATCTGAGAATTTGAATGAGGTGGGTGATCGCTCTGCCTGCTTGGGGTTTAACAGGTTCAAGTTGTCTGTCAGAGCAAATATGCACACGACGGTTGACGATGGGCTCTTTGTATACCTAATACAGCGCATCAGAACTGACAGTCTTGTCTATAGTGGGCCAGTAGTAGGCCGCCTCGTGAGCAGGCCGCCTTACGAACAGTTTCTGTCCACTAGCTCAAACCCGTCTCTGTATCCCTTGTGATTGTTTCCTCCTACCCAATAAATATCCTCCATCATGGCGGCAATGTATGACCCAGAGTAACACTGCAATGCCCCTTGCAGCGGCTTCAAGTCCCGGGTTATTCCAAGCCTTTTAACAGCTATCTTTGACTACCCACCAGCGCGAAATGCCATGGGTCTTGGTTTCAGCTCCCAGAAGTCACAGATCTACTTTCCTGCGACCCCTGCGACGGTGAAAGTACGGCGCGTTCGAGGTTCTAAAGAGACGACCCATTCTTCCCTGCGGAAAGTCATAGAGCGCAGGTGTCCGACCTTATTCGAGGACTTCTCACCTGCGTGGTGGTTGTTCAAGTGCGTGATTGCCGAGCCTTATATGAATCTTCTCTGATCTTTCCTTTCTCTAGTGGACATCTGCAGACGTTATATTGTGTTGCAGGAGAGTTCTCCCATATTGACAAGATAAAATACGATAGGTGTGCATGGTCGTACCCCTTACTTGACCTTCTGAGCATATTGAGCTTATGAATGATTCCAGAACCTACCTTCACTTACTAGATGGCGGAACATTGTCCGAACAGTTTGTTGCATCCGACGAAATGAAACTAACCTTCTCATCAGATGTCTCGATTTCACGTCAGCTCATGAAGATTTAGCGGATGATTCGCCTATCCTTATCGCTGTCACTGTCTTGGATGGAGGAGAGTGAACCGGCTCGCTTTATAGTACGAAGACTTAATCTCCTTTTCTGCAGGTGGCTACGAGGCCTATATCCGAGCGATTCTAGCACCGGCTTGCTCTTCTGTAGAGAAAGGTGGTCTTGGGTACCGAGGAGTGGTTGTCAATATCCGTGGCTGTAAGTGATATCCTTTTCATTTCGAAATATCCTTCCGCTCACCCGACTACTAGGTGCTGGCGTACCAGTTCATGGAGGTCCGACCGATGACCTGCGGCAAGCACTTCTTTACATATCAAACTGCTATCCTTCGGCGCCCTTGATTGGACTCGGGTTCTCGCTCGGGGCGAACATCGTTTTACGATATCTTGCCGAAGAGAAGGAGCTGAGTCGATTATCGACTGCCTGCATTCTGAGCTGTGTGAGTCCTTATCGTACCGTTCTGTGGTATCTGACTATATGAAACGTGACAGCCTTGGCATCTAAAGATTCACAGCAAAATGTATGCAGGTTACGTCTTTTTTTTGGAGTTCAGATAATTAACAGCCATACACCCAGAACAGTGGCCAATCTTCTTGGCCCTTATGGATACGTTAGCGCAAGGGGAATACACGACAGTCTCGTACGATTTCTTACGATTCATTTCGTGCCGACGTTCACGCAGGCACCTTTCCACGAAGCATTAATGACTGCCACGGTATCCCGAGAATCGACAACCCTCACGCAATTCCACTATCATTCTACCCGTACCCCGAATAGCAATGTCCCGCAGGCGTATGACTTTGCTACCGTTACAGACGATGCGACGTGGGCGTCTAGCCTGGCTGATGTCCGCGTTCCGCTACTGACACTGAATGCAAAGGATGACCCGGTCGCCTACAGCACTCCACACGGTGTGGCGAACGAGAACGTCTGCATGGTCATTACACCAGGAGGCGGACATCTCGGATGGTTCGAGTCTTGGAACACTCGGTGGGTTACAAGACCGGTGTTACAGTGGTGTAAAATGATAGTGGAAGACTTCGTGTTGGAACGGATGCATGGAAGAGAAACATACATAGCGGAAGGTGGCTTCTTGAAGGAGGTGGGTCAAGACCATATTGGATGTATGGAGATTGAGGGGGGCCTAGAAGGAATGATAGTGGGGATGACCCCAGAGGAATTTTCTTTTGAATGATCCAGTCCAATCAGATCGTATGCACACATTTTACAGTAAGATAACAGGTTTTCAGTAATTCATTTATGACTAGATACTCGGTAGACATCATCCATAACCTTCAGCTCCAAGCCTAGCGCCTCCCCTTACTGCGGAGGCGTAATATCTGAACAGACCGTCGCGACTAACACATTGACATCGATAAACTGCGGTGTACCAGGATTATAATTTGGTCATTGTATTGAGGTAACAGTGGAAAGGCAAGGTAATAACATTTGATGGATGGATATTTCGAAGAAAGCAACAAAGTTACAAAATCATCTCCTTATTTTCGCTCGCAGAGGGATCCTTTGTCAGCAGAATCCTCCGGCTGATCCCGACCCTTCTTTTCTACATCTTAAGATGCTGACGATTCACGTCAACCATGCTCAAGGGAGAGCTGTAAATGACTTTGAGTTCAGCAAATTTCACTATGTAAGCCTCCATCCTGAGGGAAACGCATCGCCGATTCTGCGATACGAAGAGTAACTTCCTGATCAACGTGGTCTTCCTTTGGAACCGCGGCGCTCAGGAGTTTTATGCGCGTCAATCGAGACTCGAAACGACGACCTCTGTAATCAAGCCATTCGTGCGTTTGATTGAGTGATGCGAAGGGGATGTGGAGTTTGCAGATGTAGGGATGAGTCGCGACCATGCGGAGGAGTTTCTGCAAGTCTGGCGTACTCGGGCGGTCCTTGGATCTAAAACCCACATCCGTGACGAGAGGCGCGACGTTTTGTTTTGAGAGCGCCAACAACATTATATCAAATGATGCATTCAAGTGGGCGACATTAGGCAGCGAGCCAGATGGGTAGTAGATACTGGTATCTTCAACTGGACTAATATCGACGAAGAGCACCTGCATAAGGTTATGGCGAGATAAGAATGGAATGGGGTGAGATGGCGACAGCAACGGAGACTGGACAGTCAAGGACTGTAAATGATCAATCTGTATCCTAGAAAGGTGTTGTCCGACATCATTTAGTCCATTTAACGTCAGTTTCATGATACGGGAAGTGTTGAGTGACGTGATGGTCCAATCGAGGAAGGGAGTAGAGAACAAAACGTTGGCACCAAATATCTCAACCTCGCCGGATACAACGAAAGGCTGGCACTGAAATATAGTAGTGCTCTCTCTGAGAATTAGATCCCCTTCGAACACCACCGATAGAGGCCGTCTCAAGGGGCCACGAACCGGGTCTGGGACGGTAAAGCTCGCCAATCCTCGTATCAGATTACGAAACGCGACATCATCTCTCTCCTTCGTATCCACCACAACCGATGACTGCGTAATATCCTGCCGCAGAGTCATCCTGGCCAGCAGTGACTCAAGGTTGTAAACGTCCTCCCCAAACCGTCCTTTCCCAGAGTTCAATGTCAGGCAGACACGGATCAACTCCGGGGTCGTCCGGAAATAAAACGCCACCTCGCTCGCTTCATGCTCGAAGTCCTGCTGCGAAAAGGTGCATTCGATGCTCTGGATGCAACCTGGCTTTTTGAACAGTGAGAGGCTGACGGCTTTCAACGACGGAAATTCGATGCCGCCGAGTACTTTCCCAACGATCAGGGTACTTCTGGAACGCATGGTTCAAGGGGGCCTAGTGATGAATGTGTTGATGCTTCGTTCCATCATGTCAAGATGAGATGCATGGCGCGCGATAGAGCCAGTCGGTTGAGTCAACGGCAATGGCGTTCAAGTGTTATGAGATCCTGTTCTTCAAGATTTTCTACTTTAATAAGGAGAATTTCGTTGGGAAGATCCATCATGGTAGCTGGGGGATCGATTGAAGCCATAAACACCGTACTCATTAGTCGTTAGACGAAAAGGAAAATGATGGTCACATACAAGCTGTAGGAACGGTCGCAGATGGTTACTAAGATGAAGGTAGATGGTAATTGAAAGAGAAAACAGCTTTCGAACCCATCAGAACCAGTAGTAACTATTTGATATTTATACCCGAGGGAAGGGTCGTTGCTTGGAATCTTGACCGGTTCGTACTCTGTTAGTTGACGCGAACCTACGCAAATAACCTGGATCTAAAGACTTTATGGAAGATAAAACCTTCTCATCAATAGAGAGGTAAATGCTTCAAACTGGAAGAATACAACAAATAATACAAATAAGCAATAAAATAACGTACTAAGTCATGTCGCATCATGAATATACCTCTACGCTCCTCTTGACAAGGTCGCGTAAAAGCAAGTCGTAAATCCCATCCAGCAAAAATCCAAAGCCACCCAGTTAACTCTTCCCGCTCTTATCCCTCACATCCTGCCAAAAGTCGGCCCATCCGTCCCCTCGGGTTTCGTCTTCATCGTCAATCCTCAGAAGTCCCTCCCTTCCTCGGGGTCCAAATGCATCTTTTTGTGCGAGAGCAATCCGGTCAAGAGCCTTCATCAATGAAGGAGTGACAGGCACGGCACCCGTTGGAGGCGATGGCGACTCGACAGCTGTACCATGGCTCGAAGATAGCGTATTCGACGATCGATATCGCTTTATGAATCCAGGACTCCACTCCTCATCGGTCTTCCGCTGACTGACGCTCGTAAGGTCCTCTTCAAGGTCAGAATATTCGGGCACCTCCCCCTCCCCAAGTCCACTAACCACATTCTTCCGCTTGAGCTGTCCAAGCTTCTGAATTTCCTTGTCATAGTCGATATCATTTGGCGGCTTGACTTGAGTATCTCGCTCGCCGTCACTAACTAGCGTCGGCGTCGTGGACGTCATGGAAGGCCTTTGCTTCAACCAGGGACGTCCTCCTCTGAGTGGACTTCCTTTGAGGTCGTCTTCTTCTGAATCCGAGGACTCGAGCTGACCCAAGGGTCGGAATTTGACAGCTTCCCGATTGCGTTTGCACAGAGCATGAAACCGGGCCTGGTTGACCTTCTTTGAGCGTGCCTTCTTCAAGCAACCTGGACTCTGTGGGAAATCAAACGAAGAATGATCAGGAGGACTCGAACCGCTCTTGTCTAGCTTCAGATGCAAGCCAGGCTTGTCATCATCAGGGAAGACAAGATCCTTGGAGATGGCGGGTTTCTCGGTTGAACCAAAGATGCGGTCCCATACAGATGTGAAGGGTTGATATATTCCCGCACGGTCGGCATGATTAGGAAGGTTCGCGGCGTAGTCGGCAAGATAACTGTCCCATTTCTTCACACTATTGTAAGGCTAATATTCTCCGATGAAAAGTCATAAGCATACCTGATCTGGACATTCGCCAAATGTCCTCTTCAGGAACCAATCCGATACCATGCCTGCGCAGAGAAACAGACAGAATCCTGCGCTAAGACCTTTCTCCTGGCTCGTTTCCCATTCGATACTTGCGGTAAGCCATAGGCGTTCCCACACATTGGCCCATGCGGGAACATGAGCCAGAGCCGCGATAGCGACGGTGACGCCAAAGGAGCCCATGGAAGCTGTGGCGAAGCGAAGAGACGCGTGCTGGAACTTGACAAGTGGGAGCAGAGTGAAGAGAGTCACTATGGGGGTGCATATGGATAAAAAGACTATCCGTGTCAACAGGGAAGGATGGATGATGACCGAAAGAGCAAGAGCGAAAAGGGCGCTAGTGTTGGCATCAGGCAATCATACCGGAAGAGATCGATGATTGGCTTACCCTCCGGAAATACCGCCGAGCGCCAATGCACAATATTTCCATCTTCCAGCGAGAAATGTGGTCAGAAGGGAAGACAGAAGCCAGACGGCAACAAAGGAAGATGATGACAAGACGCTCGAGGATGTAATGGATGGAATCAACAGGGCCAAGAACGTCGAGCAGTGCACTAGAGGGCCAGGTCAGTACCGGTAATCCAAGTGACAAAATAAGATGAACACACGTCCAAAGGCATATCCAATGGCCAAACCACCAATGCCGCCTTCCAGAATCCATTTCAATTTCTTTGGTGAATCAAACGCGCCTGGCATGGCATCGTATCGAGGTGCAAATTGTCGTGTACGGTCGAGGGTGAAAAATGCACCCGAGAAGGTGAGTAAAAGAGAGAGTAAAAGAAGAGGTAAAGCATAGGCCAGTAGATATGATGTCGATGGGAGAAGGGTCGTAAGACTGTATTCGTCGGTGGTCGTCATTATCGTCGTTAGTGGTCGTCAGTGTTATCGTTGATGGAATTATAAGGTATCTCCTGAGGCGCCTTGAGCTATCGTCAAAGACTTACTGCCTCGTCGACGTCGGGGATGGAGAGAAGGTGACAGGTGTTTGCGGGGTCTTCGTCACGGCACATGCCGCTCCCAAATTGGGGCGTCACTGGCGGGCCACGGCTTCCCTTATAAGTAACCCGTAAACGGTCCTCATCCATAACCTCGGAATCGGGGATCTTATAACCCAGCTTTCCTTGCAATGAACGCGGATCTAGTTCAGTGTAAGAATATATTTTACACATTCAAGCTCTACCGGCATCGAGGCTGGCTGTCTTACCTGGGCGAATCACCGCAGCAATCCAAGTGTAGAATAAAATTTGCGGGAAATAATTGGCAGTAACTACAAAGATACCCAGAGCGAAAACCTTCCACCACTATCACACGGCACGACACTACCTCGGTTCGCAGCAGGCTGACTATGCAAGATGTAGCATGCACCTTGAGTAAACCACTCACATGTCCAAGCTGAGCTTAGAACTTAGAACAAGTCTACAGAAAAACTTGATAAACATGCAAGTAGTAAGACACTATCTCACAGTCCATCTTGGCTGATCAACGTTAACGTTGAACCTTGATGCTGTTTACAAGAAAAAGTAAA
This sequence comes from Armillaria novae-zelandiae, assembly GCA_030435655.1. Classification (NCBI taxonomy): domain Eukaryota; kingdom Fungi; phylum Basidiomycota; class Agaricomycetes; order Agaricales; family Physalacriaceae; genus Armillaria; species Armillaria novae-zelandiae. Next base: position 2,563,518 of record JAUEPR010000003.1, on the reverse strand, counting down.
CATGTTTTTACCATGTATCAATCATGGAAACAAACGGCTGACCAATTTGGAAAGGGAGATAAGGAAGGGCGGTCAGTGACGAAGCCGAATTTCTGTGCACCTTCTACGACGGAGTTGTGCTGCTATAACTGACAACCTCCGCAACATTCACAATGACACTTGGCATAAGGTGATCGGAGGGCGAGCTGTTGCAAGTACCGTAAGCTTTATATAACGGAGAAGAAGAAAGCGCCTACGTGCTGAAGGTAGGTAATGCCAATCCAACGAGCAAAAAGTCCACCGGACCGGCGACGAGAGTAAGATTAGGAAGGGATCCGGAGGTGAAAGCAGTATTTCCGGTGCGCCCAAGGAGGGAGCCTTCCCGTTCAGTGATGGATGCACGTCGAGAGAAAAATGGAATGAGGTCAGAGTGTAGGAGCGGAGCGTCACTTCGACTGAATATCCCAAATGTTTCGACAAAATCTGAGTGATTTCCTTCAATTCTGGACACGTTCCAAATAACGTGTTACCTGCTCTGCCTCTTGAGCAAAATTGTTGGAGAACATGCAAGTCACGTCCTTGATGGGCATGCTCATCGCGAGCCGAAGGTGAATGGCCTTGAATGAGGGAAAGCAAAGGCGATAGACCCGTGTCCACGGCTCCAGATGAAAGAGTGTTCAGTTCGCCATCGGTGTAAGAGAACGAACGCCAAAGGCTGATGATTGCCGTTTCGAGCGCAGTGACTGTTTTATTGGGCTCCAGCACTGGATGGATGTAGCAGGGTAAGGCGACATGGTTAAGTCGCCGGCATAGACGCAACGGCCAGTAACAATCTCTTCGAGAACCAGTTCGTCCAGAATGAAGACTAATTCGTTGGGGAAGTCAGCTAAGGTGGTAAGATCTAACCCAAGATGGGGTAAAGGCATTGCAGTGACGGCTTCGCCAAGTCCTAGCTGTTTTAGTGAAGACTGATCTCGACGGCTGTTCACGTGAGAGACACGGGGTTGCGTCATCTATTGCCATCACCACAACATTTCAATCGTCAAGGTTAGGACGTCGTCCATACCGAGCTTGGTGGTCCCATCTTCCGAAATCTAGGCTCGATCTTCCCCCCGTTTTTAGTCACGGATTCACCGATATGTGGCGGAAATGCCTCCGCGACTTTCGTGAAGAATTGCTCTACTAGTTTCATCTCTGCACCCGATTCCTCCTTGATTTTCGGCCTCGTGTCCTTCGATTCAGTATGGCTCCTCCTGGTGATCTGATTTAGAACCTCTGGTGAAAGGTGGTGATAATAAGGAAAGGATGATATCATGATATTACTCATCTCGTAGCATTCCTTTCGGCAATGATAGCTAGGTTCCGGCCAATTACGTTGTCTTCGTCCAATCTTTAGGCTCTTATTTCCGTGCGAAGGCCTCCTTGTTTTCCTGAAGCTAACTGATTCTCAGTCAATCGTAGTAGATCACACCAAGGACCCGACTGTTTCCCTCGGACTCTGTTTTCCCCCTCGCTCCGGTTGAATTCCGTGTGAATGCTTTAGCACTAGCAGATTACAGTCCTGTCTCCAAGCCGTAATCTCCAAAATGGCTCACTGATTCCCTCGTGTATGTTCAGTATAACGCCAGGCGCCAGGAACGATTTCCAAGGCGCCCCCTGATGGCATCTGAATTCCCACCCTTGGATGATATAAGACTCCCATCTATTTCTGCTCACCAACTCAACAATCTTCACGATGTCCCTTCTCCCTCCCCCGACACAGAACCAGCAATACATCCCTTCAGATACGGGATTGAAACTTACAGAGTTCAACGGTCCTGACTACTTTACTTCAAACGTGTTGCAGCTGCGGCACCAGAGAGAAGCGAGAGGGGAAGAGGGAAGGGGGGAGTCAGTCTTGTGGTCCTCACTGTCTCCTACAGCGAAGGCAACCGAAACGGCGATATCATGTGTGTACCAAACTTGTTCAAAATCGCCGTACTAGATACTAATTAGGCGCATGTAACCAGACTCCCCACTGCCGATGGACGCTACTCTGGGAGGAAGCCGTCGTTACCACGACTGCAATATCAGTATGGATATGAGCGGTCACGAGAATTACTCGCCTTCATTTTCTGGACAAAGCAGTAGTACTCAGCCGGCAGTTTCGCCATCAACATGTACGTCTTGCACTGACTGCGTATCCTTATCTAACTGACATTATGGGTATCTCTCGTAGCATCACGCCCCCGGGCGCTGCCGCCCTTATCCCCACTCTCAAAGCAACCCAAACTCAAGATCGGTAGGCATGGATATTTCTCGTACGGAGAGGTTGACTCAAGAAGGACATCACCTGTAGCAGGACACCCATCCCCGCCTCTCATGTCCCTTCGGTTTGGGCCAGCCGGGTTCTAGGACCCCAATTTATCGCTTCTGCATTCCTCGTTCCCTCAGGCATCCATCATTGTATATCTACCGACAATAATACCTCCATACATTGCACTGGACGATACCACACATACTTTGCATCATTGTACTGCGTTCATGACGTTACGACTTCTAAAACCCCTTTTCTTAATTTCTCTATGTATTGATATCTGTATCACCAGTTCCCATCTCATTGTTTGATTAAGCGCTGTATATCGGAAGACGCAATATCAAATGCTGTTGTCGTCTCCTTATTCTCGCGCCAGAGAGTATTGTTTTCACAAGAGAGCATAGAACCGGTCGAATGACAGGCCATACCGTGCCTGCTGAGTAATGACAGTGTATCACCAAGCGCCCATTGCTGGTATCTCCCCGTGCAATATATTTCAGCTGATGAGAAAATACTTCAAGGCCCAGGGGACTACGTAGCTGCCCGACTTAAAAACCGGAAACTATGATGAACTACAGTACTTCTATTTCGATCGAAGTGCACGTCCGCCAATATTCAGGCTATTTTACATCATGTATTATAATTATATACTTAGCAAATCTTCCGTTCTCAGTCGCCATTGTCGGCCAACAAGTTGGTGGTACCCGAAGCTTATATGCAGATACTGATCAGACGACGTACCGAAGATTGCAAAGGGCCACTTACGAATGCTGGTCAGGACACCGGAGACACCTAGGGATTTGACGAGGGTGCTCATCGCGGCTGGGGTCGTATTACCACTTTGAGAGATGATATAGGCAACAATACCGGAAACATGAGGAGTCGCCTAAGTCGTGGCAAAACCTCAGCACCGGAAGAATCCGAGATTTTGTTCCACATACCATGCTGGTACCACTGATGTTGTTGGTGGCGTTCGGGCTGCCGATCCAGGAGCTGGTGACGAACGCGCCAGGTGCAAAGATATCAACGATCGGGCTATCAATGAAAGTTATTTCTGTAAATTGACGACGCAAGCGAGAAACTCGAACCCATAGTTGGACCAAGAAGCTTTTGCATCAGCAATAGTCGTAGCACCAACAGTGATGACTTCGGCAACGCGGGCTGGGCTGGTGCCAGACGCATCAGTACCGTCTGTAGATTAATGAGCACTGATGAGCATGAGGGAATAGATGGATGAGATCAACCATTTCCGGCAGCAACTACGACATGAATGCCAGCGTTGATGAGCTGTATTATTGGAGTCAATAGCGGCACATATGCAGCAAATGATCGCTCACAGAGAGAACCCCGCTGTCGAAAGTACTAGAGGCCGCGCCGCCGAGAGACATTGAAACGATGGAGGGTTTACCAGAGGATTCTATCCGGCGATAACTCAATTTGATGATACGGGGGAGGGAAGATAGATGAACCACTGACCAGTAGCATTAATGACCCAGTCAAATCCCGAAAGAATGTCAGATATGTAACCAGAGCCAGAATCACTCAGAACTTTGACGGCAATCAGATTGACTGACTGAGGTCTTTGTTAGTGCAAGCTGATAGCATATAATCCCCCGAGAGTACACACCTTGGCTACGCCGTATTGGGCGCCACCAATAGTTCCTCTATATGAATAATTAGCTGAATTCAACGAAGAATGATCAAGGACTGTACGTACGAGACATGAGTACCGTGGCCATTACCATCGGCAGAGCTGCGATCATCAGAATCAGATACAAAGCAGCGAGAACAGGCTACACTCACTTGTAACCACCGAACGTCGCTCCCCAAGTTGCACGGCCGCCAAAGGTGGTCTAACAAAAATGAAGCTCGTCAGTCCGGGAAGCTAGATAGAAGGACACCACTCCTTACGTGTGCCGTGTAGATACCTGAAATCAGTATCAGAAAAATGATTTTGAAAACATAAGATCAGAACCTGACCTGTATCAACGACATATACATCTACACCAGCTCCGGTGGCGTCGTACGTGTATGTATAAGTCAGGGCCCTATAGATGATCAGTCAGGCCATGATCAGCGAAATTGATCGTCTAAAAAAAGACATCGTACGATGTATCAGAAGCGCTAAGGGCACTTGATTGAGATATCCGGTTGAGGCCCCAAGGTGCATCTGTTCTAATGGAAACCGATGTATCAGTCACTAGAAGAACTTCTAAACGACACCATAACGTACTGGGTGGTGGTAATGGAGACAATGCCGTCCTCAGCGACGGTGGCTGGTGAGGCGCAATTTAGCATGCCTTTCTAATGAATGGGTTCCTCTACTTACCAACATCTATAACAGGGAGATCAGTATTATGGCTGGCGGACATGCCTAAAAAAGGAATGACTGACCAGGGTGAGCGCGGATTTCGTTCAGGGTTTCGTCATCGAGTATACCTAACATCAAAAGTTACCATCAACTCGGATATTTGGAATGAAAAGAAGCTTTACCTGCGAATCCTGTGGAGGTGCGACTGTATAACGCAGTGACGGACGAGCCGAGAGCCTCAACAAGCGAGTCCCTCGACGACTTGTCCTTCATAGTCACGATGTAACCATTCTGTTTAGTTTTTCCCGAAAACCTCTCAACCTCGCGGAGCGCAACATTAGGAGCGCCTAACACGGGAGTAAGTGCAGCTGCGAAAGAAACAGCAGTGGTGAAGAAAGACAACATGATGAAGGGAGTACGCAGGAGGGTGTTCTGGAACTGAGAGCACTCGGTAGGAGAGCCCGTCAGTCTTCAGCAACACTGCAGCCTAGCTTTTAAGCATTCTTCAAGATATCGATAGATTACGAGCGATATAAGGATCAATCTTCGTCCGAGTTCTGCAACGCGTGTAGGTACGTTCGTCCTAGAACTTCCAAAGATCGGCTTCGTGCTACATGTGCTGCCTTCCTTTCAAAGATAAGGGGTAAGCAATACATTGTTAGAGATGCATGTGGTGGTATACGGCAATAAGAAAAAAATTAAACGGATTCTGGAAATCGCGACGGTTCCTGCCCACTAGACTGGCGTTGTACGAGAGCATGCCAGCGTTATTGCTCCGGTCAGAGCGTACTACAAGTTCAGGTTTGATACCGCACAGTCTGTTCTGGAGATAGAAGCGAAGAATTTCCAGACGTGATAGCTGTGACCCGAAATTTCTCCAGATTTGAGTTGGTCTGTGCTAGTGTTGAACGTTAGCGCTATTTTTAGGTCTCCACGTGCAGAATTACCCCGGCCAAGGGCCAATGCCGCACCGCTGCTGACGTTAACCACTGACGCTCAACCAAGGTTTTCAGTCTTCTCCAGACAGACACATCTTTGCCCCAAGGCAGTAGATTCTTGGAAAGAAAACCGGGATGGAATGATGGACTACTGCCGCCCCTTTCATTCCTATGCAGATGGAAGGATGTCTGATGTGACGAAACGATTTCACACGATATCCTTCAGTCTAATCGTGCGTCAATCGCGCAACGGGGGTCGGTTACGGTGAGTCGAGACGACCTCCATCTGTGCTTCTACGTTATCAAACAAAGGTCACTTTTTTCTGTAGCTCGAATCATCACGGGGCCTCTCTGTTGTTGTTTGCAAGTTGGACCTAGCCGTTATCTACGGTCCCTGTACTGGCCAGGAAGCGGGTGTACCTTGACCATGGGACTCTTGGCGTCTATTTCACTTAATCACTGTGGGAGACTCAATGATATCGACCCAACGTGCTTGACTAGGATCCGACAACCAGCGCGGTAACCTTCTCCCGCAGAACGATGCCAACAGCTGGAGTCTGGACAGCGTTATGCTTTGGGGATTGAATGTTTGCTATCATTCTCAGGTTCCCATCTTTCACCTTCCATCTCCCCGAATTCGAGGACGGGCGCGAACGGGCATGTTTGTTGAACTTCGGTGGTTCTTTCTTCATCAGGACGTCCTCGAACTGTCAACATTTCCGTCAGAGATTGCGTTATACTCAGAGGTCGCAGGCATGGACCCTTATTGTGCATATTTCGGGTCTCTTACAAAGTTCTTGTGTTATCAAGTACTCGCAGAATATTAGTTCAAGTTCTCAAAGCTTCTATTATCTTTCTAGCACAAGAAAGACCTCTCCTCGAAGGCCTATATGTTGCTTGGACTTGACTATGGCCATTCACAATAAACCCCCAGATCGACCTCGTGCCCTATTTGTCCAACTCCGACCTCGGTCCCTGATAAAAGGCGCCCACCGCAGTCTTATTCCCTCTTCATTACTACCGTCACCATCACACTCACAACGTCATGCCATTTTACACGCCAATTGAAACAGACCTTGGCCTGAAGCTCTTCGGTTTCGAAGAGTTCGTCGCCACTGTACCTCAATCTCAGGCCCTGGAGAAGTCACAGTCCGCTCTGTGGCGCGCACAATTGACAGAGAACCAGACACTCAGGCGTTTCGAGATTTATGGTGAGATTTCTTTCCATCTGCGGGAAGTGTTGTTCATGCCGACAACACCTTGGCGCTGTAGATTCCATACCCCTCGAAATCGTGACTCTCGGACAATCGCGCCGCTGCGTTGACAATCAGATGGATATATATGACGAGGAAGCGAGGGCCACTACTTGGAGGGTGCCATCCAAATACGCCTTGTATAGCAGCGGAGGCTCGAGCTCGCTGACAACAAGTACGTCCGACTTCTTCAATATGAATGACTCCAATAATGTAGATCATATCTCAGAACCTCGTGTACTGCCGCCTCGCGCTCGTTTATTGCCGAAACAAGCCACTTTCATGCTCGGTAGGTGTCATCCCATCCTCAACGCGAGATTAGTGCTTACCACGATCGGGACTTGCAGGACCATGTGCCTCTCCCACCAGCGCAAGGTTCAGACTTAGCACTACTGGATACTAGTGACCAAATTCATTTAATAACGCCAGCACCCTTCATATTACATTCAAGGACGTATACATACATAGAAGCATCCATCTGTACTACTACCAATTACGGACGTTGCACAATACATTTTGTTCACTTAATAACACCGACTGGTCTTATTCTTCTAAATCCTTTATCCTTTATCCTCGAAAACTGTATCTGACCATGAAGCTGATGCTTAAGCTCGAATCTTTCGGCCAATCTATTGGTCCACGTGGGGGAGCTGGTGTCGGAGATCTTCCGCGTGGTACCCTTGACAAGTTTGACCTCCTACCACTAGCGTCATCGAAGAAATTTTTCGCCCTGTCCGAGAATTGGCCCCGTTCATGATATAATCATCAGGCAAGAACCTGGAGCACTGTCTTGGGCCACCATGGATCTCCTGGCATTTGTGGAGGTTTTATTGTCCCTTACGTTTGGCCACAATCCGCGGGTTTCATCTATCTGCCACGTACTTTTCATATTTAGCTTCAGCTTTATCATCCCACGACGCTTCTAATTCTCTCCTTCGGACGCTTTCATATTACTGCCACGACATCTACCGCACGGACCACGAGGATCCTTGACCCATGACCATTCGAATTCATTTTACGAAGTGTGAAGATTCAACTATAGAGAAGAAGCTGCATTCAATCCTTTGTCACACATCATGATACTTGTCGATACTGGGGTGACCACCGAACTGGTTTCGAATTGTGATCCAGATCGAGAGTCTGCGTGCTACATGGGTGCAAAGACTAGAATATCAAGCGATGAAGACAGGGTTCGGCTAGTGATTAACCTTGCTATTCACATCAAGGTACAGCCGCGGACCGAGCAGTATGAAGTGCCTCAATTGCTCAAGGAAGAGGCGCTCTTCTACTAGCGCTATCTCAGAAAGCTTCAAGGTCACATCGCGCCCGTACATTTCGGACTCTGTATTGACCGGACGCCGTGGGCTGGGGTCGTGTTCTGTGTGATTGTGGAATGGGGTGGCCATCTGTGGCCATCTAGGGTGGAAATTAATACCAATGAAAATCGGTGCGCCACGGTTATCTCATTCCCCGCACGGCATTTACGCTAATGTTTGTACGTGTACATAGCATGAAGTTTGGCTCATCATTCAAGCATTGCACGATGCAGATGTGGGACATCGCCAGCTGGATGACTGTCGCCACCTGCTTTACAATGAGGGAACTGAGGCCGTTCGAATCGTGGATTTATGGCACGCTCTAGGTCGACATGTATGCCGGCGTCAGCTGCCTCTTATCAACTATGCAGCTTGTCCATCCGACGAGATAATGCAATGCGGAGGCTTCTGAGTCTCTTTGGCTCTGCACCTGGTGAGTTGTTCTCTCGTCTATACAATGTCCTTTCTAGATTGATGCATTTTGCAGAGGGTCAAAATGTGGACATAAACAGGGCACATGTTTTCCAAGAGCAACAGAGCTTTACCTGTAAAGCTTTAAGACTTTCGCATCTCCTGGCACTTGAGGCCCAGTTACAGTTTCTTTTGCGGTATCGGGATGCGCGGAGCCAGACAGCTTGATCAGATTCTGAAACGGAGCGGGAGGCCTCTCAGCTGCACCCGCCACAGACCTGTTACTCCGGAGGTAATAGAAGTGATCCTGAAGGAGACTGGTGTGTCTCGACGGGCATCAAATTCATCTCGGATACGGAGTAATACGTTTTCTCCGTAGTTTGACCTTGACTAGCGCCATTGACCGGGCTCTATATCTTGCATAAATTTGGCTTACACTTCGCACATTTTTACACTCAGTGGTAGAAGTATTACTACAGCGTTTAAGTTAGCATCATTCAATCTGATCCCATCGATTGCTTTTTCGAAGTGCTATTCAATGACACTGCTAATGTTCACATGGTCAGTCACCACGTTGGTCTAATGCTGAATTTACGGGAGCTCAGAAGATATGGAAAGTTAAAGAGCATGTAGATGTTTTTAGTTACGTAACTGTCCATCATCGATGCAATCAACCACCATGGACAGCGCTGAGTTTCATGCTGCCGTGTACAATGCTGTGAGGCATATCCCGGTAGCTCGCGTCACTTCCTACGGTACGTCCCTAGCCCTCACAATCCCCTCTCCAAGGCTGCGACCCTTGCATCGATGCAGGCCACATCGCGAAACTCATTGGCATGCCCACCTATTCACGCCACGTCGGCCAAGGTACTCTCAATTACCGTCATAAAGTCTCACTTAAATAACATGCTTAATAGCATTGAAGTTCACCTCGCCTGACGCAGATCCTCCTGTGCCATGGTATCGCGTCATTTCATCCACAGGCGCGATATTGTCTCGCGGACCGGGAACGGATGGAGCACAGCGGCAAAGGGAGGCCTTGGAAGCGGAAGGCGTAGAGGTGTCTGATCCCGGATTGAAGATCGATCTGAGGAGGTGGGGATGGTTTCCCGATAACCTCGACGAAGACGTTTGACGTATGATCGTGACGATCCCGGGTTTTGACGCAATGTACTGTCGCGTGTTTGAACACTAGGCTATGATTGTATACAATACTAACATACTCCGCAATTCTCACCGCTGCGTCATTTTCTATCATTCTTGGTCTACATCACTCGATTTCGGTCATGAAGGTGAATACAACCAGCTCAATACATCTTTTAATTTGGATCAGAGAAAGAATGAGAACTACTCTAAAATATCTAGTGAAACACTGTATAAAAATAGAGGCACCCTACAATTATTGATAGTACAAGTCTCCACAACAAGAAAAGCGACGATGATAAGGATGGTGTCGAGCATTTTAGACAGTGATGGTGAATTTTAGGTTATCGCCCTCGAACTCGCACTTGACTGAGTTCATATTCTCGACCAGGAAATGAGCACCACAGTTCTCGATCTTCGACCTTTCATGCGAAGTACAAACAGCGATGACAGTCGCACCGCTAGAAACACCCGCTCGGATGCCGGAAGGGGAATCTTCAAACACGACACACTTCGAAGCGTCGTATCCGAGACACTTTGCGGCAAGAAGGAACGGATCAGGTGCAGGCTTTCCAGCTTTGAGACGCTTATCGTCGGCAGTGATGGTGACAGGGGGAGGGGTTATCCCGACGCGAGTCATGCATCCGTGAGCTGTGGTAGAATAATAACTTAGACGGGTAGAACGCAGAAGATAAGGAAACTCACCGTAAGTCTTGGCTCCGGAAGTCGCGACAGCGTATCTGCCCGCGGGAATAGAATTCATCAACCTCTTCACTCCAGGAAGAATGCGGACGGAGCGATCAACGCTCGCCGCTTCGATCTGCCAAGCCTCCAGTTCATCCCGACGCGTCTTTTTGTCGAGAGCCTCCTCGTCGACAATCTCATTGTTATTAGCCTCCATGACAGTATCCTCGAAGGTAGGTTGATACACATGAGTCTCTGGAACCGCGCTCATGCGAAGAAGGTTCTGGAGACGGCTGGCGAAAGAGGGACGGCGGGATTGGGAGGAAATGATCGAGGAGGCGCGAGAACTCGGCGCCGAGCTTGCGGGGGTCAGATCGGGAGTACCAAAACCCGAACTTGCGGGAGAACGGAGGGGGGAGTCCACGGGGGAGTTGGAAAAAGAGTTACTGCGAGATCCAGGACCATGGGTGTTGTAAGCGTCGGCGTAGAAGAGAATGGACTCTTCAAACTTGGTGACCTCGTCGTCCATTTCGTGTTCTTTGATGTAGGGCTTGAATGCGGCGAGGTTATCGACGGCGCGTTTACCGTGGGTGGCGGCAATGACATAGGCTGGGTCCTCCCCAATGTCCTTCGCGACTTTGCCCCAGGCGGCTTCTACAGCTTGAATAGAATCCGTCAAGGTTCCATCCTATCAGCACACTGGCAGAGTTAGATTGGGAAGACGATGGTGACAAGGTACACACCATGTCAAAGAGGACCGCGTCGGCGTAGAAAGTGTGAGTCGAAGACATGATTTCACGAAAGAGATGATTTGATAAGAGGTGTAATCAGAGAGATGATGCTTCGACTGGGAGTTGGGGAAATTGGTCGCAACATGTCACTTTATATACAAGGATGTTTTGATTAATAGGGGAATGTGACGTCAAGGAAGGCAGAAAAAAATTTGTCTGAGTTGTCATCTGGGCCAGCATCTCAAGGCGAAGCGGGTTGCCATAACGGGAGACACTGCTGAATGGTTGAGGGACAGCCACCAAATAAGTAATGCTGATTTCAGCGTTGACGATTGGTATTTCCATTATAAATGCCCTTCCGAAGGCTCCACAGTTCCAAGGTCCACGATCGGTTTTTTTTTCGTGACACAACAGAAAGATAAGGCTCCAGGCTTCCCTAGAATGAGTGGGGAATTTTATTAGAACCTTCCGGGAATGGTGGATGTCAACTTACACAGTAGCTCTCATCGACATACGAGTAGTACAAATGTACAAGGCGGTGATGATCTCCTTTTTGGGTGATATGATCAAATCGGTTGCTGTCCATAAAGGTTCGTTACCACGTTTTCCTGGACAACACCCGCACAGCGAGGCACAGCCGATCATCTCTACATGCTCTACCTTCCAGCCTCCTTCCTTCACCTCCTTTAACAATGACTCCTTTGACTCCATCGTTCTTCGCCTTTTCTTGTGTAGAAAGGTATTTTACGTCACTTGTCTCGCTTTGCCGGGCGGCCCGGCCCTCTATTGATTATCCATACTGTCGGGATTCACCTGAATTAGTCGCCAAAGGTCCTGCGTCTCGATCACGAACGTTGGATTTATATTTTATTCTGCTCCCCTACATGTTGGCTCTTCCGCGTGTAGCTGGAGCGTTAGGTAACGATATGCCAGGAGCCCTATCTTTGGGCAGGCGTTCTGCCGCACTGGCCTGTTCTCTCTGTCACTAGAATGTCTTCTTTAACTCATGTGTTCATGTATCAGAAAGTTTACCTGCATAGACCTGCATGTGACAGAGTCTAGACCAAGGCACTAATAACAAAGAACAGACGTATTTCATTGAGATGGGAATCATCTCGCGCCGCCCCCACTTCAGGTCGTTTCATCTTCAGCTTGTGGCTTGATTACCGCTCGGCGTCTTGTATCATGGGATCAAATGGACCTCCGTCCCCCCGCATTTGTGACTTGCGAGGGATTTCCATCTCCTTCCACTCCTTCCACTCGGAGTGTCCTCAAGGCTCCTCAAGGTCTGCCGTTGCTAACAACAAATGCATGTGCAACAAACGTGCCTGACGTCACCGACCGCTATCAATCCATTGTTCTGTGTTCGTCTTCAGTCCGCCATCGTCATGTTGCGACGGACAGTCCTCAATTCGACGAAGACGTCTATAGTCTTCCTTCCACCGGCATTTTCACATGTCTAAAGAGAGTTTCCAGGGCGAAATGAACGGTACTGAAAGGAACTAAAAGGAAATACAAATGATCAACATTCGAAGCTCTTTACTCGACTTGTAGAGGTCGCGGACTTGACCCGAAGACCGACTCGGGGTACTATGTTTCTTGAACTTGGATGAACTATCTCGTCAGAAAGTTCTATGGTTCTCCTCGACCACAGGAAGCAAGGCTTATCTGAAGCGAAGCTCGTTCCTCGTTTGTCTTCTACCCTTCAAGGCACAATCCAAAAGATGACTCCGAATATCCTACTCTCGTGTTGGAGCCTAGAGGCGTTGCCATTGAGAGCAATACGGACTTGGGTCCGCCATCTTTATATTTCCGACTTACTCCAGGGCGATAGCGTGTGAATTTGCAGGTATTTTTACTTGGACATCAACCTATCAGCCTAATGTTGAGAATAACACAAGCCCGAGTGACCTATTTTGCGCTGGGCACTGTCGGAGACAATGATTAGGCAGTTGCCGTGCCGGAAGATATAAGATCATTAGTTCTCGCATCAAAGGCATTAATGGGGTAGTGGTAACCTGGGTCGTTGCCACGATGCGGATATATCGACCCGCCGGGGGTTCGATTCCCTCTTAATGCATAATCATGATTTTTTTAATGTCCTCCTTCCTAGAAGGGCCAGGAAGTTTGATGCAGAATTCAAAATTGTTGACTCTTGAGTCTTCAGTTTACACTTGGTAGTGAGTAGATACTGGCCCAGACTCCGACTCCATACCAGCATCCATGATCCTTAGTGACTTCACTCAGAGCTGACTGTGAAGTTGTATTATCCTATTCTTCATGAGGAAGGATCTGCTCTGAACCACAAAGTTCATCTTTAACCCCCGCACAGCATTTCAAAACTGTAGTTCGTTTTCGGCCTGGAGGATCAGCCCTCTGAACTTCGATGAAACTTTCCGGTCCCTAACTGGCCGGAGTCTGGTGCTGACAGTTTGCATCATCCCTAGGTATATCGGCATTCTTCTACCTTACGTCGATGATCGTGATCACGTCGTTGAAAATGTTAGATGTTCATTCTTTGAGGTCAGGGAGGTTAAATTTGCGACAGCGCAAGTTTTCGGTGATTATAATGTCACTGTCCATTCCAAATTCCGGAGTTGAGACTACAGTTATAACGACACCTTAAATAATCCGTGAATGCGTATATGTACAATTGCCTACGATAATCCATGGTAATTTCGAATCTATTTATCGGGAAAATCAAACCAGAGTTAGTTCATTTGGGAAATCTATTAGAAGGCAAGGGCTCGCCTTCGTTGCCGCATTATTACAGCTGTGTAGATTATCTACACCTATGTTTTATGAACCACAGGTCAGAGCGGCACGATTAGTTATTAGTAGTATGACGACTGCATGTGAATTTGAGTATCTGAATCGGGAACTGGAAAGTGATGACCGTTGCAGGCGGCGGCATGGCGAGAACGTATACGCCAGCGGTAGATGAGAACAGCATGGAGTATAAATAAATGGGATGACGAGAGCATATCCAATATTGACAGCGGAGGGAAGGGGACCAGACGCGGCCACTTGAATAAGTCACATCTGCAAATAAAAGTTGTCAGCGCAGATGCTACCACAATCAACGCGTCGCAGACTCACCCAAATATCAAACCTTTTCTTCCTTCGCGAACAACTGATATCCGGCGGACCTGGATCCACAGCCCGCATAACACATGTCGAGGGGCTCGAGGTTGTGAGCATAACAAAGGAGATCACTTTGAGATTGTCATCAAAATCTATAGTGCACTCAAAGTCCTCCCTCCACCCCTTCCGGCTCGACCTCCACGTCCAATGCACGCTCCCGAGGAGAATGACACGCCCTGAGTGCGCCGAGATCCTCATGGAATGCTTTTCCATCGCAGAGCGCTCGTAATGTGTCGCTAGCAGATCAAAATACGATCGAACGGCGTTCAGCCCCGTGAATCGATAGGCATCGGGGGTTTTACAGTCTGCGAACGAATGCTGTATAGTGACCGTGTGGTGCTGGGAAAAATGTGCCAAGAGGCGTATGGATGGGGAGTTGTTGGCGATGTCAGAGAAAAGATCCTCTGCAACGGCTGTGAGGTCTGATACAGATAGCGACATTGTGGGAGGGAAGAACTCGACCATTTAGCCAAGGCAAGTGAGATCCTATATAAATCATTGGACCTCGGGCAGACGGGGATTTATTTTTGGCATGGCCGCAGAAGGGTTCCAGGTTCGCAGGGACTTGGCGCCGGCTGGTCGCAGTCGAGTGAGTAAAAAACATAATACGGGCACGTTTACGGACTTACTTCAATCGCATGATTCGCATCATTGGTACTTTCGTACGCCGTCTAAGGTGCAAGAAGTTGATATGATATTGGACACTCACGTCAATTGAAAATCCGGCACGTTCGCGGTCCTGCCACGGATATCAGCCGACTGCTTCGGATTAACGGTCTGCTATCCGCGGGCGCTGGCAAATCCTTGTTATTGGAGGGAAAATGCTCAAGAAGGTGCAGACAAGATTTAGCCACGAGACAGATGTAGTAACCGATACCTTTCGGGCCGAAGGCACTCTGACTGGCAGTACGCCGTGCAGAGAATTTTGACTGTAGTACAATTGCGACAGATTTTCAGGGTGTAGTACGAAAACAGCACGCTGATTCCGGGGTGGAGCTGCGCTCGATTTCAAAATCCACATGGCACTTAACAAGATCAGTGTATACCAGTGGGTCGAAAACTAAGTTCCAGATGCGAGTTAAAAATTTTTGACTCGGGACGTCAGCAAGACAGCTTGCAAATGAACTCGGGCATCGGTCATAGTGTGCTTGTAAGTATTAGTACGACCCCGGCCTAACATTGTTGAGGGATCAATTCAGCGCCTCCGAGTCTCGAGACCGATAGATAGCTTTTCGATCCCAAATACAGCTCCAGGGTCAGGTTCCGCGACAGTTCCTTGTGGCGTGTCCCTTGTGGATCTCTTCTAAAAGGAATCTTGCCAAGACCTTACCGTGTAGTGCGCTTTCGGATGAAAGATGAATGCAAACTGTGCTTACTGGAGGAAAATCGCGTTCGTAAGCAAGAACAAATGGAAAGGGGTGGGTCCGTATTTGCTTCAGTCTGTTATTTCAATTTCGCTGTACCCTTTGTGACACAATCCGCCGATCTCACTGGACCAAACGGGCGTCGACACAACACTGTTGTATATCTTGATTGTGCTTCGCGGCACCAACAGGCACCAATTTCACCAGCACAATTGTTGGGGCTCTGTGGCGGCGGTTCCGCGGTGCTATTAATAAGACGACCCCATTCCATCGGATGGGTTGGTACACGCCAGTAAGTAATCTCGGCGGTTTTTGTATCGACAGAGTAACAGGTACCTTCCATACGACCGTCAGACGTATATGTATCTGTACTACTTAATTATCAGGGCCACTATGAACCACAAAAGATACGCTCAGCCTGTCATTAGCGTGAAAATCCATACTCTGGGTTTGGGAAATGTTGCTTTACCTGCTGAGTGTTAGGAAAAGTCAAAGTCAAGATCAAGGACCGAGGGACAGGGATGATGTCTTGGGGTGGCGCGCCGGAATACGATAGCCTCTCGACGAGGCTTCGTTTATAATGATTTGACAATCTGGCATCAAAGCCTGCGGAATCAGAACCCACATGTTCTGGGTAGAACCGTCAAGGGCTCTGAGTCGGTGCACGGATCCATTCTTACGAGTTGCGAGCTGAAGTCCCCAGATAAGAGAGAATCTTCCTTGTTCCTTCCGAACCCTAAAACGCGAAGCCTAGGAACTGATATGAGATGGATCAGGAGCTTGCATGTTCGAAAGATCAGGCACAGGTGGCGTCTATTATCAATCGAAATCGTACGCAAAGCTTGAACCTATGCGTACATTCGGATCATAAGGTCTGCGATTCAGAAGCCGTAAGCGTGTGTATTGAATTGCTACCGACAGGATGACCTGCATAGACGGAAACTGCCAGGAATACCGTTATGTGGCGTAGAACCTGGTATAAGAGGTACAGCTCGTTCCTTGTCTTACACACTGTTGATCATCCCTAGCTGGTACGGACGGTGCAAAGTCCGAAGAACTTAGAATATGGGCAAGAACGAATGATTGAGTCGACGGTAAAGACGCGGACCGAATTGTGGGTCCTCCGTGGGTCCGAGTGCTTAGACACTATGGAAAATGCCTATGAAAATCTAGACGTGGCCAGCTCTTAGCAACGAAAACTGAATCGCACAGGTCAAATGAAAAAAAAAACCGTTCAAGTTCGGTTCACCTCAAGGTGGGACTACTCACTGTGCTTATATCTGAATCACTAGGAGACGAAGACAGGCAAATAGTGCGCCACGGCTTGCACTCAACTCGAAATCCGGCCGTGGTGATCGCATTTGGGCTAGAGTAACATGAAGGCTTGTATTTTATCAGCGCAGTTTTTGAGGGAAGATTCGAACCAACAATCCGGTAGCTGCCCAGCAGAGAAGCTACATTGCACAGTCCATTCGCTAGACCGCTTAAATTCAAAACCCAAGGACGAAAATACGCGAAGTGCCTTGGCATTCTCGCGTGAGTATTTCTTCCCAAATATTGGTGGATAGCGGGGACCACGAAGGTCAATCCGTGGGGAATGCGCTTAGAAAAGCATGTATAACGGTGCAAGACACCGTCCTGACCAGCCACGAAAAAAATTTCAGTTCGATTACGACATCAGGGTACATAAGCTTACCCGCGAAAGTGATCGAGACCTGAAAAATGTTCATAGAATATATCTTTATTTAATCTATACAGGCAATTCACTCAACTGGAGCCCTGAACATGCATCCGATGGACGCTTAGAGTATTTGAATTGAAGTCAAACGATGCTGAAAAAAAATGTCAGGAGTCAAACTAGAAACGGCAAGGATGAACGTACGCTTTGAACATCTGACAGACCGGCTGAACGCCAAATCCTCGGATTTGAATACTCACTGGGAGTTCTGGTTCAATGTAACTGTCAAATAACGATGCTGTCTTCGGCATCATTGATTCTGTTGCTGAGTTAGTACGGGATCTATCGATGACGAGAAAGGAACGAGCAGCAAAAACATCGACCCTTTGGGGACAATAACGGCGTCTTTGACAGAGTTCTTCGTGTAATTGCTATCTGAAAGCCCAAAGCCTCTGACCAGTTTGCATCATCTCAACTTGTGGTACCTGTCATATCATAGTGAAACAGAATAATGCAACAAAGGGAGCACAACCCTTATGATATAACCCACAGCGATGCATACACAAACCGTCAGCTCATCCATCTATTCTTGGATCGATCATGAAGCCACCAATCGAGTTAAGTTGACCCCTCGGTCCCGGACTCCCTAATATTGCCCAGAGCTCCAGTTCAAGCCGCGCATCGCATCCACAATACGCCCTTTGGGATTTGGTATGCCGCTAAAATGTCGCATCAAGAGATTTAGGATGGAACAGAAGCACGGTATGCGCACCGAAGACATACAAGCGACCATGATCGTGTTGGCGGTTTCGAACTTAAAAATAAACGACTTAGTGATCAAGACAACGTACTTCGAGTTGAACTATGAAGTGCGCTCACCGACCCTCATTAGATGTTATTCAAGAGAGAATGCACCCATATGAGACTCTTTCACAGCAGCACTGTGTCACATCTGTCTTGCATACCGATGCATTCTTTCCTACTGGACATGCACACGCGATATACCAGCAAGGGGATAAGCATCATGCTAAGAAATCTCTTACTAACCGTGGAACGCGTACATGCCCGAGTACACTGGCTTGGCGTAAAGCCACTCTTCTGGTTCAATACACAGTAAGAAATTCCTAGAAAAGACCGAGCTGTCTTGTAAAAAAAAAGGTGCTAGCATTCAGCGAAAAGCATCGTCTTGCTCCAGAAAGCCTTGTCGCACGTCCTTCGTATTTGACATTTGTTGGTGACGATCAGATCGGACGATAACGAGCCCTTTTCATGAATGATGATGCATGGGACAATGGGAGACCCATGTGGTATGATTTTCCGCATGGCCTCAGCACTAAATAACGCGGCCACTGTCGTCGCATGCCTAGAAACCTGCTGCATAGGTTTCAGAGGTTTCGCCGGGGATCCGGTACCGTTCCATGACCCAGATCATGATGCACCAGAGAACGTCCTATTGATTCCCAAAACTTATTAGGGTCGTTCGCAGTTGTCAACGTGCGAGCGATGACATCGACAACCCCAGAGTCAAGTCCAAGGTAACAATATTCAGCCCCCAAAGTCAAAGCGGTAAGATCGAGATGATGAGGCCCGACCACTTTCAGTGCATTTTGAGGCATGAGTATATCCGATTCGCACAGTAAGTTTCAGTGGTGTTCCAGCGGATGCCCCTTCAAAACAGCTCAGACTCGCCCCGAACTGCACCGCCAGACAGTCGATGGATAATTGATTGGTCCAAACAGCCTTTGCCGGCCCATGGTAGTAGAATTAGCGACAAAGACGGTAACTACGATCCAAGGCGTTAGGTGGGTATCGGTTAACGTCTCTTTGCTTCAGGATTGGACAGGTAACTGAGGTAAGCGAAATTTTCAGTCAGGTTGTCGGTCCGTTTGTTCCGGATCGAACTTCGAGAAAAAAATTTGCGTCTCAAGCACGGACTCCGTCTTTGATTGAAAATACACAAAGAAGCCCAAGTCATCGGCGTGATTCTGTCCTCTTAGATGACGACTGCTATTAATGAACGACGACGAGTAGCACTTAATCCCGCTTCACTAACCTTTGGACAGTCCGAGGGTAAGCGGTCTGATCATGGGGTATCCTCGTTTGGAGCGTTCAATTATGATGGCGCTTCGTAGCAGCCACGCGTCTGTTGTGGAAAGATTTATGGGGATCATTGAAATCTGACATTACAAGAAGTGCATGTCCTGCTTACTCTGTCCGAGCCCGAGGCAAACAGTGGGCCTAACGACGAAAAAATTACAAGCGTAACCTTGAACCCATGCTTCATTAATACAGCTGAAGCAGGGTGCATAGTAGCAGAAAAATCACGAAGCGGTCCTTCGTGGAAGATATCCGCCGGCTGTCTGCATGTCCTGCAAAGCTCTCGCTTATAGTCGGGTGCGATGGCACGCTATGGGTCTAGGAGGGTTAAGAAGTACTATGAAGACTGAGAGACAATACGGTACCCCACTTCGTCTCCTCCTTGTCGTATTGACACTGCGGCCTTCTATTGTGGACACAAAATTAATAGTACACGTATAGGTGTCAAATTCCAATACTCGTGCGTGTGCCAGTGGCTGATATCAGGCCTTTGCGGTTATAAGAGACGGAAAAGCGGGAAAGGAACGAAGGTCTTGGGCCCAGAGCATTAGTGAAGAGGTTAGGTGTGAAAAAAGATACAAGATTGACAAGCGCAGCCAGTGGGCAAATCCGCCCCTGCGTAGACCTGCGGGACACCAAAAGAGTGAGAAACCGGCTAGATCCACGAAACACGAGCGAGTATATTGGTAACCAAGCAGAGGCATCATATGCTCACGAAAAGATTGTAAAGATGTATATAAAAGGGAGGACGATTGTTGAGTGGAGCGACATTTCCCGGCCCGGGTGCGTGTGGTCTTAAAAAAGCCATCAAAAATCCTCATTGGGACCATCCATCAGATTACTGTTTCTCAAGAACAATATTGGATCCCGGATGCTATCATGACTCGAGTCCCAGGGCATCCGCCCTCTTTTTCGCGCTACTGCTGCTTCAGGACCCAAGGCCGTTTATCAGATTTCCGGCCAAAGGTCCACGTCTTTCGTTGTGCTTGTACACCCCTCACACTCGTTTTATCGTCGCTCGTTTCTTCGTCTCTCATAACATCTCTCTGCGTCCCTGAACTCTGATAATATGCATATTTCTGCACGTTCTACCCATATACGAAGAACTCATCCCGCCGTTCCCGCTTATTCACTCACACAACGCGCGCCGGCTTTGATTAATCTTCCGGTATCTCTCCCCGATATACCCATTGTCAGCCCTATCGTAACCCTGCTCGTTGCTGGAATCAACCAGCAGGGAGGGGCCTCTACAGTGACTGTAACAACAACGGTATCGACCTTGGCTGCCAGCGCTACTGAAAGCAGTAACTCTGCTTCAAACGATTCGAGCTCTGGAAACTCGAGTGGTTCTGGAAGCACGGACTCTAGTTCAGACAGTGCAAATAGCTCAGACTCCAGCTCTGCGAGCATCGTCTCAGTGAGCGATGTTGATGACGTTTCGGACAGCACCGGAAGCGGAAGTTCTGGGGTTTCTGGAGGTGGGAGCCTCGCTAGCACTGGGAGTGTATCTGCCGGAGGTGGGAGTGAAAGTAGCACCGAGATTAGCGCAACGGCATCCGGAAGTCCAACCGGCGCGACTTCCATCGTTACTTTCGCCAGTAATGGCTTGAATTCTCTGATGAACACGTTCATCTTTTCCTCCAGTTTTATACCGTCGTCCGGAACTGGTAGTATCGAAGGTACCACCTTGCCTTCTTCCACCCGTTCTTCGGGAGTTATCACCCCAAGCGACACAGCAGCCAGCACGAGGGTGATTTCGAAGGCCGACCCTTCTGCCACCGACGATATCGGGGTTTTCACCTCCAGTGCCGTTTCGCAGCCTACTCCTAATCTGAACATACTCTCAGGCGACCTGGGTGCTGGAAGTACGGCGTTTGCTACCTCTACCAATGGTGTCAATGGAGGCACAGGTGGCACAGAAGGGGGTGGTGGGAGTTCTTCTAATGGTAATGGAACAGACGGCGGTGGTCTTCCAACTGGCGCCACCGTCGTCATTTCTCTAATCGTTCCTGCCATATTTGCAGCTTCTCTTCTATTTTTCATCCGACAGCGCTTTCGAGCGAAACGGAACAAGCGTAACAAATGGTGGTTTTCCAATATGAAGTCACGAGGAGACGACAACCAGGCTTCTGGCAGTGGTGCGGAAGCCACTGCTATTGCACGCTCCATCAGGAGCAGCTTTGGCACACCGTACGAATATAACGCGAGTTGGACCTCGACACCTTCATTCGATGTCCCAGTGCCTGTTCTGCCACCCATGGCAGAGATTCGGCGCAGTTCTCACAGTCCCGAACTACCGATGCACAATCGCGCAGATGGTCGTGGATCTCCCCCTCTTCTGGTCAACGTCGATCTCCCACAAGCCGGCATCAGCGACGTCTCATTATACAGCACCCGCAGTACATCTAGCGAGCTGTACCGTCAGTACCTCATTTCGGGCACCGACGACAGAGAGCCGACGACCCCCGCATCTGTTCGCCCGCCCGCGTTCGTGTTTCCCAGGTCACCGCAAGACTCCAGCAATGAAACAACACCGAAGAGGGATAGCGGCGTCCTGGGTTCGAGCTATGATGCAAATCCCTTCGCCGACTCCAGTGCTTCTTCTGACCATCAATCTATTCCTCTCTCGGACGTTGAGATTATACGTCGACCGTTCGAACCCACTCTCCATGATGAGATTTCTGTATCTGTGGGAGATCACGTTCAGGTATTGAAAGTCTTTAACGACGGATGGGCCTTGGTGGAGAAGATCGCAGTTGAGTTGCCGTCTGGCAAAGGGAAACAGTCACTTCCCCAGGCAGGATTGATTCCTATCGATTGTCTTCGAGATGCGTGGCAGCCCCTGCCGGCTTTTTTGGAAGATAAGGGAGTCAGCGGTTATTCAGAGACCGGTATTGCTCTTTGATCACTACTTCTTACTTACTGTGAGTTTCATTCCGTTGCGTCCAAATGTGTGCTGATATTATCCATTGGAGATTGTTCATATTCAAGTGCCTGCTTACATGGCTTATTGATCATCTGTGATGTCGTTTATACCATTTGTTGAATATTTCCCCATTCTAATCGCGTATGTTGCCTTTCGAGTTCGTTTTAGTTCACTCGTTCGCATTTATATTGTTCTGCCTAGGTTATGAAGTTGAATTTCTGACTTTGTCTGCCTTGTCTAGGAAGCTGTATGGTTGTACCACGGCTGCCTCATTATTGTTTTACGGATGTACATCTCGAGCTCCGTCCTCAAGATCTAAGGCATAAGCCCATTTTTCAGCAGGAATGGTTCTGGCGAACCCGCATCGAATCGACAGTCCATAGTGTCCCATTTTGGGGGTCATGCCCTTCCTACATACATAGAAACAGACCAAGTTAAACCGAAGATAACTATGACAAAGCCCGCGATTGAGGAGGCAAGTTGGAAGACGATGCCAAGGAGCCAGGTGGGAATGTGACTCCGCCTGATATTACATTTCGTTTACATTCAATGTTCACTGATGCCGGCCATTGAGTTTGAGGAGGATTCCAGTAACATCTCCGCGGATTACAACCCTTCACTTATCTGCATCATCCAATAACTTCCTTTCGTTGTCACGCCCTTGAATTCGTAGTTACGCCTCGGTGTGTGTATTATGTATAGGAATGGGGTACCACTGTTGCGTAACAAAGAAGTTTTTTTTGCGATACCCGGATACACGAAAGAATTACAACACCAAGTAGAAGTATGGATAGGGAGAATGATGAAGTAGAGACCCGAAATTGTTTCATATAATTTGGAGAAATGAAAGAGTCCGTTGAATGGTACAAAAATGGTCGCGATAAACCTAAAAAGCTACAATGATCTTTGGGGGTCGTGTGGTTGTTCGGCTTGGTATTTAGCAACAACACGGTATAGGAATGATGTAACACATTCCACCACCCTATTATAAGACGCATTAGCCTCCTATCTTCCCAAGAAGAAGACGATTCTGCCTACCGGGCAAGGAATACATCCACCTCTGAGCCTCATGGGCTCCTGCTCTTTCTTTTTCTCCACGACCATCCCTTGGACAGGAGCAGGCTGGTCCGTTACGACAGCAGCTTTGGATGATGTGTGAGTATGGGCGCGTGGAGGATATGTTATTGGCGACATGATGATGTGGTAGAGATGGAGTCCGAGCGAACGTCGATCGGGTTTAAATGTGGATGGAGACGATGACATCATCGAGCAATAACCGGACCGCCACAGCCTCAGCACCTTGCGCAGCAACGCCAACCCCCGCTTTATTTCCTGGAAAGCTCTTGGTAAGATCTAGACTTTTCTGCTTTATTCATGCGACTCCAGAAGGTACTGACCTTCTCGCTGTGTACCATAACGAGAAAAGTACAGTAATAAGTATTTCTGGCGACTGCCATCAGTGAAAGTACCAACTTGAGGATGTGGCGCTACCATTATTTTCTTGAAATTTAGGTAAGGCAGAACCATAGCTTACTGATCAACGACGCAGCAATGCCTCTACTACGATTACATACGCAAGCACTATACCTAAAACATACATGATAGAGAAAAAATGCACGAGTTTCAAGGGGCCATGGTCACAATCATATACACCGCTACCACCCAGGCTACTACCCTCATAACCAGGAGAAATGGGTTTCTGGCAGTATTCACTTGATATATCGCCCCGGCTGTTTGCAAATACGCAAACAAGGAACCTGGAGTGGTGTCCTCGTCGTAGCAAAAACTGTGGAATAGCGTGGCTGGGGAGCCTAGGATTAATATTAGTTGGCACCGCTGCTGTGCCCGAATATTGACATGCGCTGACCACATGTAATCCCTGATACATTAAATCCAAGGACCGTAAGCACGAGTATGTAGGCCTCTTGGATGAGAATAAGAGGGGCCAGGATGAGAATAAGAGGGATCAGGATGATCCAAGGCCCAATGACCATGATAATTGAGATGAAGAGCGCGAGGCGCGGGTTTGCCTGGACTAGGGTCACAAAATCAGGTGGGATAGCAACGCTGACTTGAATTTCTGAACGAACGAATTGTGCCCAAAGGGTACAACACTGCAGAGAACCCGACCATTAACTAAAATGGAAGCAACCATTGGTGTCAGGCACACCTTGGTTAACGACCAAATCATCTGGTGATGCCGCGTATTAGCACAGATATTATGACGAAGCAAAAGACTCACTGGTGCTGATCAAACACGTCGAGAACCATCGGAAGGCTTTTTCAGCAGCGTTCCATGCATGAGAATGGAAGAAGACTGATTATCAGCGTCGGCGTACCATAAGCATAGTCTTTGAAGATATTGACGAAGATGTCACCTGGACGGGATTTACTAAAACAAGGAGAAGTGGGAAATAAAGCTCACTGATGACACCCATAACTATTTTGATCCATATCAAGATTTGTTCCCAGGCCTCGCTGGGGTCAGAATTTTGTCGAGTAGCCGTGCGCGCAACGAGGTACATTGTGTGCGCTGGTAAAAGTACAGGGTCGTAGCTCAGGCAAACCTTCAGTAAGAGCTATCACCTGACAACGTGGACAATTCTAGCATAGTAGCAAGACCGTGGGATGCACAGCAGCTTATGGGAGGTTTACGGGAGGCAAAACCCCGCTTGTTCCGCTGCCATCTTCTCTAGGTTCCTATCCAATATTTAGTTGTCGTCTGTTCTTTCTTTCCTTTCTGGCGCCGACAGCTTCGTCCAAGATCAAGGTTTAGGTCAGCCAATTATAAATACACGAAGGGGGTTTAAAAGAAACACATAGGGAAGTGTCGAGCACGTGGGGAGCTAAAGGAAGGAGTGCGCATCGAAAAACATATCACAACTGCCAAGAACGAAGAACGGATATCAAATCATCGACAGAATCATATACACTGCCACGAGCCCAGCTAGCACCCTGATGAACGTAAGGGCCACATTGCTAACAGTGACCCCATTATACGACGCGCCAGTTGACTGTAAACAAGCAAAGACGGAGGCGGCAGGGGTGTGTCCGCCGTAGCAGAAGCTTTGGTACAAGGCAGCGGGTGAGCCTGAGAAAACTCAGTCAAGGCCGATGACGTATAGGTATCTTTGGCGCGCGCTTACCACCCACGATTCCCGAAACGCCAAAACCAATAATGGTGAGCACGATGAAAAAGGCCCCTTGAATGATGAACAGAGGAATCAGAAGGATCCAAGGCCCGAAGAATATGATGATAGATATGATAAGTGTCAAGAGCGGGTTTGCTTTTACTGATGAAAGAGATTAGAAGACCAGATCTGAGTGGGCTAATTGCAGGCTGCACGAACAAATTGAATCGAGCGGGTAGAACACTGCACGGAAATTAGAACATAGGAAAATTATCGAAGTTCAGGACCGACACGTACCTTGATCTCTAAAGAAACTAACAAGAAAATCCTCTGGCGGGATCAATTGTTAGGAATATTTCGACTATCGGGATCATAAGAAGGGACCTACTACTTGCGATAAGAGCTGTTTGGATCCATCGCAAGACCTTTTCCAGGGTTCCATTGAAGTCAAATTCACTGGAAGAGACTGAGCGAGTGAGAATGTACATGATGTACGCGTGAAAGAAGCGTGTCGTTGCCAGTTGATCTCTGGAAGGTGCCCACAGTCACGTGATTTATGAAATATCAGATCTGAGTATGGACATGACGTTAGGAACATCGGGTACTGCAATTCGATGTTGCGATTCGATGTAGCGATGCTTCGAATACCCGATGAAGGCGAGATCTTGAATATTGTCTGAAAAGCTTCATCTTTCTTCAATGTCCGCCTGGGTATCCGGTGTCACTGAAGCTGCGTTTCTAGAACTTTCTTGAAGCAGCCGGCTCATGTCTTGCATTGCCACTCCGCGAACGCGTGAATGTTTCAGCGGCCGGACACTAGGGGTTCCAATTCCAAGGAATCTTGATGTCCAAGACGATTGTACGTCGTAAAATCAACTGAGCAAAGTACAAATGGGGGGAGACTCGCGATCGCTATCCGATACCTGGGGCCCTTGAGAATACAGCGCTCTGTATACAAACGGTACTCGAAGAGACATTGGCAAGCCTAGAATATGGATTGCGGATATACGGCTGAAGAACAGGCTCCGTTGAATTGAACAACCGATTGCTAACCTTGGATCCGATGGTCAAATGTAGGTTCCAGAGTTTTCTGCTGGGTTCCAGAAGAATTTTGATTTCTGCGATGAAGGAGCTGATGTGGAAGAAAGACGACTGCGAAGGGAGGATATTGATAGGTGGCTAACGTGCATCTGTGGGCGTTGATATAAGGAGCCAAATTCAATGGTATCACGAAGCAAGCTACGTAGTGACTTGTCGGGACATGAAATTTAAGGAGTGACATCATAATTTCCCACGGTGGACACTATACTTATACCCCCACCTTGTGGTTAAGATGTTGTCTTCCTCCACAGAGAATTGCCGTCTCGACATACCGCCACATAAAAGCTACCACGGAACTATATCTCCTCCAAATTCTCACTAATTGACGCGTTCAGAGTATAGGCAGGCAATTCTTTATCTCACAAAGTGTCTCTCTGAACGAATTGTTAACGGATTCATTTCTTTAGATCTCAAAACAAACAAAATGGTCGAACCCGTTACAGACGGAATCATGAGAAACATTACGCCGAAACCCCTCGAGAACGCAACGTCTAGTACACCCTCCAGAGGCGCGTCCCGAAGTAAGTAATATCACGTGCGGGTGCGGACAGTGATGGCAAACAAGGGCAGACTAGTACCTCCTTGAAAAAAATCTATCGCGTCGTGGGCTCTGGCGAGTGCATCGTGCCGGTGGATCTGTTATTTCCTTCTTTTATTTTATTTTGATTTGATTATGCGGATCTCATTCTCTTACACCTAGATCAGACCTTCGATTCAACACGCGTCGCCAGAGGTACCTTCGGTGTGTTTTCTCCTTGCAAAGTGCTTTCTGGAAGGTTCCTGACATGTTCACAGATTTTTATGCTACTCGACTCGGACATTACTCACAACGTCTTCAAGACTCGTCTCCGGACTCGCGGAGTATAGGCGGTGGGCAGGATTATATGTATGGTGGTGACAATCGTGGGGGGAGTATTGGGGGTGGCTCCATGTCGGAACAAGGGCGACACGGAAATCTACGGAGGCCATCCGTTGCGCAGCCCGCCTCGTCGCGTCGGCAACAAGTTAGTCAGCCGACGCACTACGGGGCGGTCCCAGAGGGCATCCATGGCGTGAATACCCCCTCTACTAGCTATCAAGGTTCCCCCCACTATACCTCACCGACAGGACCATTCGCTCAGCCACCAGGGTATATCGGCCAGTACGCGATATCGCCGCCTGGGGCGATGGCGATAGCACATACGCCGCCCCCATTCTACCAACACGGATACCAACATCCTGGGGTGGACGGCAGCATGCTGCACGCTGGCTTTCAGTCCATGATCCCGCCCCAGACCCAAGTCTATCCCTATCCTTCGCCTGACGTTGCCTCGACGTCGTACCCGACACCCCCCGTTTTTTCTCCTCCACAGGGTACTGCATCACCTTCTCCTCGGCCTTCAAACGATCAGCTCGCTCACTCAGCTACTTATTCCGGAACAGGTCCTTTTCATTCTTTACGATACTCCCCGATGTCTACACCGCAATATTCGTACCCACCTCAGTCGTTCCCGACCTCTCCGATCTATACTTCCCAGTATCCCCACGGTGCTTACCCTCAGCAATTTACGTCCCCTGCGACGGAGTCAGATGGTCAGGGCACGTGGTGGTACGTACCAGCACGGCAGTACGAGAGACCCGCGCCCTATCATGGACACTATTCCATGAATTATGCTTCCCCTCACCCACATGATGCTCCTTCTTCATCGACTCAATATCCCATATCACCCGTAATGACCGGCGGGTTTCCCACAGAGTCAGCCTCACCGATACCCCCCGCCACTCCTCGGTCCCCAAAACAGGAAAGCGTGTCGTCTCACAGCGCTCCCCCAGAAAGACCCCTTGTTCGACGATCGTACCACCCCAATCCCCCCTCACATCGCTCAGAATGGGTCATGTGGGTGGGCAACGTCCCGTCCGACGCAAGTCACGACGAGCTGTGGCGATTCTTCAACCAACCCCTCCCCTCAAAACCTTCTGACGACCCGGGTCCTCCTGGCGTAATGTCTATATTCCTCATCTCGCGCTCAAGTTGTGCGTTCATCAACTTTGAAAGCGAGGCCTATCTTCACAAGGCCATAGCGAGATTTCACGGACAGCCCTTACGATCTATTGACCCTAGATGTCCCAGGCTTGTTTGTAGGGTTAGACGGAAGGACGATGACCTCAAAGCCGGCGTTGGCGGGCAACGTGGGATGGGAATACATACGAGATGGGTAAAAGAGCAGAAGGGGAAATTGGAATCGAACGAGGTGTCCTCCGATGTGGATGAGGGACATACAACACCGTCCAGCTCTTCTGACCATCATTCATTTGTACCTTCGATATCATTCTCAAGCGACGATGATACGCGGCCGAATATGCGCCCGCATAATTCGAGCAGTTCTGGGTCTTTTGCATCGACGAACTCCAGTGTCCTCACCAAATACTTTCCGAAACGCTACTTCATACTCAAGTCTTTGACACCGGTACGTACCATCCTGTCCTTTTGCCGGGATTGCTCTCTGAAAATTTCACTGCGGAGTAGGAAGACGTTGATATCAGCGTTCAAAAGGGACTGTGGGCTACCCAGAAACACAATGAGGGTATCCTAGACCAGGCCTTTCGGACGAGCGAGGAGGTCTACCTTATCTTTGGCGTGAACAAAAGTGGCGAGTGGTATGGATACGCAAGGTACATATTACCGTTTGATGGCATGCCCGTTCTGACCCTTTTTTTTTTTTGCAAGGATGACTGGTCCTGTTGGCCGCGGGGAACAAACGGTACCATGGGCCTCACGGGCGGATTCTACGACGTCGTCGCGTTCGTCGCTTTCACCAGTAACCGGACGTGGCTCTGTTCAAGCGGAGACAATACCAGAAGAACCGTCGTCGTCACCAGCCCCACGTTCGTCTGCTGATGAGGATGTGATGATCTTCTCTGCGCACAGATTAGTCGAAAATTCTCCACAGCCAGTGTCGTCATCGGAGCAAGCTCGTCCTACGCTTGGTGCAGCGGCTGCCGTACAGTCTGCACCTGCCGAGTTGGGCCCACAGCGCCGCGGAACGGCCAAGCGGACACCCATTGCGAAGCTCAGTCTTGATACCCGAATATTCAAACCAGAGCGATCTACTCTATCGAAGACACAACCAAGCAGCTTCCATTTGGATGAAGGAGCACCGTACAGGGCGATGAAACGAAGAACTGGAACTGGGAGTGACGAATCGGAGGAGCAACTCGGGCCGGTCATAGAAGAGGAAGGAGTGCATGGGGATGAGCAAGAGGTTCCAGAGACACCAGAAGAGGAGACGGGTAAAGTTGAAGAAAAGATGCCCCGGGAGGAGGGGTGGGGCGAGCCCTTCAAGGTGGAATGGATCAGAACCGACCGGCTGCCCTTCTACCGCACGCGGCACCTGCGCAACCCATGGAACAAGGACCGTGAGGTGAAAATCTCACGGGATGGGACGGAGCTTGAACCGTCGGTCGGACAACAGCTGATTGATGAATGGCAGAAACCACCGGAACCTCGTCCGCCAGGAAAAGGTGCTAGCGGCAGACGCGGTTCGTCGAAAGTCCCAGCAGCAGCATCACGATCATGATAAACGAAGACATCGTTATAACCTACGAAAACAATACGATCACGCATAATTACACACGCATTTGCATCGCATTCAAGCCAATCACAGTCATGTATGTCATCCTCTTAGCTTTGCTACTTGGCTGACCATTTTCCAGTATGTAATAATTCATCATAACAGGACCTTGTCATTCACGATACAAGCATCCGCCAGCATTCTTTTAACACTACTATTCACGCTTTTTTACTCTTTTGGGATTCATTCGTTTGGGGTGATATGTGTATTCGTTCTCCCTTCCTCCCTTTTGCTGCTGCAAAGTTCAAGTTGTCGCGTTGCGCTGTTCATCTATAGTCGTTGCATTTGTACCTGGCTTTGTTTTTATGCCGCTCCCCCATTCCCGCCCAAATTTTTGTAGCTATAGGTAGAATTTTCTCCACGTCTCACGCATTTACACTGTAACAAACACATCGTACGAATGGCATTATACACGATCGCGCCTTTTGTGCGCTGGGTTTTTCATTGGCATGTGAGACAATGCAGATTTGTGCGAAGAAATTCACATCGAGAACCGTTGATCGAGAAGTAAGTTTCTTCTTGTATGTCCGGTACTGAGATTGATCATAATTTTACGTAGATGGATATATCATGTATATTACCCCCGAGACGAGCATTTTCTCGAGTGGAGGAAATTTAACGATATATATGAGCATGCGTCTTCGATCAAAGCGCAAGCCCAGCATGTCAGGTGGGATTATCCGAGCCCGCATCTATGTCGGTCATAGTGAGATCGCCGTTAGACTCTAAGAACCTTGGTGTGTCCCCGAGCACCTTGGACGAGCTCGTGCATAGAAGATGCGCGAAATCAGAAACTTGGCGAATCGGTGTATGTACAATTACCGCGGTCCAGTGTCATGTAGGAGTTTCTTCATGAATTTCTATGGAGATGAGAGTATTTACTCGGGCTTGAGCTGGACGGGTAGAAAAGAGGGCGGAAAACCATATATTCGAATATCTTCAATGTACGCATTACATAACGTAACGTAAGCTTTTGCCAGCCAGATGTGTGATTGTGCAGTTCTCATAACTGGAACCTCTGTTACACTAATAAGCTCAACTATCCGCGGAACTGCCAAAGGACTCACCATCGACAACGTGTTCCTGATATGCGCATGTTCGAAGAAACATAATAGCCTGTATGATAGAAATAACGAGTTTAAAATGAAACGATAGTTTTCGTACGATTACAGCTATTCGTGGATCATGAAAGAAGGTTCGGACTTCGTCATAAATCAGGTTTCAGGAACTTCAAGCAGACAAAATGGACTCCGAGATAGTCGTAAATCCCTCAACCGTGGTTTATGAAGAAATCAATCGTGCTTTTCTCTCACGAAACCCCACGCACTGTCAAGCTCTATGCAAACAGCTGTAAAAGACGTTCCGGTAAGTGGGTAGAGAGCCTAACCTCATAACTTTCTGCTCCATTTATACGTGCAACCCTGATGATTCAGACTCGTCATCTCGCGAACATGACTCAAAGATCCACATGTATGTAAAGAACAATAAAAGTGGAGATGCCCCGATGTGATCCAATTGCATTGAACTTGGACTCGGAAGTTGACTTAAAGTTAAAGCGAGAATCGGCATGTGCCGACACGACTAAGCTTCGGCCCGCCAACCAATATTCTCAGCAAAATCAGCGACTACCTTGCCAACCGATATGCAATTCTTTTTATTTTTCACGATCGACGTTGAGCTAGAAATCGGAGAGCATTTGTACTCTGCGCCACCCAAGGAACTGGACGATGGAAGGTAACCTAAGGCATGCAATGATGATTAGAGCTAAGAATCGTCTTCCGCAATCTTCACCCACTCATTCCTTCTCTGGGCTCGATACCACTGTTTAAATGATTATCATGGGACGTACCAGGTTGCCACTACGTCATACTGTCGGAAGGACGTTGAGGTATGGCAGCCTCAGCCTATGGCGAGTTTGGTCTCCTGAAATTGCCAATTTCCTGATAACCGTGGATATCATAGGTACTGACTAATTCCATTACGCGTCCAGTACCTACGGGGACCTTTCGCCATCAGGTCTCGTTGTCCACTTGAGCCGATTTTCATCCGGATCTAGCCTTATGTTAAGAGACCTTCGAAGCCCATCTCGCAGCTACCCAGGATCTTCGGAAATCGTCTTCTTTCATTCTTTTATCCGGAAACCTAGGCGAACAAAACAACAAGCCAGATGGAACGGATATTTGGATCGTTTCGAAGCTACGCCAAGAGAGAAGCAGATGAAAGCAAGTCCGTAAAAACGACCAATTTCATAACAATTGACCTGTAAGTAGCGTCACAATTATCTTTTTCTCGACCCGCGTCACTGATAGTGAACTGTAGACAGACATGCGAATACCCGGCCCTCTTGGTTGGCCGGAATAAGCTGGTCTTCGACTCTGCTGTTACTACTGACAAAGAACGGCATGATGGGCCGTAGGAAGAGAACCCTCAGCACGCGTCGAGACCTGGCATGCTTTGGTAGGTATGCAGCGGGCTAGACCGAACCTCGGCAGAAGAAAGAAAGAGAACGCAGAAAGCTACAAAAGGAGGGTAACAGTGAAAGGTTCGAACCCATCTGCTTGTTGCTTACACCTCTGTTATCCCTTTCTTTCCGTTGTTCAGAATCGTGCAACGAGCCGCTTTTCAGTCAGAAGGTCTCTGAAAAGAAGATTGTCCCGCCGATTCCTACGTCCGTTCCTTCTTTTTATATAAATTTCTACTATCTGATTCGATATCTTCAAGCTTCAAATATGGATAAGCATTGCACTGGGTTTAGTACACTCCCGCAAGAGCTCATCGACGCCATCATCATCGAGAACCAAAATGATAAAGCCACCTTACGCGCGTGCTGCCTCGTCAGTCGTTCCTGGACGTATATCTCGCAACGCCACATATATTCTCAGATCCGTTTCAATAATAATAAACGACACTACTACTACGCCCAAGGACACAGTCGGCACGAGATGGAGCAATTTCACGCGCTTATATGTGCCTATCCCCATGTTGCCACCCTTGTGAGGTCTATCGAGGTCTCGCCACACCTCGATGCGCAGCTCCTCGCGCTTATCCTTGAAAAACTGATCTACCTCGAAGACGTGTCACTTAATCTCTGCGGATATCGTTGGGACGAGATTTCGCCACGCATGCAGGGCACTATCCTCGACACCCTTCGCTCTCTGCGAATAACCAATCTCAAACTCAGAGAGGGATCATTTCTTCACTTTGCAGACTTCTTGGCCCTTTTAGGCGCCTGCGGTGGCCATCTTAAGCATTTATCCTTCTCTGACGTGTCATGGGATGACGTGGAAACAGCACCAACCGCTGCATTTTTAGACGGACTTAAACTGCAGTTGGACTCGCTAGCACTCAGCTTGTATGAACATTCGTACTTTCTGCTGGTTCAGTTGTTACAGTCTTCAGTCGATGTCCGTCGTCTCCAACGGCTATCGGTGCTCACTGCTGGATCTGTAGATCTTGCGAAACGTGTATGTGTCACAAAGGAGATACTCAAGCAGCTGGATGGTAGTCCTTTGAAACACCTCGTGTTAAATATCTGTCTTGGAGGTAAGCCAAGGCATTCTGTTTAAGTTGCCTGTCTAATGTCACCTGCAGAACCACTGTCCAACCTAATTAATATTTCACAACTTTGTTCGATATGCGCGAAACTCTGGTGGATTCGCCCCGAACAGTATCCGAGGCCTGGCGACTGGTTGCGTTGGCTGACTACGTCGTTGAAGGAGCTTGCTAAATATGACATGTTGGAGGAGGTCACACTTGAAATCTTCTATGCGAGCGATATTTCAGTGTACGCTGATGAGTGGGCTGCTCTGGATGCAACCCTAGGGAGATCACGGTCGTTGAGAAGGGTCAGTGTGAAATTGGATAATTATGATTGTGCGAGAGCAGGGTGGAAACGTTCTAGAGAGTATTCGAGCTCTGTTAGAGATGGTGTGATGATAATTCTACCGACGCTAGCCAAGCAAGGTGTTCTTTCTGTGGAGGTGAGGCCCTTGTCGCTTGTATTCTTGCCACGAAGAACTTTACTTATATGAGTCTAGGTTGCCGCTAGTTATCCTGGCTAACGTCAATAAATTTGGTTACATGCATGACGTTCTCCAAGAAGATTGTTGTTCGCTGGGCAGCGCAGGGCGTGCGTAGATGATGCTATTCTGATACATAATCGAAAAGAAAGGCCCGGCGAAGTCAAGGCTTGTTCGCGATGTGCTGTCATTCTTCGACGCAGGGTAGCGGATGTAGCGTGACGATCAGTGGCGAAGGATCAGCAAAACCTATCATTATGATGGCCTTGCAGCACTAGTCATCTCGAGCCGTTGTTGTTGATATTGCCCAATAGCTAGTCGTTCTCACATCCGCCGCCATTGGTCTAAAAGGAAGGAAGGACGTAAGAGGTTCTCGTGTGGACTCGCGTATGTGTCATCGATATCTGCTTCTCCGGCACTTACTAGCTTTATAGCACACATGCACTGAAGTTCTCCTTTCGAAGATGAGGTTCAAGAGAAACGCGAAGCACCACTCAATTCCAGTCATTGCCTACATATGCCATCATTCGCATTGTGAAACGGACCTGGACGGTTTCTCCTTATTAACCTCCCTCATTTAGTTCATCTGGTTGAATGCTTCTCAATTCCTGCGAATACGTACTACGGACTGAAATGATTTGCAATCAATTGAAACGTCATCGAATCTCGACACCCTCTGTCCTGTCGATGACACCACCTTACCCCCATGCTCTCTTGTCAGTCATTCCTGGACATATCCTTCGCAGCGGCGAATATTCTCTCATATCAGCTTCAATCACCAATCCCGTCACTGTCATTCTTTACACAGCCGCAGACGACGCGATATAGAATGATGTAACTCATTCGTATCGATGCACCCTTACATTCCGACGTTTGTGCAAAGCATTGAAATCTCCCCTCTTGTCGACGATCACCTCCTCGAAACTATACTGAAGAAACCCGTCAATCTTCGGAGTATATCCCTTCATTTATGTGGTTATTCGTGGGACGAGCTCTCCTTGTCCATGCGGGATATTCTCATCAAGGCCTTCCGATCACCAAGTCTGACGAAACTTGATATTCGAGATGGGTAATTCCTTCGTTACGCGTATTTTGAAGCGCTTCTGGGGGTATGCCAACATCTGAAGCATTTGTCGCGTGAGGCCTGGATCGCTTGTATTCTTTCCACGATGCACTTCTCACTTATTTCTGCCTAGGTTGTTACTAATTTTCTAGCTAACAGTATTGAACGTTGCTCACCAGTATCGTTCTATAACGTGACTGCTCCAAGTTCCCTTTCCACTGGGTAGTGTACGCGCACCGAACAATTTTGATATAAACCAACCCTATAAAAGTACGACAACGTCAGTCCGTCTTCGCAAATGTGTTGCTATTTGACGATATCCTTGCAAGCGTCAAGGCCGCATCATAAGTAGATGCAGGGTTTATGATCATTGGATACCCTGGATTCTCCTGTCATTATGCAATCGTGTTTCTCTCGTGGACTTTGAAAAACAAGTTGTGGGGTCACAGTGTCGTCAATGTTATAACATAGCCCCCTGGTCGTCCGTATCCAAGTATGTGATAAAAATATCCGCTTTTCAGTTCTTATCCGCACATCCTTACCTTGTGACGCTTGTGAAAAGCGTTGAAGTCTCACCCCTTCTCGACCTTCATCATCTCTGGACTATCCTGGAGAAACTCGTGAATCTTGATAGTATATACCTTCATCTCTGTGATTATTCCTGGGACGAGCTTTCCCCATCCATGCGGGATACCCTCATCACAGCCTTCCGATCTCTGCGCCTGATGCACCTCGAGATTCGGGATGGACTGTTTCTTCACTACCCAAACTTCCTAGCACTTTTGACAACATGTCAGCATCTATCGCTCTCCGCGGTATCCTGTGAAGACTTGGCGTATTGTGGGAATTTGCTAGGGTCGACCCTGCTTCCGAACGGTGGGCTGGAATTGCAGCTGCGTACTTAACCAATGTATCTTGTAGCTCGGGCGAATATCAAAGTTAACCTTTATACGCGACTAGAAGGGACGAATTTTCAGGTTGATTTGTGTCAGATCAAAGTCATGAGATGTTCCATGAGACCTGTCGAGGAATTGTACATGAGGTGCAAGTATGGCTCCAGTGCGGGAGAGTGTTTTTGTCTGCAAAGGATGGGTTTATCAGAGAATTATCTGACCGAGTAGCACAGGCTGAAGATGCCTCTTACCTGAGGAAGTCATTTTTGCTCTCGCTCTGTGACTTTGGCGCTCACATCTGTGACAGGGAACGGCATGCGTAGTATTTGGTACAGTAGTTGGGGACAGTTTGAACCAAGACCGTCCTAGGACTGAGGCATAGCTGGGTGTGTCAAGCGTAGTGCGGTGCGACAGATCCTGTCAGATCATGATCATAGTTCCAACTTGAAGGCATTCGAATGTCAAACAACTGTAACTGGTTACTGATGCATGATGTATCGTCCTTCGCATTGACCACCATCGTTATACAGCTACACAAGCTATCAATGTCATGTTGGTTAGGGGCTGATACAACGTTTGAGAACGATGCTAAGGAGATGTCATTGTGCGTCCTTCGCATTAACTGAGTCCTTCCAGACACTGACCTACACTAGTATTATTTTGCCATGCTCAAAAATCACTTGGAGTTGCGATGGTCATTCAGGGCGCTGCTAATATTGAATATTGAACATTAAACACTGATGACACCTGGTGAGAATGGTCTCGTCATACTATGGCGGCGATCAAACGATGGCCATCGCTAGTTCCGGACCCCTTGCACTCTTGTGCTGCTTCTTTCAGCGCTTCAACCTGCCATCCGACCCGCATGTCCACCGTATCCGTAGGGGTGTCCGCCATTGACAAACAAGTAGACATCAATGAGACGCCTCGTGTAGTCTCGGACTGGCATCTCACCGCCGTCTCCGCCATCGACAAGCAAGCACACGCCTCGCATAGCACCTCCGCCGTCCCTCCCATCCCGTCGCCCTCGCCCCCACACGACGGCCCTCCCTCACGACGACCCCAGTCCCATGCCCTCCCTGCCCTCCCTCTGACCTATAATTAGACAAGTGGATCCCGTCCATCGACGACGACCCCAGCGTCAACGCTCCTTCCCTCCGCCTGTTAGACCATCCCATCCATCGCCGACAATCCATACCCGTCCGCACGTCCGCACGTCCGCGCCATCCCCGCGCTGGGTATCGCCGACTCCCTCCTCCACGACGTAGCACTGCGCCTTCCCGTCCACCGCCCACCCTCGCGACCACCTGTCCCATCTATGCGCCCGCACCTCTTCCTCCTCGAGCCTTCTCCCTACAGTAGGCCGACTCAAACACGACATTCCTCATTGGACGATCGTGTATCGCGTCAGCGTCAGCGCCAGGCCGCAAGCATCGTGCCTACGGCAGGACAGGGGAAGGGAGGGCGAGCCTGCGGAGACTCGGGCCAGGGGATGGGATGCGTGGCCTGCGGTGAGTGCATAAGACGACGGCCTGCTTTGATGCGGGACGCGCGTGTTCTTGTGCGGACTCGGAGTGCGCGCCCGTGGATGCGCGTAGTTTACACTGCATCCCGTTAGATTAAATACTGGTCTATGTTATAATAAACACACCTTGAATTTGAGGCCGCAAGTCCTCTATCCCCCACTGCCAGCCCAGTATATGTCCAGTCCTACCAGACATTCGCCCTCAGAGAATAGCAATCAGACAAAAGACGATTCTCACCGATGTCGACGTCCAAAACACTTTTCAGGCAATAAATCGTTTATAGCAATACGGACCATAGGCGACGGGACGGCGAGCCTGCGGAGATTTAGGGCAGGTGACGGGACGGATTGCGTGAGACGAGGGACTGGGTGCGTGGTCTTGTACGCGCGCAGATTTGCGTCTATGCTGCACGACATCTCATTAGACCACAAAGTAGTTCATTTTAAAGTAAACGCACCTTCAATTCCAACTCCGAGTCACCACCGGCGCCCCGCCAGCACCCAATCCTAGCAGAGATTCGCCCTCAGAAATCCAGAACCAAGGAGAAAAAAGAGAATACTCACCAATGTCCCCACCAAAACACAATGTGATTCTTTTCAGCCAGTGTCGCATGCTGACGTTCAAGTCTGGTACTGGCGTTCAGCAAAAAATTCTCTCCAACGCGTGAACGTACCTTCAATAGCCCTTCAAAATGTCGACATAGCCTTGGGTACAGCGAGATAAAGCCTGTCAATAATGCAACATAAGTAGACTGGAGAGCTCCGGTCCATGTTCTCACAGAACGTACCATCTTGTTTGAGCTCGGTGTTCGTCAAACGAGTACACGCCGGCTGCGTGACCAGGGTCACAAAATCAACCAAATGTCCGGCCCGCCAACACCGCTCGTTCCGGCTACGACTCAACGCGGACCAAGGCCATCGTCTAGAGTTAAAAAGAGGGAGAGGGAGAACGCAAAGGGAGAAAGGGAAGAAGGAAGGAACGTTGAGCGGGAACTTGCAGTCTAAACCGAAATCAAGTCAGCTTTTATAGCCAATTCCCCATCCAAAACAGGATAGAATGATAGTCCGAGCAAGAGGAGAAAAAATTCGAGTGTTCAAACGTTTGGAAAACACTTACGAGAACGTCAACATGATACCGTACGTCTTTTGATCGTTGATTGACACCTAACTTTTTTGACCGACGTCGACACGGCGACTTCACGACTTGAATTTCTTGAGAATTCATTCATATTCCGGCTTCAAGTTATTCGACGTTCTCGTATCCTGGAAAATCATGCAAGTGTCAAAGAGTCCGGATGTATACCCGGTGAGCAAAACCTTGAATTCTTTGGCGCTGATCGGACTTGGTAGAATCGTGCTGCTAGCACGAGGTCGTCTACATTCCGTTTCACTTAACGTCCTTAGTACATCTTTCAGAACGTGTGTATTCTTGTAAATCAATCTCAGTTTCTACCATACCTAACGATGTTGACATCATCACAACCACAGAAAATGAAGAGATACAGAAATGCTTACAATTGAAAGCCGATGTGTTGCAAGTGTCATTGATTTACTGAGATCGACTGAAGCAAAGATAAAACTCTGTCGATATTGTATCACTAATGGATACAATTGTACCATCTCCAGCGTCTGGGGCACATTCCATCGACCATAAAAGGGGCAACTAGATGCAGACTACCCGGACCATCGCAACCTGCCAATTAGCATCCCATCGAAGATACCAGAATTCAATGGTTACCTGACATGCGGAGGTAAGAGAATGATAGCCGATGTACTTGTCCTGAAATCCTCCAAGGTCCCCGTGTTCCAATGCGGCTGAAATTTGAATATCAGTGAATTCAACAGTTCTTCAACATACGCGAAATTCAACCAGAAACATGTTCTGATATTCGGGACAAAGGAAATTCGTTGACGTCGGATCTTGATGGTAACATACCCGAGACGTCGCATGCATTTCTGCCCTTGCCAATGCCATGCCGAAATGTCCTGTTTATCATATCAGGTCTGGGTAGACATTGGACCGTCGAAAGCAAAGAATACCTCAGACGAAGGACACTAGTACACCTTGAATCAGTTTTCTGATTCATATTTATATCATTCAACTGGAGAGAAATCCTCGAGGTCGACTTACCGCTTGCACCAGAATCAATAAACGTCGCAATCCCCAAAAATAGACGAAAATCAGGGCTCAAGGTGATGTCATACAGTCATCGAGACATCGATGGGCAAGAGCATCGACCCAGGCTTTGCAAGATGGTTACCAATGTCCATACGCTGTCAACGAAAAAGACACAACTTACCGGTCTTAAGCAACAGAAGCAGGAGAAGGGCCCGAACTAAGAGCGAGGTTGAACAAGTATATACGTAGTGCTGGAATCCAGTTTGCGCTGTTCAGGTGGCTGGACTTGGCAGTGT
This sequence comes from Armillaria novae-zelandiae, assembly GCA_030435655.1. Classification (NCBI taxonomy): domain Eukaryota; kingdom Fungi; phylum Basidiomycota; class Agaricomycetes; order Agaricales; family Physalacriaceae; genus Armillaria; species Armillaria novae-zelandiae. Next base: position 2,523,489 of record JAUEPR010000003.1, on the reverse strand, counting down.
CAAATGGATTTGAAATAATGTCAGACGAGTTCCTTCAATCGGGGATGTTCGAAAGATGGAAGACGTATTGGAGGAATGTAGCCGGGTGTAAAGAAAGCAGAGGTGGATATGGCAAGTGTCGGTGACTTGATCAGTTCAAGCCATGTCCGCCACGTGAGCTTGCGACTTGCCTCTTTCACTTGTGAGTCATGCACCCATCCTCATTCACACCCGATTTCGATTTCACTTTCCGAACTTTGAGGACAAATGCCAATGTTCAAGAATTCGGCAGCAAGATAATTTTTGATGGAGGATGTCAAATGGACTGCGCATGTCAGGTAAGTGGCGATTTGTATTTCTGTTGCTGAATGCTTTGGCTTCGTTTCACATCAGTATTTGAAGATGAAGGTGCCGATGCACCGAGGTTGAATTCAATGGCATTTTGGATCCACCGAGACTTCTGTCTTCCAAGGGGATATGATAGACCATTCTTAGTTTCGATGATTCCACCTAGGAATCTGGATTTCGGGCATCGGTCCCTGGTAGAGCAGAGATTGCGACATTTACAAGTGAGTATTCAAAGATTTTGGGGTACAGAAGACATTGACAGCTGTTGATATAGACATTTGAGATCAGAATCATCAGAAATTCATCCGAGGTGTATGCTATTAACCAGAATTCCAGCATGAATATTGGCGCCAACGCGAAATTCGGTGCTTTTTCTTTCATGACCATGCTTATTGAGTCTCATCTTGCATTTTTACTGAATTGTCGCAAGGAATCTAGTTTTATTTTTTGAACTACGTTTGATACAACTCTACAAGCTGTTGCTTCATGCCAAGAGATCCTCGAAAATGCCACAATATGGTCTCGTATTATGTGCATCAAACATGAAACTCACCGTTCATTTAGAGTGGCTCCGAACATGGCATCAACATCCCCTGGATTTGCACAAAGGTCTGGTGCCGACATCAGCTTCATTTTGAATTCTCTGAGATCTCAGTACCTGACTCAATGAATTCAACATGCGCCTATGCCCGCACCTTCCGCCGGTTGTCCAAATTCCTTCGGGTCCGCCATTCACGCGCCAAGTCATAGTTCCTTACCAAACCGACTGCTGCACGCGATGTCCAACATCATCCACTGTGATGCGGGAGTGCATCATGGTGAAAGAAATTTTTGGTCACTCACTGTATGCTTTGCTCAAAGTCCTCATATGAATCCAGTTTCGTTGGTATGTACAGGCTTTCGGTACTCATGAAAAGAATGGAGTAAATGTCAAGTCCATTCAAGGTTTGTTCTCTTGGACTCCATGGAAAAGTCGGTGCACTCACTGATGGGAACAGCAGGGATATCCGAATGGTGAGGCGGTGAGCTTGTTTCGAGAATCCCATGATGTTGCATCCGGTTGCTAATGGCTCTTGAAGGCTCTTCTCTCTTGCTGATGAATGAATCCAAGGATGTGGCCTGGTGCGAGATGGAAAATATGGGGCCATGTTTGGGATGGTGGCTATTCATAGAAAGAAAGAAGCAAGGTTCATTGATTTGTTTGTATGTCTTGACCTCCACCTAGTTACCTCGACTTGACGTATGATCAAAAGTTGGGACACTTTATCCCGACACATATGCATAGTTATTCCTGAAAGCTTCTCTTATTCTGGCGAAATAGATTGAATAATAGAATTCATAAAAAGGGCTGAGAATCATTGAAGAGTGCGGATGTTTTGTTGCAGCTGTAATTTCAGATGACAGGTCTAGCGCCGCCCGTGTCATTGATTTCATCGTCGCGTTTTCCTCCCGTGATATTGTTTATGCATGTTTCTGAAATGTGCAGATTTCTGTTGATTCTCTGTTTATGTTCGCACTTGTACTCTTACTTTGATCATCCCTACTTTGCATCCCCAATTCTCCCTCATTCCCTCTCTCTTTCTATCCCTCACCTCTTCCACAGTGTACTCAACCATGGCATTGCCTCTATCTCTCCCTCAAAAATCTGCTCGATGGTGATTGGTATGGGTTTTCCTTTTTATGTTCATATCTGACTATATTCCTCTTTCAGCACGAAGCCTGTCTGGCATGGAATCAAGGCATCATTGTTGTCGCTCACCCATCTGTGACCAACAACCTCATTTGGCTTTGACTATATGGATCAACATCCGGTGAGCAAGGTGAGCGATTAGAATCTCTTCAACGTGTTTCCTTTTACCGATTTCTTACAGCACAAGATCATGTTGTGCAGCCAATCTCTTGCTTGTAGTGGCCAATAGTCTCATTGGACGTTAACTATATGAATCAATGTCCGGCAAACATGGTGAGGAACACGTTAAGATTTTGGTTGCTCCTTTTAAGTCAAGACAGGAGTGTTGTGGCTTTGACTATATGGATTGGGGTCCGGAGAGCAAGGTGAGCCATTAGAATAGCTTTAAAGTCGTTCCATTGACTGATTTCACCAATCTTTTGCTTGCAGTGGCCAATCGTCTCATTGGACATTTGCTATATGAATCGACGTCCGGCGAGCAAGGTGAGGGACACGTTGAAATATTGGTTGCTCCTTCTAAATGACGACAGGAGTTTTATGGCATCGACTATATGGATTGTCATCCGGCGAGCAAGGTGACTGCATCCTTGGAATATCTTGTATTTTTTTTTCACTCATTTCTTACCTAGAACATCTCGTAGACTTGAAGTCTGAAGAGCCAATCCTGACTACATAGATCGTTGTCGGACAATCAAGGTAAGTGTCATATTAGAATACTCGGTGTTTCTTACTCAGAAGGAGAAGCAGCATGGGAGTCGATGGGCACGTCATAGCTTTGACTATATGGATTGTTGTCCGGTGAGCGAGGTGTGGGGTTCATTAAGATATTTTCCATTTCATTTAACTGATTTCTTCTTAGGGTGAAAATGATCAATTTCCGATGTTTCAACACTGCAGAGCCAATCCCTCGCTCGTAGTGTACATTTCGTAAGTTCTGTATCCTGGTTGCTGCTTGTGATTTTTCTGATCTTGGAGTCAAAGTTGTCGCAATGCTGGATGTCATGATATCGAGTCGGCACTTTTCTATAGTAAAAATTGATAAGTATAAGCTCGAAAGCTTTGAGGCCCAAACCCTATGTAGTTAACACCATGCTTGAGGTCTCGTCCTGGTAGGGGTTATTTCCCTCTTTCTGAATCTTTAGGTTGACTTTTGTTGCAGTTCTGTCAAAAATTCGGAAGATTTCAACATTTCGCGGGGCCAGGAGAGTGGTACGTGTCTGAGTCAAATTATACTTACTTTCCCATGAGTGGGAGGGGTCGAAACGGTTGAAATGCTCAGGTGCGGCAACATATTCTGAGTTTTCAAGGCAATAGCGTGGATTGGATGATTCAGTGGAGACAAGCTTCTGATTTTTTAGGTTTGAAAGATTGATGGTGGGGTCCTGGCAGTGTGAATAGCCATCCTGGGCAAGTCCCGGGATGGCAACTTTTTTTTGATGGCTGCGAGAGGGGATTTGGAGGGTGTAGTTATGGATGGACGAGTAGATTACGTAATGAAGAGAATGGGACTTGGCTCTAAACCACGCACACGAGTGTCTTGTAGGCAGAAGAGCGGCCCAATTTTCAATGAATAGCCATTTACAGCGGGTACTCGAGGTCCTGACACCTGCAGTCCGCCACTGATCTGCTGGATATGGACATCACGGTCAGTGTGAAATTGGATAATTATGATTGTGCGAGAGCAGGGTGGAAACATTCTAGAGAGTATTCGAGCTCTGTTAGAGATGGTGTGATGATAATTCTACCGACGCTAGCCAAGCAAGGAGTTCTTTCTGTGGAGGTGAGGCCCTTGTCGCTTGTATTCTTGCCACAAAGAACTTTACTTATCTGAGTCTAGGTTGCTGCTAGTTATCCTGGCTAACGTCAATTGAATTTGGTTACATGCATGACGTTCTCCAAGAAGTTTGTTGTTCGCTGAGCAGCGCAGGCCGCGCGTAGATGATGCTATTCTAATACATAATCGAAAAGCAAGGCCCGGCAAAGTCAAGGCTTGTTCGCAATGTCCTGTCTTTCTTCGACGCAGGGTAGTGGATGTAGCGTGACGATCAGTGGCGAGGGATCAGCGAAACCTATCATTATGATGGCCTTGCAGCACTAGTCATCTCGAGCCGTTGTTGTTGATATTGCCCAATAGCTAGTCATTCTCACATCCGCCGCCATTGGTCTAAAAGGAAGGAAGGACGTAAGAGGTTCTCGTGTGGACTCGCGTATGTGTCATCGATATCTGCTTCTCCGGCACTTACTAGCTTTATAGCACACATGCACTGAAGTTCTCCTTTCGAAGATGAGGTTCAAGAGAAACGCGAAGCACCACTCAATTCCAGTCATTGCCTACATATGCCATCATTCGCATTGTGAAACGGACCTGGACGGTTTCTCCTTATTAACCTCCCTCATTTAGTTCATCTGGTTGAATGCTTCTCAATTCCTGCGAATACGTACTACGGACTGAAATGATTTGCAATCAATTGAAACGTCATCAAATCTCGACACCCTCCGTCCTGTCGATGACACCACCTTACCCCCATGCTCTCTTGTCAGTCGTTCCTGGACATATCCTTCGCAGCGGCGAATATTCTCTCATATCAGCTTCAATCACCAATCCCGTCACTGTCATTCTTTACACAGCCGCAGACGACGCGATATAGAACGATGTAACTCATTCGTATCGATGCACCCTTACATTCCGACGTTTGTGCAAAGCATTGAAATCTCCCCTCTTGTCGACGATCACCTCCTCGAAACTATACTGAAGAAACCCGTCAATCTTCGGAGTATATCCCTTCATTTATGTGGTTATTCGTGGGACGAGCTCTCCTTGTCCATGCGGGATATCCTCATCAAGGCCTTCCGATCACCAAGTCTGACGAAACTTGATATTTGAGTTGGGTAATTCCTTCGTTACGCGTATTTTGAAGCGCTTCTGGGGGTATGCTAACATCTGAAGCATTTGTCGCGTGAGGCCTGGATCGCTTGTATTCGTTCCACAATGCACTTCTCACTTATTTCTGCCTAGGTTACTAATTTTCTAGCTAATAGTATTGAACGTTGCTCACCAGTATCGTTCTATAACGTGACTGCTCCAAGTTCCCTTTCCACTGGGTAGTGTGCGCGCGCCGAATGATTTTGATACAAACCAACCCTATAAAAGTATGACAACGTCAGTCCGTCTTCGCAAATGTGTCGCTGTTTGACGATATCCTTGCAAGCGACAAGGCCGCATCATAAGCAGATGCAGGGTTTACGATCATTGGATACCCTGGATTCTCCTGTCATTATGCAATCGTGTTTCTCTCGTGGACTTTGAAAAACAAGTTGTGGGGTCACGGCATCGTCAATATTATAACATAGCCCCCTGGTTGTCCGTATCCAAGTATGTGATAAAAATATCTGCTTTTCAGTTCTTATCCGCACATCCTTACTGTGTAACGCTTGTGAAAAGTGTTGAAGTCTCACCCCTTCTCGACCCTCATCATCTCTGGACTATGCTGGAGAAACTCGTCAATCTTGATAGTATATACCTTCATCTCTGTGGTTATTCCTGGGACGAGCTTTCCCCATCCATGCAGGATACCTTCATCACAGCCTTCCGATCGCTGCGCCTGATGCACCTCGAGATTCGGGATGGACTGCTTCTTCACTACCCAAACTTCCTAGCACTTTTGACGACACGTCGGCATCTATCACTCTCCGCGGTATCCTGGGAAGACTTGGCGCATTGTGGGAATTTGCTAGGGTCAACCCTGCTTCCGAACGGTGGGCTGGAATTGCAGCTGCGTACTTAACCAATGCATCTTGTAGCTCGGGCGAATATCAAAGTTAACCTTTATACGCGACTAGAAGGGACGAATTTTCAGGTTGATTTGTGTCAGATCAAAGTCATGAGATGTTCCACGAGACCTGCCGAGGAATTGAACATGAGGTGCAAGTACGCTCCAGTGCGTGAGAGTGTTTTTGTCTGCCAGGGATGGGTTTATCGGAGAATTATCTGACCGAGTAGCACAGGCTGAAGATGCCTCTTACCTGAGGAAGTCATTTTTGCTCTCGCTCTGTGACTTTGGCGCCCACATCTGTGACAGGGAACGGCGTGCGTAGTATTTGGTACAGTAGTTGGGGACAGTTCGAACCAAGACCGTCCTAGGACTGAGGCATAGCTGGGTGTGTCAAGCCTAGTGCGGTGCGACAGATCCTGTCAGATCATGATCATAGTTCGAACTGGAAGGCATCCGAGTTTCGAATTTCAAACAACCGTAACTGGTTACTGATGCATGATTTATCGTCCTTCGCATTGACCACCATCATTATACAGCTACACAAGCTACCAATGTCATGTTGGTTAGGGGCTGATACAACATTTGAGAACGATGCTAAGGAGATGTCATTGTGCGTCCTTCGCGTTAACTGAGTCCTTCCAGACACTGACCTACACTAGTATTATTTTGCCATGTTCAAAAATCACTTGGAGTTGCGATGGCCATTCTGGGCGCTGCCAATATTGAATATTGAACATTGAGCGCTGATGACACATGGTGAGCATGGTCTCATCATACTATGGCAGTGATCAAACGATGATCATCGCTAGTTCCGGACCCCTTGCACTCTTATGCTGCGTCTTTCCGCGCTTCCACCTGCCATCCGACCCGCATGTCCACCGTATCCGTAGGGGTGTCCGCCATTGACAAACAAGTAGACATCAACGAGACGCCTCGTGTAGTCTCGGACTGGCATCTCACCGCCGTCTCCGCCATCGACAAGCAAGCACACGCCTCGCATAGCACCTCCGCCGTCCCTCCCATCCCGTCGCCCTCGCCCCCACAGGACGGCCCTCCCTCACGACGACCCCAGTCCCATGCCCTCCCTGCCCTCCCTCTGACCTATAATTAGACAAGTGGATCCCGTCCATCGACGACGACCCCAGCGTCAACGCTCCTTCCCTCCGCCTGTTAGACCATCGCATCCACCGTCGACAATCCATACCCGTCCGCACGTCCGCACGCCCGTGCCATCCCCGCACTGGGTATCGCCGACTCCCTCCTCCACGACGTAGCACTGCGCCCTCCGGCCACCGCCCACCCTCGCGACCACCTGTCCCATCTATGCGCCCGCACCTCTTCCTCCCCGAGCCTTCTCCCTACAGTATGCCGACTCAAACACGACATTCTTCATTGGACGGACGTGTATCGTGTCAGCGCCAGGCGGCGGGCATCGTGCCCACGGCAGGGCAGGGGACGGGATGACGAGCCTGCGGAGACTCGGGCCAGGGGATGGGATGGGTAGCCTGCGGTGAGTGCATAAGACGACGGCTTGTTTTGATGCGGGACGCGCGTGTTCTTGTGCAGACTCGGAGTGCGCGCCCGTGGATGCGCGTAGTCTACACTGCATCTCGTTAGATTAAATACTGGTCTATGTGATAATAAACACACCTTGAATTTGAGGCTGCAAGTCCTCTATCCCCCACTGCCAGCCCAGTATATGTCCAGTCCTACCAGACATTCGCCCTCAGAGAATAGCAATCAGAAAAAAGACGATTCTCACCGATGTCGACGTCCAAAACACTTTTCAGGCAATAAATCGCTTATGGCAATACGGACCATAGGCGGCGGGACAGCGAGCCTGCGGAGATTTAGGGCAGGTGACGGGAGGGATTGCGTGAGACGAGGGACTGGGTGCGTGGTCTTGTACGCGCGCAGATTTGCGTCTAGGCTGCACGACATCTCATTAGATCACAAAGTAGTTCATTTTAAAGTAAACGCACCTTCAATTCCAACTCCGAGTCACCACCGGTGCCCCGCCAGCACCCAATCCTAGCAGAGATTCGCCCTCAGAAAACCAAAAACAAGGGGAAAAAAGAGAATATTCACCAATGTCCCCACCAAAACACAAAGTGATCGTTTCCTTCCAATGTCGTATGCTGACGTTCAAGTCTGGTACTGGCGTTCAGCAAAAAAATTCTCTCCAACGCGTGAACGTACCTTCAATAGCCCTTCAAAACGTTGACATAGCCTTGGGTACAACGAGATAAAGCCTGTCAATAATACAACGTAAGTATACTGCAGAGCTCCCGTGCATCTTCTCACAGAACGTACCGTCTTCTTCGAGCTCGGTGGTCATCAAACGAGTACACGATGGCTGCGTGACCAAGGTCACAGAATCAACCAAGTGTCCGGCCCGCCAACACCGCTCGTTCCGGCTACGACTCAACGTGGACCACGGCCATCGTCTAGAGTTAAAAAGAGGGAGAGGGAGAGCGCAAAGGGAGAAGGGGAAGAAGGAAGGAAAGGTGAGTGGGAACTTGCAGTCTAAACCGAAATCAAGTCAGCTTTTATAGCCAATTCCCCATCCAAAACGAGATAGAATGATAGTCCGAGCAGGAGGAGAAAAAATTCGAGTGTTCAAACGTTTGGAAAACACTTACGAGAACATCAACATGATACCGTACGTCTTTTGATCGTTGATTGACACCTAACTTTTTTGACCGACGTCGACACGGCGACTTCACGACTTGAATTTCTTGAGAATTCATTCATATTCCGGCTTCAAGTTATTCGACGTTCTCGTATCCTGGAAAATCATGCAAGTGTCAAAGAGTCCGGATGTATACCCGGTGAGCAAAACCTTGAATTCTTTGGCGCTGATCGGACTTGGTAGAATCGTGCTGCTAGCACGAGGTCGTCTACATTCCGTTTCACCTAACATCCATAGTACATCTCTCAGAACGTGTATATTCTTGTAAATCAATCTCAGTTTCTACCATGCCTAACGAGGTTGACATTATCAATACCACAGGAAATGAAGAGATACAGAATTGCTTACAATTGAAAGCTGATGTGTTGCAAGTGTCATTCATTTACTGAGATCGACTGAAGCCAAGATAAGACTCTGTGGATTTGTATCACTAACCAAGACAATTGTACCATCTCCAGCGTCTGGGGCACATTCCATCGAGCATAAAAGGGGCAAGTAGATGCAGACCGCCCGGACCATCGCAACCTGCCAATTAGCATCCCATCGAAGATACCAGAATTCAATGGTTACCTGACATGCGGAGGTAAGAGAATGATAGCCGATGTACTTGTCCTGAAATCAGCCAAGGTCCCTGTGTTCCAACGCGGCTGAAATTTGAATATCAGTGAATTCAACAGTTCTTCAACATACGCGAAATTCAACCAGAAACATGTTCTGATATTCGGGACAAAGGAAATTCGTTGACGTCGGATCTTGATGGTAACATACCCGAGACGTCGCATGCATTTCTGCCCTTGCCAATGCCATGCCGAAATGTCCTGTTTATCATATCAGGTCTGGGTAGACATTGGACCGTCGAAAGCGAAGAATACCTCAGACAAAGGACACTAGTACACCTTGAATCAGTTTTCTGATTCATATTTATATCATTCAACTGGAGAGAAATCCTCGAGGTCGACTTACCGCTTGCACCAGAATCAATAAACGTCGCAATCCCCAAAAATAGACGAAAATCAGGGCTCAAGGTGATGTCATACAGTCATCGAGACATCGATGGGCAAGAGCATCGACCCAGGCTTTGCAAGATGGTTACCAATTTCCATACGCTGTCAATGAAAAAGACACAACTTACCGGTCTTAAGCAACAGAAGCAGGAGAAGGGCCCGAACTAAGAGCGAGGTTGAACAAGTATATACGTAGTGCTGGAATCCAGTTTGCGCTGTTCAGGTGGCCGGACTTGGCAGTGTCAAATGGATTTGAAATAATGTCAGACGAGTTCCTTCAATCGGGGATGTTCGAAAGATGGAAGAAGTATTGGAGGAATGTAGCCGGGTGTAAAGAAAGCAGAGGTGGATATGGCAAGTGTCAGTGACTTGATCAGTTCAAGCCGTGTCAGCCACGTGAGCTTGCGACTGGTCTCTTTCACTTGTGACTCGTGCACCCATCCTCATTCACACCCGATTTCGGTTTCACTTTCCGAACTTTGAGGACAAATGCCAATGTTCAAGAATTCGGCAGCAAGATAATTTTTGATGGAGGATGTCAAATGGACTGCGCATGTCAGGTAAGTGGCGATTTGTATTTCTGTTGCTGAATGCTTTGGCTTCGTTTCACATCAGTATTTGAAGATGAAGGTGCCGATGCACCGAGGTTGAATTCAATGGCATTTTGGATCCACCGAGACTTCTGTCTTCCAAGGGGATATGATAGACCATTCTTAGTTTCGATGATTCCACCTAGGAATCTGGATTTCGGGCATCGGTCCCTGGTAGAGCAGAGATTGCGACATTTACAAGTGAATATTCAAAGATTTTGGGGTACAGAAGACATTGACAGCTGTTGATATAGACATTTGAGATCAGAATCATCAGAAATTCATCCGAGGTGTATGCTATTAACCAGAATTCCAGTATGAATATTGGCGCCAACTGGAAATTTGGTGCTTTTTCGTTCATGACCATGCTTATTGAGTCTCATCTTGCGTTTTTACTGAATTGTTGCAAGGAATCTAGTTTTATTTTTTGAACTACATCTGATACAACTCTACAAGCTGTTGCTTCATGCCAAGAGATCCCTGGAAATGCCACAATATGGTTTCGTATTATGCGCATCAAACATGAAACTCACCGTTCATTTAGAGTGGCTCCGAACATGGCATCAACATCCCCTGGATTTGCACAAAGGTCTGGTGCCGACGTCAGCTTCATTTTGAATTCTCTGAGATCTAGGTACCTGACTCAATGAATTCAACATGCGCCTATGACCGCACCTTCCACCGGTTGTCCAAATTCCTTCGGGTCCGCCGTTCACGCGCCAAGTCATAGTTCCTTACCAAACTGACTGCTGCACGCGATGTCCGACATCATCCGCTGTGATGCGGGAGTGCATCACGGTGAAAGAAATTTTTGGTCACTCACTGTATGCTTTGCTCAAAGTCCTCATATGAATCCAGTTTCGTTGGTATGTACAGGCTTTCGGTACTCATGAAAAGAATGGAGTAAATGTCAAGTCCATTCAAGGTTAGTTCTCTCGGACTCCATGGAAAAGTCGGTGCACTCACTGATGGGAACAGCAGGGATATCTGAATGGTGAGGAGGTGAGCTTGTTTTGAGAATCCCATGACATCGCATCCAGTTGCTAACGGCTCTTGAAGGCTCTTCTCTCTTGCCGATGAATGAATCCAAGGATATGGCCTGGTGCGAGATGGAAAATATGGGGACGGATGTGTAGAGGGTTGAAATCTGGAAAATATGGGGCCATGTTCGGGATGGTGGCTATTCATAGAAAGAAAGAAGCAAGGTTCGTTGATTTGTTTGTATGTCTTGACCTCCGCCTAGTTACCTCGACTTGACGTATGATCAAAAGTTGGGACACTTTATCCCAACACATATGCATAGTTATTCCTGAAAGCTTCTCTTATTCTGGCGAAATAGATTGAATAATAGAATTCATAAAAAGGGCTGAGAATCATCGAAGAGTGCGGATGTTTTGTTGCAGCTGTAATTTCAGATGACAGGTCTAGCACCGCCCGTGTCATTGATTTCATCGTCGCGTTTTCCTCCCGTGATATTGTTTATGCATGTTTCTGAAATGTGCAGATTTCTGTTGATTCTCTGTTTATGTTCGCACTTGTACTCTTACTTTGATCATCCCTACTTTGCATCCCCAATTCTCCCTCATTCCCTCTCTCTTTCTATCCCTCACCTCTTCCACAGTGTACTCAACCAGGGCATTGCCTCTATCTCTCCCTCAAAAATCTGCTCGATGGTGATTGGTATGGGTTTTCCTTTTTACGTTCATATCTGACTATATTCCTCTTTCAGCATGAAGCCTATCCGGCATGGAATCAAGGCATCATTGTTGTCACTCACACATTCATGACCGACAACCTCGTTTCGCTTTGACTATATGGATCAATGTCCAGTGAGCAAGGTGAGCCAATAGAATCTCTTCAACGTGTTTCCTTTTACCGATTTCTTACAGCACAAGATCATGTTGTGCAGCCAATCTCTTGCTTGTAGTGGCCAATAGTCTCATTGGACGTTAACTATATGAATCGATGTCCGGCAAACACGGTGAGGAACATGTTAAGATTTTGGTTGCTCCTTTTAAGTCAAGACAGGAGTATCATGGCTTTGACTATATGGATTGGCATCCGGAGAGGAAGGTGAGCCATTAGAATAGCTTTAAAGTTGTTCCATTGACTGATTTCGCCAATCCTTTGCTCGCAGTGGCCAATCATCTCATTGGACATTTACTATATGAATCAATGTCCGGCGAGCAAGGTGAGGGACATGTTGAAATACTGGTTGCTCCTTCTAAATGAAGACAGGAGTTTTATGGCATCGACTATATGGATCATCATCCGGCGAGCAAGGTGAGTGCGTCCTCGGAATATCTTGTATTTTGTGTTGACTCGTTTCTTACCTAGAACATCTCGGGGACTTGAACTCTGAAGAGCCAATCCTGACTACATAGATCGTTGTCCGACAATCAAGGTAAGTGTCATAGTAGCATACTCAGTGTTTATTACTCAGAACGAGAAGCAGCATGGGAGTCTACGGTCACGTCATAGCTTTGACTATATGGATTGTTGTCCGGTGAGCAAGGTGTGGGGTTCATTAAGATATTTTTCATTTCCTTTAACTGATTTCTTAGAATGAAAATGATCAATTTCCGACATTTAAATACTGCAGAGCCAATCCCTCACTTGTAGCATACATTTCCGTAAGTTCTGTATCCTGTTGCTCCTTGTGATTTTTCTGATCTTGGAGTCAAAGTTGTCGCCATGCTGGATGTCATGATATTGAGTCGGCGTTTTTCTATAGTAAAAATTGATAAGTATAAGCTCGAAAGCTTTGAGGCCCAAACCCTATATAGTTAGCACCATGCTTGAGGTAAGGGTTATTTCCCTCTTTCTGAATCTTCCCGCTGACTTTTGTTGCAGGTCTGTCGAAAATTCAGAAGATTTCAACATTTCGTGGGGCCAGGAGAGTGGTACGTGTCTGATGTTGAATTATACTTACTTTCCCATGAGACGGATGGCTGGAAACGGTTGAAATGCTAAGGTGCAGCGACGTATTCTGAGTTTTCAAGGCAACAGCATGGATTAGATGATTCGGTGGAGACAAGCTTCCAATTTTTTAGGTTTGAAAGATTGATGGTGGGGTCCTGGCAGCGTGAATAGCCATCCTGGGCAAGTCCCAGGATGGCAACTTTTTTTTGACGGCTGCAAGAGGGGATTTGGAGGGTGTAGTTATGGATGGATGAGTAGATTACGTAATGGAAAGAATGGGACTTGGCTCTAAACCACGCACACGAGAGTCTTGTAGGCAGAAGAGCAGCTCAATTTTCAATGAATAGCCATTTACAATGGGTACTCGAGGTCCTGACACCCACAGTCCGCCACTGATCTGCTGGATATGGACATCACGGTCAGTGTGAAATTGGATAATTATGATTGTGCGAGAGCAGGGTGGAAACGTTCTAGAGAGTATTTGAGCTCTGTTAGAGATGGTGTGATGATAATTCTACCGACGCTAGCCAAGCAAGGAGTTCTTTCTGTGGAGGTGAGGCCCTTGTCGCTTGTATTCTTGCCACGAAGAACTTTACTTATCTGAGTCTAGGTTGCTGCTAGTTATCCTGGCTAACGTCAATTGAATTTGGTTACATGCATGACGTTCTCCAAGAAGTTTGTTGTTCGCTGAGCAGCGCAGGCCGTGCGTAGATGATGCTATTCTAATACATAATCGAAAAGCAAGGCCCGGCAAAGTCAAGGCTTGTTCGCGATGTCCTGTCTTTCTTCGACGCAGGGTAGCGGATGTAGCGTGACGATCAGTGGTGAGGGATCAGCGAAACCTATCATTATGATGGCCTTGCAGCACTAGTCATCTCGAGCCGTTGTTGTTGATATTGCCCAATAGCTAGTCATTCTCACATCCGCCGCCATTGGTCTAAAAGGAAGGAAGGATGTAAGAGGTTCTCGTGTGGACTCGCGTATGTGTCATCGATATCTGCTTCTCCGGCACTTACTAGCTTTATAGCACACATGCACTGAAGTTCTCCTTTCGAAGATGAGGTTCAAGAGAAACGCGAAGCACCACTCAATTCCAGTCATTGCCTACATATGCCATCATTCGCATTGTGAAACGGACCTGGACGGTTTCTCCTTATTAACCTCCCTCATTTAGTTCATCTGGTTGAATGCTTCTCAATTCCTGCGAATACGTACTACGGACTGAAATGATTTGCAATCAATTGAAACGTCATTGAATCTCGACACCCTCCGTCCTGTCGATGACACCACTTTACCCCCATGCTCTCTTGTCAGTCGTTCCTGGACATATCCTTCGCAGCGGCGAATATTCTCTCATATCAGCTTCAATCACCAATCCCGTCACTGTCATTCTTTACACAGCTGCAGATGACGCGATATAGAACGATGTAACTCATTCGTATCGATGCACCCTTACATTCCGACGTTTGTGCAAAGCATTGAAATCTCCCCTCTTGTCGACGATCACCTCCTCGAAACTATACTGAAGAAACCCGTCAATCTTCGGAGTATATCCCTTCATTTATGTGGTTATTCGTGGGACGAGCTCTCCTTGTCCATGCGGGATATCCTCATCAAGGCCTTCCAATCACCAAGTCAGACGAAACTTGATATTCGAGTTGGGTAATTCCTTCGTTACGCGTATTTTGAAGCGCTTCTGGGGGTATGCTAACATCTGAAGCATTTGTCGCGTGAGGCCTGGATCGCTTGTATTCTTTCCACAATGCACTTCTCACTTATTTCTGCCTAGGTTGTTACTAATTTTCTAGCTAATAGTATTGAACGTTGCTCACCAGTATCGTTCTATAACGTGACTGCTCCAAGTTCCCTTTCCACTGGGTAGTGTGCGCGCGCCGAATGATTTTGATACAAACCAACCCTATAAAAGTACGACAACGTCAGTCCGTCTTCGCAAATGTGTCGCTGTTTGACGATATCCTTGCAAGCGACAAGGCCGCATCATAAGCAGATGCAGGGTTTACGATCATTGGATACCCTGGATTCTCCTGTCATTATGCAATCGTGTTTCTCTCGTGGACTTTGAAAAACAAGTTGTGGGGTCACGGCATCGTCAATATTATAACATAGCCCCCTGGTCGTCCGTATCCAAGTATGTGATAAAAATATCCGCTTTTCAGTTCTTATCCGCACATCCTTACCGTGTAACGCTTGTGAAAAGCGTTGAAGTCTCACCCCTTCTCGACCTTCATCATCTCTGGACTATCCTGGAGAAACTCGTGAATCTTGATAGTATATACCTTCATCTCTGTGATTATTCCTGGGACGAGCTTTCCCCATCCATGCGGGATACCCTCATCACAGCCTTCCGATCTCTGCGCCTGACGCACCTCGAGATTCGGGATGGACTGTTTCTTCACTACCCAAACTTCCTAGCACTTTTGACAACATGTCAGCATCTATCGCTCTCCGCGGTATCCTGTGAAGACTTGGCGTATTGTGGGAATTTGCTAGGGTCGACCCTGCTTCCGAACGGTGGGCTGGAATTGCAGCTGCGTACTTAACCAATGCATCTTGTAGCTCGGGTGAATATCAAAGTTAACCTTTATACGCGACTAGAAGGGACGAATTTTCAGGTTGATTTGTGTCAGATCAAAGTCATGAGATGTTCCATGAGACCTGTCGAGGAATTGTACATGAGGTGCAAGTATGGCTCCAGTGCGGGAGAGTGTTTTTGTCTGCAAAGGATGGGTTTATCGGAGAACTATCTGACCGAGTAGCACAGGCTGAAGATGCCTCTTACCTGAGGAAGTCATTTTTGCTCTCGCTGACAGGCATATCTCTCTGTGACTTTGGCACCCACATCTGTGACAGGGAACGGTGCGCGTAGTATTTGGTACAGTAGTTGGGGAAAGTTCGAACCAAGACCGTCCTAGGACTGAGGCATAGCTGGGTGTGTCGAGCCTAGTGCGGTGCGACAGATCCTGTCAGATCATGATCATAGTTCCAACTTGAAGGCATCCGAATTTCGAATTTCGAATTTCAAACAACCGTAACTGGTTACTGATGCATGATGTATCATCCTTCGCATTGACCACCATCATTATACAACTACACAAGTTGCCAATGTCATGTTGGTTAGGGGCTGATACAACGTTTGAGAATGATGCTAAGGAGATGTCACTGTGCGTCCTTCACGTTAACTGAGTCCTTCCAGACACTGACCTACACTCTAGTATTATTTTGCCATGTTCAAAAATCACTTGGAGTTGCGATGGTCATTCAGGGCGCTGCCAATATTGAACATTGAACACTGATGACACATGGTGAGAATGGTCTCGTCATACTATGGCGGCGATCAAACGATGATCATCGCTAGTTCCGGACCCCTTGCACTCTTATGCTGCTTCCTTCAGCGCTTCCACCTGCCATCCGACCCCCATGACCACCGTATCCGTACGGGTGTCCGCCATTGACAAACAAGTAGACATCAACGAGACGCCTCGTGTAGTCTCGGACTGGCATCTCACCGACACGCATCAAGAAAAGCTCTCTTTTTCTGCGGTCGCGCCGGTGGATGTGCAAGTACGGCGCCTTTCAGTGAAGGTGACTGCTGAGCGTCAGGGGTGGTTGGTAAAGAGGCAGAGTGTAGATGAAGAGGCAGGCATATCGAAGAGTCTGCTGACCCAGATTGATGCGGATTTTCCTCGTGCGAGTCTGACTGGGATTATTGGCAGTAGTGGCAGTGGCAAAGTGGGTATTTCCAACTCTGCTGGAACCATTGCGTAATGATATCCTTCAGACTACATTATTGAATGTCTTGTCGCGACGAATGCATAGCAGCAACCTTGCAGTACACGGGCAGGTTTTATACAGCAACTCGCCATCTATCTCTAGCATCACCCACGCCTATGTTACTCAGACCGACATTCTCTTACCCACCCTGACCGTACGCGAATCCCTTATGTATGCGGCTGATCTTCGTCTTCCGGCTTCAATTACCCGCGTAAAACGTGCCCAGCTCGTTGAAGAAATCATTCTGGAACTTGGACTGAAAGAGTGTGCCAACACTCTGGTAGGGGACGGATTTCGCCGCAAGGGATGCTCTGGCGGGGAACGGCGGCGAGTTAGCCTGGGTGTTCAGCTACTCGGAAACCCGTCCGTACTCTTTCTCGATGAACCGACGACTGGGCTAGACGCTACCAGTGCGCTTCAATTGGTGAAGATGCTGCAAAGTATGGCTAAGAAGGGCAGAACCATCATCATGACGTTACACCAACCTCGTTCCGAGGTCTTTTTCATGCTCGATAGAGCAACGTTGCTGGCCCAGGGACATGCTCTTTATGCCGGACCCATCTCAGATGCTGTCCCGTGGTTCGAAGGTCATTTGAGCCCAATTGGCGCTCATGTTAACCCCGCCGACTACCTCATTGATGCTGCAGCAATCGATGTCCGGACCACGGACAGTGAGGATGCAGCCCGAGCTCGTGTCAGCAGGCTCATCGGCGTGTGGCACGAAGAATCGGCCAAGCGCTACCCGGAAGGGCTTGCAAAACACGAGACAGAGTCGACAACGACCTTGGCCCCTCGGCCTACAGTGCCTGAGCACAGGAAGGCACCTGTATCACGGACAGTGGTTACTCTACTTTCGCGTACGCTGAAGACGAGTTTTCGAGACCCGTTAGGGATGACGACCTCATGGATCGAAGCAGTCTTGATGGGTGTGGTCGTCGGATTAGTGTTTTTGCAACTGCCGGATTCGATAGCTGGTATTCGTTCACGGCAAGCAGCGCTGTATACTGCAGTCGGACTTCAAGGCTACTTGATGGTCATGTATGAGGTTTATCGTTTGACTCTCGTAGAAATGCCTGTGTTCGATCGGGAGCATGGGGAAGGGGTTGTCGGAGTTTTGCCCTGGATTCTGAGCTATCGCCTTGCCCACCTATTATTGGAGGACATAATTGTCCCACTGATTTTCTCCGCCATATCCTATTTCATGATTGGATTCGCGCCCTCGGCCTCGCGGTTCTTCTTTTATTTTGCGATAGGTGTCCTGAATCACTATACTTCCGTGTTATTTGCGGGATTCTCATCGGCTATTTCCCGGAATTTTGCAACTGCAACTCTAATTGCAAACTTGGCTTTTACAGTTTATACCTTCGCTTGTGGATTTTTCATCCAAGGAAATTCTATACCCATATATCTGCGCTGGATGAAGTGGATATCACAGCTAGTGCGTTTATCTCATACTACTCTCATAGCGGCCTAATATTCTATCTTAGTTCTATGCGTTCACTGCACTGGTTAATAACGAATTTAAGGACCGGTTTTTCGACTGTCCGTCCGGCAACGCACAGACTGATCCCAACTGCATCACCTACCGTGGTGACTTTGTCATAGGGTCTCTCGCTGTTCCACGGATGGACTGGACGACCATTCCGGTGGTTGCTATGCTTGGCTTTGCCACTCTCTATCTCACCCTTCAGATCTTCCTCTTATTCTTGATCAAGGTCGACATCGTCATTCTAGGAACCAAACGGGCGGCCGACGAGCCCAAGCAGAAGAACATCAAAGTCATCAGCCACGCAGCTAACGAGGTGGCTGGCGTAGATATAGATCTTATCGATTATACTCTGCAGATCCGTGCACGGGGGGGGAAAAATCTTGAAGTCCTACAAGGCATCAATACATGCTTCGAAGCAGGCAAAGTCAACGTCATCCTCGGTCCTTCAGGTAGCGGGAAATCCTCATTGCTGAACTTGATGGCGCAACGACTCCAGTCCACTCTACGGACGACATACATCGCAGAGGGAGACCTAACGTTGAATGGCGTCGTTACCAGTGGGGAGGTTGTTCGCTCACTTTGCTCATACGTGATGCAGGATGATGCCGCACTCCTTCCGTATCTCACGGTTCGGGAGACGCTACGATTTGCTGCCGGGTTGAGACTGCCAGGGTGGATGTCGAAGGAGGAGAAGAGGCAGAAGGCGGATGAAGTGATGTTTAAGATGGGGTTGAAGGATTGCGCGGATACTTTAGTTGGAAGTGAACTTTCGAAAGGTATCTCGGGTGGGGAGAAGAGAAGAGTCAGTATTGCCATCCAGGTGCTCACGGAACCTCAGGTGTTGATGTAAGTTTTTCGTTGCCCACTTCTTTCGTTTTTTCGAAAGTGTCTTTTGCAGGCTGGATGAACCCACCTCAGGACTGGACGCGTTTACGGCTGCTTCGATCATGGATGTTTTAAGGCAGCTAGCCGAGGAAGGCCGGACGATTATCACGACATTGCACCAGAGCTCATCCGAGCTATTCAAGCATTTTGGCAATGTACTCCTTCTAACCAAGGGAGGAAGGGTGGCGTATTCAGGACCTGCATGTGACATGCTGGACTACATGGCGTCCGTCGGGTTCAAGTGCCCGTCGACAATGAACCCCGCCGACTTTGCTCTGGATGTGGTTTCTGTAGATCTGCGCGAGGCTGAACAAGAGGAACTCAGTCGGGCCAAAGTGGATAGGCTTGTCGAAGCATTCCGAGAGCTGGCACCCCAGGTCAAAGATCACAAGAAGACATCAGGGCTCCCTCTGGATTTGAAGAAGTATGAAAAGAACATGTCGCCGCTTACAACGTCGCTACCTATACTTCTGAAGCGTGGGTATTTGGCTTTCATACGTCAGACAACAGTGCCGGAAGCGAGGTTTGGGAACGTCCTTGGACTTGGGGTACGTTTCGCTATGGGCATTTCTGTAGTGTTCTGATGCGTAGGGAAAGATCGTTTCAAGTCTCTTTTTTTCTCCCATTGGGCACAACTATATCAGCATACAAAATCGCGTTGGATGTATTCAGGAAATCCTTCCTCGTAAGTTCCTTTCTGTTCTATATGTCACAGGGACATCATTTATGAATCCAATATAGTGTACTTTGTCGGAATGCTGCAGAATATTGCAGTCTATCCCGTTGAAAGGGATATCTTTTACAGGGTAGCATCTATCATTTTTTCCTAAGAACATGACGCTCAAGTTCTGTGTAGGAATATGATGATGGAGCATACTCTATCGAGTCATTCTTCATTGCATATGTTTTGCTAGAACTACCTTGCGAGATCATATCTTGCCTGATGTTTTCTGCATTAACCGCAATCGCGACCGATCTCCGGCGGACAGTCAGTATGTTCTTCGTCGTATCTCTAAACGCACTATGCATCGTCAATGCTGGGGAATCACTCGGCATCTTGTTCAACACTCTACTCGACGAAAACACTGGACTTGCGCTTAATGTGACTAATGTCATTCTTTCAGTCGCGATGTTCATGGCAGGTACCTACATCTTTCCTTGTCGTTCTCCTCTCGTTGTTTAAGCATCGTTGGCAGGGTTAATGAGCTTGGACATGCCCGCGTTTCTGAAGGGATTGAACAAGCTCTCACCCTTAGGCTACGCAGTGCGAAATATCATGCCATATGCGTTCCGTGGGCAGGTATTCTCATGCAACGACGACCAACGGCTTGCCGATGGTACGTGTGCTGTGAGTTCTGGGGAGCAGGTATTGGATATGTTTGAGTTGGGAGGCATCAATGCACAGCTTAATCTCGGTGCTATTGTTGTCGCGATGGCGTTGTACCGTCTTCTAGCATATGCGGTGTTGAAATTGGTGAAAGTGAAGTTTAAAGTGGAGAGACGGCACAAGTCGAGGATGTAGTTTATGCCCTGTTATAGTACATTTCTACCTTACTACATAACGGGGCAGACTTTTAGAGTCTACTATGCAAGAAAAGTGGCAGCACAACTGTAGGATCTCACACATGTACAGATCTTCTTCCAGATGTACATGACCCTTCCCCTGAGAATGCGACTCGTACAATTCTAGCCAGTGAGGAGGGAATGAAGGAAGGAAAGAGACGAACGGGATCATCTACGTGCTGTAATCTTTATTTTGGCGTTTCACTCACCGTGAGGTCAACTACGGCGACTTCTTGATTTGGCGCGTCTTCTTGCACGTAACACTGCTTTCATTTCGGTCTCAGTCGCAAAGCTCAACGGAACACGTTCCCCAAGACATGCGCCTTTTCCGTGACACGACGTTTGTTTTGTGTTCTCAGCTACGCACGAGCTACGAACCACATCCAACAATCAAGGGCACTTGGTCCGTGGGATGCAGAACAACGAACGGCAGGCATCTTCCTTGTTCAAGTTGCTTTAGGTCCTAGGGTCAAGTACGCGCATATACCGAGCATTCATGACCGATTTGGGCATCTTGGATTCTTCCAGATTTCTGCCTAAAATGCTGGACAGCATGTGGTGCTGCGCTAGGCATAGCTTTGTATCGTGAGATTCCTCGGACTCGGACTCGGACAGGTACGTCCTCCGATCTATTCTGAACCCCATACTGATCCTATAGTCACATTAACTGTATCCTTCATACAATACCTCGCCCCAGGTACTCGTTCATCACGTTCGTCGCAGAATTAGACACTCCCACCCGTCGTCATCCTCCACATTTGAAAAGAAATCCCGCAGGCGTGATGTCACGGCTCCAGGCCTCGTGCACATCTATTAATAGGCGAATGCTCGCTATATATAAAGCCACCTACTTCCGCCCCGTTTTCCCCTCACCCCTCCATCAGCACCATGACCTCCCCACCCTCTGCAAACGCCAAGGTTCCCACCGACTCCCAGCCACAAGCTGCGGGTGGAATGAGTACGCACTGTCTGCTTTCTTGTGTCTTGCATACCTAGTCCTTTTCCCAGACATTACCAATCCCCCAGCACAGACTCAGACTCAGACCCATGAGTGCGAGCACAAGAGACAAGCTATGCGTCTACGTGGAGGAGGTGCAGGAAAGGTCCGTTAACTTCCCAGCATTCATTTATTCAACGCTGCTCACCTCGTGCTTACCGCAGGACTGTTTCCTCGGACTCATCGGTTGCTTCCTTTGTTTCGGTAAGATCTTTGTAGCTCCGCCACAACCTACATCAGCTTACCTCGTACTTCTTTGCAGAATGCTGTGAAGTAAGTTGTTCAAATACTCGTCACACTCTTTGATTCATTGCGTATTAGGGATGCTGCGACTGTGTCGCCGATATCATCTGTGAGTCGATGATTCTTCCTATCTATCTTGTTCGTAACAAAATTGTTTCAGGCTGCCCTTGCGAGATGATCTGTTAAGTCAATGATGTCTGTGTACATTATCTTTTCAATGAACCTGATGCACACGCGGAGGGCTGTAATCTGTATTGTTCAAATGAGTTAATTCGCTTATCAGAGACGAGTAAAGATAAAGCTACCGCCGGCCTGCAGAATATTATAGGCCAGGTAAATATAACGTTATTGAGCTGCATTGGGATGAAATTATGTCCCAAATAGACAATGTTCGGGCCCGGAACCCCGACACCAATTGGTACTGAAACTGACAGGAAATTACCGTAAGAAAGGTGGAAAAGTCGGACTGTTTAGGTCTAGACCCTAGATAGGGTCGCGCACGAAACCTCCGGTTTTGATACACCCCGGTTTCGGACCGGTAAGTTACTGGTAAGAAACCACAAGTCAGTGGAGCATATTTCATTGAGGTAACTTACCGACCACGTGACAATATTACCACCAATTTTTTCACGATTTCACTTCGCAGAGCAGTAATAAGTAAGAAGACGTAGTCAGAGTGTTCCGATAGGTATTGGGACAGAATTCATGAGTATTTGAGGTATGACAATGGGGCAGCGTAGCATCACAGTGTCGTACAGAAGAATTTGGAAAAATGACTCCGCGGTGATCACGTGAATGGTCACATGACCTGTAAGAAACTGTAAATTACCGTACCGGTAAGAAACCCCCCAGGCAGGGTGGGTACAAAACGGTATCAAACCGCCCTTGGAGGTTTCGTGCGCAGCCCTAACCCTAGACTCTGGCTAGCACAAATCAAATAAATAAAACAAAATTATAAAATTATCATTGCCCCCTGCAAGGCTCGAACTTGCGACCTCGAGATTAAGAAGATACAATCATCTCCACATAGTAATATGAGACTCGCGCTCTAACCAACTGAGCCAAGGAGGCTTATGCCCACCGTCTCTTCTAAATACTATCATGATCTGGAAGGATTATGATTCTTTATCTTTGGACTTTCCGTAGCTCTGTTTGCTTCGACCCATATTGCCAGTTCATTCGCTTCTTCGAGTACTTCATATCTCCCCTGTACCAACAGTGCAGTATCCTACGAATTTCGACCCCTTACAGCATAATTTACCGAATGCACCAGAAGACCTGTCCCCCATAACGATTTGACTGCGAATATCATTACCTTAGGACCCAGAACAGTCCCTGCTGATGCTCGAGGATGCGAACTTGAAGACTCATACCACAACAGGCACAGGAGTGGAGACCCCAAGCTTTTTACAGGGTCAAAAAGAAGGCAGGGAAATCTTCCGTTTGCCGACGTCTGTTGCTGCTTTTTCTTGGGTGTGTACTACCAATAGATGCTGTTTCTCGTCGGAAGGCAGTCCTGCACTCTCACCAGCGCAACACCTACCTTAGACGGCCTGCTCTTACCATCGATCCACGCCTGTCCTTCAACCTTTTTGGCCGTTGGCCGTCAACATCGCCGCCACCATCATTACTGAACTCTGGAGTAATTCAGTATGCTTTTTTGGAATTCCACCTGCTTCGAAATGACGGATAGTCGTGCATTTCCAGAGGATCCGAGTTTTCCTGGTGCAAAGTTTACGTGAGGAATCGAGCATCTCAGACTGTCAGTTACACTATCAGGGTCAAAAAAGCTGAGAAAAGCAGACGCTGACTGGAGATGACGGGCCTATGGAGTTTCTTAAAGGAGCATGTCCGTGGTGTATCTTAAGCTCATTTCTTACACGGCCGCTACGATATCACCTGGAAAATGTAATCTGCTCATCTCTGGGTTTGCAATGTCACTGTGTCTTCGACGACGCAGCACCGTCGTGCCGTGGCCCACCTTGCATCCATTAAGCACGTCCTTTGCTCCGTCCTCGACGCCACGCAGAATCCCACGTCTCTCCTCATGTCTCTTTCCGCGTCCCATCGTTCTTTAGACTAAGCAATAGCATCTCATCTATTCTCTAAGCCTGCCAATTCACTTGCGATGGGGTTATAATCTCATGTCCCATGCCCTTACCGAAAGGTCACGATGAACAAGGTGACTTGATGCGGCTATACCTAGACTACGAGCCGGAAGACTGCGAAGAGATGACACGTAACCTTATTGCTCAAAACCTACTACCGGGCGCCAGAGTTAAGTGTGGTCTATGTCTTATTTGGCTACGCATTGCGGTTTTGTCGGAGATGATGGTCCCATTCCTCGATCGAGCCATTCCGACTCATTTCGAGGACTTTTGGTGATAAGTTACTTTGTAATGCTTTTTTTCTGTCTCCACTTCGTAATGGGCCGATGTGGGATGTGAGCCGCTCCCGGGTTTGGGATAATGTACGCTAGATCAATTCAAATATTACAATCTCTGACTTTTTTGGAGGATAAAACAGCGCCCAAAGCTAAGGTCGGATCGAGTATTTTTAGCCTCATACCTCAAGTATGTTCTGCGTAGACAGACTAAAATCCTTTCAATGAAACACCATCTTCAATCGATTCATATTTTCGCTGGTATGGGATAATCCAAGCTGACTTCGATAGAGGGGACGCTCGGGACGAATGCTAAGGATGGCGTTAATTGAGAGAACAAATGGTAAGCGTCCGAAGCACCTGACAAGCTGGCAAATGGCCGGCACCGTGATTGTTATTAGGATTCGAGCTGTGAATTGCGTACTCCCTTCGCCGTCTGAGCAAGGAAACAGTGCGTATCGACCCACTCCTTTCATTTCGAGTGGTAACAAGAATACTGTCAAGGTGATCGCATTGTGGCGGCATGATGAACACATTGGACGGTGTTGTTCAACTTGTAAAGGTGGGACACTCGACAAGTAAGCAGGAGGGAAATTGCTAACGTATTTTCAGTATCTCTCTTTTCCAGAAGTCATCATCTCTGCCTTCACTGAGACGGGTCGAGAGGAATCATTGATCATTGTTCCATTACAACGAAGGTATACCGGTAGAAAGCCCGTGATATCCTCCCGCCTTGCTGACACTCCCTGCACCACCCTCGGCATTCATGGCCTCTTGAACCAACTCAACACCACGCTGATTCCGCTTGTAGCGCTAACGTCTCGCTGTTTGGCACTGGCAGGTTATCTCCTACTACGTGGCAGATATCGTTAGCGTCACTATTCAGTATCGAAGAATCAGTATCCAGTGGTAGTAGTTACTGTCGTACAAGAATGTATCGTGCATGCAACGCTCGATGACTCGGAGTCAATAGTATTCAATTATGGCTATTATTACTGGGTAGACATTTGAGTACTACTACCGGCAGAATAATGAAATTTGAATCAGTTACTCTCAGGTTAGATGAGCTGTAGGATAAGTATAGCGACTGTCTGTGGGCCCGTGATAGGGTGTATGTCCTCATAAACCTCAGTACGGGAAACATGCACCCCCCTTATGGCCCTATACCGTGTTATGGGGTATAGAGGGCTATAGGGAGGGGGGTTCCTATACACCCCATACCCATACCCATTGTGGGATCGCTGATGTGCGCACCAAGTGCTTGTTAGTCCCCGCCCATTGCCTCGTTACCCAGTCAGTAAATCCTTTCTTTTTCTCTTCGAGGATGATAGCGGCAATTTCGGAAATCTGCTGGGACACGGGCGGGTCGTCCTCAGGCTTGGACACCATAGGGAATGTACCGTTGGGGGAGGGGAAGGAAAATCCACTTTTGTAATGGGCGAAGCCAAAAATGTTGCCGACCCTGCCGTTACCATTTAATTAACTCTAGTGATGTTTACTCTAGTACGTCGTCATTATATTCAACAATGTTTTTTACTTTTTTTCTTCTTCGGCTTCGAATTCGGCGCGTTCTTGTAGCGATGACGATTATTCAGATATTATCTACATAGATGAATGGAATTTGGAACTGCGTCGAACAAGCGTCATCGTCTACCTGCAGATTCTGCAGTCTATTGTAATACAGTCTCCATAGCACGCCCTCATCGAGGTTAGAAATTGAAATATCGCTGCGATATGATAAATGGCAAACTGTACTTATCGTCCACAACTCGTACATCTCTTTAGATACCCCAGGCCTGATCAAGGTCTCTCGAATCCAGCTTGTAATGAATATTCTGATGACCGTGGCACCCCAATATAAGATTAAGTAACTGACGTTGTCAAGCACGCTGAGAGTGAGAAACACTAGCGCTGCCGCTTGCGACCTTAAGTCCGGTCGTACAACGGACGTAGATACCACCGGACAGAACCTGGTTACCGGGGGTCTGGCTATAGATGAACAACAACCGGACATAGACGAGCCGACGGAGGCTTATGTCGCTAAGGTGTGCTATATAAATCGGTACCTTTTGCCTATTGGAGGCTATAGTCCGTTATAAGTTCGAACTTGAGCATAGAAAAGCTTCTTTAAATACTATCGCGGGTGTGTCTTTCAATGACCTATTGACCGCCAAGCGTTGTCAATACGATCTTACTATCAAAGAAAAGTACGCACCTGAGATTCCCGTGTCGTCCATTCTAAATCTAAGAATCAATAGTAAGGGCCTCTGCCGGCTGGAATCAAGGGTGCCAGTACTGCTAGAGAGTGACCATTTCATTCTGTCTCCGAAGTTGCCCCCTTAGAATGATGCCGTCATAGAGTACGTGAAAAGGACCCTCAGGAGGAAGGATAAGGTCGCTACGCTGGGCCGGCAACAAAATTGAAATGCCCTGTATGGAATTAGCAACACCGCTCTGCACTGTCGATAATCATAGCCATTGTGATCAGTAGGCTTTGACTGAGGTACTGCTGCAGGTGTTGGTCAAGAGACAAGTTCAGTGACAGACACTGTCACGCGTTGGGCTCTCCTCTTGCCGTCATCACCTCGTCTTCCAACTGGAAAACTCTCTTTTCTTTCTTCTTCTCTGCCCGCAATGACAACCCCCATTCGCAAGAAACGCAACTTCAAGTCGCTCCAGCTGGCGACGCCGAGCCCACCAGTGTCGCCAGCGACGACGGAGCCGGAGCCAGTTCTCAATCCTGTGCCTACACGGCAAGCTCCAATCGCTGGGGGCAAACGACGACCACCGCCAATGACCTTGAAGGCCCCCAAGATACCGACGACTACAGCTACGCCTGTGGATGGCGACAGCACTCTCTTGACCGTGTCCAACGGTCCCAGTTCCGCTCCGACCACAGCTTCACCGATGGCTTCGACACGACGCTCAACCTATGCCACACTGTCAAATACCCTAGCAAATCTGGATATGAACGCTGAAATAAAATTTGATTTGCGGAATGAAGATCTGAAGGATCTCCAAGAGCTCGGTCAGGGCAACGGCGGGAGCGTGAAGAAGGTCGAACATGTCCCTACCAGTACTATCATGGCGAAGAAGGTCTGTATGCTCCACATCTTACGTGTCTTATTGCTCAGTCTTTGCAGATTGTTTTGATTGACGCCAAGCCGTCTGTGCGAAAACAGATTCTTCGGGAGCTACAGATCATGCATAACTGCAATTCCAAGTTCATCATATCGTTCTATGGCGCTTTCCTTGCGGATCCTAACATCTGCATCTGCATGGAATACATGGATAAGGGTTCGCTTGACGGGATTTACAAGAAGATTGGAGCCATCGATATCGACGTTGTGGGTAAAGTCGCGTTGGCCGTTCTTGAAGGTCTTACGTATCTGTACGATGTTCATCGAATCATACATCGGGGTATGTTTTCTATCTGCTCCATGGTGCAGTGCTGATGAATCGCTAGATATCAAACCCTCCAACATCCTTTTTAATTCTCGGGGTGACATCAAGATATGTGATTTTGGCGTTTCTGGGGAACTCATCAATTCGATCGCGGACACATTTGTAGGCACATCCACGTATATGAGCGTGCGTGTCTTCTTGCGCTTTCGCTCAATGTGTCCTCACTCGCATTCTAGCCCGAACGTATTCAAGGGGCACAGTATACAGTCAAGTCTGACGTGTGGTCACTTGGCATCTCTCTCATCGAGCTGGCTTTGGGGCGCTTTCCATTCTCCGAATCAGAATCAGACGATTCGGACCTGTCCGACTTCGAAAGTACCCTGTCGCCGGCCCGTCCTGGTTCAATGGGGTCAATTGCTGTGTTGTCCTTACCCAAGTCACGGAAAGACAAAGCAAAGAAAGATAAAAGAAAGAGCAAGGGAGTCAGTCTGCAGGGTGGAGGTATGACGATGAGTATATTGGAGCTGCTGCAACATATCGTCAATGAGCCGGCGCCGAGATTGACGCCAGAAGGGCGGTTCCCTCCAGAAGCCGAGATCTTCGTAGACAGCTGTTTATCGAAGGACCCGGATATGAGGAAGACGCCGAAAGATCTACTTGTAAGATGCCGTTCTTCGATGTTCTCTTCATGTTCGTTCTAATTCCCTGTTCAAGTCGCACCAGTGGATTCAGCAAGCGAGAGCTTCTAAATTTGATTTGGAAGGATGGGCGAGCACCTTTTGAAAAGACTCGTCGACGTCCACGAACCGATCTTCCCATTGATTTATTCCAGCCGATATTGTATATTTCCTCTACGCGTCGCGCATCCCAATCTTCCCTTTCGGTCCCACTGTGCTTAGCCATCGCTTTCCCAGATCTTTAATGCGCGCCTTTCTTCGCTTGTTCAGCCTGCTGGCAGCAGCTGCGGGATTTCGTTAATCCATCAAAGTGATGGATTGTTATTTCCTTGTCTCTATCGTGCGTGTCGCCACAGTTTTCTATTAGCAAGCTGATTTGTATTACTATTATAATTACTGGGAATATATCAATAGTAGTGAATGAAACTCGGATGCCCTTCAAGTTTCAAGTATGTACTTGGCCAACTCTCGGCGTTCATTCTTCGCCGTGGAATTGGCCGGTAATCAAAATGCGATGCTGAGTCACCCCAGAATCGGAACGGAATCGGTTCCGCGAGGTCCGTGCGTGGGAAGCATTGCTGTGTGGCTATATAAACCCCAAAATCTCTTGCATTGTTCTTTGGAAGCCACGGTGGCAACCCCAGCGCAAGGTGGGTTGCAGTAGTCGTCCTGTCCCGCCCTTACTGATTCTTTCTTGCTTGACAGCGTTCGCTGTATTCGAGCTACTCAGAGAATAGAGTACTGACTGACCCGTCATAACGACTGACCCGAAATCGACACCGACATCGACATCGACACCGAGCACCGACTGCTCACTGACCTTGGTCGTCCACACAAAACTGTGGCGACCTGTTCATGCATCCTGCGACCTGGATGCTGGCCTCGAACGGTAAATTTGTCTTATTCCACTGTTGTGGCTTCTTTCTCATCGTCGAGCGCAGGCCCCTTTGAAGTGAAAGTAAAAGCTTCGATTGAA
Organism: Armillaria novae-zelandiae; assembly: GCA_030435655.1. NCBI lineage: Eukaryota > Fungi > Basidiomycota > Agaricomycetes > Agaricales > Physalacriaceae > Armillaria > Armillaria novae-zelandiae. The sequence goes on along the minus strand of JAUEPR010000003.1, from coordinate 2,494,081 downwards.
CACGGCGATTTGGTGAGTCTTTACCACTAATTGTTCCCTCATGTTGGCTCATGTTATCGTAGATGGACGCCTCCCGAATACCATCTGATGACGCGCCCGCAAGGGAGTATGAAATCCGAATCGCAGTGATAGCGATTCGGCGGTGATATGTGAGTCGTACCTCCTATCGTGGCTTCCACGTATACTTATTGGTGACTTTCGTCAGGCCCGTATTGCATATTTCGACGAAGTATCTGACTTTTAATAGTCATGATACTTCGGAGGCTGGTTCGCAGTATCGCCGGGGGACGCCCCGTAGCAATACGCACCAGCAGTGATATACAAATCAAATAACCCAGGCCATTTGTTCATCCCGGGCGAAGTCTTGTTACCTTCTCGGCTTGGAGGAAGGGGAGGATATTGTCCCTGCGTTTACTATCCTTGTATTTCTGTAGCCAGGTTCCGAGCGTATAATGCAAGTTTGATGAGAGCGCAAATTGTGTGGAATGCCTGAGTTTTGAGGAACTTGAAACTTCCCTTTGTGCCACTGACACTGCCCTTGTGGACAGGTTAAGAGTGGAGATATTAGACAGATGAACTAATGGTGTAGTGACTTTGTATAAGTTGTGGTTTATTCCTTCCACCAATTGGGTTGGAGGAGAAAGAAAGCAAAAATAGGATTGAAAACTTGTGGAGCTAGCTCTTTTATAGCATGGCCTATGCAGCATATATGTGTGTCAGATGTCCCACAGATGCTTGCAAGGATCCGCACGCGTTGAGAAGGCCGCAAGCCACCCTAATGTGGATGGAGACTGGTGGGGTTCCATCCGGGCCGCCGTTTCATTCTCTTCCACCACTTCACTTGGCTTAAGAGGCAAGCATGTAATTTACCTGCCTTCCGACTTCATTCTCTCTCTCGGTCGCTACAGATCCAACCAACATTGTCAAGGAGCCCTTTTGCAGGTTTTATTCACTCACACCTACCGTCGCGCTTTGTAAACTTTATGTTGATTTTTCAGGCATATCCTTTGAAGAAGCATACAGATTTCAAGTCCGAGCGACATCATAACGCGAACCTTCAAAACTAGAACGATGGCCTTGGAGCGATCCATCTGGACTCCAGTTTTGGCTGTTCCTGTCCGAATCACGACATATCATCTACATAGCACATCTTCACACAACGACCATATCGATGTTGCTTATCTGGCCACCACTATCGATTATCCTGCACCCGGAGGAGTTAGAGCCCTCCAGGCCATCATCCATGACGCAGAAGAGCACCTCGCATACCTGTACCACAAAATCTCTAACGTGACTTGCCTACGCAGAGACCTCGAAATGCAGATATCATGTCTCGACCGCAGATGGAAAGATCTCACTCAAGCCTGCCACTATACGAAGCATGAGATGAAAGAACAAAGGAAACTTCTCTCCCCCATTGGCACACGCTTGCCCGCGGAGGTCTTTCATGAAATATTTCTCGCTACAATCGACTTCCCGCCGGAGAAGTATTGGTGTGAAGAGATCAAAACATGGAAGCTATCCACTTCTGTGATATCTAGCCCTGCGGTCTGGAGCATTGAGCGCGTTTCGAAGAAATGGCGGGCTGCGGTGCATGCATGTCCAAAGGCGTAGTCCTTCTTCACTGTCACTAATACATGGGATTTTCAATCACAGGGCTACAATAATATTGTTCGCATATCCCAGCATCTAACGCGATCCGGTCAGTTGCCACCATCCATCACAATCCACCGCCCCCACGGATCATCATGGAACTGCCCACCCAAGCTCCTTCCATCTCTTATCCCTTTTGCAAATCGTATCAAATTCCTGTATCTATTCATACCGACAAGAATGCTGAAAGGCTTCCGAGCCCTCGAATACACGTGCGACGCACTCCAAACTTTGGTCGTGGTGGCAAATGACTCTGTCCCTCCACCTGAGAATGGATCACTGCCAGACACATTGCCAATCGATATCTTTCTGAAGGCGCCGCATTTGCGCAAAGTTGAACTCCGGGATATTTTCGATGCTAGTTATCGGATCCTGCTTCGCATCAAGCAAATCACAGAATTCACGAATGTATATCGTAGGCAATGCAGATGGAGTCACAACCACGTCCAGCCCATTCTTGATTTTCTAATCCGCATCGGACTTGCAACACTTTACAGGGAGCGCGACGGCACGGAAACGCTCGAATTACGCTCCTCGATTGTTAGATGCCCTCAGCTCCGTTCGCTGCGTATTTTATTTGATCCTGATGGGTTTCCTGATTACTTCAACACATCGCTGCCCCAAACCTAACACATCTGGACCTTGGAGGTATTCGCGCAGCAGGATCGCCGACCACCACCGCCATCATTCCTACCGTCTTTGATTTGCTGAAGCACTCCCGTTGCACATCTACGCTGGTCTCTCTCAAGTTATCGGATATGTCCATTCAGAAGGATAACATGGAGGAACTGTACCTGAAGAATGTCGGCAAGCGAGCCGTCACAGACTACCCGCTGCATGAGCTGACATTTACCGTTTGGCGTGTCACTGGCATGCCTTCTTGTGCGTTGCCAAAATTGCATACACTGCACCTTGATGGGCCGTGGCAGTTCAACGAGAAGAACTTTATAGATATAGTAAAGTCCAGGTGGTGGGCTTTGCTAGCGTGGCGCGACCTTTTTCCGGTTGTTCAGACTGAAGAGGTACGAGTGATATTAGATTCCTACAGAGAGTGCGACTTAAATTTCGAATACATTACGCCATAGTTGTTGTCTCGTCCTTGACTCGTGTAAATATGTGTTGTGATTTGTTATAGCAATTACTAGTACAAAGTGTACTTCAAATCCAAAGCAATTTTTTGTCAGGAAACAGCGATTCAATCGTTAATTTAGAGACTGTTAAAGCAAAAGCAACGTCCAGTTATGCATCATCAACTATTCGTCATGCTGACTGGACTGCCTTAATTCGTGGCTGCAGTCGATTAGGTGGACACCGTTGCCATTACCACAGATGTTGTGATATCAATTGCAAGGATGCCTTGAAACATGAAGGTAATCGTGTCGTGACGAGAAGGCAGAAATCATGGCCTTTGACGTCTGGAGTCACGACACGATTTCAGAGTTTCTTTTTCAGGAATTGAAATTGCTATGGTTTACTTACACCTTTTCTCATGACTACCGAACCACATATCCTGGATAGCCCATTCGCAGGATTGGGCTACCCAGTCCAAACCCTGATAACCGTTGTCACAAAGATAACACTAAAAAGCCTCCCAAGAACACAAAATTGGTGGGTGATCCTACAGTGCTTCCAGAAAACTGACCTCATCCTTATGGTGTAATTAGAGCTGCAAGTCCTGTCTTAAAAAAAGAAGAGAAAGTTTGTGATCTCTTTAAAACGCGTCTTTACTGACATACTGTAGCAATACGAGCTGCAGGAACTCTGGAAAGACTTGTAGTCCGAGAGTTGAGGATGGAGTTTTTGATCATGTTCGTGCCAGACTGCCAAACTTGACCTTGGAACAGCTCTAGTACTTGAAGTACGAACCTTGGCAGAAGAATGCCAGCGCGCGGCGGGCGCCTCGTCGACTTCCCATCGGCATCGCTCACCATAGTTGACGATCTCTATCCTACAACATCTCGCATGAAGTTGAACAACACTCCCACCATTCCCAGAAAAACAGTCAAAATTGTCCAAAACGTAGGAAAAATATCCTAATTTCGGCCACAGAAACGCACATCCAAATTCAATTTCTTCCTGTGTCGCCGGATAGTATCACCTACGCCGTTTCGCTTGCTATCGAAAATAGCACCCAAATTGCAGATTTGAAAGGTAGATTAGGAGAAGGAACCGGAAGTCATGAAAATGACAGGTGCGTTCCCTCCTTTGCGGTCGGCGCGCTTTTGACGACGCATATGTGCAGGAACTCTTTCATCCATGGAAGAAAAGATCGCTGAACTCGAGGGCTAAATTGTGCCAGACAGAGACAGCGGCCAAAAGTGAGTGTGGTTACTTTACCGTTTGTACTCCTTACACATAATTTCCTAGCAGTTATCAGCACTCCTTATGCGGACGAAAAACTCCGGCAACCCTGACAGGTGCCGCTGAAGACATCCATTTGCTATGTGACTGAACTGCATTCTTTGTAGCTGCGCTCGCTCAACAGAGGCCTTGAAAAAGCAACACAATAGCAAGAGCAATGGACACCTTTTCTTCTTACCCATCTAAGATACCTTTCCCTCAGATTACACAGAATTAATGCAGACACAATTGAATGGTGACAACTCGGTACCGTTTTATGTACGTCTGACTCGACAGATAAGGAATCCGCGCTGAAGTCCTCTGCATCAGAGCTCGATTGTGAGGGACTCCTGCTTCTTTTTGAATAGTTCACCGAATCTCTCTCTGTAGAAGTCAAGAAACAGTTTTTAGATACACAGCACGTTGCAGAAAGTCAACGACTGACTCTCTTTCGGCGACCAAAGCAAACATAGCTCTTACTCAAAATATAGCTGAAATTCAAGATATTCGCCGTCAAGCAGATGATGCCCTCTCAGAAAGGATGAAATACGAAGCGCAAGTGAAGTGTATGTTCTTTGCTGAGGCCCCAACTCGATTTTCTGCTCATTGTTCTATTATTAGCTCTTCTCAGGAAGATAGATGCAAACCGTGATTTTCAGCAACAACGCGATCTCGTAGACCATCTACATATTTCTGCCCACTGCATAAGACCTTTGGATTCCGCTGCCGATTTCGAGCAACAATCGGACGCGTCTGAGTATGCGGTGACCGCAATCCAGGAGCATGTCGAGACCCTTGCGAACATAACCGTGGCTGAATGGAATCGACAGAGCATTCCACTTAACTTCAAGAGGCTTAACAATATCTTGACGCTTAGAGAAGGAGACGTAGAAAGACCGATGGAGAAGATTCATATTCCACCGAGATGCACCAGCCAAATGCAAAGCGCAAGAGGCTGTGAAAGTGATACATTTTGGGCCAGCCTTGTCTTTCAAGTTTATAGTTATCTGAATATGTAGACCTAATTACACAGTCATCGCTAAATCCCCTGGTGCTCGATGCGATATCCGTGGAAATGGCTTTGACATGGACAAATAAGTATATTGGAGATTTTAATGCCTATTTTTGGTTACGCGAGAAGATGACACAGCTTCTTCTTTTCTCCCTTCACCACCTTCACCGATGGAATTCAATCCGTTGTCCAAGGATGACATCGAAAAGACTGTCACGGAAGAAGCAAATAGATCTCTCTCTCAAGCAGAGGAACGAAAATGGGTGAATGCCCATCAGAATACAGTGCGTTTCTACAATACCATAATGTTGGACTTGATTGGTAACCGTTGCCGCTTGTAATAAAACAGGCCCTCTGCAAGGTATGCAAGGAAAAAAACCTCCCCTGTGCACCGTTAGAAACACGTATTCGTTGCAATACTCCAGCCTGCAAAACCTCGGGCAGGTGCAGTGAGTCCGACGAGCTGTTTGAGAGGGTCGTCAAACGTGTCCCTTCAGTAGAACAGTCAGCGTTTGATGAAATCTTACTATTGAGCCGACTAGCCCCTTCATATTCGGATTCAAACTCAACTCTTACTGCGAGTATTTCATCGGCACAGGAGCGGTCTCCCAATAATCCAAAGAGTGGTATTGTTAATTCAAACAACGAACGCCTCCGATAAATGCAGCTCCCGAGGTCGTACCCAAAGCTGCGCGGCCGTACCGAAATCCTTATGCTGGTTATTTTCACACATACTATCCGGCGAATCTCAATCCCCAGCCAAGCTTCGAGACCCAGATACAAGCTCTGAAACAGCAATTCGATGATCAGGTGAAGGGAAACGGGGTGCTGAAGGCGAAACTTGAGGGTGGGTATTTCAGATTTTTCCAGATTGCTTTTCGAATTATTATTCAAATGTTATCAGATTCAAGCCAACAGCTGGAGAAAGTTAAAGCCGATGGGGAAGCAATCATTGACAGTAGGTACATCTAGTGCCGTCAACGAATGTTGATTTTTACTCGGACTTCCTAGACCTACGCGAGGCATTGGAAAGCAAAGAGCCGACCGTAGTTCTGTCATAGAATGACGTATTGTATGTGTTTATCGTATTTATCTAGCTGCAGATACACGGACACGGGAGGCAACAATTTTGAGAGAAGGGATAGAAAAGGGTATCATGATTTTCATTGATTGGGGAATAGACGTAACCACTAATTTTTTACAACAAGCGTTAAGAGCCGAATTGGAAACATCGAAGGAGCAGAATGAGACCATTCAGAAGCAACTCGAAGGTACTAATCATCATCCCATTCATCTCCGCGTCCAATTACTCACTACTCTCGTACTAGTAGATGCCCGACAACAGATTACAAAGAAAGATGGCGAACAGGAAAGACTTCAAAGTACGCCCGTCACTCTACTTCTGTCAGGTACTTGAATAACTGTCTCCAAGATGAAGTACATACACTACGAGAAGAAATTGATCACAGGAGCTCGTCTCTTATGAATGAATTTAGACTACGATACAAAGGTAGAGCATACTACGAATCGGGTTTCACCCTTGTTGATATTCTACAGAAACGGCCCGACAACTCAAGTACGAACGTACTGCTAGTCGGCAGAGGGACATGGCAGAGTACTTCAGCATCATAGCTCATCGAGGCCATCTTGAGGACGCGATCGAACCATACGAGCCCCGTTCTGAGCTATCCATGCGTATAGCTACCGCGGTCAAGGGCCATCTGAAGGCGATGGCGGAGTGGAGGCTTGGGGACAAACGCGGCAGGAGTTTCAGTGAGATAGTGGGAATGCTGGGAGGTGATTGTGTAATCAAAGAGGAGGAAGATGACGATAATAGCAACATGGAGGAAGTGGAGGATGAGCTCGATGACGAATCGGAATCGGAGGCGGTTTCGCTGCGCAGTCCTTCGAAAAGGCGAAGACTCGGGTATTCGGGAACTTTGGAGAGCTTGAAATTTGACTTGGGCGACGCGCTGGTATGGTATCTCGTTAGTCTTTCGGCCGTGTCTGTATACTTCTGCTATTTACATCATTCGCGGAAAGAGATGCATTTCTCAGTTGCGGGGTACTGATAGAAAATGAGAGTACGGGCATGGTTCGAACATGAGCGATTCAGGGCAACAACGTTATAAATATAGCACCAAGGAGACAGCCTGAGGGTTCAACATGATAGGCTCGAAAGTTAGAACTTAAGAGCGCAGCCGACAACTCCTTTTCTTCTCAAACAGAAGTCGGACCGCAAGGCGGCCAAGGCCCTGCCACTGCACCAATCGTCATCCTTTATTTCCAGCTGGTCTAAGCCTCTTGATGATTTTGTTCCATGACCGCCATACACCTTACAGCGGCAGCAGTCATTCCCGACCAGTACTGTACCCCGGTAAGCGATCAAACCAGGGAAGGCGAATGCCCTGCTTTTGTGCCACTCCCACACAGCTCGAGAATGGGCGCGTCGGGCTACAACACTTTATCTCCCACCATGAAACCCTGCTATCCTCCATCCATCGGATCCCGATCGAAGTCTTGACTCTCATTTTTTTGGAGTCTTGCAAGGACGACGATGTGCTCCACACAAACATCTCCGTCATTCCCTCCCTCCATAGGCGTGTGTCGTCCGTCTGCGTATGAGACTAGGTCGTCGTTGCCCGTTGCTAGAAAGCGTCGAGCTTTATTCCACCGGAGTGTGGTACCAGGAGCTAGAAGCATTTTGCTGGGCACCATGTCCCCGTAAAACTACTCTCGGGTGCGTATCCACACCCTTCCTTATGAACCTTCTAGAATGCAAAATGGATACTAGGATCCATCTCTGGCACCTCGTTCTGAAAGACTTTATCGGTCGCCCGCGGCTCATTCCGGAGTTCTTGAACCGCCTAACTGAGCTGGAGCATCTTATTACGTTGGAGATTATGAATGTCATACTGGGTGCAGTCGAGATCAAGGGTGACCCCTCCGGTGTATTGCGAAAGGCTAACGTCTCTTTAACCTGCTAAAGGCACCTTATCTCGCAAGACTGGAGATATATAATCCCGAGGACGGACAATGTGAGAAAGTGGATACAATCAATTCCCTCGTCGGGCTCGTCAGACGGTCCTCGTCCACTCCGAAACGTCTTCATGGTAGACATTAACGTCCTACTATTAATGGAGTTGGCACCAGGAATTCAGTCGCTAGTTGTCCACGAGGCGGAAGATGCATCGTTCTCCACCATCACAGATCGGTTGTTACGTCGGTTGACCATCAAGTCAGATTCTCACAACACGAAGCCTATCCTGCTGCAACTGAGAGACATAGTATTCCTCTTCGATGAGGAAGTCTCAGAAAATATCCTAGCACGGATGATAGATTCAAGGTGTACGCGGATGATGTACGGTGGAGAATCATCGTTGCTAGCAAGTGCTGCGCTCGGGATACGTACAGGACGGGAAGTGAGGAAGGAAACGGTAGAGTAGTTAGATGATTTCAGAGGAAACGGTCTTAGCACTTGGCTGATATGATGTCAGTTGTTTATATCGGAGCCCGTAGATTTTAGGTGTGTACAAATGGACTCGAAGTCCCCTCTGAATGTGACTATGAAACAGGAGTGGGAAGGACCTAGTGAAAACGTTCCTCCATAATTCTGAGGTCTACCAGTCAGAGTATCAAATATGCGTGCGACATGATTTAAGGCGTGTGCTGCTCACTTTTACCCATAACCTCTACACCCAAGTCGGCGTATCTCGCCAAATAACTGTTTTTCTCGCCGCAGTGCATATAAGGGGCAAGACAGTATTTTACTTATCCTCCGCTCGGAAGAGAACAGTTACGCGTCTATAATCTTCTTGCATGGGAATCTGTCACAAGCCCAGCTATCGAGACATTCGATATAACTTTTGAGATGTGATGGTAAAGCTTGGAGGAGAGACGTTACGGTCACGGTTGGCCCTGAATAGTACATACATCACGCACGTGGCTTTCTTCATCACCTTTGGATGCTCGAGTCAACGTCTAACTGCCAATCCGCGGCCGCGCCCTTCAAAGTTCAAAGTTCAAAGATCAACGTTCAATCCGTCAGGATTATCACGAGTCTTCCGAAATGAGAACGAAGAAACTCGCCAGCTCCGTAGCGCTCAATTCCCAGGTTATGTCATGCGCATACGAAGATTAACAGGCGTCGGTATGGGAAATCAAAGCTTACTGCATCCATCCATGTTCTACTCATTAGCCCCTTGTCATTGAGAATGATTCGTTGTTCTGTGCCTGTGGATATCCGAGTGGCACCGAGTTGCTGGATTATCAGACGACACAAAAGTCCTGCTCCTGAATACCGAGGATATGGGGAAATCTGGAGAATTTGTGCTGAGTTTGTGCGCACTATCATCCGAACGACCGTTCCCACTATGGTGCTGTCTGCCGCGGACCAGAATCTCACAAATTGAAACAAGGCGTTCTTCAACGACGTAAATATCCGTGCCTTCGCACTGTCAAGGACAGCAATACGGGATGTATCGGGGCTAACGTACTGTGGGGCGAATAGACCAGTCTGTAGGCACCCTCTATGCCCGTAACCCTAATCCCCAGCTCTTGGCATAGTTTCGCTACTCTAATCGGATGCATTTCCTTGGCGCCATCTTCCAACTTTCATGTTTTCAGTTGTAACGCTCTCTTCTTTCGACAATCACTGGGAACAAACGGACGCCCAGGGTTATGTACCGACTCGCACTCAAGGACTTGGCAAAAATCGGGATCTGTCAACTCCATTGTACGGAGAAAGATGGACAGCCGTTCGCGCTGCGCCCCGCCCACTCGCACATTCTGCCGAATATTTTGCAGCGATGACGAAGATAACACTGACGATAACACGCTTTCATGTTCTTGGGCGACTTCAAATTTGTATACAACTGTCATCCTATTGGCTGTAAACGCGTCAAGCATACTCAGTCTCCACACGGTGTCCTATCAACTGTGTCTGATGGAGAATTCTCGCGTGTACCTTTGCCCGCCGTGGACGGCTTAGGACCGAAGCTACGGATGCATGTTTATTCACTCTTTCCATGAAGTTTCTGAATGCCGGCCTATAAAATGCCTCAACACCCTTCTAGAGGTTCTGCATCGCATTCCTTCCCCCAACTGCGAACATGAAAATCGTCTCCGCCTTTATTTTCCTGGCCTCTGCTCTACTCGTCACCGCTCATCCCGGTCCCCATACATCGATCAAGCGTTCGGAGGCCGAATTAGCACGTCGCGACCTTGCTTCGTCCAAGTGCGCCCGTCATGTTGGCGAAATGCAACATAAACGCATAGAAAAGCGTGCACAGACTTTGGCCAAGCGTAGCAGCCGGTTCTCCTCGGTCACTATCACCACCGAGTCACCCTTCTACCCTAGGATCCAAAACGAGACATGTGTTCTCACTCCCGAGACTACCACTGGTCCGTATATCTGGTCCAAATCCCAGACTCTTCGTCAGGATATGACCGAGGACCAACCGGGAATTCCACTGATCCTAGTATGCACCGGTTTCTTTGACGTCCCTCAGACCAGTGATTTACCCATCTTCTCTTTGATGTAGGATATTGGGGTCATTGATATCAATACGTGTGAGCCTATGCGTAATGTGCTTGTTGACCTCTGGCACTGTAATGCGACGGGATCATACTCTTCCTTTACTGGACGTGATCCGAATACTCCCTTTGCACAACTTCTCGAAGAACTGGGCCTTGACCTCAGCGGGGGGTCCCTCGATCTTCACACCGACGACACAACATTCCTCCGTGGCATGTGGCCCACCGATGCAAATGGGATGATGCAAATGAAGACCATCGTGCCGGGATACTACGTGGAGCGCGCAATACACATTCACGTCCAGGTACTTATCTTTTTTTGTGTAGCCTCCCAGCTAACGACGAGTTTTTAGGTCCACCAAAATTGGGTGCTGCAACCCAACGGAACAGTTAAAACTGGTACTACTGCAGAAACGGGCCAGATCTTCCTTGCTGAAGATCTCTCAAAGTATCTCATGTCGTATCAGCCATACTTTGGGCACACGGAGATCGAGAGGACCACCAATGACGTTGATTCCATCTACTCGGAAGCGTCAGTCAATGGATGGTACCCGGAGTTGGCAGTGATTCCTATCGATGGGGAGGAATATTCGAAAGGTATCATTGGGTATATTACCATTGGAGTTGACCCAAGCCATTCCGCTGCTTCTTCGTTCAATTAATACGCCCCTCTTGCAGCATTTCACGCTAAGAATAAATACATCTTAACTTATCGACCTCTAATGCGAAGCAGAAGAATAAATTACATATTCTTACTTATTTAACATCGAGTCAAGTTTCGACTCTATCACGGCATCTTCGGTCCGGCCATCCAATTCTCATTGTGTCATTGATCAACAAACTTTTCACCTTTACCGTCACGTTCGGATATCGTTTCACAATAACCAAAGTCGAGCCATAGATGTCAGGATCTTTCCCTGTCTCACGGCGCCTAGCATTACCAAGAAGACATTTCAGCAGCTGCAGTATCACACGTTCACGCGATTTCCCTATCTGGTGGCGTCCTATAGCTGCAGCCCCCGATAATGCTCTTGCTCTATATATCGGCCCGTTCAATTTTGGCATGCCCGTCATAGAGAACCTGCCTCGCTTCCGCCATCTAGAACACATCAAGTTCGAAAAATGCACAATGGCTCATTTTGATGACCGACGAATAACAGACGTGTTATCCCAGTGTCCGATCAAAACAGCCTTATTTACCACATCGACGTTTCGTAACCGAACCCATCTTTATAGTTTCCTACGTCATTTTCCGGTGTTGGAGGAGCTATCCTGCGTCAATTTGCATTTCAAGACAAAGACTCGGAAACATGAACCAGTTCGGCGGATTGGACCATCACTCCGAAAGGTCACAGTTGATAGTGACGACTTGTGGCAGGTAGCTTTAGATGGGACAAGTTTTGGTCCTATCGACAAACTCCAAAAAGTCACAATCGTGAATGTCAAACATGACGGTCTCACTAAGGTTGATCAGTTCCTTCGGAGAACCAAAAACAGCCTGGAGGAGCTTTCTGTAGAGCATATGCATGTCATAGGTCGTACGTCACATCCATGTCCACCTGTTATTGCTTGAATGTCCCCAGATCCGCGGAGCGAGCATATGCGTTGGAAATCCAAGCCTGAGCCCTTAGTGCTCTCACATCTGAGGACGCTCAATGTGGACATTCACGGGAAAGAAAGAAATACGGGACTTACGGAAACCGACATCGTGTTGAAATGGTGGCTGTATATGTTACAGGAGATGGCTAAAAAGGATGAAGTATCTCGTCTCGAGAACCTCACAATCACTGTGGGAATGGGCCGCTCGGTGAACTATCTCTGGCGAGCGGGGGGATCCTTGTGGCAGGAATTTGACCGCTGCCTCACTCAAAATCAATTTTCTGCATTCAAATCCTTTCGTGTTGTTATCAACGTGTTTTCCCCATTCACAGCGGAAAACGTCGAGCAACGGAGGCAGTTGATATTGAATAATTGTCCCCGTCTGCGGGAGAAGGGGGTGGTCGATGTCGTAGTTCAATTTGTGGATTCACCGACAGAGTCTGTTTGCTAGAGAGCATGCTTGTACTGCGGCACAAATCTTTAGAATTCTTAGAACTAGCACTCTGTGCATGACTCTGGAGAGTGGTCGTTTAACACCTGTTGACTGTCCTTGGGACTGGATGTGGCCTCCAGGCTTCAAGTCAGCGGTGCGTTGCGTATGACTATTTCTAGCTTTCTCATCGGAGACGCAACCACGTTTTCCATCCGCCAGCACCTTCTTACCACCCCAGTCCCCAGGGTTATTCTGAATCCGTCTCTCACAGTGTGCAATTATTCTGATCTGCAGGATGTGAGCTTTATAGGGGAGTCAGGAGATGTCTTCCCACGATGTACACGCAGCTCAGAGAAGACGAGAGGATTCCTTCCTGCACGTCCACAAGCTGCAGCTTATCCTCTTGTCCTTGCGGTGGATTACTTCTCTGCACCCATGACTATCACGATTTGTTCTTCGCTGGATTTCAAGGACCACCCAGAACACGGAAAAAGCTGGTCGGGCTTGGTGTTTCGGATCAAAGAAGACCCCAGGCATGAATATACATCGGGACACCATTTCAAGCTGACCCCAGGAATTGGTTGTACACCATGACGTTTCAATTGCCTACATTTGGCGTTGAGCGTAGATTTCGTGGTGTGCTAGATCTAATATTGCTGCTTGATTACTAGATAACGCTTTATATAGATTTACGGTTCTATTCTGTGTCACAATTATTGAATTGCGTACATGTATCTTTTCGTTGACCGAGCCATTGTCATTTTACTTTTATTTTAAAAACGTGTTTCTGTATTTCTGCATCTATGATCAAGATGACTCTTAGCCAGAATAATTAGCAGCGACCTGGATCAAATATAAATCTAGTTCTCGAGAAAACAACAAGTAAGAGTAGTCTTACCTCAATTGAAAGAATTCCCCGCTTTGCCGATATTGGCAAAACCTTCCTCACATCATCTGCAACGCAGTCAGGATACTTCCTCCAATGTTTCCATCGTGCCTTTGCACCCTCGTAAGCATCCAATCCTAAATTCACCCTCTTCAACAACTCTATGTGTCCTAGTGCTGCATCCAAGGCAGCCCAATCGTCACCGTACGAAGCAAAGGTGATTTTGTAGAAAATCTCGAGTGACCTCCTCCAACCGATACCACTTTGAAAGTTCCCTAAACAGACCAGTCAACCACCGTAGCCATTCCGCAGGTGTGTGTGTTGTTGGCGGCACATCCACTATAGCTTAATATATATCGAGCGAATATGAGATGTATCAATCAGGTTAGATAATGGTTCTACACTCATGATTAGCATTGAATATATGAGGACGACCACGCACTCACCGGCAAGGCAGACATTCAGAACAAGGTGCTCCAAAGAGCCGCTATTTAGCAGACGTAAGATTTCCTTCGTAACTTTCGTACGCTTTGAAAGGTCTCCAGAACCATCGGTCAGCACTGACAACCGCCGGAGACCACTGATACTGATCAAGGTTGTAATAACTGCACCATTGCAGAAGGCGGCTTACACGAACTGAGCGCTAGGGAACGCAGGTACGCAATGCACCATCCGTTAATCTCCCTACGTGAATGTCAGCTTGAAGGCACCTTGTGGCGACGACATCGAATAAAGGTAGCGCCGTTGCATCCGATTTCGCGTCTTTTAAGAGGGAAGCGAAGAAGACTTATCAGAGTCCACTACCGATTTACCACGGGCTAATAATAGCTGGAAATATTCGTGCGCGGGGGCATGATAAGCAGCAGGCTATCTGACATGCTGGGAACAAATGTTCCCATCCCCAACAGAAAGAGGCACTCAGCGCACTTCCCTAGTATGCCAAGGCTAAACAATTGGAAGACATTTGTTTTTATTGAATGCATCTAAGCTTATTGACATCTAAGTATGTGGGACATGACGAATGCAACGGACATTTATTCCATCAAACATTGGGTGGTTGCAGTGGAAAGAGCATACGATGTTATTGTCCCTGATGAAATCTTCCAGAGTCATTCAGGTTGCATGACCTCGAGCCTGGCCTGCCTTCGCATCAAGTCCCCAGCCTAACAATGCAACCCCAGCAGCACCTGCAAAACACGACCCCACATACAAAATTATATTCTCAAATCTTCCACCCGCCACTTGGAATCCCGTGCTCGCCTTGCCATGACCAGATTCTGAGATCGTCGATAGTGCAGATGAGATGGGCGTGCATAGAATGTTGCCTATGCCTCGCGAGAGCATAAGATATCCGAATAGATAGGTCACCAAATTCGGGTCTTCCTCTGCGAACAAAGGGTAAGTAATGAGAACGGGTATCATACTGCGAACGTACTTGTGATAGGAGCGATGAAGCCCGTCCATAAACTGCTCCATCCCCCGGCAAGAGCACCATAGACAATCCCAAATGACAGAAGTCCAACAAGATTTTTTGAGAGAAGGCCCCAAAGGATAAATGTAGCGATTGACGTCGAAGACAGTGTGGATAACGCGAGGAGCCACGGGTTTAATCTGTCTGCCAGGTAACCTAGAGCCAAACGGCTGAGCAGAGAAGCACCTATTCATGCATCTAAGCAAGAGGGTGTGATAAGATTGAATATAACGGCGTACCATTAAGGAGTGCAACAGCAAGGGAAGAGCTAGTGCTGCTTAGATTCATTTCGTGTGCAAAAGCTGGAAAAATCTTCATTAGTAATGCAAGTTTGTCTGTGGAACTGGCACTGACTGGGTAGCCATACAACGGGCACAAAGTAACCGAGGCCCTGGACTGTATTAACAGCGAGAAGAACCCAGAAGGTGTGGCTGCTCATCCAATTGCGGGATCGAGGAGCTGATACTTGAGCGCGATTTCTGGATTCAGGGAGTCGGGGCTTGATTAGTGCAACAATTGGAATGAGAATTGTTGTAAGCACGACGGAAATGATGCGTAGGGTCTTTGCCGATCCATGATGAGATATCAGGGTGGGCAATACAAGAGGGAGGATTAAACCACCAGCAGAGGTTCCTAGACGAAGCAGCTAAGATCAGGATTTGATGAAGAAGTACATCCACGAACCAGCAAAAATGATACCACTTGCGAGACCTCTCCGCATCACGAACCATTCCGTCATGTAAGATATACAAGGTGCGTACAGAAGGGATCCACCGATAGCATACAGAATTCCTTGTAGGCCAATTAGTACTGGCACCTGGTGCTTCTGGTGAGTGACATTGTGATCATGGAAAGCTGTGCTCACCTTAGTGGCGAAACTCGCCCCGAAGAGACTCGCTCCACAGAGGACCACGCCTATCCACATCATTTTACGGCGATGATATGGATACCGTACATTAATGGGATAGATTACAGGACCTAATAATAGCCATTTAACATACTTTCCAGAGTGAATTGGATGAAATGATATTACTGGAACAAAAAATCACGCCCGACGACAGAGGGCCGATGAGAGGAAGTAAAGTGGATGCATGAGGTTGGTTCATAAATTTTGGGTCGTTGAGATAGCCTATCGTTGAGTGAGCATCTATCCACAAATTTCTTGTGCAAGACGTACTATCAAGGAAGACACCAAACGAGTCCGGGAAGCCCCAGACAATTCCTTCAACAATGAATGCAGCCAGGAGCTAAGCCAGAGGTAACCATCAGTTCGTAGGAGCAAAAGCCGAAACGAGGACGAACAAAAGACCAAGCGCCGAATCCATGGTCTACTGGTGCAAGATACGACTCATTTAACTGAGTACCATCCTCCTGCTGCAAATGATGGGAAATGTTGGTGAGCTCGATGCTCTCCGTTCGCGTCGACATGACTCAAGACTTTCGGATTGTCCTCGGAATATTCAAATACTCTGGTATATGAATAGCCGTGATCTTGAGGGCCGGGCGACAGTGGATGCGGGGTTCCTTGTTCTGCCGCATGTTTCCACAAGCTTCTGAAGAATAAAAAGATGAGGAGGGAGCAAAAGCAAGGCGCGACATTCAAAGTGCAAAGGGGAGTCGCACTGCCGTAATAGGCAACCGAATTGTGCCATATTTAGTAGTAAGTAGGATCCTACACTTTCACCAAAACGTCGACTATCTTCTGTTTCCTGGCATCTTCTTATCTATTGCAACCGAAAAATATCGGAAGTGATTTAGCCCCGTATCGGTACCGACTCCAAGATATCTGTATCACAAATTACTGCTTCCTAGCACCATGTCAACACATACAGGAAGTATCGAGCTCGTAACAATACAAGGGTCTGAAGCACCTTCAACGACGCTGGACAATACCAGTACACGAAACGAGTCTTCGTTAGCTCCAGTCGATACCGGGTTCGATGCCTGGTCATTTGTCTGTATCTGCGCTGGATGGTAATTTGCTGGTCCTAACTATGAACATGCATAGTTGGTGGCCGCATTTTTTATCGAAGGAATTGTCTGGGGATTCCCGGACGCATTTGGCGTCTTTCTCGACGGTGTGTGCTCTGTTTTTTGTATTCCTTATCGGACTCATTGGGAGTCAGGCTACCTCCACGATCCGCTATTCATGTACCAACCTCATGCGTCAACTTTACTCCCTCTTATTGGCCCTCTTTCGTCTGGTATTATCTACTGCTCAGGTAGAAACCTTCGCATCTCAATCTTGAGCTTGAACTATCAACCGATCCTTCTCGTTAGGCCCCGTCATCTATCCCATCACTGCAAGGTTCCCCTACCATCGGCGCACAATGATGTGGGTCGGAGCTGTCCTGTGTTCGGCCAGTCTTTTTGCTGCAAGCTATACAACCAAGGCAAGTTGCTTAACGCTGTAATGTTCCATTAACATTACACAGGAATGTCAGGTCTCTACTTTGGTAGGCCTGCAAGGGGTGTTATATGCTGTCGGTGGATCATTACTATACCCCCCATGCATATCGTACATGTCAGAGTGGTTCGTCACCCGACGAGGTTTCGCAAATGGCGTCATATTTGCTGGTACGTACTTACTCTCAGTCACCGTTACTTCCTCGATCCTAAGTAAACCTGTCAGGCACTGCCATTGGCGGTCTGATACTGCCGCTCGTCCTTCCAAATCTGATATCGCGTTTTGGTACTCCCAAGACTTTACGAATCCTTTCCGTCACAATTGCTGTTCTTCTTGTGCCGTCGCTTCCTTTTGTGAAGCCACGCATACCCGAATCCAGGAATCGCCGCCAAACAGCACCTCCACGTTCTCATGACTGGATCAAAAGCCCCATATTTTGGGCTCTTCTTGCCACAAACACAGTCCAAGGTTTTGGGTACTTTGTCCCAATAGTATGGCTTCCTAGTGAGTCTGTTGATGCGTTGCTCGGTGTTTCCTTGAAGAAATTTTTGCCTAGCCTTCGCTCATGAAATGAATTTGAACTCTACCAGCTCGTCATTGACGGTAGCCCTCTTGAATGGTATAGATTCGCTCATCTTCCGTTTTGAAGGTCATTTTTGAATTTTCACTGTCTAGGTACATCTGTATTGGGACGCCTATCCATGGGCTATCTATCAGATAAATTCAACCCATGGTTTCTTGGGATGTCAACCCTATTCTCGACGTCTTTTGCTACTTTTGTTCTATGGGGTGTCCTTTCAAAAAACCTCGCTGGGCTTCTGACTTTCGGAGCTGCCTACGGCATCCTTGCCGGGTCATGGACCTGTCTTTGGACGGGCTTTGTATCACCCTTTGCTAGTACGTCCGCTGTGACTCGATTATGGTATTGGTCGTAAACTTGCTTATCTCCCATAGAAGACGACAACAACGTAGCCACATATCTATTCGGTTACCTCATGCTCTCTCGGGGGTTAGGCAATATTTTGTGCACGCCAATTTCGTCTGCCTTTTTGGCGACAACATCAGACTTCGATTTCCGGATGGCTCGCACTGGCTTTCAGGTTGCTGGCGGAAGGTTCGAGAATATGATTTTATATGTAGGATCGTGTTTTGCTGGTTCTGCTGGTATTGCAACGTTGGGATGGGCACTGGATGCAAAGAATAGAAGACTTCTGTCCGGCTTAGGCATGCGCTGAGAATATTCAATCAATATTGTGATCTTTTACTACTGCTGCTGCTGCTGGCATGATGTGGTGCCTCTGCCGTGATATTGCGTTATGACATTGTACTCATCACTCAATATCTGAGAACATTATTTGAAGTCCAAGAGACAACAGTACTGTATGTCACCATGGTGCGAGACACAGAGAACTCCTAATTTACCATGTCCAGGTGAATCTCGCAGATCCGTGAAACCCCACTGTTCAGTTTCCATTTTTCCCACTTACTAAAAGCTAGTTTGAGTTGGCCGTGTCAATTGAAGTGTGTCCAGGAGGTCTCGAAGATATCAACCCAAAACAATCTATGCATGCACTCATCATGTGAGGATAGACATGATAAGTAAATAACGGTAAGTTGTCATAGCAAAACTGTCCCTCCAGGCAGAATGGGAGTCTGGAGTCGGTAACAAACATTTACCTGGAGACCCTAAATACTTACGTGATACATAATTAATTATTAATCAAAAACGCAACAAAAGTTCGATGCAAAAGTCAATATTCCGATACGGGGAATCGAACCCCGAGCTGCCGCGTGAAAGGCGGCAATGTTAGCCGTTACACCATATCGGACCTATATACATTCTCTGCGTTACATTGGTGGACTGAGTGAGAGCACCGTGCTCTATATAGTGCTTCTAATGAATACTGGAAGACGGACATAAGAAGCTCGGAGAGTCTTGTGTTCTTCCGCTTTCTGATTATTTCTGGTAGTTCCTGCACCGTATACCGATGTATAATACTCACGGTAACTCTCTTAGAGCACTGGTCAGCCAAGGACCTTTCTTTATTGAGTCTGCCCTTGAAAGGCGATTACGCGCCGGTCGAGGAGATTACTGTGTAACTTCTTGGTACCTTCACGGACCCGGACCCGGGCCTTCTCGTGTGCGATTGTTAACACGATATTAAACAGTAGCGTTCGTATCTATGATTCAGCGCTCTGTCCCTTGCGGAGGCAGGCGGGTGGGGAATCTGTGGATTTGGCGCTCAGAAACACTGTTCGTTCACATGGGCATTGGGTGGTACCTAGCAACATATTGGAATCAGGCTAAACAAATACAAAGCTGGAAATTAAGGCCAGATATCCGTGTGCTTGCAAGTAACACTCACGAGAGCTTTTCCCTCATCCAGGACCATCTGTGGATTTCGGTGGAATGTGATGTTTTCAGCTGAGGGAAAAGATCTTCATAAAACCACGTAATCCAATCTCTAAGCCTCTTCGTGGTCTGTCTGCAACTAAGCTTCTAGATGCGTCGAATCGAAGATGATGCGGGGAAGCAACTGGAGCATCTGGAAATTACGAAGGTTCTTGAAACATTCATTACCACGCTTATATATTCGCGACGTGTTTTATTACTCCTTCTTCCTCTGCCCATCCCTTTAGTTCTCATGATGGATATGTCCTCCGGGTCTACCGGCGCAAAAAAACCTGGCTCAGGAAGTGACTCTTCCGGGTTCAAGGTACTCGTATGATACTATCGTTGAATTGCAGATAGATCTAACCTTTACATCAGGCCAAATCAGTTCCGACTACACTCTCTGAATCGCCATTCATCGCCACTACCAAGAAACCCGGTCAGCTCACTGGCAAAATGGCTGCTCGACGACCTCAGAACCAGCGCCTTGTCGTTCCGCAGCTCATTTCCAAACCTTCTCAAACATCTAATTCCCAGCAAGTAGAGGTGCTCCAGATTGTAAGAATACCCGTGCCTTCAGTGTGTAAGGCATAGTACGAAATTGAACACCCGCCCAGTCCTCTGCAGAATCCTCTCCGAAGGACACCACCAGCGAACTTCCTTTAGACTGGGAGGTAAAAGTGGGCATGGGCTCTACGCACACCTTGTGGTCTCAGTACGATGATAACAAGGGTGCACTCACTCTGTATAAGGGAAACCAGACCGTGAACGACATCGCCGTAAAGATTGGCGAGGGTAATGGATTGTTCTCGTCGACTTCCATTCTTGAAGGAGATCCATCAGCAACACCTGTAGATCTATTTGGCCCGGCCCTGCTCCTCGGCCACCCACCCGCCAAAGGTAAGTCGAGTCTTTGAACCTTCAATCCACCAAACTGACTTATGTATCCCTGACCTAGCACAGGGTGACATATCCGGAAACCAAGACTCTGAGGTGTCTGCCGATCTCATCGCCACTCTTGAGAACGAAAATCGTGCCCTTTTGGATACGATTATGGAGCTGCGCAGTGAGTCACACACAGTTCCTTCCATCATCTTAATAACGCGCTACTCGTTTAGACTCGAACACGCACTTCAACGAACAACGCCGGAAGGCAAGCATGGCCGAGTACATGTACGTCCATCTCCGGCAGCTCCAACTTCAACGCTCCGTTGCCAATTTCGAGAGTCGCAAGATCTCGGCGGAGAGGTTGGTGGATATATTCAAGCAACATTTGCGCGAATTGGAAAACATCGGGAACAAGTTTTTAGAGGATCTTCCGGAATATTTTGGTCGTACGGAATTTGATGAGATGTTTTCAGGCGTAAAGAGGGACTCGTCGGAGTCCATTGACATTGTGTTAGAGGCGCCCCCAGCAAAAAAATTCAGACCCGTAGCTTAGATGTCTAAGGGTACGCAAGCATAATAAGCGTTGGTATTTCGTCTACTGTTTCTTGACATACATATTACTGTATTGCGTATTAAAAATAAAACCTGGTATCTTCTCGTTCCGTCCAGTCCAACTTATGCAAAGTACTGGTACACTGGTCGTTCTGGGTATTCAAATCTAGTCATAAAGTCGTATCAATGCGTCTATAACTTGTCATAATCGAGATCACTCGACATATACTTCATTCCCATTCCAGACAGCTCTCGGCTTGTAGTTTAGCGACTCGTTCACCATACGCTCCTTGACTGTGATATGGAAATTCGGTTGCGTTTCTTCGATCGTTCTCCCTCTTCCTAAATTCCAACTAGAACCCAGTCAGTATTGGGGTGACAGGATACAGGGGCGACCGACCGGAATTCACTGTACCACACGCCCTGAGCATCTTGCCACGAATACCGCAGTGGGATGATTTCTAGAAGCCACCAGATCTTCGTGTCTTGTAGCCTGTCATGGATAGGCTGTTGTGCATCTACCTCGTCGGCAATTCCAGGACCCCCATGAGCTTTCGGCGGCTGGAAAACGAGAGAGGGCCGGATCTCGACCTTCGAGAGCGCTGCTTCATCGAATATGATCCCACATTGTGAGCTGATAACTTGACGAATCATCCAGCGGAGGGGTATGTTGCCGATACTATGAGGAGGGGCTACCATCGGTTCGTTTCCGCCGATATCTAATGAAGATCAACTACAGACAGTATGAAGAAAAAATTCAATCTCACCGCTGTGGCACCCCGCGAACCATACTTCCAATACATTGGTAGGATCCCAGTCTTCATCGTCCAAACTCGTTGACCTTACTGGGCTATGTCTCCAGTGATCGGGATGGAAGAAAGTACTGCCTCCAATTTTTTTGGCGCGGCAGAACGACAGCTTGTTGGAAGAGGCTTTGACAGTGCCCGAGTCAGGGCTGACGGTCTCCGTGAACTCCGGGTCTTGGCCGGGTGATGCCCGGTGAAAGAGGTTAGGTCTGAACCGGGAACGGTGCTGGCAGTCCATGTCAAATATGAACGACTACTAAATTTGATAGATTACCTCGTCAAGGGATATCGCGTGACGAAACGTCTTGATGGCACGATTAGAAGTGGTGAAAGGGAGGGTTCTTCCCATGACCACGCCGACGCTTGCAACTGTATCCCTGCGGATATGTCGATCAGCAGCCGGAGAATCCTGATTGTGATGACGAACCACACGCCCATGAACTCAATCTGCACATTGCGACAGAATGTGTGCTTGAAACCGTTGCTCAACTCCATGCCGGCTGAATCGTCCTGCTTATAAAGCTTGTAGGCGAAGGGTATTTGTTCTTGATTATCTCGTGGGAGAAGTCCCACCTATCAACAAGTTTTAGTGACGTATTCCCATGAGCAATATCGACGCACTTTGTATAGCATACCAGCCAAAGCACGCGCAGTATATGCGCCTCGGGAAAAGCCTGCAGAGTACCGGTTACGACTATGAAATTCATATCCAAGAGACGCCTACCAAACATGCAGATTCTGTCTCCGGCGCGATAGTTTTGCATGAGGAACCTGTAACCGTCCATTACGTGCTCGTTGAGGTACCTGGATCCATGAATTCCCATCTGCCTTGCGCGAGTTGGTCAAAACTCACCAGGCTACCGCTTCGTCCGCGATTTTGGCCACCCATTCAAAAAGCGGCGACACGACACCTGGCGCGAAAAACGTTCCTATTCCAGCCTGTATCACGCGCTTTCACGAAAGTCCGGGGCGGAGAAAAGAGCGATAACCGACTTGGTAGTAGCAAAGCTGTTGACTGGAGTCGTCCTTCTTCAACAGAGAGAATAGTTTGACAACATTCGTATTCTGAGAAAGGCGGGTTAGCTAGTGAGGCATATTGGGGCCAGTACGATACTAACATCCTTCTCGTATTCACTGGCGGTTCCATCGAAACAAAGAACGAGAGTGCGAGGCTGCTTCGAGGCTTCGATGTTGTTGAACATTGCGATGATAGCAAGCAGTAAGAAGATTGAATTCGCCCCCGGCACACTTTTATAGCCATCTTCGTTCTTGGCTCACAGAGTACTAGAAGTCGATGGATATATCGGGAATGACGTCGTGATCATCGTCCCGTGACAGAACTTACGTCCACGGCGGCCATTGCTGACATCCACTGGATCGCGCCAAGTGGGTCAAACAGGGAAATTTTGGCGGGGAAGGACAACCCTAAACAAATGCCTCGTACAGGTAACAGCTGTATGCGTCGTGGCGACATCAGCGGAGAAACAGCATATTGACATTTCTTGACTTCTTGATGCTGGTAGAAGTGGCTGACAGGAAAACGCCGTTATAAATCGTCAATGACCCCTTCACTAATGGGACCCGATTGTTTCAACAGCGTGATCGCATGAAAGTATAGTAGTACTGTCCAAAGGGAATGTGGCCCCGTCGGTGGCACATGAAATTTTGGCTACATAGCGGGAACCAACAGCTTTCTATATTGGATGGGTCGCGCTAAAGAGACGAACCTTGGATATCGCAGGGCAGTTAGAGCCAAGAAACCGTTCAACTTGAACAGAAAACAAAACCGCAGTTGCTCAACGATCAGGAATTTGAAGACATGCTTCTTAAATATGGGTCCCTTTGAAAACGACGGTAGAGCTCGATAAGTCAGCGTGGGCCAATGTGTTTAGAGACATCTCTTACTCTGACTTGCCTACTCAGGTCATGCTATGTTCGGGCAACTGAAACCTAAGAAAAGGAACGCACAATCGTCATATGTCGTACCAATCTAAACAGGTTGTGCGGATCTTGATTTTTAGTAGATGACTATCACAGCTGAAATGCCAGAGACATCTATCGGCAGTAATTCCTTCAACTCCCTCTGGCTGTCAGATGATGAAATAAAGACAAATGGCCTCTGCTCGCGATACGTTCTTCAGCTTACAGGCCTTTGAGAGACATCTAAGAGCAGGGTTAACAGTTAGATGGCATATACTCAACGATCCGGCAATGGAGAATCGATGCAGACCTGACTCTGTGCTCTTGGAAAAAAGACTAGGGCCCATCCTGAGGCCTGAAGCTAGAACAAACATCGACGAAAACATTGAAAGCAGTACGAAAACGAGTGGGTGTTATATAGCGTTCCATCAGAAATAACAGAAGTCTTGCTGGAAGATTTGTTTGGTTGTATGAAAAGGCATCAGTCCACAGATCTGTGAAGATCGATTTTCATTAGTTCTCATCCTACCTAGTTCTGCAATTAATGCTGCACTCAGCACCAGGCTATTACGGTGATATGAAGTGCAATAGCTGTTCTTGCCGGAGATAAAGGAATTAACAAGCGATTTGAATCAAACTTGAATCCGACAGGCTAGGAGAGCATTTAAATTGAATTATTTCTCAAGAATCGTGACTGGGAGATGAAACGTGCTGTTATGAACACTGAACATATTAACATTTAGCAATTAGAATTATAAGGAGACGCGCAGCACTGTATTTGTCTTCGAATTTTTCCTTTCTCAATCTTGAAGCTTCTGAAAGGGGAGGGTTCACGTTGTTGCGTTGCGAGAGTCACTGCTCAAGCGCTCATGTGCTTATGTGGCCAAGCTGAGCTGAGCAGTTCTTGCCTGTTCTTGCCGAGATCGTTTCAGTCATGTGACTGACGCGTTACACGTCATTTCAAATTCGCTTTTCTTTCATCTCCGTCACCTCCCTTTACTCCGTGCTACCCAGCTTCAGCGTCAGACCTGATTGATCTATCGCTTTTCATCCGGTGCAAAAGGCAATCATCCTTATATCTATTAGCACCCAGATGCTCCTGAAAAATGCCGGTCGGTTCAAAGATTGACCATTGTCACCGGTGCGTGGCCCAGAAGTGTACCGTTTGCATTTTTTCCATTATTCATGTAGCTCATAGAGGTTTGACTGAAAGTATATTCTCACTCTCTTCGTCTACGGGACATCAAATTCTAAACTCGGCTCGCAGTATTTGGTCACTCGGAGTATAAAGGAAAGCAACGAGACATTATAGAGGCTGCAATTTCTGGTGCGTTCACTCTTGTCAATACTTCCGAGAGAAATATTCGACTCTCACCTCCAGGTATCGATGTTTTTGTGCTTGCACCAACGGGGATGGGGAAGGCATGACACTCCCTTCCGTCCCCTATTTTGTATAACCTCTCTTAATAGAGTATATGCTTCCAATTACCCGCCGTCGTAGAGGAGGTGAGAATGCTATGCTTTCGTTCCCTGTGATCAAACTCTAGCTTTTTGATACAGAGTGGCGTTACGATTGTCGTCTCACCCTTGCTAGGTCTGGTGTATACAATGTGTCTGGAAATCTTATTGACTGCTATGATGCTATGATGCAGCTTTGATGAAGAATCGTGAGTCTTCACTTGAAATGCCTTACGCACACATTGATGATGTTATAGAGGTCGCAGGTCTTAGGGAGAAAGGCATCAATGTTGTTTCTTTTACTTCAGAAACGTCTCCCGTGGATAAACTTGAGGTATTGTATCTTAGACTCCATAGGTTTGTCTAACGGAAAGCAATACAGATCATTAGAGACCTTTATGACGGAATCTATCATAACCGGCTCTTATACAGTACACAAATTTCCCCAAGCCTACATGTTCTGAAACTCACGCAGGTCATAGTTACGCCAGAAAGCTTGTGTAACGCCGAGTTTTTGGGAACGTTGGAACCCGTGTATGAAGATGGCGGGCTCAATAGACTGGTCGTGGACGAAGTGAGGTGTCTTTTTTGCTCAGTTGAGAGAAATGTTGACCTTGTATCTTTAGGCACATTGTATTTCGGTCAGTCTCTCACCTTCGTCTTTCGCATTATTTTATCGAAATTGATACAGGAGTGGGGGCACGATTTCCGAGAAGGATATCGAAAGCTCGGCGTATTCCGTCATAGATTCAGGAACGTTCCTATCATGGCGCTCACGGCGTCTGCCACGGACGCGTATGCACCTCCATCTTTGCTCCCTCGTTGGACCTTGGCTGATCCGCATGTAGTGTGCGCCGTGACATCATACACTCCCTTGGCATGTCAGAAGACAATCTCTTCCAGGCTATCCATGGGTTCAATCGCGAGAACCTTTATTATGAAGTGTGCCGCCAGTCCTGTCTTTCTTCCTTGGTATGGATGACAATATCAAATTTTCAGGTTAAATGTTCTCCCCCTCGTACTTCCCTATCGCATATGAACGAGATAGCGGAATATATACTAGACATGCATCAACGCCGGGGTAAATCGTCATGTGGAATTATCTATTGCCGCACGCGAAAGCTTTGTGATGAGTTGGCAAGTTTCTTACGTGGCAAGGGACTAGGCGTACGCGCATACCATAAGGGTTTGACGTACGTGCATTTTTGGAATAGTTTTTCTTAGGCGGGCTGAAGAGTTTTAGGACCAATATTCTAGACAAGACCCTAAGAGATTGGACAGATGGGACTATAGATGTGGTACGATATAATCCCACTTCATATCCGTTAACACTCTGACGGATTGCTCAGGTTGTTGCCACCATCGCGTTCGGATTAGGAATCGACAAGGGTGATGTCCGGTCCGTATTATTTCGCTGCCTTCATCTTGTCCTTTCTGAACGGTCATAGATATGTCGTACATTACGACCTTCCTAAAAGCATGGAAGGTCGGTTGTACATACTTTTTCAACACCTTACATCCTGACCATGAGCATCAGGCTATTATCAGGAAACGGGTGAGTATATATACTTGTGCACTCAACCCGGTGCTCCCGCACTAATGGGCAAGTCTGTAGGTCGTGCAGGACGGGACGGACTGGTATGTGAGGTATTGTGCATCACGAATACATCGTTGATGTTCCTTTAGCCTGCAAAATGCATCTTGTATTACAGTTGGTCTACGAGTTTTAGCGAAGATCCGAACCTACTTACCTGAAGTACCCTTCAGCCCGCGAGGATATGTCCTACGTCAAATCCTTGGTCTCCCAGTCCCACAATAATCGTGTTCAGCTCGCAGACGTTCAGAACGGCCCTGCTCCAAGCCAGAGGGCTGGCGACAGTTTCTCAGCGGTGGCGTCGGCCTTTCTCGGTTTCTTCTCTCCTGTACTCATCTACGAAATTAGTTGGTGCACTTTGCTGAAAATACTGATGTTTGCCGACATGTTGTACGTGTCTCGTGACGATACACATGGATGGAAGTTGCCTCACGACTGAAAACAGTTGATATGCAGATATTTCGGTGAGGATATCCCCTCGGATCGGGATAAGGATTACTGTGATTCCATGTGTGATGTTCGTAGGTCCTATGAAGGTTGTTGTTTCGATATTGACGCTTGGAGTTTATAGGTATGCAAGCATCCCAGCGAAACGCGGCAGCGAAAGTATAAGCTCACGCCTCTGGAGGACGCGAGTCGTGTTGCCAACGAATGGAAGAACAGTTTGCATACGTCGTCAAGTAGCGGCGTTCAATCTTCCAGCAAGTACTTTCAAAACCCCTTTGAACGAAGTGCTGAAGCTTGAACAGGTACTGGGTGGAAAAGACCTAATTCGTTCTCCAGTACGAATAACTTTGAACCAAAGGCCAAAAAGCTCAAGTCCCAGGCGTATGCTCCGACACTGAGTAAGAGTTGACATTGCTTGGACGTTCTGACAATTATTAACGATATGCAGTCACAAAGCCTTTCAGCTCTGCTCCAGGCTTAAACAAGCCCTTCAAGATGCCATTTAAGTCCAAGTCTCCTTCGATACAACACCACGATATCCTTGAAGAGATTGAAGAGGATAGCGAACACGAATCAGAGGTGGCAGGTGCAGATATCGACGCCCAGGAGAATCCGAGTTTAGAACTCACTAGCTATCGTCATGAGCTGGCGCGGATGCGTAAGCACTGACGCCATTTAGATTCTCCGACTCTCATCTCAAACGTCCATTACAGCGTCTCCCAAACCTGAGGTTAAGTTGGATTTCGAAATCGAGCCGGAAGAAACTTTTTCCCAGAAGATCGATGTACGTTGCTAGACATATGTTTCTTTGCCCTTTTTGCAGCTGAATGGGGATGCAGTTTTCTGCGCGACGTGAGTGCATCCGAACATTAGCGCTGGCACTGTGCAAAGGCCCATGGGAACAAAATACTATACAGCGATTAGCACAGAGCATCGAAGTGCGTGCCCACGGATTCTCTAGCACCACCACAGGGTATAAGGAGCGCATGAGGGCAAGGCTAGATGCGGTTAAGGTCCTAGTATCAGGCAGAGATGTGCAATATGAAGAGGAAGGAGAAGAGGTGCTCGAAGTTGTGAACGAGGTGTGTCTGTAATAATTGGTAAAGGCTTGATGCCAGTATCTTCGACTTGGAAGAGGCTAGACTGCGGAGGTGCGCTTTCGGTTCTATTTACATAAGTAATGAAGATGTCTGGACCCGACTCTTACTTTCAGAGAAGGCGATATCCGCCCCGTTGTCGTGTGGACATTGTGATCGCCCGACGCCAAAAAGCAGAAATTCACCGAATCAGACCTTTGAGAAGTGCGGGCGACGTTTCTAAAGGGCGGTTCGGCTCGGATTGTTTGAACTCGTGACCTCACAGGAATTTGGGTGCCGCCTTGGTAGCCTGGACCAAGGACTTCTGTTGATAAGCCCTGCTCCGACATTCAATGGCAGCACATGTAAAGATCACAAGGACTTGCCGTCGTAACTCCCCTTCGTATCACAGATGTTACTGAACATGCGTTTCAGCTGTCTCATGTTCCTCGCTAAGCTGGGGGCCCTGACTTGTATTCATTCCGAAGAGATGCGGTCATCGTCATGACTGCTATTCGACCTGAATCATTTCAGTGATTTGACGTCATCGTCGTTCCAACTTGGCTGACGAGCCAGCGCAGCTCACGAAAACTCAGTGGTAGCGAGAAACGAAGGCATGGCGGTGTCAAATGCTGAAACTGCATTCTGTCGGTCATGGTAAACTAATCTTAGAACCGATACTACGCCAGTGATGCGACGAGTCTTTGTGGGATCAGAAGCGCGACATTGCCACCAAAATTGTAACATTTGCTAGGGGTCTTCGATGGCGAATACCGGGCTTTCGTGGCTACCAAAATCCCACGCATAAACTAGCACTTGGGAACAATATCTGCTGTCGCATGGTGTGCCTCCCGCAGGTATCTCATAGGATATGAAGGAGTTCATGGAACCTCGGGGACTTCGACGCTAGTCTAATCCAAAGTGAGCCCCTTTTGCAACGGTATAGCGCTCATGACATCATGCATCGACCCGGGATTCGTTGGGTCCATTTGGCTTATACAGGTGCGCAATCAACATTGATATCAAAGTACTTTGAACCTAGTAACGTTATCTGTTAGCTTTGCGCCCCCGGAATGGGCTATTCTTGTGGAGGTTGAAAATGATGAATGCCCGGTTGGCAGGCGTAAGCTTTTAAGGTTTACTTGGAGATCAGTATCTCAGGCCCCGGGTCACTGTGGGCCTGTGCTTTGCTCCCGACCCTGTCCTTCTCAAGGAATCCCGAACCTGCATGGGCTGAAAGGGAATGGGTAGGTGCTTGTCCTCTCGTACTGCTTATACCGCCATGAACAATCCCTAACAATAGTCTTTCGAGCGATAAATGCGATTTGAAACGATGGCGCCATCCGAGAAGTACCCGGAAGTTTGCCTGCCAGCAACTTTCAGGGCCTGTCGCCGCTGCGTAGTCAGGCTTCTTCTCCATCAAACTTAGGTTCGAACTTTCTAAAAAATGTCACGGATTGCAACGTGTAATGTGCTCATGTAGGTACTGTTATCAAATTGGTTTTCGACGTGAATACCTTCCCTGGCCTATATCAGCGTCTTAGCTCCTCTGCGAGCCTCCACTTTTTCACAACACCCTGACTTCTATCCAGTTTCATGTTTTGGTTTGATTCAAAGCGCAATATGTCTGACACTCAGGTATGATGGGGTTCTTTTCAACGATCTGCTTAAATGAGCCCTGACTGACATCATCGATACCAGTCGTACTGGACTTCGTGCGTAACATTTACCTCGTGGCATGCAGCGTAGTCATGTCTTCGACGAAGGTTCACATTGCAAACCTACAATTGTGCCTACGCAATAATGGTAGGTGAATCTGAACATACTTGAATGTGGCTTACAGACGTGATTTGAAGGTTTGGGATACTCTCCTGACTTTATCCAAGGAGAAGCGCAAGTGAGTTCTACATCTTTGTCCGTGAGTTAATTTTTTCCAAGTCTCATCTGGTACCACAGAATTTGGAACCGAGAATGGAGTCCCGTGGTGAGCACCGAATTATTTGTGGCGAACATCATTGATGAGTTGTGGAGCAGAAGATTATATTCTTGTTCAAGTGCGTATCATTGAATAGGATTCCGCATCTGCTAACCGATGATCTGTAGCCGATATTATGGTGTACAGTGATCTGCCAAATATCGTGGGTTCATTAACCGATTCATGGTACTTTCAGATCGCATCCATCACAGTGAATCTATGGTAAGTTACCATACTTGCTAGCCTTATTCTCTAAGGTTTACCTCAATCATTCTAGCTTCTATAATGTACAAGTCACCACCGAAGAGTGTACTAAGTACGTGAAGGCCGAACCGTTGATAGCCAGTATGCAACGCTCCTTTGCTAGGAAGCCGTAATCCTCCGACTGATATTCTGATAGACTTTACAATTATTTCGTATCAAAGCATTCTCCTGCTGCGGTACGTGTCGGTGGCCATGCCTATCGTATATGTTAAGCGTGCTGTAGTTGTTACGCGGTGTGGTTGGGCGACAAGCGAATTTTATACTGTGGCGTCGGGATGTTGATCTGTCAGTTTGTGGAGGCCATGTACGCCTGTTCTCGATTTGTGGGCTTTTTAACAGTTTTCACCCTTGGGAACTTACTCATCTATGAAACCAGTATCCTCTCCCCATTACGTTTGTACTAAGTTCATACCCTCAATTGTTCTATTGACAAGCTTGAAGGGGCGAAGTCGGACCGTGTGGTAAGTTAGATGCCATAGAACATCTGAGGTAATAATGACAACCCTTACAGTTGTTCAAGGAGAGAAGTTGTGCGTAGCTTTGGTTGTATTAGAGTGTTCGCTGATGGTTCGCTAGCTGGATTGCAAGCGTCTTCTTGTTCCCCACCATCACGGATACCGTGCGTCTTGAAAAAATCACTCTTCGCTGATCTCATTGTTCCCAGATTCTAACAATCGTCACCTTCGCTCGGGTGTTTTACATAACCCCCAAAACCAGGTCCTCTGTCATATCGCGGTTTCTGAGAGAAGGGTTCTTGTTTTGTGGGTCCTTTCGATCGGCTCGTTAGTTTCTTATTCATCTTGCCCAAAGTCCTTATAGTATTCGGTATTTGTCCTTTCGTTTAGCAGGCCGAATTCATTCTTACCCCATTTTTAGTCGGAAATTGTGCCAATGGTATATTATATCTCCAGGTAAATGAGCCGCTCACAGGTCTGGACACCGTAGGCTGAGCATGATATTTCAGCCGAACAGGGATATATCTACGATCTTCAGCGGATTTGCGATAGTAAGCTTCCTTGTCAGTCTAGAAACACATTTTGCTCAACTGAGAGCCAGATTTTTGGAAACGTCTGTGGAAACCATCTAATACTTGCGGCTCGGCATGATGGTTCAGGTGCGTAGGGCGTATTTCTGACTGCATTGGCTGACGTTGGAACAGCGGGCTCTGGAAGCTCTGAATCCCCTCATCGTACCAGTTCCGGCCATGCCGGGGTGTCGACCGGACGTGGAGTCGTCGTTCATACGGCGGTGGACATTGAATTAGATGAATTGTCGCCAGGCGAAAACTCAGGAGACCTTCCTGTCAAGCGCAACCAGGAACTATGTAGGTCACACTATAGCTTGTGAAGCCGATGATTCGAAGTCCTTCTGATAGGATCCAAGCATTCATCCCTTCCGCAAAGATCATGACGGGGAGGCTGCAGTGCCGACTGTTTAACGACCTCTGCTGATAACATACACACTAATGAAACTATTGATCGTCATATTTTTTTTCCTACGAAAACGAAAGGTTCCAAATCAACATGCGGTGACTGTCGATATCATGCTATAGATAATCAAAAAGGTGCAATGGCCAACAACATGTCTTAAGGAGATACAGCCTTCTATACCATGCAGTTCCCGGCTGAGGATGATGTCTTCCCTCCGCCGAGATTGGCGGCGCATGCTACAGCGAACAAAACACGATTCGCCTAAGAATACTAGTGTATCAATGTTCATTTCGTAATACAATCCAAATATTTAGTAGGTGTTTATCACTTGTAACTTGCTACTCAGCGGCCAAGGTTGTTTCTCTTGAGTACTACTTTGCCAAGAATCAAATGAACCATAGTTGGTTACATAACTTCCTAAAGTTTGAAATGATTTGAGTCAGCCTGAAACCCTGTGCCCTCAGTGCTCGGTGCTTACTGCGGTTCACTGTGTTCAGTCAGGTAACAGGTTACAAAAATAGAATAAAAGTTACAATTAGCACATAACTTTGACAAAAGCTTGATTGATTTCCGATACGGGGAATCGAACCCCGAGCTGCCGCGTGAAAGGCGGCAATGTTAGCCGTTACACCATATCGGATTAATAAGTATTCGACAAAATATAACTAAGTCATTAACAATACTGCAATAACTTGCAGAGCGGTGCCTTGCCTTTGTCTTCCTACCACGCAGCGGGTCTCCTATTACAACGATGGGCAACACGCCTTCTAATAACCAGCAAGACCGCGACCGCAATTCTTCTGCTACTCGATTCCAGCAGCGTTCATCACCGTCACCAACGCCCAACCAACCCCATCGGTCTCTCAGACACAAGAAACGGTCACTAGAACTGCCTGATCTGCAGCTAGACATTACCCCACGGAGACCCGCTGCGACCGCGAGTATACCGATACCTACAGCAGCAGAAAAAGAGAAGGAGAGGGAGAGGCCCCGAACGAAGCGGCAGCAGAGCGGATTGGGATCCAAGCCTACGAGCGGATCTGAGGAGTGGTCACGGCAAGTGAGCTACCTTCCGCCGACGGTACCGCCGTCGTCGCTCGTCGATGCCCCTCATACTCCACCGAAGAGGGATGAACCATATCAGCAGCAGATCGTTCGCAGTACCCTTCCTTTGCCGCTTGCAGTAGAGACTGCAATTTCACCCATCGACACCGCAACTCAGATGATCTCTGTACCCATCATCTGGTCCGGTGGCGGTACCAGAGTCTTCCTTTCGCGTGCAGGTGATGATGACTGGAAAACACAAATACCGATGCGAAGAATGGCTGGTGATGACGGCAAACGATGGACCGTCGACCTGCAGCTACAGCCTGGGACGCATCACATGCGGTTCTTGGTGGACGACCAGTGGCGCGTAGCCGACGACCTGCCCCAAGCTGTCGATGACCAGGGTTCACTGGCGAATTATGTCAGCGTCGGCTTGTCGAGTCCGCCACCAGCTCAACTTGATCCTTCCCCGCCCAAACGCAGCCACAGTTTCTGGAGCACCACAACCGGCGGTTCGACTTCCTCACCCAGCACCCATACCCCTGCTCTTCCTGCTCCAACCTGGACAAATGTCATTCCCCTCGAGCTCACTGAAGCCGCCGCCGAGGAGGACGCCTACCTCAATGCTCACCACACAACGTCGACAACTCAGGGAGGACGCAAGGTGGTGAATGGATTTATACCCGCTCCGAACATCCCTCCCGCCCCGCCCTTGCCTCGTCATTTGGAGAAGCTCATTTTGAATACAGCAAGTGGCCAAAGCCAGTCGGGTTCGTCAAGTGGGAAGGAGGGCAAGAGGTCAAGGGGTAGACACGGAAGTCACGGGCAGAGACGGGGTAGTTCTAGTGAGGGTACACCCACCTCCGGGGTCGAAGGGAGGGTTCTACCTGTGACGACCGCAAGTGGAACGGACATCAATAATGTGTTTAGCACCGGAAGTGCGTTCACACCGTCAACGCATACACCGGCGATGCCTCAAAGAAACCTACTGTCGAGCTCAACGCCGAATCTTAATAATCCGACACCGAGCGCCATTGAAGATGATACAGTCATCGTCGACGATACATCTGTTCTTCCTGTTCCTTCGCATGTCGTCTTGAACCACCTATCGACAAGTTCCATTCGAAATGGGGTGCTCGCAGTGAGTGGGACGGTGCGTTACAGGAACAAGTTCCTGACCACCATTTATTACAAACCCACATAGGGTTGGTTAGAGGAGACGGAAATGCTTTGGGTCAACCGCCTTTTTGGTTCTTGGATATCTGATGCAACTAAATATGTACTACAATGCGCTACTGTCTTTCTCCTGTCTGTGTTGTTGTCTTAGTATGTGCTTGCTATAGAGTATTTTCAGTGTTTGGCAGTTTCAATCGCATTTTTATTGACTCTAAGGTGTAATATCGCATTCTCTTGGATTTCATTCAAGTAAGATCACCAGGAACAAAATATATGAACAAAGTCCTACTTCTGAAGGCTTTCCACACGCTCCAGATCCTCCGATCTCTTATTGGTGGGCAAGTCACTTAATGCAACGTCCACAGTCGTATGAACAAGAACTCCGGATCCAGGCCACACACCGCGATCATGGCCAGGGCCAGTCGCAGGAGGTGAATCTGATGTGGAGGCCGCTGTGTCTCCAAGGTCAGTCGATGCGAATTGCACATATGCCATTACAAGCACCTGAACCGTCGTGACGGGCGCCAAGAAGGAGATGGTTTCCACAAACGTTCCCCGAGATCTTAAGAGAGAAGCCCTGATAAATGGGAAACCACCAGGGGGGAAGGGCTTACTATGGCGAACCCGCTAAAAATCGTGGATATGTCCTTGTTCGCCTGTATCGTTGGTAAGTAAACTCGGGCCGTCTTTTACATGCAAGAAGCTCACCTGGAGATACAATATACCGTTTGCACAGTTGCCAACTACAAAAAGGTGAGAAGACTTCGGACCGAGAAACGAAAGGCCGAATACCGAAGACAATAAGGACTATTCAATGAAATCAACAAATCACCAGACAGAACCGGGTACTGGAAGACCCACAGAAGAGGAAACCTTCTTTCAAGAACCGCGATATTACGGAGGACCTGGTCTTTGGAACAACGTACAGTACCCGAGCGAAGGTAACCACGGTCAGGATCTGTATGTGATGAGATGGGGAGATGCATTCCCTTATGTATCTTTAGACGTACTGTATCAGTTAGAGTGGGGAAGAGGAAGACGCTTGCGATCCAGCTAGACAATGATGAGTAGACGGTTTCAATTGAAAGATTCGACGTACAATTTCTGCCCTTGAACAACTACGAGGACCCAAATACATAAAGGCTGAGTAATTCTATCGTGTAAAACGTACCACAAGGTCCTTTCTCGGTTCTGAAACTGAGTCAGCAAGGGAAGGTCAGTACTAGGAAGAATATGCTTTACTGACGCGATTGGTAGAGGGAACTAGAGAACAAGTGGGTAAAGTAGGCTACAATTTGAGAGCTTCGTCACGTACGAAACCAGAAATCGCGTACATGGCCTCCACGAATTGGCAGGTCAAGATCGCGATTCCACCGAATAAAATTCTCTTGTCCCGTAACCAGACAGCATAACATCTGTTATCGTTGTCGGTTACAACAGCAATGCAATGTTTTCAGGGGCCCGTACCGAAGCAGAAGAATACTTTGATAAGACAAAATAGTGAAGTCTGACGGATTCAGCAGAGCACAGCAGCGGTGAGAAGGTTACGTACTGCCAAGTAACGGCTCCGCCTTCACATACTTGGCGCATTCTTCAGTGCTAACTTGTATATTATAGAAGCTTAGATATTCGCTACATGTTAGCATGTCAAGATTAGTCGTATGAGCGCACCATAAATTCATTGTGATCGACGCGAGCTAGATGACCCAGCAATCAACATAGAGCCATTGCATACGATGTAAGATCTTACACCATAATAACGGCTATAGAATGGACGGTCAGCCAAAGTACAGTGTTCTGACGTTATGCGTACTTGAAGAAAAATATAACTTTCTGTGAACCACCAGGTCATCAGACGGGTTGTTCCTCGTTGGTTAAAGAGTAGACTCTGACCGCTGGGCTCCATTCTCGATCCCAAACCCTGGAAGCGAGGGTGAGAAACATGAACGGAAATCTTGGCCTTTTAGAAACGCACTTTCGTTTCTCTTCGGATAAAGTCAGCAAAGTATCCCAAATCTTTTCCCGACGTTAAGCAATGTTTAAAGTACCACGAGAAATAACGCACCATAACTGCGTAGGCACAGTTATAGGTTTGGAGAGTAAAGCTGGGTCAACCATATCAGCGAATAGGCCTGTCATTCGTTTAGAAACTGCTCACGCAGCCCAATATGACTAAGAATGACAAAATGGTCAAGAGCTGCTCTGGAAACATAAAGAGCACCTGAATACTTGAGACCCAGCCATTTTGCTGTGCTTGAATCAGTAGGGCCGAAAAATGATTGAAATCGAGGGCAGGGGAGAGGGAGAAAGGAACATTGAGCTCGGTTAGATATTTATATAAGAAACGAAAGGCCCGTGAGTAGAAGATAATCTTGGGAATGCTCCAAGGCGGCGTTGTCAGCAGACATAATGGAACATTCGAAAATCAAAAAAAATCTGATCTGTGGTAGTCTGAAGGCTTCAAAGTGCTTACTAGCTCCCGGCGTAGGACAGATCATCGCGAGAAAGTGTGTCCACTTATCGCTATCAATAGAACATATGATCATTGGTTGAAGAGGGCACGCATTCTCGGCACACGGAGATACAAACGTGTATACGGGCCGATATTGCGCGAGAACAGTGATTCAGCCGATCCTACCCTAGAGACTAGGGGGGCCGAAAGGAGTACAAGAAACGGTGCCAACGTGGAACGGGAGCATTCTCGTGGGTAGAACTCTGTTACAGTGGGCTCGTGTAGATGTCATTGCTGAAAATGACACAAACAAAGACGTCATCTGGGGCAAAGTGGGATTTCGTTCCTACGGTCGAAAATATCACCGATAACCATGACATTAGATCTGCGACAAACCACTCTGCAAAAGGTTGATATAAGATCGATTAGGATCTGTGCTGCGAACTACATTCGCCGGGCAGCGTTGCATCAAGTGTTTTTAATATTTATGATCATACCCAGATCACGAGGCACCGCCGTGAGCCTAACAATGGGTTTTGTCGGTTAAAAGACGGCGCATACTAGGGTCCCAAGTGTTTACCAGTACTTTGGATAGCAATTGTCAAGTGATGATCTGTGTTCATAATATGGGGCTCCGATGATGTGAAAAATCCTCTTGTATAAGAGCATCCATAATGACTCACTTGTCAACCGCGCACAGCAGGTTCTGTCTTCGAAGAAGTCACACTCACCTATTGTCATGCGGGGTATCCGTACAGCCTTGAACTGACCGACTAACCG
Organism: Armillaria novae-zelandiae; assembly: GCA_030435655.1. Lineage (NCBI taxonomy): Eukaryota > Fungi > Basidiomycota > Agaricomycetes > Agaricales > Physalacriaceae > Armillaria > Armillaria novae-zelandiae. The sequence continues at coordinate 2,456,488 of JAUEPR010000003.1, read as the reverse complement.
ACTAACCGACCGCTCCGCGACATCAAGCGGCAGACATAGTGATGTACTGAAGGAGAACTACAACATCTTTATTTATTTTGGAGATGGTCCACGCAAGGCCCCAAAGCGGTTTATATCTCACACACAACCCCTTCATGTAGTACCTTTGCACAAACTATTTTTGATTCTCGGGGTTCCGTGATTACACAGAGACCGGAGACGGACGGTATTTTTCAATACCAGTGTCCTGACGTTCATTAAAATGGGTGCTGGGGCAATAATACAGTCTAACGTACATTGTGTGAACCAAGCTGTGAACCATCTTTCCAGCTCACAACTGACGTTGACTAAGGCGATCTTCAGTACCGAAAAGGAATTGGTCCAGAGATACATACCACTTGAACTCCTCCAGATCCCCCAGCGCTACTATCGCTTCCGGACATTGGCTCGAGTGGGAGTGTTACAGCATCCCGACCATTGTCGCGCAAACTCCTGCGAGAATTGAGACTTGGAGGTCACAGGTCAAGGGTAGGATATAGAAATACGGAATAAGGCACACCTTCCAACGACTGACAGTACATAAACTGTAACCGGAGACATATGACTCGGTGAAAAACAAATTAGGCCGATAGGTTGACTTACATTGACAACTAGGAAGAAGGGGTATCATGCTTGTCAAAGAATGAGCACTTCACTTTCAGCGACGTGGCATTGTTCGCACTGACAAAATCATCGCCTCAGGGCGCCATACAAACTACAGAATCTTCAATCCGGCGAAAGGAAATGCCTAGATAAATAATGACATACTAGTATTAAGTTGAACAGCGCTGCAAGACTCGTGACGGCACCGCGGTTGATTGCCAGGATGATGAGATTATCGAGCAGAGTATCGGTCCTATTTCGTGTATATGTCAGGAAGACAAATTGCTTGAATGAAACGGGATTTTCACGTTTTAATCCCCGTCCGTTTCTTATTCAAAATCCAACATAACGTTGCTGTGATCAACAAGTCGCATGCTGCCGTGGCAGCCGCTTGTAGACTTGTCACTTTCTGTGTCCGATCTATTGAGGCGCTTTCGTTATGTTGACAGAGACCCACCTCAGTGTTTATGAGATTGCTGAATGTACCACCAATTCCGCTAAGGAAGACGTGTTCAGACTGGAGGGGACATAAATATTGTTTTTGAAGGACCTTAGCGTCGTTTGTGCTAATGTGGTATATATTACTTGCAGTCGGTATGATGAAAAAATAGTACGCACTGATTCCCGCAGCTGATTTCGAAATTCAAAGCAAATCAGTGCACCAGCCTCGGGAATGGAAAAAAAAACTGACGTACTGATATTAATCAGAGCCAAGATTGCCTAGGTTGTGTCGATAAGCTTTATGTATCGATCTGACTAGAAGAGAAGGCGAAGGCGTACAATCGGGCCGGCTAAATACCACTTATGTGTGACTAGGAAAGTCTCAAGGCATGAATTATTGGGGCAGGACCGTGAAACTCACGAATCCAGATGCGTGTGGTAAAAAAGCTGGAGGACAGTCATTTGTCAATTGCACACAAACGCCGCAAACGAAGGCAAGCTTACCATTGAGAAATGAAAGAAACCATATACTTGACAAATGCAATGTAAGAGAAATATCACAGTGAACGGTATTAAACTTACGATCGCTAGAAGTTGTACCTGCCATGGAAATCAACAACTCCAAGTCATTACTTTGTCAAAAGAGCTTACTAGTGCGGTCCTAGGAAAGGATCAAGCAGTGTCATTTGAACTTGTAAGGCAACATGACTAACCGTGGCATGGCATCGAGTCTTTCGAATGCTCCGAAGCGACTGATGAGGTCGTCATACGCCCACGCGATAAACGTAGTAACGTGTACAGTAGCTAGAAACCTAGCGAAAATAATCAATACTTCGACCAGTATGGAAGGGCGGTTGCTGGTACCCTAGCGCTACGACCATGGTCTGAATTATGACAGAGTCCTTGGACCCGTAACCACGGCGAAAGTATTGCAAGACCACGAGCTAGCAGCAACTCAGAATTCTGGCCTAAACTTGTCGTCAACCAATGTGCCAACTCACGAAACCGGCGCCATAACACCTGTCAGGAGAGTGTTAGGGATTGAGACTTGGAAAGACAGTATGAAGAAAGACACACATTAGGTCAAGTGAGAAAGAGATGAACATGCATCCGAACGTGTTTTCAAACTTCTCAGGCATGATGATGCGAGGGAACTGGAGAATAGTAGGAATACTCTTTGCTCCTCGCTATTTATGAGGACGATCTTCTCGACGTCGATCATGGAGTCAACCTCATATGTTGAAACACATGGGTATCAAAAACTAATGGCGTTAAAGGCCAGTGACGTTGACTAAATTCCCATGTCAATCTAAGGTGAAGTTATCTTGAAAGGGAGTGTGTACTTGGCCTCGTTCAGAAGCGAGATATCCGCGAATAGATGTGAGAACAGTCAAAGAGACATTAAAGGGTTTACGGACCTCAAGATACAGCTGCATTGGCTGTAATTTTGTATTCGACATGCGCCAAAATGAGTGGAAAAGAAAGACCCGCCTTTCCGCTAGATCATCAACATCCCCAGATAGACAAAGCAGTTTAAATCGTGGTGTGCGGCTCTGATCAGTACCTCCGCGTTCCCCGCAGCCACCACCTAACTCGTGCGCGTAGACAGTTTCGGTCACCCTATCAATTTGTTTTGCTTTTCGGTTCGAATTTTCTGTCGAACAGAGCCACAAACGCTTTTGGTACTCTTGATAATTCTGATTCAAACGCTGGCCGTCCGATTGTATAGAAATGTCGTGTATTTCGCTTCGAGTACGAGGATGGACGGCAACTCAAGTACTCAGCATCAACATAACGCATCGACGTCATACAAGAGGTGTAGACGGATCGTAGAAGTTCAGTTCATTGTATATTGAGACAAAACTGCAAGAATATCAGCTTTCACAGGGTAAATCCAAGAACAATACACACGAAGCCAGGTATACACCACCCGGAAGCAATGTTGGTACCCGTCCTCCTAGACTGATATCGAACTAAATGGAGACTTTTACCACAAGGCAGAGACCGGTGGACAATGGCGGGGCATCGCCATTCCTTGTGTCACTGGAGTGTTCGGAGTGGACGACAGACTTTATGACAACCTGCAGGTAAAAATTTGCCGCCAAATTCCAGTCCAGAAATAGTCGAGTGAACGGTATCTTCGATAAAACATATCTGTGGTGAGCGACGGCTGCACGCGAATAACATAGGATACGCCGCATGTCGAGATAAAGATCCCTATATATGACAAGTGAACGCATTAGCGTTGAGCACTCAAAATACGCAGAAAAGGGAAAGAGTTCCGGTTGCAAATTATACTACCCTCATCCAACGAACGGTTACTACACCAAGATAGAAACACAGAACGTGTATACAGTCAGGTGGGGTGCTTGATTTCGTCCTTGCTCGGAATATAGAATTTGAACGTACCCAGGCTAGCAACCTGACTGACAGCATGGCTACGATTCCCGGTGCTAGTACTTGACGTGCGATATGAAAACCTTTATTTTGTAGCAACCGTCGACGGGAAACTTGTCGAACACACGCGGTGAGAAAGACAAGGGAGTAGTCAAGCCGAAGATGATGGTGGTCATGAAGAGAGCGTGATGTAAATAACCGTCATCAAGCTCTTGGTTTCGTCCACCATGTCGCTATCATCGGCACTCACGACGCTCGCTAACTACCGTGCTCATAATACACGAGCATCTCAGGATATCGTTGACAGGGGCTCTGTTGTTCTCAAGTCGAATGGAGCGCGAAAGTTGGGTGATGACTGTGAATACTTCTGTTCACTGCAGTGTTCAACATTTTAAACATTCTTCCAGCGTGGGCGTTCCTAGAGCAGCTTGTGCTCGCGGCGATAGATATAGGACGGTTGGACGTGGCGGACGTACGTTTATAGTTTTCTCCTAGCATCCTCATCCTTCACTAACAGTAAAGACAGGAATGCTTGAAACAATTGTCTGATAAGTTCCCTGGTTCACCTCGAGTGAGCGTCCTTACTGGCATACGGATGGAAGCGACGCAGTCACCGGAGACTGTCATGAAATTCTACGATGAACTCCTCGCGGAGGACTCTGCTAATGCTGTATGTAATCGCCCTATATTAGTGGGTATTAGCTGATGATACCACAGGCAATCTGGAAACGCCGGATATCCCTCCGAAAACGAACCGACAAAATCGAAAAGACCGTCGACGAGCTCTGTACCTACCTGGACACCTTCTACAATGACATCGAGGGTTGGCTAGAGCTTGCAGACATCTACTCGTCATGCAACCAGTATGTTACCTTCTCTGTGTCGCCTCACCAAGTCTCATTACCGACTAGATATACACAATCCCTTCAAGCGCTCTCTCACGTTCTCCTTCTTGCTCCCCAAAACCCATTCCATTACTTGCGCTTCGCAGAAACCGCATACACCGCCGGTGACATACCCTTGGCAATCAAGATGTGTTTGGTTGTTGTGGACATGACGGAGCGAGATGTGTCATCTCCGCATGAGACTGCTGCGACAGGGATCAGCATTCGGGCATGGTGGGGTGTCAAGCTAGTGAGTTTTCCTTTTCTACTCGTGATCCTAGACTCATTGTTGGTCAGTGTGCCCGTCGACTGCTGGCGAACGCTACTCTCCCTTCACCTTCAGGGACACCGGCTCCGAATAACTTGAGGCTTATTGACGAGCTCGCAACTGAGCGCGTTATGGCCACATATTCTGTGACTGACAAGCAGACAGCCCAAGGGAGAGACGCCGTTGTTGGATGGATGGGCGATACGTACTAGGTAATTTTGGTCTTAGCACTCAGGCTCTTTTTATATCATCTCTGTTGAACGTACCGCGGTCTTTGTAGGTCTTTGCTTGTGTCTTTCGCAAGTTTGGACCTATTCTCAGCGACAACATCATCGATACCGCTAACGAATCAATACAGTCACGAGGTCACTGACGGCACCTTTGTGGTACCAGCATTAAGTGGAGAATATTATTTATTGTTCCCGGTGGGTTACCCTCGCAATGCTCGAGCTCCGAGTCGCGAAAGCTATGAACCGTAAACTTGTTGCCATTTCTCTGAATCCTTGACGTTTGCAAACAAGGTACCCAGAGAGACGGCCCCGTTCACTGAACAAAACATACGGTTCCAGAAATGCAGCTTCCGTTGCAATATTCGGGATATCGTCGCTACTTTGAAGGTGCTCGTCGGTTGCTCGTCGGGTTGTGACAGTGTTGTTACGGGCCGGCATCATCGTGACGTAATCGGCCTTTACTCGTCGCTATCATGTCGCAACCAAGTCGCTCGCGGCTCCACGGCTCAATACCCCTCCTCGACGGGGCACATATTCCCTGGTTAGGCTGGGGAAATGGTTCTGGTGACGCGAGAAGAACTGCCCTCGAGTCAGGCAGCGAAGTCCTGCGCGTTGGCATCCGCCACATAGACACCGCTCAGAATTATCGAAATGAAGCCAATACGGGCAAGGTCATTGCCAAGTCTGACGTAGAGAAAGACGAACTTTGGGTTACCAGCAAGAGTAGGCTTTGAATTTACGATTTCTCCGCTTACTGACTCTTCTATAGTCTCCGAACGCCCGTCGCCCGATTCCAAGAACCCAAAGGATGGCGTTCCCGTTCCCCTTGCTGAAGTTCGTACATCTATTGACGAGTCTCTCACTAAACTTGGCTTTATACCCGATCTTTTCCTCATCCACTGTCCCTATGTTGCCGAAGACCAAGAAGCATCTCTAAAAAAGCTGTGGGAAATCCTTGAAGATCTCAAGGACGAAGGGAAACTAAAGAGCATTGGCGTTAGCAATTTCCGTCCTCAGGACCTCAATGTCATTCTAGAAGGTGCCCGCCACAAACCTGTCGTCAATCAGGTTCGTGAGATTAATTAATATTACGATTTCTGTTAACTTACTATCCGACCGTTAGCTTGAGTATCATCCTTATGTGCTCGCACACCTTGAGCCTGTCCTTGCTATACAGAAGGAACACGGCATCGTCACGGAAGCCTATGGTTCCCTTACCCCAACCATTCGTCACCCCACGGGTGGTCCTCTACAGCCCATCCTACTGCGAATCGCACAGCGTTTGAACAAAGACAACGTGTCTCTGGTTTGTCGATCCCCGTTCATATCAAGCACCCTTACCTGACTACGACAACTTTAGATCAGAGCCTCCTCCGCGGTCGACCCGGGCTTTGTCTCTGCACCCTTCGACCCCTCCGCGGTGCTTCTCCTATGGGTCCGAGCTATGGGTGTCGTCGCTGTAACTGCATCTGGGAATAGAGGCCGCATTCGCCGTCTCGCCGAGATTTCATACCTTCCTGATGGCCTTCTCAATCCCGAAGAAGTGCAGGAGATCTCCGACGTAGGCAAGACAGTTCACTGGCGTTATTATACCGAGCACATGGAAAAAGACTTCCCCCTCCCCCAGCTCCCTACCGGTCTTTGAACCGAACGTATCTCAAGAAAGATTGAAGTGTATATTAGTGTGTTCTCATGCTGCAAATAAAGAAGTTAGGTTAAATTGAAGGCTCCTCGGAACGACTGCAGTCATGCCGACAAGCCATTGGATACAATCATTGAATCGACACCCTCCCGACGCTGATAATAGAATTGTCTTAGTCAGAGCTGATCAGGTGAAAATTCTTTTATTCCTCGCAGACGTCGGAGGTCGGACGACTCGGAACGCCCGTCTAATATCGTAGTAACACAACTGAGGACTCAGAAGTCGGCCCTGACGTACTATAAAATTTAAATGCACTCTTAGCTCATTGCAAAGTCGGATAGAAGGAATCGAATCCAGAGCACCCCGCAAGAATCATCCACAAAGGCCGCAATAGCCACCTTGCACGACACAACAACCGGACAGCAGCAGTGGTCATGATTGCAAGACTTATAACCTTGCAGCTCCACCACACTAGGGATATATGCTTCTTGCTAGCAGAGGACTCCCAACGAACAAGCCTTCAAAAATTTGCGATATATTTTGGCATTCACAATGTGTGTGATGCACTTCAAAGTGTACTGCCTGGTTGCTCTGGGATGAAAGCATCAATAGTGGGTTGCAATGAAGACCTAATCGGAGTCTTGTCGTCTGCCCCATACGACACGATCCAAACGGCTGCAGCCTCCACACACGATGACAACCATCAATCTTGTAGTGATCCCAGCGAACATATTGAAACTGTTGAAGACAAATTTGATATCATCATCAGTGTCCGCCTATCGTATAACGTATCAATGTCTGTTATGCAACAGCAAATATCAGCTCACTATAGGTGTACATTACACTTACACGACGCTCTCGCGAGCTCTAGAACCTGATCGAAATCACTTCAATTGAACCCCAAGTTCAGACTTGATCGGAATTGAGAGAGCATGTGTGCAGAGTGAGATGTTCAGGCAAACGGGGTACTATTGGGTACGAGAAATCGGCCGGGCCAGCGGACGTGTCAGCAGGAGGAAGAGAAGACATACACCTGAACACTTGTTCCGATCACCCGTGAGCTTGGCTCGGCGTTTCAGTCTTTGACACGCTACTCATAGGCTAGGACCTCGTCCACAACGAAATAAATGTGATCCTATCCTGAACGTTGAATTGTGATACCAGTGACTCAGGTCCAACAAGCTACAAGAAAAGACACATCAGCCAACAGTCGCAGGCCAAAATGCTGTTGATGAAAGCAACGGGCCGAATTCCGCAAGATCAAGGGAAGGATTTGCGCACAATGAAACTGTACCTAGATGCCCATCAACGTCGGTATCGTGTGGACATCATAGCGAGGCCTTCCCTGCAAAAGAGTGTCACGAGCGTCAGCTACACTTTGATGTTAACGCGATTGCGCTCCCTACGAACCCGCATCATCAGGCATTCTAATGTCCGCCGATGAATTTCCTGTGCCTACGTCGAGCAGGGAAAGATCTCTGTCTTTTGCCATTCGCTTCGCGGTGCTCGGTCGTCACAAGCTTTCGTGCGACGTCTTATTCGCGATCGCTAGCCGCGGACACCCCATACTGATCAAACACCTTGGCAACGCTCAGAGTCAGGTGCGTGTCACTAAGGTTGGAACTGCGCCAAAGATAAGGTCATTTCGGGTACGGAGCTTCATTCGGGATCGCTTCATAGAGACGTAGCTAAATGGACAAGGCAGGTCGCCTTAATGCGTGGTTCACATCTAGTCATTTCGGCAGTCGCGGCAATGTCAACACAAGGTTCAACGATGCTCCAATGCTTCACGGGAGAGAGAAAGGGTCGATGATATTGTCATCATCGGTTGGTTGTGTCGCCTGTCCTCGCAGCTGTTGAACGCGTTGTGCCCGTGATGGCTCTGGACGACAGACTCGACAGACTGGTTATCCGGACGTCTGCACTGACGAAACGCTGAATAGTATTGACAAGCACTGTCCCTCTCAACAAGGTCGTCTCAGCTGAAGGAGAGGATCTATGCTGCATGCAGGGATATAGCCTCGAAGCCGGGCTCGTTTGCCCGTGGCAGTCCAGAGAGCGGCCTCGCTTGAGTCTTGGAAGAGCAGCGACAATGACCGCACTTCCGAGATGTCAATGTCTCCCAGGACAACCCAACGCAGGCGCTTGGACCTAGTCCTAGCTTTGCAGGCGGCCTCCCGTCGGATCCACATGGATCTACACCATGTGGATCACATCCAATAGTTGCGGCGTCGGTGCATTCCGTGCTTTGATGTCGAGTTCTTGGCCAACGATGAAATAGACCAGCCCTGACGTTGACTGTCATTGTCAGGGGTAATGATGTGATTTGAGTTGCTTCGTCTAAAACCCTGGCATACGGTTGATCTCGATGTTCGCACGGGCACGGCCAAACATCACCAGCAGCTCCATTGTTCCGCGACGACAACGTTTACACGCTTCAAGGCAGGAGGCTGACTTCTTGGCTCATAGAATGATTTCCGTTACGCATGGTATCAAGAGCAGGGCAACGGGAAGAACATAGTTTATCCTTTGGCGCCGTAATGGGATCAATAAAATAGCTATTCGACGTTACGGGCGTCCTACGTGGACGAAAGTGAGGATCCCTACTGCCAAAGTATAACAAACGACTTACAATGCCATAGCGGCTGTTTTCCTGGGGAACTTGACTCATCATGCATCAGGTCGCGTGGCATGTCCGGCAACTTCTCGTACAACGGTGGACAGACCCATTGATGCCGCCATTTCCGTACGAACACGCCTACAGCGACGCAGGTAGAGCCCCTAGAGAAGCCGTATACTTGCGTGGAGAGAATCTCCTGTTTGATATCGACTTCGTTTTTTGACAATAGGTCAATATGGCATGCCGGCATATTTCAAAGTCCGTGGACCGGGAATTTAAGGACGAAGCTATTTTTATTGTTCCAACAGACAAGCTAACCGGGCTTAAAATTCCGCCGTGAGCAAGCTTAGAAATGGCAAATTGGCAACCAAGATCATCGGCAACGAGAGCATCCGTCTAAATTGATGGTTGAACTGAAATGAAATGAGTAGGCACGGCCAACTCGCCGACATGTAATAGTATGTATCATCTGGGGCTCCACCTTCTGCTAAAGTTAAATCTTGAACAATATATGTGCAGTGCAGTGACGGACCAACGTAAAACGGCCATTCATTGGAGGCAGACATTGAATGGGATAATGGATGATAAGCTGGTAAAAAATATCACGAAACGAGAAGGTTCCTTGGGCGCCGGAGTCGCTTTCAAATGGGGACTACATGCTTCGAATATATTCTTTGCACAGTGAGCTGATTGGAGCACGGGATTGATAATCAAACTCACCCGATGGTATTGACCCAAGCCTGCCCAGTATCCGACATGACTCTTCGAGACGCTTATGATTTCCACATGCATCGGCAAGAAGATACCATTAGAACAGCACCGGAAAGCATTATAATCTGATCGCTCACCATAAAAGTTTGCTCTAAACAGGATTTCTCATCCTCCAGCAAAGGAAAAGAGTAGGGCAAATGCTCATGGCGCTTTTCAGCATACGTTTCAAGATCGTTGTGCAGAGTCTGTCTCAGGCAACAGAATGGACACTGGCCCGGGGTCCCAATAGTGTCGGCGAGAAGACGGGAAATCTACGTGTTTAAGTGTATCTATACCGATAGTCCCAACCGACTTGGTAGGGATCTGATTACCATCCAAGAACAAAAATGCCGATGAAGCCGTATAGAGATATCACTGTTCTATACAATTCAATTCCATGCAAGAAACACCGTAAGGGATTCATACACGACAATTGGCGGAATGGCCGGACATCCGAGGCACCTCACCCTTTCGTCTGCGACCAGTGAGGAACACGAGTGTAGAGGCGATGCAGGTGCGCGCTGATGGCTGTTTCGAATGATTACTGTCATTTACGGAACCAGTCCTTGGGCGAGGCGATGTGTTTTGGTACTGAAAAGCATCTTGAAGGCATACTGGTTTGGGGATGGGCACTTGCTGGTGGTGGTCACGGTGTTGGTGTTTGTAAACGTAAGCAGGATAGTTGGATCCACACGCGTCCACAGATCAACGTGACTGCCAGAGAGACCATTCCCGTAAGAATGGCACTCGCCCCCCACACCCCCTACTACAAAGTCGTACGATGGTTGACACTTTAACGGGTATTGGAATTACCAAGTGGAGCCACAAGTGATAATAAGGATTTGATCAGAAAGGCGACCCTCAAGCTCAGGTTCCGGCGTTTTCGACTAAGGACTCAGGCTCATGGATACGAATTCCGCATTCCTCTTCTTTTTCATTCTTGACAAAGAGGAGTTGGCCCAGAGCGCTCTATCTACGGCCTCAGACGTCAACGTGCCAGTGAGTTGTTGAGATTAAATTTTCTATCAATTTCTCTGATTACACGTCCCTCAATACGTGTAGTAGTACGTCTCCTTGCAATTCATATCACATTGCCCGCAACGAAAAGTGACGGATCATGGGATTTACTCTTCGTAGATTCGTGGGATTAGCACTAGTGGTGCAGGACAGGCGCTGAGGCTCCCAGGATTTCGCCCTCGATTCTTCGTGGTGTCTTCCAACTTGAAGGCCATGTCGACTCTTGGCAGTGTCTGCTCGTCACTTTTGTCTACGACGGACTCACCCACGCAAACTCTGGGCGGCAATCTTCCGGCTGGTGCGTAATAGTCGACATATAACGCCTAAGCCCCTTATTTTCATACATCCACAAGCAGCATCAGACTACCATTCGCTAGGAGCGCTTCGCAGTACTTTGACGTATATATCTCCCATCATATTCACCGACCATCATGGAGGTTGACGCGACCCAACCTGCTTTTTTATTTTTTGAAGATGAGCAACGGGTGACATTTGATAGGAACACAAGGATCAAGCTCCGCACATATGTGTGACAACGAGGCAAGAATGCGGAGACTTGAGGGCACATATTAATGCAAGGACATGACCCCAGGTCTTTGGTATTTCACATGTCGTGATGATCTAGATATATATCTTGTCTGCGACCAGATTTTGTCAACTACCGTGTCTGTTTCATCATTCTCGAACTTTTCTTTCGTCCGTCGAATCTCCAGGAAGACAGATACACCAAACTCTTATTCTCCGGGCACCCCTTGCCATGGTACTCCACTGTGTCGCGTCGATTCCAATTGGTTTGCACTCTGTTCCCTCCCTTTGCTCCTTTCAGATACTTACCTGCCTTTTGCCCTACGAAGACTCCTGAAACTGAAGGTTGTTGCATTCAGACTTGCGGGCGGTGAAGAACTGAATGATACAGTGTAACAACCATACACCCATCCTCAAACCCGTATTGGTATGAACGCGGTTGGGCCGTGCTCTCCCTTAGCGTGTAGTTGATGGCGGTCCGTTCAAAGTAAGATTGCTCAGTTCTCATAGCGGGGTTAGACGGTACCGTTTCGAGCCTTCGTATAGCTAAACTCCTGTTTGAGTCGTGCGAAATTGTTAAAATGAGCCTGGGCTGGGCAGACCCGTGTTCCATTCGATATTAACATGACGGGGTGCACTTGAATATGATTTTTTGTCTAAGTATGCACTGATATGATTTAATAATAATGATTATCGTTCTATTGGACGAAGAAAGAACGCTCGTGCTCGACGGAAGGCGTAAAGGCGATAGGCGCTTAATCTGCAGCCGGACATAGAACCAATTTTTGAAGGAAGACCCCGTCTACTGTAGGGAAAGACCTCAATAGCAATGATGACAATTGTTACGAGCTGAGGTGAGTGGATGTGTCTCATACACACTTGTTGCGCGCAAGGAAAGGAGTGTGACACTTGGGAAGGGAACCCGATTGCGCCAAGGATGACGGCACAGTGTAAATTGTGACACTACTTACCGTACAGTTCTACTTGATCAGATTGATGTAACGGTGAAACATTCTGCCTCGAGGATTGTTTTCAGAATAGATCGGGACAGGAATAGTCTGGCGATTGTGGCGTTAATGAGCGCCTGCTAGGCAGTACATGGTCAACTGGAGACTCTGTACCACAGTCAAAGATAAACCTTCAGTGAAGAGACTGAGAAAAAGGATGTTGGTATCAAATGTAAAACGAGGCCCAGAAGCTTTCTATCAGTCAACAAACGGTGTTGTAGTAGGAAAATTAAACGACGATCATCTATCACAAATTTAATCAATACAGACAACGTTAAGGCGGCGTTTCTCACCGTTCTGAAAGATTTCCCCATGCGAATGAGTGCTGCCCCACTTGGCATCGGAACCAAGGGATGGCAAATGTCTAACTGCGGCCCTTGCCAGGTCCTTTGTCGTGGCGGTTGCCGTATTCGAAGGAAATACACTGGCCATTGTATCTTGAGAAGATAATAACCAGTGAGCGCTTGCGGCAGAATACTACCGGGGGCCAATAATATCACCAAGTACCACAGCGCTACACATTATGCTGTTTTGGTTTGCCTTAGTACGATAAAACACACAAGTCCATCACATACTGGGTTAAGAGGGTGCATTTGGTTGAGGTCATCGCGTGTGAACGTTTCTTGACCCCATTTCGGTTGCTACCCTGAACGTTCCCACGCCATCTGCTACCTTCCTTCTGCTTCCCGTTTTGAACGTCGATCTCAGTGAATCACTACTGCTGATAGTATATGGTGGCTCCTACGTTCTTCCGCCTGGGATGTAAGTGTATGACGAGAACAACTTCACTCATCGTGGAGCTGAGATCGTTTCACAGAAGCCACTGATTACTACCAGCGCACTGGTAGCCACTGCATCTAAAAAGGAACATTGTTTTATTGTATGACATAGCACTATAATCTCCCGGCATCAGAGGACCGGACCACGTACATGCATTTACGCATCAAGATGGATCTAGATATCCAGTATCCTTTTCCTCCGACGATCCCAAAATACTGTGTGTTGCCCCGTTCCGGCGTTGGCTGTACTACTGTCTCCGATGGTAGGTTGAAGAATGCTAAGCCAATCAAATCATGTGCTCGAACGATGCGTATACTTGGGCAGGTACGATGCTCGCCACAGATACTCTGTCTCGACACGATACTCCCATCAGGCATTCTTGTGCCTACCGCGGGATAGACTTTTCGAGGCGATCCTTCGTAGGTTCATACTTGCGAGTCTTAGCTTCTTCTGGTTCTATTCTCAAATGTCACCCCCATATATAGACAAAGCGCCGCTAAGGCCGCGTATCAGATGGCATCGCATGCGCGCCGCGCTACCCACTCTGCTTACTTGGATGGTCTCATAATATACGTCATACATCCTGCAGGTCGTTCTAATTGGTGACTCTGACCCTTGGTATAACCCGTTGTCGGGTCCATGATAGGAATACGAAACTTCGGACGCTAGCAGAGCGTGGCAGCTCGGATGGCCTCCCCTATTCTGCACAGTGTTATTTCATGCACCACGAAGTCGGCAAGGTGCATCCTTTGGAACCGCTCCCCATGGAAATCCTTGTCTCAGACTCATCAGCGATCCTTTGACGAAGTTTAGAATTCTAGGTACAACTCTAAGGTCCACAACCGAAGCAGCTGCTGTATGCTCTCCTGCCAGTCTGGGAGTCCTTGTTAGGTAGATACGTATCTAAGGTATGATTCCGCTTGTCTCGCGATAAACGTCCTCGGGCGAACTGACTCATCCGATTTTGGTTAGTTCGGCCCAGTCGACGTCCTTACGATCACGTCGCTCTCTTGGTGCCTGCCTATCAATGTCAGTTCCTCATAGCCAGATCTCTCCCGTCACGGCAGGTGGCTGTGTCCAGCCTTCTGTTTGAAATCGGTCATCAGATGCTATACCGACTTGATCTCTTTCTCGCGGTCTAATCCCTCCGGGGACGCAACGTAAACACTCCGATGAGTAGGTTTTGAATGATGATGGATCTTTAAATTTAAAGAATCAAGAGGGGATTAATGGCGTGTCCATGAGGAGCGGACTTATAATCTCTCAACACGAATTCCCCTCTCTTCATCCCTTTTCGCCATGAGCCCTTCCCCTCCGTCCTACGACTCTCTTACATTCCAGATGAGCCCTGTGGTTGAGCTCAAAGCGAATGGCGAAGTGTCCCGTATACGCTCACACAAAGGGAATGCCCCAACGTTGCCTCAAACAAAGCACTGTCCGCTATGTCCTGCCAAGTTTACAAGGACAACCCACTTGCATAGACATATTCGTTCACGTCTGTAATCCCATCCTTGAGGTGCATATGACGTTAACTGACATGCATCTGCTACATAGACACCAACGAACGCGCTCATCGGTGTGATGTGAGTAGTTTGAAGAGTACCCTTAACGACATCGCTTAATTACCTCTCAGTTGTGTGGCGCCGAGTTTACTAGGAGCGATCTCTTGACTAGACACAAGAAGACGTGCGGGGACCCGTAAGCACAATTCTTGTCAGGATGGGCGCTGAACTAACAACGTTCTGATAGGCTCAGTGCGCATCGATCACGAAGGAAGTCTTGTCAGGTGCGCTGGACGGGGTTGGATCGAGAATATTCTAACTGGTTGTCTAGGCCTGCGCTGAATCCAAAGTTAAATGCAACCTCCAGTATCCTTGCTCAAAATGTGTCTCGAGGGGGAAGAAATGCGTTTTTATCAATGATCCTGCTGTTTCGAGACATAAAAAATACGGAGCACGAAAACGTTCGTCTCAGGTCAAAACAGAGAGCCAACCTGTTGTCATTCCCGAACAAAAGCCCTTCTGCTTGCCGCCATCGCCTGTTTCCTCGCCCGATTCTCTATCATCGCCTACCTTTCATCGCACCTTGCTGCCCGGACTTGGCTTCCATTGTACACCAAGCCTTTCCCCTTCACCTTCCTCACCCTCCTCGCCTCCATCAGACGCTTTCGAGACAATCATGGACGGCGATGCTGAGGTAATTATCAACGGAGATGGCGAGCTGAACGTGCTCGATTCTCACGTGGACAAGATGTTTTCCAGTGGGATGTTCGATTCCCTCCTCGATCATTTCTCGTTTTCCAATCACGACACAAGCAATGCGTCTGCAGCGGATTTCTCGTGGCTTGGAGGCAGTGGATACGAGACCGATTACTCATTGCCGTCCTCTCATAGCGCAGTTTCTATGCCTACGCCACCGGAGTACGGCTCACCTTTAGAATTACCTCGCACCAATTCACCCCCATATGCCGCTTCATCCGGAGGATGCTCGAACCCATCAAGCATGTCGAATGGAATAAGTCCGGCCGATACTGAACAACAACAATATCGTAAGTCTTCGAAACATTGATTATATCGTAATGCTGACCTTCTTTTCAGTTTATCTGTTCTTCTCCGCATTCTGCGCCCAGCTCCCCCTAGTGCATCCGTCTACCTGGATGACGGAAGATAAACCTCCCATTCTGGTTCGCGCTATGCAAGCATGCGGTGCACTCTTTGTCAAAACACGACGAGCCACCAACTTCATTTCCGAGACTTTATCTTCAACGCGGGATGTGTTGATACAGGAATTTGTAAGACCCTCGTCTTCAACATTATATGTCGTTGCTTATAGACGATCGCCTAGACTAAGGTCTCATGTGGCCCGAAGGAGCAGGATTCTCTAATTCTGGCCGCCGTCTTGCTGCAGACTATTGGTCTCTTTCATCAGCGTGCCGACTTGCGGGTATCTTCTAATGTTTATCATGGGATGTTAGTAATGGTATGCCGATCTTCATTCTACATGTCGAGTGCTTCTTTGACCGGAGCTTCTAGATGATCCGCAGGACAGGATCTATCGCTCGTTCGCGTTCTTGGACTGCCCCTGATATGAACGATCCCCTTCTATTGGAACATGCATGGCGGGAATGGGCTTTCCACGAAACCGTCAAACGGTAATGCATTCAATGCTACCTATCCGATCATGGGCTGACACGAAGATGTTTAGGGCCCTTCTGCTTTCCTACCTTCATGACTGCTACCATTCCGTTTTCTTTTCCATGCGACCGTCTTTTACGACAGCCGAATTCGACATCAATTTGCCATGCGACGATGCGGTATGGAAGGCTCAAACATCGATGGGATGGTCCGAGATTCTTCAGAAGCCTTCCCCATACGGAGTAGGCGCAATCAGGTTGTATGGCGTCGGTATGCAGCAGGCGCTCACCAATCTTGGAGAGATGCGACTATCAATTTCGCACCCCCCTCTCAATTCCTTTTCTCATTTTATCCTCATCCACACCATTCTTCGCAATATCTACATCTCCTACTCGCGGAACAGTTCGGATACCACTTTCCCTCTGCCTTCGACATCAGCGCTACCCTCAGAGTCTGTCGTTGATGATGGGCGCCGAGGAAGCCATTTTGCAACTCAATATGCCCTACATAACTGGCTTCAATCGTGGATACATTTTCCCGATGCAACAAAGTTAGAAGATGATTCCGATGAGCCACCATTCGCCTATAACGCATTGCCGTTCTACTGGCTCGCACAGGTCTCACTTCTAGCGATCCAAGAGGGCGGATCAGCCTGGATCGATGAAACATCGGAGAATAGATTTCATCTTATGAAGGAGTGGCTAGATCGGATTCGCTTTTTTCTGCGACAGAACCATGAGATCCCTCCTCACCTGTGGGAGGAGCTGATGGCTATCCGACGTCAAATCTCTCAAGCCGACGCGAGTAGTTTAGGGGAACACCCCAACGGTTTACTATCTTTCTTCTCCGAGCATTGAATAACGGACTCTCTGATAGATAGATTGACGTCACCTGGACCATCCATTACCCATGTTTTAACTGTATCGTTATTAGTTGTATAACGCTAAACACTCTTGTATGAATTATTTCAGCATACCATATCTTGATAACATGGAATAGAATCCTGTGCGATGTAACTTTGCTGGAGACGTCGTAGATACACCCAACCGTGTCTGGGACGCACCACAAGATCCTTCAGGGCTGCGGTATGCCACCTCATTATCGCCATGCGGAAACAAGCCGAGCGTGGGTTGGTGAATAGTCTCTTTGACGAACATAGTATAGTCGGGTTGTGGTACTGGTGACAAATGATGAAGAGAAGGTTTGATTACGTGCTTCGACATATGGAAATATGTGTATGGTGGTATTCAACGGGATGACCCAAGCAGGAAAAGATACCAGGTATAGACGTTGCTCTGACAACGGCGACGGGAGTTTTGGGCACAACGGCACGATGATATGAGAGGCAACGGAGAACGCGACTGTTAAACTTCCAACGCATCGTAAGCACTATTGCTATCTTCATGATCTAGGGCTCATGAAGACAAACTATCGTGGAGATGAATTGAGACTAAGCCAGCTGAAAGTTCAGTACATCTCAACAACAAGCTTTGTACGATTTAGGCAGAGTCAAACACGAATGTAATAGCCACAACGCCTTCGATTCGGAATAGATGAGGTATTGCGCCAGCCTCCGTCACTAAAGGAGTATATTTACGGATTTCAATAGGAAGGTTAATAACTGCGATGAATGATATCGCATTGCATTGACGACTTCGTAAGGGTATTTGGCGGTCTAAACCTATTCTACAGGCAGGAATGATGGTATAGATACTAGAATGACGTTTCAGGTAATGCTGCGCAAAGGGTGATACATGTCATACCTCATTGAATAACTTCCAATGCGACGAGCATTCTGAGCTAAGACAAGGTCGGACGTCGGCCAGGAAAGGGGTACGTGAGTGTACAGTATGGGTTGATGATGAAGTCAAGCGTTCAAACATTCAGGGCCGGTTGTACATTCATAAGGCTCACGGCCCGATTCCCGGTGACAACTGATTAGTCCTTTCACCGGCATCGCTGGACTCTGGAGGCTGCGAACCCTTCGAATCTTCTGTCTTCCGACTCTTAATTTGATGTGTCAACACTGCGACCACGGAATCTTGCCTTTGAGCTCGCTCACGATTATCAAGGAAATAGATTGGTAAGTCTAAAACATTGCTGTCGCCACAATGAATTATCTTTTAACTGCAGCTGACATATGTAGCACAGTTTGGTCGTAATTCCTGCGAGATTCGCATGATTTGATCACCACTTACCGTTGTAGACATGTTTATTGGATGCCGGGTGTCCATAACAAGATCCTTTCTTCGCGTAACGCCTCATCAATATCATCATCCGTTTTACCGCATTCTTTTGCTGTTCATTATGCACACATACTTTGCCATCTTTACGCTACGCTGCGGTGGCTTTGTACCATGTCTTCGAGTGACATCATAGCGCTTTAAGTATGTCGCCGGCTTTGTAATCGCACCATTTCGAACCTTAACTTCAACGACAACAGAAGACAATGCCTATCGAACTCAAAGGTAGTTGCCATTGTGGTGCAGTAAAATTCTCTCTTGAATCCAGCACAGCTGTCCCTTACCAGGTAGGTAGCGACTCGGCGCATTAGTAGTAGCAACACTAATCTCCGGGTCAATGTCTTGTAGCTTTGTTTCTGTTCCATCTGTCGCAAGACTGCTGGGACTGGGGGAGCTATCAACTTGGGTGGTCACTCGAGCACCCTGAAGGTTCTTCAAGGAAAAGAACACATTAGGTGCTCATCTCGGTCTTCAATTCGATGCTGTTGGTCCTGATCCTAGGCAGTGTATACAAGGCGGTAATCGATCGAGACACGCCCCAAGAGCGCATCGCCGCCTCTGAGAGGAATTTTTGCGTCAAATGTGCCACTATGTTGTGGTTGTATGACGAAACTTGGTCTGCTTGCTTTCTGCTCGAATTGCTGATTATGATCTGATCGATCGTTCAATACTAGGCCCGAGCTTATCCATCCCTTTGCGTCGGCAATCGATACTCCGTTGGAGGTACCAAAGAAAATGGTAATTCTGGTTGCAGGGGATCGATACGTAACTCATAGAGTATATTCTGTAGGTATGCATCAAGATGAACTCCAAGCCTGACTATGTTCGCCTTCCGGAAGGTGACAAGGAGATCTACGATGATTATGGTCCTCTCTCCTTGGAAGAGTGGCACAAGGAGCAGAACCTCTATGCCGCCTAGCAACGCTGAGTCCGATTGCCGCAAAACTGATGTATTAGTGCGTTGAAATGTTTTGCTGAATGTCCATCCCATCTTGTGACCTGAAAACACTTGAGGCGTTGATTTAAACAAGATAGCGCTGCTTTGGCCCGTGGTAATTCATATCTCACCTGAATCCTCGTACCTAGGTGGCGCTTATCATCCCACTGTGGCTGGATCTTCGCGCTTTTCGCGGACAGACATCATTGTCGAGATTCTGCTACAACCGGTGCCTATAATAAGCATGCGGCGCCGCCGCCTGATAGGCGCATCTTGAATTGAAGAGGCTCTGTATAATCTGGAGTTTTTGCCTTCACTACTCCCGGTGTTCCGAATTGGGCTTTAATGCGGCATATATTAACGGTTTTACCCCGACTCTGACAGTGTAGGTATTTTCACAGGTGCATGCTCTCCAAAGAACAGGTGGCCCGTAATCATGATGCGCCGAATTTGAGCCTCTCTTTGCTGGACGACTGGCTATGTGTTCTCTGCTGTGTGTACCCGGCGTTTAAATTGTTTCCAGACGTACGTCATTTCAATCTAAAAACGTTACGGTATTCAAGAACTCACCCACAGTAATTTAGGTATGAACACCGACTGCTGGTGCCACAACCTCCTTGGAGCTGCACTGATAGCGACATTTACGATGCAATTGACGTCTAGGAACACATTCGGTGTATCTTCTCAACCTCATGTTAAGTTGTGTAGAGCGCCGCTCCTCCTTAATGATTGGACTATCCCTCTTTGCGTGATGTTGACGAGAGAGTAAAGCATTTTATCACAGGTGACACATAGTCCATAACTGCTGTATACGTAGAACATAGCAAAGATTCCAACTTTTTATATCTGTCTTCGGCGCCGGCGGCGTCACTTTGCTTTTGCTGTCTATAGCTTTCGGTCACTTCTAAGATCCGAAACTGACGAATTTCTAACGTTCAGTACGACCGCGCCCTATCGAATTCCTACCAGCACAGGCGCGCATATTATGACAAGTAACGCGACACCTGTCTAGCGTTACAATGACTTCAAAATACGTCTCGGTAGGCGACTTTTCCGGGCCCGATGGAAACAATCAGGGTGGTCAGCAGATCCTAATTCGAATCACCTACGGCCTCGCTCTCGACAAACAACGGCGCGCCACTGTCGTAGTCCTTACAATCGTGTGCCACATGTCGGGTGCCTCGGGTCGTTCAATTTCTCGTATGGATTGTTCCTGTCTAGCCAAGACTTTAACCTTCGGATCCCTTACCTTCCGCTGGTGTGAGAGTCCCTCGCATCGGAGCGGTGTTTATTCCGGCCATGTGCCAAGTAATAATAATAAGCTTCTTCAGAACGAGGACGATCCGGTGCCCTCCCAGACAGGTTTCTCGGGGACCTCGGTAATGATGAAAATGGACTAGTTCAGTCGGTCTGCTTCCTCTAAATGATTGTCCTAGTTCGGGGGCGCTTGTAAAATGCAACGAATTGAAGGACATACCTCTCTCGTAAACTGATCTGCACCCAATTGTTTTTGCCTTCGGAGCCGGGAAAGATTGATTCTAGGTACCATTTGGATGACAGGAATCGAGCAGTTCAACTGGCATTAGTGAAATTTATCTAACTGATACCTGCTGCAGGAAATTCACCGTTCGCCGTACCCGGTACTTTTAGGTAAGGCTAGAAGCAGATAGTCTGACGTGCTGATTCGAGTGCTCCTTTCAATTGCTTCAGAGTATCTTTCTATATGAGATAACTTCAAGGGCACAGTTCGTGCTGCAGTCAAGACGCACTTGTCTGACTGACATACACTGACTAAAATATCTTCAGATTACACAAAAGCTCTCTATTGTTTTATCATCAATTTAGAACACATCACTCTGTTAGATTGCTTACATTGAAACTCATTCGCCATAGCAGAACTTGAATTAAACACTAGCAAAGTGCAAAAGTCTTGGCATTTTTCATTAGAAAACTAAAAAAAATCAATTCGGATACGGGGAATCGAACCCCGAGCTGCCGCGTGAGAGGCGGCAATGTTAGCCGTTACACCATATCCGACCACAAATAATGTCATTAAAAATACTATGTACCACCAACCTTGGAGTATAGTTCCAAGTTTCGGTCGTGTTGCAGGTCAACCCTGCTATCTGCCGAAACCACAGCCCGCAGCCCTTCCGCCGTCGCCATTTGAGTAATTTTGCTCTATACACTTCACTACTTAATGATTACCACGCAGAATCTGGGCCGTTACGGTCGCACTGTGACGTTACCATAGGACGTGCGCCTCTCGTTTCCTTGTTTGGAGGCCTGAAATATCTGGCCCGATCCCCTTATCACCTGCGATAAGTATCTGGCACCATACAAAACATGCCGACTACTTGTATCAAATGCGCCTCTGCTACGGATGGAGATGGACTACTGAGATGATTTTCCTCGCCCTGTCGGTCGCATGGTACTTCTTATGCCGTTGCTGCTGTCTACAATACTGCTTGTTCCCTTCAGCTTATATTCGTTGCGATGGTAACTAAGGACCGAGTAAGAGAAGATTTCTGCGTCTATTATAGAGTCCTACAACGGGTATTATCATTCTGGGATTCGATGCACTTCTTTTCTGAAGAACGATTTGCCAGGTGACTTGGACATGCCTGCCATTCTAGCTTACTACTGAATTCTGTGTTTTTTTTACTGCAACGAGTACAGTAACGACTATGACGCGCTAGAGGTAGTGAATGTTGTCCTATCAGTCCGCCCTTTCGTGGATCGAGCTCCCTCTGGTGTGTCGGCGCGTGACTTCCGTACAACGGATCTTTTGGAATAGGGATCCTACTACGAAGAGGGAGTAGAACAAGATTATTCACTCACTACTTGAAGTCCTTGACAGCTTCACCACCGTTATCCCTCTCAGTGTCAGCACTTATGCACCAGTGAATCTATTGTCGCTCACGTGATAGCGAGTCGAGGCGCTACGTTCTGTTGAACGTTCTGCCAGTGCTCTCATTGTCGTCGTCATAAATTGACGATGACGCATGGGTCGCCGGTCGAATTTTCTCCGATCTACAGAATTTGGACCCAATTTTAATATTTGTACTCACCCTCCAGCCACATACGCACGACAGACGCAAACATCGCTCAACTATAAAGTCTGAGCATTTGGGCGTTACATACTTTCTTCACCACCCCCATCATCTTTCCTGAATATCACTCTTCTCTGTCCTGTTTTCATAATGTCCCGCATCTCTGCCAATGCTCTCCAGTTCTCCACCCGTCTCCACCCCAAGTGCGGACACGCCAAGGACATCCTTGCTCGCGACAGAGCGCGCGCGCAGAAGCTCATGTCCGGCACGCAGCCCCACGGTCCTCTTGTCGTCCAGGAGATGTGCAAGAAAGACGGGACCCAGCGCTCCCAGTCTGGCCAGCCCGACAGTGGTAATTCAATCGATGTGACGGATGCAGGTGCGCGCCAGAGTCATTACATGAATATATGCATCGGATCTGATGTTGTGTCGATTGTAGCCGTCACGTATACCTGCATAGTGAAACTTGGGCAGCCTGGCCAACCCTTCAAGCTTCTCATTGATACGGGTGACTGTCTTATCATCGCGTTCCCACATTTTAAGCTTACACGTTCCTCAGGAAGCTCTAACACGTGGGTCGGTGCTGACAAGGAATACAAACCCTCGTCTTCATCCAAGAAGTACGTCGTATTACTTGTCTTTCATTTTTAAGGAACTGACCAACCTTATCCTCTAGCACTCGCAAGTCGGTGGTACGTGTTTTATTTGCAATGGCAGAGTAACCGTCTCACGCCCCCATTCATCTGCAGAATGTCAGCTACGGATCTGGCTCCTTCACTGGAACGGAGAGTAAGCTCTTTAGATTCAAGTATCAGCGTCTTCTAGACTCAGTATTCAGTGATCGACCGATGCGAACTTTCCCCTGCCCTTGTTATTGACCAACAGTCCATCGGTGTCGCGTCGTCGGCTCAAGGTTTCCAGGGCGTCGACGGTATCCTTGGGTATCTTTTCTCTTCCTTTTCATCGAGCGAAGTTTGACCAAGTTCATAGGATTGGACCTGTAGACCTTACCCAAGGTATGTCACGTATCCTGGCCTCTTTTCAGTACTCGACTGATAGCATACTTCTCAGGAACTGTCAACGGCATGGGAAATATCCCTACTGTCACTGGTAACCTCAAGAGCGAAGGAAAAATTCCGAAGGAGTCGATTGCGATTTCTTACCAGCCGACGACTGGCGCGGACATGGCGAACGGAGAAATGACATTTGGTTCTGAGAATTCTTCCAAGTAAGTTTCGTTCCCCGTTTCGCCTTCGTACCAATAACAGTCGTCCAGGTACACTGGAGATATCACCTACGTGCCAATCACCTCCACATCTCCTGCTAACAAATACTGGGGTGTCGATCAGTCGATGACATACGGAAAGAACATGAACATCATGTCGAAGTGCGCGGGTATTGTTGATACCGGAACGACTCTGCTTCTTCTTTCCAGCGGTGCTTACAAGAAGTACATGGAGGCCACCGGTGCCAAGATGGACGAGTACGATAATTCGACGCTGATCCAAGTGATTTATCGCTGACACATATCCACAGGTCTACCGGACTTCTGTGCGTCACTAAGGAGCAATTTAGCAAGATGGAGAACCTTTGCTTCAAGATGGGTTCGGTGAGCTCACTTTTCTGTCTGGCGGCTTCAAAACTCATTCCGTGATTAGACCACTTTTGAAATGACGCCTAATGCCCAGATCTGGCCGAGGAGTCTCAATGCCATGATGGGAGGTAAAACCGATGTAATTTATCTTGTCGTCGCTGACATGGGTGACATGGGGGGATCGGGCCTTGAGTTCATAAGTTTGTGGTGATTTTCAAGTATCTATACTGGCCCTAACTTGTATTGTCAGATGGCTTTGCTTTCCTCCAGAGGTTCTATAGCGTCTATGACACGACGAACTGCCGTGTTGGACTGGCCAATACCCCTCACACCATGGATGGCACTAACTAAAGACTTGACACAGGTCCTTCTACTCGCTTCGCTCTGTATGATTGTCTTAGTGTATGACATATGAATATACCAGTCATGAATTAATGATCGCTTATTCCCATAAAACCTTTACACTGCAAGGCGATGGCCGGATAAACCCGATATAGCCTGTCTAATTGTTGAAAAATAATCCTCCCGAAGTTTACTAACGGTTTCCGGCAGGTCACCGTGGTTGTGAAAACATTGTGGCAAACTCCAAGACTTCTTGTTTTTCAAGTGCAATTGCAAATCTAAAACTTGAAGTTTTCCCAGGTTGCGCATATGCCTGGTATTTGTCAGTTTGTACACCGCGGAAATATCGAAGCGTCTTCCAATGCCGGCAAATGTGTCTGCTCCTAGATGGCCCCAATTTAGCACGCGTAAAAGACTAGACCTCTTACGGAGGATATTTTATTATAGACGCTCCAGTACGAATACAAAATGGTGGCAAAGGAAGCCCGTGGCACCGAGTTTGCAAAGGTTTAGACGAGCCAGTCCTACTACTAGTTAGGGTTACAGCAGGCAGCATCAACCGAGCTGGGGAGTGCTTTTAGTCCAGCCAAGATTAAGTAGTTCTGTCTGTCACTGTAAGAGACACGCTAACTCGCATACTTACTTGTACGGAATAGTACTATGGTGTACTTGGGAACACGTCAACATCTGAAATATTTCGAGACGCTCCTGACTGTTAAAGAGACCGAGGAACACTGTTTTAGGGCTTAGACATCTGTCATGTATCATTAGAGATGGTAATTGCCCATTCTTATGTTACTAGTCTTTCCTCGTCACTGATAGGATATAGCGAAGGGTTGATACATATACAATCATAGTTTTGCCGAGTCATTACTCCCTTGCTTTAGGTTAACCTCCATGGGGAGGCTCAGAGACATCTGATTAGCGACAGCCAAACAGACTTGCTCGTCCCGCCAACCGTCGACCTCGACACCTTCCCCGACATCCGACGGCGCGCTCCACAACTCCACGTACGTTTCGTGTCTCCCTTGGGGGTCATTTATGAAATTCCCACGCCAAAACATTCCAACTGTCCGAGATGCATGATCTTTAGACGGTGGTGGTATCGGAAACTTGAATTCAAGTGTTATCACCATTGTGGGGAACCAACTATTAATGTGGAATGAGAGCTGTGATGTAAGTTTAAATACGAAGAGACTTACCCCCATCTGAGCGCTTGTGGTTGACTTTTCGGTATGAGCAGGGGAATGTTTAGGAAAGCGTCGGCGAATAGAGCAAGCGAAGGTATCGTTATCCGCTCGTCCTTGTCCGTCAGGCCGAACCACGTACCGCCTTCCACGCCTCCGCCACCAACTGTTGCCTTGTTGGTACGCGTCGGGCTTCCCAAAGCAGCTTTCTCCCGGATCTCAGGTTCCTGTGTACATTGGAAGTACCGTCTAAATTTATATACGTCCCGAATCTTCTCAAGTTCTAATGGGGCGGTGGATGGATGGCGGTACAAAGGCACCCGCCGGGCGTAGGGTGAAGGAGGTGCAAGTGTCTTGTTTGGAGAGCCTGTTGGTGGACTAAGGATCCCAAAGATGAGATGGGATGTGATGGTAGTTTTGCCCTAGTATTCAAGTGAGAGCCTTTTCGAGAAGGAAAGGGCGACGCGCACATTTTGTTGAAGTTCGGCCACAAGGTTTGTGAATCCTTTCCCTCGTTTCTGGACCTGAACGCGTATATGAAACAGAGCGGCGGCGGTACTATGCAGGAAGTGGGCTGTGACATGGATGGGATCTGGGTGCGACTTTGCTGAGACTTGGAACTCCATACAAGCATGGATGATGTTCGCTAAGAGGTAGCCTTGACCAAAGTTAACGATGACCATGATTCCACAAAAGGGGCTCACCACCATTGGGTACCCTACAAAACACCCGTTAATTCTCTCACCGATACTACCAATGCTATCATAAACGTACGCAGCTACTGTCCATTCTGGGTCAGCCACAGCGCGATAGACAGTATGTGAACCCGGTACATCCTCGTGGAATTGGGCATTAATAGCTTGATACAAAGGCGCCATTCTCCAGAGTGACCCAGA
Organism: Armillaria novae-zelandiae; assembly: GCA_030435655.1. Taxonomy (NCBI): domain Eukaryota; kingdom Fungi; phylum Basidiomycota; class Agaricomycetes; order Agaricales; family Physalacriaceae; genus Armillaria; species Armillaria novae-zelandiae. The sequence continues at coordinate 2,429,920 of JAUEPR010000003.1, read as the reverse complement.
CTGAAGGTTTGACGATTAGTGCTGACCCTAGCAGGGAGTGTGATGGCGGCCGCAAAAGAAAGTGTTGACATCATGGCTGATGGCAGAAGGCAGCGGACCCGAGTGATCTGGACTCTCAGCTCTTGTTCTTTTATTGTAACCTTCCGCCTCCATCGTATTCGGTTTATGGTCATCTAAATGATGCGCTGAGATTGCAACAAAAAAATTGAGCTGTTGCTCCGAATTATCTGAAACTGTGACCAAGAAAATTCCATTCGGATACGCGATTAATATTCAACCGCCAATATACCTTTGGGGCAGGCAAGCACCGTACGAACTTTGTTATATCTAACTGGGTGCTTTTTACATAAAATACGGCTCGTTCTATGAAGATTGTAGCTGTAACATAATATTCGCAAAGTACACTCCGGGTCCTATCACCCACCTTCCGAGGGAGATGTTGATGATCTTCAACCCAGATGCGCTATCAATCGTCAATTCTTTCCAGTATAACCCCAGAGACTCTTGCTAGGTCGGAGAAAAACAGCCCGTTATCTCTCAGGCGTATCAAATTTCATGTCCACGCTCCCAACAATGTACCAATCCTCAGCATCTATTTCCGGTCCCGGAGTGGCAGCCATTGACGGAAATATTGCTCCATAAGTGGCGGTAGAGGCGATTTATCTGGGGGTTCAACCAGCTGACGCCGGCTCCGCTGCTTCCGCGTTGCAAGGCGTTTATTTGGCCATGAAAATTCTGCGCGCCCCAATTGTGCCTGTGGAGTTTACAATTAGTCGCATTTTAACGGGCCAATGAAGCACGCGTGGATCAATCGAGGACTCCATTGCCCCAGCGTGCTCTTCGGGCCTCTATCCATTCGTTCTAGCCCAAGTTCCGGCGCTGGTGCAAAATACGAGGTAAGCATTGCGAGTCCTGGGGTCCTCATACGCATCATGTTCGATCCTGGAGTAAACAGTACGAATAATTTATATATAAGAGGTGACCAAGGAACAATTAACGCTCCAGAGCCCTACAATGCGTCTCTCTTGCATGTGGTTTCTGCTTTCCATTTTCTCCTTGCGTGCAACCGCATGGCAGTCTCTAGAAACATATATCGCTGCTGTCAATAAGTTTGGATTAGAGTGCGTATTTAACCTGACGGCGTGACCAGTACGCTGATTGACTTGAACCCGCTGTATAGTTTTGTCAATCCCGCCCCAATTGTGGAGCACGGGAACGCCTCAACTTTGGCAGACAACGTCGTGGGACGGATCGATATCACCATCAGTAAGCTTGCTCCCTCTCTGGAGCTCGTGTAACTTCACTGACCTCCCTTTGCCAGACTTTGTTGGTCAGGAGTTGAACATCGGTAATCACGCTCTCATAATTCCTCGAATAACCTGATAATCACTTTCCAGAATACCTTTATGGACTCTTCCTGGAAGGCGCTACAGCCAATACCACACAACTCATCGGCACCCCCGTCACAACGGTCCCACAGACACTCGTTGTCGAACAGCCTGTCGTATTCGTCCGCTTCATCACCGATCTCCTCTTTCGCACAGTAAACCTCACGCTTGCTCTCTAAATCGACGTCATCCTCAGATTCGACGACGAGACCGTGAAAGTGACCTCCTACGACGCGATTTTGAGGCGCTGGTCAGAGTTCTGGGATTATTACATTCCTTTGTTGGTTCCCAAAACGGCCGAAGAATTGATGGCTGCTAACGCCGCCGGCGTGGATGACACTAATTCGACGGATGTTGTCGTGCATCGCGCTGCGGCAGATATCTGCACAGAGGCCCAGACGTACTGTTTAGGTGAAAACCAGCAATATGAACTGTGAGTCTTCTCCAGCTGTATACTTATCTGTCTAGGCACTAACACTTTCTGACCAGATATAAGAAATGTGTACATTTCTTGACAAAGGAAGTGCCCTTTGGCGAGAACGCAAGTAGCCTGCCATACTAATAGAAGTCACACCAGTATTCACTGTTGCATAACATAGACCGGCTTCTGTCGATATGTCCACAAGAGTATGTCAACCATTCGAAACATCGTGGCGGAAACTAAATAGCCTACTGTTATAGACATGGTTAAATACAGCCCGGACGTTCATTGCCCTCTGAATGTTGGCCTTCCTGGTGCAGATTATTGCAGCAAGCCCGGCATTCCGACGCTTGACCGTACTTTTCCTGACAGACTCTTGGCAGTTCCAAGGAACTACACTGACATTGTCCTCAATCCACCCTTTAATGAATCTCTGATTGCATACACGGCCTCAGCGCAGTAACTGTAGTTCTTGGAAGTCCGGATCAATCAGACCAAGTACTTGGCTTTGCGTAAACTTCTTATTACAGATGCTCGTAATTATTAATTATGTAAATAAGGATCCTTGATACGTCGTTTTGCCCCACATTATAGGCATGCATAGAGCTAGGTCAAAACCAGGTGCTTGAATGTTTGACGTCAAGACTCAACAGTCACGACCTGAGGAGTCACAGAGCAGTGCACATACCAAGGTGCTGACTAATCTCTGTTGTTCGTTGTTCCAAACCATGACATGGCTAGCTTGAAGACGCATGAGGAGTTAACAGTCCATGCAATATTATTCGCCAGCTCTTCATTGCTTCTGACTCCCCTTCAGTCATTGATTCTGCCAACTCACATTTTGCCGTTGTGTTCGTAGCATGCGCATTATCATCTACAGCTAATACCTGGGCGTGAATCATACTACTCGCACTTTTTTGGCTTGTAGATATAGAGCAATTGGACACCGTGTACGTTACGTCTTTCATAGTATTGATGCCACCATTTGTACCCCTCCTATCTAGACAGCTTGCAAGTATCATTCTGGGATTCAATGAAAGCGAATTGCCTTGAGGCACAATAGCTCGTAATCACGTTCGAGACCCGCCTGCCAGAAGGGAGATTTTTGCTAGCAGAAGTCAAATTCATGAGTGAGTCCTACTCAGAGCTAACTCGCTATTGTGGTCAACCGCCTCAAAGATCACACAGCAAAATTCCATGGACGGATTTAGCTACCAAGACACCAGTGTGTATCCGTGATTTGGCAATGTTCTTGCAAGGAGCTGCGAGTACTTCATAGAATCAGTTGTCAGACCCTTTGGTTACTCTCCTTGGTCGCTATCGTCGTCTTCCCGATCGAGGGCATGATCGGAATCCTCCTTGAACTCTGCTCTTCCTCCTTAATGACCTTTGCACATGCTCTGGAATTTTTGTGATTCCGTCACAATGAGTTCGAACGAGAATAGACTCGGACATGGCCTGGTTGGTGGCAGGTGGATCTTTACTCCTTCTAACCACATCTCTCCGTCGGATTCGGTTCGTAACCTTTCAAACATCCTGAGGAAGCAACAAAATCGGTTCCTCTTCTCCCCAAATTGCATGTAACCTGCCAAAAAGCTCTCAACCAGTTTAGTTTTAGATCTGTGCGAAAAAGTGACGATGAAGTGAGGCCAAGAAGTTCTATGCGGCTTCGGATATGAGGAAACGATTAACATCATATGCTATTGGTGGGCTACTAGCGTACGGGCTCCGTTATATCTACCGGTTTTCTTTCCTGAAACTTGGCTAATTCTTCTACAGTGTTGCGGTTTTAACACTATACTCCCTAACTGAAGTGCAGCATCAGTTGTCATCTTTGCTCTCTGGCTCATGCATCCAGATTACAGAAAATTTTGGTATGAGTTTATATCTATGCCGCCGACAGGGTTCTGATTCGCAAGATCAATTTCGGGCTCCGATACATGCCTAGTGGCCTTCCAACTACAGATACGCCGGAAGAACGGCACCGACCAAGGCATTCTAATGGGAACACTCAGACCACCAGCAACACTAGCACCACTTCTTTCGAGTAACAAAATTTCACGTTTTGACCACCATCTTGTGACCGCTCCGTGCCCATCTAACGCCTGCCTAGGTCATTTAGTTTCCTCAGCCTCGGCCCCTCAACAATAATCCTGCACCGGCCCATTCTTACTAGATTTTCTCTAGCTGGCTTTCTGACGCTGGTGCACAGTAGCACCAACATGCGAGCACTGGGGTCAGGCTCCGAGGTCCCTCGGTATCCTCATTCGATCCTAGCGTAAAATGGCAAGCCATGTATATAAGAGGTGACTGAGGGACACCTAACTTCCGAAGAGCCACAAAAATGCGTTTTTTCCCCATCGTCGGATATCTTCTTGGTACTCTCTCTTTGCGTGCAGTCGCTTGGAACTCCACGGAAACCTATATTGAAAATCTCCTTGTGCTTGCGGACGAGTTCGTATCTAATCTACCAGCATAGCCACTTCATTAATGACAGCCCCCTGATAGTTTTCTTGACCCTATCTCCATTATAGAGCAGGGGAAGTCCTCAATGTTGGCCGACGATGTCGTAGGGCGAGTTGATGTCACCACCAGTAAGTCTCTCTTTCTGGGACCCGTACACTGAATTCATTGCTTTCATTTTTCCAGACTTTGTTGGCCAGGAGTTGAACAACGGTAAGTGCACTGGCGCCTTAGACGTCCCCGAATAATCTGGTAATCTCCTTTCAGAATACATTTTCGGACTCTTCCTAGAAGGCTCAAAAGCCAATACTACGCAATTCATTCCCACTCCTATTGGAATTACACCGCAAGCTCTCGTCATCGAACAGCCTGTCGTGTTCGTTAGTTTTATCGTCGATGTCTATTTTAAGACGGTAGATCTCACCCTTCCCTTCCAAATCGATGCCATCCTCAGATTCAATGACACAAATATGACCATTACCTCCTACGACACCACTTTCAGGCGCTGGTCACAGTTTTGGGACTATTTTATTCCACTCATCCTCCCCAAAGCGGCCGAAGAGTTAATGGCTGCTAACACGACGGGTGTAGATTATGGTAACTCGACAGATATCATTGTGCATCGCGCTGCGGCAGATATCTGCACGGTGGCCCAGACGTACTGTTTAGGCGAAAACCAGCAATATGAATCGTGAGTCTTCTCCAGCTGTATACTTGTCTGTCTAAGCACTAACACCTTCTGACCAGATATAAGAAATGTGTACATTTCTTGACAAAAGAAGTGCCCTTTGGCGCATCCTGGTCCGGTGGCGAGAACGCAAGTGGTCTGTCACACCAATGGAAGTATCCTTACTAACGCATATGTACTGCAGACTGGTTTCTGTCGCTATATTCACAAGAGTATGCCACCCAATGTAGCTTCATCTTCAGCGCAGACTACTAACAATTATAGACATGGTCAAATACCGTCCAGAAGTTCATTGCCCTCATATCGGGCCCACGGGTGGAGATTATTGCAGTAAGCACTACGTTGTGATGCTTCGCTTGACCTAACCACACATTCTTAGTTCCAAGGAACTACACCGACATAGTCCTCAATCCACCCTTCAACGAATCTCTTATAGCGTACATTGCATCAGAGTGATTCTAAGAATTTCGGAATACTTGATTTTGCGTAACGTGCTTTTCACAACAGCTTGAGGACGTTCGTTCTCCATCATAATTTTTCCTCTTACCCATTTTGTGACGGTTGTATGCAAAAACACAGTTCGCCCTTGTCTATAGCAATGCGGTTGTCCGAATGAGTATTGATTAATAGAGCGGCTTATTCCTCTGTAAGCATATACAGGCAATACAACCATCCTTTTGACAATCGTTGACATGTCGTACCATACCAAATTTTCTTTTCATCCTAGTGTTCAAGAACAACGCCGTGACGTAGGACTGACAAGTCGTTCAGCCTTCACGTTACAATCACCAATTTGTTGAACATCGGAAGAAGTCGGCATGCAGGAGGGCCTTACATTTGATAAGTATCCCGCTGGTGTTCAACTAGATATGAAAGGATGTGTTGAGAATGGATGAACGTGGTTGATTAGGAATTGATTGGCCCAGGTCACCCCTTGGCTTCATAAGGCTCGAACAGGGTCACGTGGAAAGTGACCGAAATCAACACCAATCACACCTGACGCCGGATCTCTCTGAAAGGTTTTGAGGGTCAGAGAATATGTGTATGGATGCTGTGTAACACTAACAGAAGCCCTTTTGAGGTCATCATCCCAAGCACCGCGGAAAATACCAGCATATAAAAATTTCCAATTATAAGCACAATTGTATACAAACGGTGCTGGAATACCGAGCAACCTAATCCTCTCTTTTTGCCTAGAAGGGCTTGACACCTTTAGCCAAGAACAACTTCCGATCTTTCAAACCATGCATGTCTATGATGGCGCCAGGAATGATATTCAATGAGAACGACTCCAGTCCAGCACCTTCAAACACCTTCCTCATATCGTCCTCGGTGAAGCCCATCTTGTGTGGAACGATAGCCTCATAATTTTCCTGGATGTTCGGCACAGTATCCAAGCTCACTCCGTCAGTGACCAATAGGACACCTCCAGGTTTGAGGAAGTATGTGAGGATGCGCGTGATCTCGTTGGTGGACTCAAAGTGATGGTAGGCCATAGTGCACTGCGAATGCATGTCAGTACGAAATAAAAGTTTTAGCGGAGGCGTACCAGCACAACATCGAATTTGCGTCCTTCCAGTTCTTCTGGTAAACCCTTGAGCTCGTAAGCAATTGCGCTCATCTTGAAAGCAGCCCCAAGCGTTTCAGCTCTCTTGTTGTATTGGTCGACCATGCCTTGGCTGATGTCCACGCCTTGGATAGATTTGCAGTGCGGGATGAGCGTCGTTTCCAATAAACCTGAGAGTATTTCATGAAGCAGTCATATTATTGAACCAGAACGAAATGATAGCCGCACCTGTACCGCACGCGAAATTCAAAACAGTGGTCGATTCTGGATGGAAAGACAATCCATGCGAGAGAATATATTTGCCTTCCCTGAGGCATGGAAGATCAGAATCCGTAGTTGTATCAATAATGACAAAACCAGCGGCACGTACCTTTCTGTCACCTCCTTTAACATGGGAATTTCATCATAGGTATCGGAGTCTTCGTTGAAATGCTCCTTGTTAGCTTCGGCGATGTCGTGGCAATGACTATGGTGGTGGTGATGCTCAGCCATGTCTAGGGAATGAAGCAACAAGTTGAAAGTGATTCTAGTCGCTTTATATGATCAAGGCGTCAATGAATGTCTCGTGACTGCTAAGGCCCTCTGAGTCAGAAGTCTCGTGTTTCTTATTCATCGATGCATGACCATCTGAAGATAGAAACAAAACTAGCGGTCGTTGGCCGACGACTTTTGATACCTCACTTGAGCGGAGTTCATGCAGCTTACTTTGAACTTCCGAGTACGATCGATTGATTCTGTCTATCAATTATACACTACAAATATTTGAGGTCCAATTGAGGATAGAGATTCATGAGACTTAAAGAGTAGAACATAATATACAATTCGAGCGGGTCAGCCCAACAAGAGTGTGCGCGTCCGTTACTTTCCTCCACATCACATGCCAAAATATCAGTGGAAATTAGATTAATGAGAAGAGGGCCGTTGCAAGATGAAAGAGGGAGCCTGAGGACCTGCACCTGCATCGGGTCTTAGTGGTTAGTGTACTTGTAGCAGTTAATGAAAGCTAAGAAAAAATCCCAGCTGAAGAATACTTATCTAGATCTCGCTGCATAAACTCAAAATCTCACAATACACGCTGAAAAGTTTTTGGAACCACGCCATTAATCTACTTCTCCCCACTTTATACGTGATGCCAAACTTGAAATATCAGCAACGGCCGAAGGAATCAAGAAGAAATACCAAAAATGCAGATCGATGGAAGTGGAGGAGTCTTTGGGCCCATTTATTCCCGAAAGTCCCAGATATTCCTGACAGGAATGTTGCTGCTCTCCAGAAGATCGCACAGAAAACAACTGAAACAGCAATGTACACGCCATTGGTATGTCACGCTCGCTATTCGTGTCCTCTGTGAGTTATCGATTGTGTTTGAAACAGAACAACGCCCTTGCGCCTTCTTGTGTGAATATGCAGCTTGTCGATACCTATACCACTTCCAATCTCCAGTCCCATACTTTCAACTGTGATCTGTTGAAGCCTGATATTGCAGCCTACAAGGCTAAAGATGTAATCAATCCTATTACGCATTCTCTCGCACAGAAACCCACGTCGAACTCAAGCTGGCCACCATGGATGACGCGTTCAGCGATGAAGGAACGCTCGAGCCCGACTCCAAGTTGAGCCATGAAACCCACCGTGCAGACGACGCGACTCGCGCCGGGTAGGATATCACCGTCACAGTGCCCACACTAGACGAAGTGACCCCAACATAGATTGGGCGCAGATGATCAGAGGCGCTATGCAAATCTGCCGTCTATGATGACAACAGTCTCGACGACGAACCCACATTGCAAGGAGACCTTTCAAAAGTCATGTGTATCCTACAGGTCGTGCACTCCGCTGCTTCGTCGCTTATAACCTCGTTGAGCAACGCAATGTGTTCATGAAGACACATGGCGTTTGTGGTATCAGAGTTGGAGGCAGAAGGATGACTTCAGAAGGCTAAAAAATCCCATAGCGGAGTTCATGGTAGCCGACGATATTCCAAGGCCAACTCACAAGACAGTCTTGAAGCCTGGTTTTGATCTATGACAAAAACAGCACCAACATTATCGACTTGTTGGGAACCCATTGGTCTGCTGTTAACGTCTTTCCGTTCTTCATGGGAGATGATCAATGCAGTAAAGGACGTGGTGATAGGTAGGCAAGTTAAGCTGAAAATAAGGATGTGATGCTTACGAAAAAACTTCAAATCATGCATCAAGACGTCAGTGTTGGCAACATCTTGATTACGGAGGATCCCAATGGACTCCTTGGCAGTATACTCATCGGTTGGGATTTTTGTCAACCTGAAGTAGCGGTTAACTTCGCCCAAGTATGTAGAGCTATGGAGCGATGGGTTCGTCAGGTCCTTTTGAACCGGGTCTCCATGCTGGAATCTCTTCGCAGGAAACGTGGCACTTCATTTCTGCCAATTTACTACTGAAACCAGATGTTCTGCACACCATAAGTGACGATTTGGCGTCTTTTTTGCAAGTGCTTACATGGGTCACTGTTATCTCACGTCAACTGCGATGTCGCCTGGAGGTCTTGTCACAACGCTGCGACATGATTACGAAGTGTCCTACTCCCGAAAGACCTATAGGTGGCATTGGCACACAAACCGTGATAGAGTGTGGCGCGAGCATCATGTCGTGAAACGGGGGATCAAGTTCGTTCCCAGTATGTACGCGCGGTGTCTAGCCAATAATATTGCGCTTGGCTGAGCTCTGCAAACACATGAGGATGTACACTACAGTACCTACTTTTATACTAAAAGACTATTTACTAGAACTGTTTATACTTTTCCTCAATCTTCTTCCTTAATCAGCAAGATCGGCATGATGCCTTATGACATTTCTAAGCATTATATAGTAATAAGTAACTGTAGAGTTCACCGACTACTCTCCCCTGTCGCTATCGTCCTCCTCTTCATAGTCATCGTGCTTTTCAGGGCGCTTCGCCTTCTTCAAACTCCTTGCAATGTTATTGGCACACGCACTGGGAGTCCCTCGGTGCCGTCTTAACGAGTCTGGGCGAGAGTAAACCGTATGGCAGTCAGGGCATTCAAGATGGGATTTGTCACGGTCGCCTGACACGTTAGTTCGGCAGTGGTACTTCTTATGCCGATCCAGATCACTCCTGTGACCAAATCCCGGCGCTCTCCCACAGTGCAAACAACGATATTTGTTGCGTTTACTCCGAGAGATAGGTTTGGGCGTAGGTGCCCAGCTGCAATCCGAGTTAGCGCTGCCTGGGGAAGACACATCTGCGTTCTGAGCCCAAGTTGAGGGTCCGGGCTCCCCAGGACCCGAACTCCCCATACTCGAGCTGTCGTCCTCGTTGTATGATCCCTCGTCCCAGTCCCACCGTTTGGACAGATGGAGACTCCGACAAGGCCTGACCGGGGCTCCCTCCTTGCGTGGGGACTTATATCCAAGACTTTCGGATGAACCCATCCCACCAGCCTGCTCTTCTCCAGATTCAAGTCTAATCTGCGCAGCGTCCTGATTAGTGTTCATGCGCCGGCGCTTGCCAGCTCGATCGAATTCAGGTGGCGGCGTGAAGTCAAGCTTCCTCTTCAACGGTGCCTGAGAAGTTCTAGGATCAGCCCTCTGAGTTGTGGGACCAGGTTCTCCCAGTTCAACTGACGGACAAGGGGCGGCTGGAGGGGGTTGAGTTTCCTCGTTCACAGCAGGCGGACGCGGCCTTCGACCTTTCTTACGAATTATGCGCGCCTCTGATGGGTCAGGCATCAGATGTCGTAAGAAACAAAGGCAACAACTGAACTGACTGGGTATATCCGTCTCGTCTGGGTGGTAATTGTTAGATTCACGTTGGGTTGGCGCCGGAGGTCCTTCGTATGTAGGGCAATCAGTCCCAGTAAAAGCATTTCCAGTTTCTAGCTGTGTAGCCGGTTGTGAATCGTGAGAGAGAAAAATACCAGATGAGGGCTCCGCCGCATAGTAGTACGGCGAATAATACGCCATCGCTTCACCACTCATGACCCCATAGCTAGAACTTTCCTCAACACAATCCGAGAAGTTAGGCGGATAGTAATCCGCATCGTAGTCCGTAGCCAGGTCAGGAAGTGGAGCCAAGAGCGAGGCAGGATTGTTATAAACCTGAGAGTCGAAACAGTCGAGAGCAGTGATATCGCTGGCTGTGGCGCTATCATCGTAACAATCGTTCCAGAGGTCCGACGACTCGAAAGTTCCACCGCTGAACGTATCGATGAGAAAAGAATGCATGTGTAAACCTTATTGGCACTTACGGAGAGCACTGGTACTGTTGGATATTGTTCGGAACCAAGGGATCGTTCGCGTCTGTGGCGCGTCTGATTCAGAATGTGATGAGGAAAGAAATCTTAATCTAGAGGAGAGAGGAAAATCGCGTACGAAGGGTTGGACATTGTTCGAGTTGATGTAGCGACAGATGAAATGCGGTGAGGAGGTGGAGGTGGTTGAATCCGAAGTATTTATATTACGAATCGTAGTGGACCCGTCAATAAGGCTATACGAGGAGCATGGAGAACACGTACAATTGCTGCAATTGGAAAAGTATCATTGACTCAGTTTCTGGCCCTGAATAATATCAGTCGGAACCAGTTCCAGCAAACTGTGATGGTCCATGGACACACACTTCGGTTATAAGCCTCCCAACAGTACAGACAGAGCTCATCTTGTCCAGAAAGAACAAGAATAAGAACAAGGAGATATAATAAACAATAGATGCGTCGCGGAGGAAGGTTGTACGAGTAAACGTAGAGAAAGAAATCCCGGAACAGCTGAACGAGTCAAGTATCATTGATAAGCGCTCGGCAAATGTCGTTAAGGCTGTTTACTAGGCGTTAGAAAGTATTTCGAAACAGACGTCAAGGGCATGTGCTGAACATGCGTTTCGCGTCAAAACACCGCGAGAAGAGATCAGGGAGCTGTATTGCGACATAGCCTTCCTTCTAATAGAAGAAAAACATGAGATCTCTTAATAAACCAAGAGAAAGACATCGCAGGTGCGTTGCAGCGTTCACATGGCGTATAGATCGTCGCAACTAGCGTAGTGACGTAGGCATCCGTGAATAGTACGGAAGAAGCCGGCTACGTTCTTCAGCATCAGCACTCTCACGGGTGCCTGCGGCAATCCAAGAATCAATAATATCGCGCCCAATCCCATCCGCTCGATTGATACACACAGAACTCTTCTATGAAATCCGGAGGATCCAAATAATTAATCCTATATAACGATACAATAAAAAGAAGTAGCTAGAATGTGCTGGGGCTCATATGAGAGCCAAAAATCGACAAGGATGTACATAGATATTACAAAGTCATGCGGGTCATCAAATCCGGAGCGGGTGAATAGAGAGCTTAAATAGATAAATCCCGGGAAGACCAATAAAAAGTCTCTTTGACTGTTACAGTCGAATAACAGTCAGGACGGCGACACGCCCATCCTGTTCTATACCATGATTAACACCTGTAGAAGAGTTATGCATGTAGAGATACGGATGAGGTGCAGACTGACCGTCGTTACCGGCTTCGAGGAGATCATCTCTCCATGTCAGCTCGGCCTTCCACCACTTACCTTTCCATCGGCTTCCTGCGACTGCTCGTTCAACAAGCCAGTCGCGACCTATGCACAGCCTGAGCAAGCGGAGCACCAGTAGAGGGTACGGATATACCTACCTAAGTTGTAACCATTGGGGACAATCTTGTGATTCCTACTAGAGTCTTCCTCTTTAGAAGCCCTAGCAAACGTCGATTAAACAAGGGGAACGAAGGAAGGGCATATTATACGCACCCCAAGAACCACGCGCCGGTGTTGGCATCAGTGCCGTTCTGCTTCCATGCCCTGAAATGATGGCCGCCTATGTAGCAGTTGCATCAGTACTGCGACCGCAGTAACCGAAGCGAACGAACCTGCAAGGCTCTCCCAGCATGTCCCCCAAACCGGGAAATAATATTGACGTGCTAGAAACTGTTCGGATTTGCGCCTGTCGCCGTCACCGAGATCCGCTTCGTGGATGTGGCCATAATGGAGCCCTAGGCATTCGTCCGAGTACCCGATAGACCTGAGGTTTGCCAGTCAGCCATTGCCATAGACAGAGGTAATAGGGAGTACTTAGTGTAGTAGTGAAATCCGTAGTCCGTCAGAACAAAAGGATCCGACATCCCAGATATGATAACATTCAGAGGTTCTCCGTAGTCCGGACTTGTGAACTGGGGAGATAGTGTCAGTCATTGCTAGTACAGACTGGAACAGGCAGCTGACATCTAAGAGACGACCACCACCGATGCGTGGATCCATCCAGCCCAGCATCTCGGTCTCGCCATCTCCGCGTCTAGCACTAAAGGGCGTCTGTTCCGGGGTTTCAATAGGGAATGAAAGGACGAAAAGGCAAGGGAAAACAAGGAGAGAGGTAACAAGATGGCCGAGCATCTTTACCTAGCAAATAATAAAGAGGTAGAGAGCTCGACCGGAATGGAGACGGTAGTGGAGCAGAAGCAACCCTTTTGCCACGTGCCTGGTCGCGGTCGCGCAGGCATTAGCGCAGCGATACCTTCTTACCGCCACCATGTCTGACCTCGAACCGCCGTCCCACAATGCACAAAATTACCGCAATATCCTTCACTCCTCTGACGACGATGGCGACACAGCCTCACAGCGTTCAATATCGCTGTCGTCGCCAACGACGTCCCCAAGGCACTCTACCCTTATTAACGAACCTCACGATTCCATCCTCCCTTCGCTTTCCTCCAACTCTTTCTCAAAGCGCGCCTCGAAGCCGTATACAGTGGACACTGATTACAGCTCAGAGGCCGACGATATGAGCTTTTATAACCGAGATAACCATGAAAGTCCAAATACTTCTGCTGCCCCCTCAGTAATCGAAGAAACTAAGGAGTCCCCTGTTACCAGCCCGCGAATGGTGACCTACCCACCTCGAGGGGTGGATGCGGAATCCATCGCAGAGTCTTTTGCTTCTGGTTCGTCGAGGAAAGCCCGTCCAGAGTCTATGCTCGTTGTCCCGCCGGTTGGGCCCTTGGTTTTAGGTATCGCTCTGGTAGATTTTAACCATCTGGTGCGTCACGCCATCACTTTTCACGATATACCCACACGGACGGCTTCCAGGTTGGACCGAAAATAGAATGGTCGAAAGGAGAAATATTTGAAGACGAAGAGGTAGCCAAGATACTGCCATTCCTGGCTTTACCTGACGGCGCTCATTTGGTGTGTGTGTGACAAAGAAGACGTTTTGGTGTTAATAATGGCACATAGAATGCGGAAGACTACTCATATTTCCATCTGGTACCTTCAGGACCTAATCCTACCACCATTTTCGGTATCTCGTACGTCCGCCAGACCATCGTCACATATTATTCACGACCCATTACCCTCCAGATGTAACCAGCAAATCGCCACCTCTGCCCTCCTAGTCAAGATGCCAGATGTTACGCGTTCAACGGTTCAAAAAGCTGTTGTAGTTTTGGCGTCGAAACCGGTCTTTGGTCCAATACGGTTCGTGAACATTCATTGAAAGCACCGATAGACTCAAATCCGTCCTCAGCGATAAGCTGGGTGTTGTGACGACAGCGCTTTTTAATCAAAGGTTCGCGGTCTAGCCATTTTGGGATCAATGCATTAAAATAGGCCTGCAGGGATTTTCAAGAAACTCAGATTCTCGATGATTTTGAAGTGGCGTTAGAGCCATCACTACGTGGTCAGCTGACAGAAAGTGGATTGTACATGGGTATGTTACCTGCTCTTTCTCACTCTGCATAACTCATGCCAGGGCGCAGGAACAAGCCTGTAAGTTCATTATTGATCTCGAAACTGCGCTTATATCACTTCTGCTCCTAGGCGGGAATTTGTGCATGTCTTCCGACAGCGCACATTAGTCCTCGTGAAAGCACTGATGCTGCAAAAACGGGTACTCCAATCATAATTCCCATATTTTCCTTGCTCATTGTAGCTAAAGATCCTGTTTTTCGGACATCCCGTTGAAAGACTGTGCACGTACCAATACTCTTTGATCTCCCTTCTCCCTGGTATGTCCGTTACAGGCATCTCTCATTCTGATCGAGTCAACTTGACGTGACAGGCTTATTACAAACGCTGGACGATTGTGGTTCTCCGCCCCTAGCCGCTCGTGCGCCAACACTCTCGAAACCGTCTTCCCTCCGCACATCTGATCACAAGAGCATGATGGCATATACAGGCCTGCCACTCGATATCTTTGGCAAGGTGATAATAATTTTATCTCCTGGATTCGTCCATTTATGACGAATTGTAGGATGCCTTTTTCCAGCCATATCTGCCCCTACAGCAAATGGACATGTTGAAGGAAACAAAGAGCTGGCTCTGTGGAAGTACTAACTCAATTGTAACTCAGCAAAACGATATAGACCTTCTAGTCAATGTATGTGCTTGCCAATGTCTTATACTTATTTCTAACTGGCTGTTTGGACAGACCGAAACTGGCACTTTTGAATTCCGCGACCCAAAGTTGGAACGGTCAGCCGGTTTGACCCCAGCCGACAGGAAATGGATGGACGATATTGTTCAGGATGTCAACGAAGGCTGGAGCGATGAAGACCCCAAACGCTCTCAAGGAATGCAGTGTGTTCCCCCAATCTACTCTTCCTTTACAGTTTACTGACGGTTCCCAGGTTCAAAGGCAGCGACGATTACCTTAGAACGAAGGTGAACATACTATAATGGCGAGAAGAGTGGCAGCAGTCTGATGTTCTTGAACAGTTCGAAGAGTATATAACCGCAGCATTGGCCTCGGTCCGGTATCGCGATTTTGTCGCGAAAGGCGAGGGAAATGGTGTCATTATCACAGGGGGCACCGGTTCGTTGTTCCCTTGGGAAGGTAATTGTGTTTGACTTATATTCTCGTGTTTTCACAGGAGGTGACGCTAGTTCTACGGAAGATTTCAACCCATTATGGATATCAGAATTCAAGAACACGAATGCTTATGAGGTATGGGAGAGAACAACTGACCCGCTACTCTTTGATATCGTGGAACCACGGTCAGTCCCCGATTTGTGTATGGGAATGATATTGATCTGATTTCTGGACCGTTTAGGCATCCTTGTAATGAAAAACCTTCTATTGTAGCCGATATGGGTCTGCGACTCACTGAAGGCATTCAAGAGCTGAAGCTTGAGCAACAGCTGGCTCCAGCAAGAGAAGCAGTAGCTCGGACGATTACGGCAGGGTCAGCCAACTTTTTCAAAGCTGTGGAAGGTGTCCGCGGAAAATGGATGCAACGATCAGCATCCAACTCATCATCGACGAGCGACGAGGCGAAAAATTCACGTGCCAGCACACCCGTAGATATCACCAAGGCGGATTTAGAAGGTTCCGAGCCACCCACTGCCAGACCTAAGAGGAACTCCTCAGATTCGAAGCTATCTTCTCCTCAGATACAATCGCAGCGTCCCAACTTTTCCGCATGGGGAGCCAATATTGGAGCATTTGTGTCAGCGCGCGCTCCTCGATTTTCGCTTTCACGAACCCCAACTGAAGAATCATTTACAAAAACAAGCACGACAACGAAGACTGCTGGCAGTCCTACTGTTTCGCCAACGGTACCGTTCACGGCTTCTCCGACGATATTGTCGCCGAAGTCCTCCCCGTCTATTCCGGCCCCGCATAGATCACCCGAGCTGGCATCTGTGGTGGAACGCCGAACAGAAGAGCAGACGGAGACCACAGGCATGGCTCTATGACCTTCCTCTTTTTCTCGGGACTACAGACAGTTTCCATGGCACATTGTATCTAAAAATTACAGCTCTGAGATAGCCATAGTTACAGATACCCGATACATACAATTATGATAGATACATAATGAACTTGGTCACTCATGTGGCCGTCGAACTGAAGCGGTGAATCCCACAAAAGGAAATTGTGACACGCGCTTGTGGTTGCTGTCAACGTTGATGTCGCAAAACAATCATCTCTTCAATCGGCTTTGCGATGACATAGAAACGCGTGAAACGGCCAAGGAGATATATCGTCTAGCGAATGCCAAGACGCGGCCGGGTTCTGGGTTCGACTTGGGGGCTCTCAGGACTGGATTGCCCGCCATTTGCGTGTACATCGCGTCCACAAGGCAAACTTCCCCCCTCGGTTTTCTGTTTTTCCATTTGACTTCTCGTGCAGGCTCAAAAACAATCAAATATCGCGCGCGTCAGCCCAGCAATCATCGTGTTTGAAGCCATCAGATTTTGACAAGGGCGTGACTGCAGTAGAAAGTGCGCTTGGAAATGGCACATCGCGGCGCAGTCGCTCCAACACAGACGGGTTCTACCAGAATCTCATCGAAGAATATGACCTAACGTCGATCGCCCAGCTTGTCACTAGTTGGGTACGCAGGACGGAGAGCGTCCTTGTCATGAGGGAAGTGTTCAATGTGGACCGGAAAGAGGTCAAATGTGCGGTCTTCTTTTGGGTGTGTAGTTTTCTCAAGGTATGTGAATACATCGATCTGCAAGCGATGCTTTTGCTAAGCTGGTGTGGCTAGGACGATGTTGTCATTGAGAAAGAGGCTTTTCTCTCGCAGTTCGCCGTCGATCTGAAGACGTTCGAACCCGTTCTCAAGAAACTGATCAAGACGGCGGGGTCTCTTGCCCAGCAAATTAAAGCAGAGAGGACGAGCTACGATCCGTCGAAAAAGGTCACGCCGTTCTCTACACCTCACGCGTCTCCACGGAAATCGCCCTTGAAGACGCCTCTTAGGGTGGCACCGTCCAATTCGCCTACAAAGCTTGACCTCTCTCCCACGAAAACCATTGCTAAATCGCTCTTCGCGCCCTCTACATCTACACCCTCGACGAGGAAATCACCTTCAAAACCCCTTCGAGTTCCTCCTACAAACGACAAACGAAAAGAGGACAACCTTCTGGAGAGTCCTACCAAGAAGCGTAAACAGCCTGCGGAGGAGGTTCCAACCGAGAGCCCCACCAAAAAGCATAAAGTGCAGACACCGCGTGGGTCCTCGGCCAAGGATGAGGAGGACGAGAACCCTTTCCAAAGCCCGTCCAAGAAGCGACAAGCAGCTGCCTCGTCCTCTCGCATCCGCACACCCTTTCCCCAGCCCCAATTCTCCCCGCCTCCACCCGACGATCTCTTCTCAGAGGAGGAACCCGAGCTCGCCCCGCAGCGCCGCTTTAGACCAGTGTTCCTCGATGCGAAACAATGGGCGAGCCGTGACCCTCGCTTGGAATCTATAGCCAAAAAGGCAGACACTGCCAAGCGGCGGATTATCGAGGCTCATGGGCATCCGTTCAGGAATGGATAGACGGTGGTTCTGCCCTGAGTGTATCTATGAATGGTCCAGGGACCTGAGTCGGGAACGATGAGTGGCGAGATTATCAAATTATCGTGCATTCTCTTCCTTTGCCTATCCAACCCTCCTGCGTGGGAAGCGTCATGGGATGTGGCGAGGATTCTTGAATTCGAATGTCGATGAGTATCAGTGTCACTGTCTGACATGACCTTCCATGTTGTACCTTCTTGTTTAGAAATCTTCCTTTCACAATCAGCTGTAATACCTTGTACTGTGTATTCCTTCCTCAGCAGACTATCAATTACCCTGATCATTCCTACCGTCGATGCCATCGTAATTCGGCCAGCTCAAGGTTCTTTGGAGTCGGCTTCACCGGTCTCAATGAGTAGCTATGATCCCGGGGCCCGTACATAGCTATTCTTCACAGCGACCTGTACTTCTAATCCGGGTCGGCTTGCCTCATGCTACTAACCAGTTGTACGACGGGTGCGTCAGAATTCGGACTCTATTATGTGGAAGTGAGATAGAGTTTCTTGCAGTCTGTTAAGCAAAGCATAAGATTAGGCTCACAGATATCGAGCGATTTGCTGCAGGGATGCGCAGTACACGAGGGGGCTGTGAGACAAGGCCGGCATGTTATTTGGTTGCCGGCTCATAGTCGCAGACAAACAAAAGAGATACTTTGTCCTTTCACTACCATCGCTATGCCGCACCGCAAACAGTACTACTCGCTGTTCTCGCCACCGAGCCTCTCAATGACGGAGCTAGTCAAGACTACGCTCGACCACGATTCCACCGACATGCTCATCGACAAATGGCTCGAACACCGCGGCTCAACTCACGATGCTTACCACGAGTGGTTTCGCGAGGTCCGAGAACGCAAGCACGCACACTCCCAGAACAAGCAGGCCATCGTCTGGAGCAAAGGCGAATTTGTTCCTGAAAACATCTTCTGCCGCACTGTCGACACGGGGCGTCTCATACCCCTCGACAGGACGTGGACGACCCACGTCTACCACCACCGCTCAATGCAGGAGCGAAAATTGTCCATGATGCCCGTTGTGTTCACCATGGTGCGCGAATCTGCCCGTGTTATCAAAGAAATTTTGCTTTAATTTTATCCAGTTGCCGGAATTGATGATCCTGCGCGGTATGCACGACACGGGCTGTGATGAGATCTTCATCATCGTCACCGATCTCAAGCGACAGGAAATGGACGACGTGACGGAATATTTCAAGCTGGTCTGTCGGCAGGCCTTTGGGCGAACGTGTAAACCCAGTATGGAGCGAAAAATACAATACGAACGTATGTCTGCTGTCCTTCTGCTGGTCCACAGCTCACCGTTTCTTAGATATGCGTATAACGCACACACTTGTCCGACAGAGAAGAAATCCATGTTTCCCCCAGATCGATCTCACCCTTCGCGCCATCCTTTATGAGAAGCGTCCTCGTTTCATTGTCCTTTTCTCACACCAAACCACCTCCTATTCCCAAATCCTCTTCACCCATACCTCCTTTGTCCCAGATGAAGAGATATTCTACGACTATCCCACTGGTTGTCCCAATCCTTGCTGTACTGAAGACTGTGAGATGATCCGGTTTCCCAGGCGGGGCCTAGAAACTGCTTCCGTTCTCGAGATCAAACGGGGAGGGAAGTTTGGGCGCAGAATCCGCGCACGCCAGATGTGTAATTGGATTGAGTGCGACGTGTGCTTTGACGAGGAGCCAGCGTCGATGTCCACGGGCAGCAGTGAGGGTTCTGAGAGCAGCATTGAGGCGAGGGACCACAGGGTCGTAGGCCAGACGTGTAGCAAGTGCAAGCTCGTCAAGTACTGCTGTCTGGAGCACCAGAAGAAGGATTGGGAAGAGCATAAACGGGTTTGTGTGAAGATGGCTTGATAGGATGCTCGTGCGATACTTCTTTTCCCCTGTGATACCTCGCATTTTGCGACATTTCTCGAGCTCCCACTGACATTGATTATATTGCTTCATCCTTTTTATGCTTGCAGAAAATTGTACGTTATGTATGGTTATTTGCGAACTTTAGTAGGAATGATGATACTATACTTTCTACTTACAGCCTCTCAGGTATTCAGCTTCCTCCATGATCCTCAATACACGCATCACATATACAGTTATCAAAACTTCGTACATCCGTCTTAGGGCTTACGCCGTCCGCATAGAGTATTCTAAAATCCGTCCCGCCACCACGCTCACATTATCTTATTGGACATGGTTCAACGATGTGTAGCAGAAACAAAGCACCGAAACTTACAAAACGCAATTATTCCCTCCTTGAATTAGAATGGTATCGGTTTTTCAGCTTCCGTCAGTGGTTTCCTCTTTCCGGGAGGTAGAACGGTCACATTGCCCTCTATGCGGGGCAGTGGTGGGGCCGGTTCCCTACGATGGAAAGGATCTTCATCAATAAGAGATCGATTGTAGATAGAGGAGTACACCGATGGTGCTGGAGACCGCGGTGGTATCGGGCTGAGGAACCTGACCGACTTGTTAGGTGGCGCAGCAGTCGGCGGTGGCGAAAGTTGATGATCCGACAAGTTTGCAGATGAAGACAGCATCGGGCACGTTGACAGCCTCGACTCCGCGCTGTGTCGGAAATTAGCCGTCGTGGGAGAATCGTCAGAGTAACGCGAGAGCGATGACTGGTACGATTTGTGGCGAAAGAGCTTGGACGTTTCCTCGGCGTATATTGCAGGGGTGTAGGGCTCTAGCTCGACACCCGAGTCGATGGTTTTCTCGGCGTTGTGGATTTTGCTGATGTCGGTGGTGGATCCTGCGAGAGTCGTGTTGTCGTCGAGGTAGATATGGGGTATGGAGGTGGCGAACGATTCGTGTCCAGCGGCCTGGAGGCTGAGGCGGATGGCGTTGAGTCTGTGAGGGGAGCCGATGCGCTGCTTCAGGCTGATGGTGCCGCGTTTCTTCCGGAATGTAGAGGAGCCATCGGGGTATTCCAGGTCGTCAGGATACTCCACGTTGCGGTCCATGCGCTGGTGGAAGAACATGACACCAACAGCGAGGTTTATGAACATCAGAGAGACTCCGGACTATATGCTAATTGTGAGACACGATTGAAAGCAGGTGGGGAAAGAAGGCACTTCAATAATTGCGGTCAGGTCTTCTAGGAGGGCCCCATATTCGTGGATCCAGTAAACCGCGTGGGCAACACTGGCCGCAGTAACGATAAAGGCGCAAAATAGAAGTATCAATAATACTCTATGCTGGGCATGGTAGACTGTGCCTGCGATCAACGTAACTGCCGGCGTAGCCAATATGATTAGGTTTGAGAATAATTCAACTGCGATGGTGTGTGAATTTCTGCCATAGCAATGCTTGAGCGCAACGGAAACATACAAGCAAGCACAGTAATTTTGATAGTCTGGTCTGTCGATAATTGAGTTAGTTCGCGAGTCAAAGAACGAAGCGATCACCCACTATCGCATTTGGGCTGTGATTGGTCTTGCCATGATTCGTCTCTGTGACAAAGGTATATCCTTTGTGCCAGCAATGACGCCCACATCAGAAGGAATAGTACAGATCCAAAGAAAGGTAGCTTTCGAGAAAAGATTCCGGGCGGGGATGATCTTATAAAAGAAAACATTAAGCTCATTCGGCTCAGCCTAAAGATGGGACGTTCGGTATTCAGACGCTGGTAGCTGCAGAGCACATACCAAACAACGACCAAGAACATGGCACTATCTACCCAATAGGACCTTATTCTAAATAATTCAGACTGGCCAAAAGGCCCCACGCCTAAGGTGACTTTAGAGGGAGCGCGGGAAGAGCGTAACCACGTACTACACACCTGGCACGTCTGTGTAAATCCAGTAGCAGACCAGCCATACTAGAGAGCACACCATGGCTATGCTCGCGCACGCGTCATCTAGCCATAGGCGTCCTTTCCGCGATCGGTATGCTAGTCGAAAGAAAGTGAATATCTGCGCTAAGCCATGGACAACTGTAGCGGTGACTTGAAACGACAGATCGTCAAGCTAAGAATTATGCAGGAACCAGGCACTCACTCCGCAGAGTCCAGACAGTGACCATGACCGTGAAGAAAAAAGCAAGTAGACGAGAAAACGAATGGAAGAGGTCGGTTAGTGTTTACCGTAGATTCAAGAGACAAAGTCCCGCTAGCTTCTGAATTGTAAATGGACGTCAGAAGTAGCGGATAGTACACCATACGAATAGACCCCGATACCATAGTTACTACATAGCACCCTTGGAAGAACCTTGGAAATGCCGGACAGGGCGGCCATGTCTAGGTCACGACCGGTCACAAAACAATTCAATTCGGTTGCTACGTGTTGTTTCCCCGGAAAGTGCTTGGCAAGCAAACAACGTCACTGGAAGCATCTCTCCTGAAGATCAGGATGTCGATTCGCTATCTGTCTGCGAAACTCGCCCAACAAGTTGACTTCTTTCTTTATCCATGCTGCAATACACTGATGAATGGATTTTAAGATAGATGAAGAGCTCATGAGCGCGGCAGGGGCATTCAGCCTCGACCAGGTCGGTTGCCAGCCGCTGCGCATGCTTCGATAAACTAAATCTGACACTGCTTAGCTCATGGAGCTGGCAGGCCTGGCATGCGCACAGACGTTGGCCAGGGTTTACGATAAAAACAAGTTCAACCGAGTTCTTGTATGTTGTGGACCGGGCAATCAAGGTCAGGTCGGGCCTCATGCCGCTGCTCATTTACTTGCTGATCGATCGCTTCCAAGGTGGGGATGGCTTAGTCGCCGCTCGACATCTCAGTAAGCTGCAATACCCGTAAACTTTTTTTTGCCGTCTTTTGACGTCCCCGGCTCGAGGCATGTTCGGGTACTCTCCGACAATCTATATGCCGAAAGTGAGCACTGCGCCGTGACGTCGACTGGGATCAAGTCAGTGATAACGTTAATATCTCCAGCCGGGGTCCAAGGACATATACAAGGTACATCGCTTCCAAACTTCAGAGCTCTACTCCTCACCAATTCCTTTCCTTCGAAGAGACTGAAAACTCAGTGCGATAATATGATGATCGAAACACTTGCACCTTCGGTGGATACCAACAGTCTTCGCAGCGCTTTATCTTCTAGCGATGTAATCCTTGACGCTATATTTGGCTTCTCTTTCAAGGGTCCTGTTCGAGCGCCTTTTGATGTCGCTTTGCCCTTGATCTCCGAGTCTCGCCTTCCCATCGTCTCCGTCGACATTCCGTCAGGCTGGGATGTCGAGAAAGGAAACGATGCTGGTGTCGGCCTTAATCCTGACGTCCTCATCAGTCTGACGGCTCCGAAAGAAGGGGTAAAGTCCTTTGAAGGCATCCACTTCCTTGGCGGCCGTTTTGTCCCAAAGTGAGTGTTCGAGTCTATATACTTCGTTGATGCCGTTAAATGAATACACCTTAGGACGTTAGAAGAAAAGTTCGAACTCAATTTGCCACCGTATCCAGGGTCAGAACAAATTGTCGAACTCCCTCGGCTTTCGCAAAAACTGTAGACCGGCAGCAGATTTACAAATAGTACATAGTACGAGTGATGACAGTTCCATTCATTCATTACTGCCGATGTAAGGTGAACATAGCAATGGACATCAGTTCTCGAACTCCACAGAACTTCTCTCCGAAGATCGTTTGTTTCGTTGTAGGATTGTGGGTCGTGGCGTGTCGAGTGTTGGCATAAGTTTTATGGAATGCATCGCGCGTTTCATTTCGTGCTTGCTCCTTCGCCGCTGACGCGTTATGACTAGTGAGCTCGTCTCATCTTGTTTGACACAACCTGTGATAAGTATACCTCTACCCATTCCTACTTGCAGTGCACTCGATCAACCGAGATCTATGAATACTTTCAGAGCTTTGCAGCTCCAAAAGGAGTAAGCATTCAAGTTTTAAGACAAAGTCTGAGCAGCGTACTCTATGAAAAGAGGACGTGGTTGGGTGGTATTGGTTTTGGTTTTGGTAACAAAATTTCGATATTAGCCCCTATGGTTTCTTCCGGTAGACGGCCCGATCGGAAAGTCACGCGAGAACGGGTCCAAATACGCGTCCTCGGCGCCTCACCTAGGACGGCACCCAACCATGGCGTCGTCATCAGTGGCAAAGGCGCTGGCAACAATCCTTACTTACACCTCGTTATGCAATGCTCTAGGCGCCTTGCCAGCTCCTGGGCCCCAGGGTATAAACCTCTGGAAGCTGCAACAACAGCAGCAGGCGGTGAAGTTGTCTCTCACGGTTCAGAATCCATCCAATAGTGACGTCGAGGAGTTCCCTGTGCAATGGTTCCAGCAGCCCTTGGATCATTTTGATAGCAGTTCTGGTCATACTTTCGGCCAACGGTACTGGGTCAATAAACGGCATTACGAGCCAGGGACAGGTGGGCCCGTAATCGTGTTAGACGGTGGGGAAACCAGCGGCGAGGTTCGTGGACTCTTTACGTACCTCGTCAGATCTTCCCAAACGTCCGCATTTGAATAGGACAGAATCCCGTTCCTTGACACTGGCATTGTCGAAATTCTAGCAAGGGCCACTGGAGGTGTCGGTGTTGTGCTCGAGCATCGCTACTATGGTTCGGCCAACTTTGCTAACCTTTTCAATATGCCTCCCTTTAATCAAGATATATCTTCCAGGAGAGTCCATCGCGGTGGAAAACTTGACCACGGACTCATTGAGGTGCGTAGCTGATCGACGCGACGTTCGCGAGAGAGTTGACATTCAAAATCAGATGGCTGAACAACGAACAGGCTGCGGCTGATAGCGCAAACTTCATGGCCAACGTGAAATTTGACGGCATTGATGAAGACCTGACAGCGCCCGGCACACCCTGGATATACTACGGCGGATCGTATGCAGGCGCAAGGGCCGCTCATATGAAAATCTTGTACCCTGAGTTAGTTTTCGGTGCCATTGCGTCTAGCGGTCAGTCGGCACGATAATCACAGTGTTAATGCCATTAATAACTCCACAGGTGTAACACACGCCACCATTGTCTATTGGGAATACTGGGATACCATCCGGACAGCTGCCGAACCTAAGTGCTCTGAACATATCCAAAAATCCATTGAAACTATCGACAGGCTGTTATCTAGTAAACTTGCTCATCCACTTAAAGCCCTGTTTGGCCTTCCAGACTTGCAGCACAACGAAGATTTCGTCTCATTGCTCGAGGTGTGATTGTATACATGCTCCGTCGCTCCGTGCTGATTTGTGATGGCGGATTGACAGACCCCGCTCGGATATTGGCAGGCAAAATGTTGGGATCCGGCGTTTGGGAGTAATGTATTTGACGAGTTTTGTGACGCGTTGAACAAGCCACCGATCGGTTTTCTGGCGGCTGACGTTGCCGATCTAGAATTTGGGCATCCCGCACGGATGATCTCGCTTCCTGGAGACTTATCCCTGGATTTTTCGATTCTCAATTATGCGAATTGGACCAAGCAGGCCAGTTCATTACACGTACTTTGCGCAGAGGGAAAAACTTATCTTTATATCTTGTCAGAATGTTGTCTCTACGTGCCCTGAAAGTTCCACTCATGAAGAGGTATGTTCGCTGTTCACCTTCATATTAAGACATACTAATATTTGTTCGTAGTGTTTCGGTACTTTCAACGATAGTCAGTACGCTGCGACAACCTTGGACCAGACATGGCGGTTGTGGCAGTTCCAAGTATGCACTCAGTGGGGCTTTTTCATGCCCGCCCCTCCAAATGGCTACCCTCGCATTGTTTCCAACTTGATAACATTGGATTATGAGACAAAGATATGCAAGCAGGTGCGCAAGATTGTTGGCAGAGTATACATATATATTTGAGCTCTTGTCTCGCATATTTTAGGCATACGCTCCTGGCAAGTACTTTACCGTGCCACCCCTGCCTAATGTCACAGCTGTGGATGTTCTCGGAGACTTTGATATCGCTGCCGACCGTCTGGCAATCATCGATGGCGAAGGTAGATTCATCCTCTTTGATCTGAGATTCACGTACTCATCAACATCTAGTTGACCCGTGGAGGCCTGCGACGCCTCACAGTCAATACGCGATGGACCGTGAGGACACGGTGCTACGCCCGTTCAAGCTTATCCCCCGTATGTCACTGCGATCTTTACCTTTGTTATGTTGCTTATTTTCTATAGATGCCGTACATCACTACGATGAGTATGGACTCAAGAATTTGAGCGACGAGCCTCCCGAGATTCGAAAGATCCATGGAGAAATGATCGCCTTTGTCATGGAGTGGCTGAAGGATTGGACACCGCCTGAGAAGGATCAATGAGACCTAGGTGCTAATCTGCCGAGATTGTATCGCATGTCTTGAGGTGCTCGGTTATCACTATGACCTTCCCAACTCAGAGACTGGACACTGCTATGTATGAACAAGGTTTCTCCACGATATCCTCTACAAAGACTAGCGTTTCTTCTGTTGGTTACTGATGAATCTGAGTCCGCTGACCTTAGCGTCAAGCTGTGCAGTCGGACTAGACTTGATTAAGTTCTCAGAGAGAAGGCTTCGACTATACATAACTGGTTGATTAAACTGCAGCACTAAAGGTCACGTAATCTCAAGGTGAAGTGTAGTGGACCATATTTCAACGTTCAACTCAAGTGACAGGAGAGAGCTTGTTTATTTAATTATTATATTTCTAATTCGCACGATCAGCGTTCACCGATCGTGATCGATTCTTGTCTCTTCCTCTCATCATCATGACTACACCACGGAAGACGAAGACCACGAGGTCCTCTTTCAAAGTGCTCAAAGGAAATGATATCAAAGCTGTTGCTGAGTACGTAGCGTCTAAGGATTGCCGGAATATCATTGTTATGGCAAGTTGCTTCTCTTATCACTTTTCCCCGAATTAAATCGTTCACAGCTGGGCGCCGGTCAGTCTCTTTGCAGTTAACATATTACGTTATATATATGATTGGGCATCTGAAGGTGTTAGTACCTCCGCTGGTATTCCAGATTTCAGGTCCCCAAAAACTGGTGCGTCGTAATGTATCCGCGATTGTTGCCTTATGGAGCAGCAATTACCAGGTCTCTACGTGCGTTTGACCGCGTTCTCCTTGCTTCAAAGTCTAAAACAATCAACTCGTAGGCGAATCTTGCGAGGCTGAACCTTCCCTACCCTGAAGCTGTTTTTGAGATCAACTTTTTTAGGCAGAACCCGGTGCCCTGTACGTTATTACCGTCGCCATTTTTGTTAACAAATGTAACGGCTTAAAGATAGTCTATACTCTCGCCCAAGAACTTTATCCGGGAAAATACAGGCCTACCCTTACGCATTCGTTCATCCGTATGCTAGCTTCCAAGCGGCTCCTACAAACCTGCTTCACGCAGAATATCGATACGCTGGAGCGACGTGCTGGGGTTCCTGACTATAAGATTATCGAGGCCCATGGCAGTTTTGCTTCACAAAGGTGTATTGACTGTCATGCTTCTTACGATGGCTTGAAGATGAGGGAAAACATCCTCAACAAAGATATTGCCTTCTGTGAGAAGTGTAGGGGTTTAGTCAAACCCGACATTGTATTTTTCGGCGAATCGGTACGTGATTCAATACCACTACTGGCCCAAGCTGACAGGAGCTTGCAGCTCCCCGACAAGTTCATACAAGCCATCCCCTCCGTCAAGATGGCAGATCTTCTATTGATAATCGGAACGTCTCTGACTGTCCATCCTTTTGCTTCTTTAGCAGGCCTTGCTGAACCTCTTTGCCCGCGAGTCCTCGTCAATCTTGAAAAGGTGGGAGATCTAGGACGTCGGCCTGATGATGTACTTCTTCTGGGAAAATGTGATGAAGTCGTAAAAGACTTGTGCAGAGAATTAGGATGGGAAGAGGAACTGATGAATTTGTGGGCTGAGACGGAGATAAAGGAAGTCGAGACAATAAATGCCGCGCCTAAAGCACCGGCGACGTTCAGAGTACTGAACGGAAATGACATTCAGGCTATCGCCGAATATATGAAGTCTGTGGATTGTCGGAATGTCATCGTTATGGTAAGTGCTCCCTGTGTTTATTTATTTATTGGCTCATTCAAGTAAACGCTCTACAGCTCGGTGCCGGTCAGTAAATCAGTAACCATGTAAACGACGCTGCTGATGTATCAGGGTAATTGCAGGCGCCAGTGCCTCTGCTGGCATTCCCGATTACCGGTCTCCAGAGACAGGTGCGTAGTCGTGTCTGTATCGGTCGTCGATAATACATAATAATTGAGTGTCATGGTCAGATCTATATGTGAGTCGATTTTTGGGACATTTTTCCTCGAGAAACATTTCAGCTGACATCAGGATGGATAGGCGAATCTTGCGACATTGAACCTTCCGTACCCTGAAGCGATATTTGAACTTGAATATTTCCGACAAAATCCTCTCCCATGCAGGTCTATTCCTCCTCTGATACCCTTGATAAAAATAATTCAAAACAGTCTACACTCTTGCACAGGCTATATACCCCGGCAAATATCGACCCACCCTCGCACATTTGTTCATCCGTCTTCTTGCTTCCAGACAGCTCCTTCATAAGTGCTTCACACAGAACATTGACATGCTTGAACAGCGCGCGGGGGTCCCGAATTACAAAGTGGTCGAGGCTCGCGGGAGTTTTACTTCGCAGAAATGCATCGATTGCTATGAGCCCTATGACGACGTTCTGATGAAAGCACACATACGCAACATAGAGATTGCGCATTGCGAGAAATGCGGAGGTCTGGTTAAACCCGGTATCACATTCTCCGATGAATCGGTATGTCCTACTCTCAATCTTATGACTCCAAAATTGAATAGTCCCGGCAGCCACCGGACGAGTTCATGCGTGCCATCCCATCGGTTGGAATAGCAGACCTTCTCATCATTGTCGGAACATCCCTGACCATGCCCTCATTCGCGTCTTTGGCAGAGTCAGCGAATCCTCTCTGCCCGCGAGTCCTTATCAACTTGGACAAAGTGGGAGATCTGGGAGAACGGGCTGACGACGTGCTTCTTCTAGGGAAATGTGACAAAGTTATCAGGGATCTGTGTAAAGAGCTGGGATGGGAGCAAGAGTTGATGACATATTGGGAAGAGACCCGAACTGATGAAGACACAAAGCCAAAGGAGAACATCATCGATAACGAGGCTGAACTGCAGACGAAGGTTGACGATCTGGTCAGTAAGATTGGTACGGCCCTAGCTCTGGACCAGGGTCAGGAGACCTTGGAGAATGAACCCAGGACGGAGAATAAGGATAAGCCTGCCCGGGAAATTGAAGCAATGATTGTTCAGGGTGGGAAACTTCCTGTGGGGGCTCGTCCGACTCCAGAGGACAACCCAGTTTCGAAGGTCGACGTTGACCCGTCTCTTCACTCGGATCTCCCTGCCGATCAAAGCTCGAGCCGACGCGATGATACCCCTTGAAAGTTCTGAGTTCGTATGCTTGTTCGTCAGAGGAGTGATTTAGAGAGCACCACGCCAAAACAAACATTTTTCTATACCGTGTAGTATGTACTACATGTATTGATGGATGAAGTAGCGATTATAAAGGTTCATAAACTCTTAAGTCATTTCGGAAACCCGTGAGGATACCCTTTAAATTCGAGTCGTTTACATGTTGACTTCCCTTCTGCTTAAGGATGACAAGTCTACATACGCAGACCTCAATTTTTTCGATGATGTTGCTACTGTCTTCTGTCGGAGATGGAGTGGAGTATAACCCAACGTAGGAGCTGTCATCATTCATAAATCCATTGCATGACTGAGGACAGTGGTGTCAAAGACGAAAGATCACCAGCTGCCAGTACGTAGGGTCTAGGTTCAGGAGCTTCTTATAAGAAGTGTACGAGGCAAGTACTTAATTAAGCACGAAAGATCCAACAGTAAAGAAGTCATTAAATTTCGTTCTGCATTATAAATCCTTTCATATCAGCAATGCTACTACGCCGCCGGCGTTGCCTGTGCATTTTTAACAGTCGAGAATTGTCTATGGGAAGGGAGGCGCAGTCAGGTCTACGATAACTGCTGAGAACAGGCTGTACCCACGTAACAGTGAACGGGGATGCAGTCGTTGTCAGGTACGGGCTATTTGGTATGAGTGTCCATTCAACCCTGGTGAACGTCATAGTGGTCATGGGAATGACTTGGTCTCTTGCCT